>OX421464.1:4150956-5391912 GCA_949126895.1 Eilema caniola | reverse complement strand
CTCCTGCTGCGCACGGCCTAGCTCCGCCCTGAGCAGATTGTATTGCTCCACTAGGCGGAGCGTCGACCGCATGAGCCGGTCCTCCTCCGGCGTCATAGCCCCAGTTCGGGCCTTAGCAAGGCCTTTAAGGGCCTCCACCACCTGGTTAGAGGTGGTGTCGCCGGCACAAGGCAAGGGCGCCGCCGAGGAGGAGGAACTCGGCGGCGCCATGACACCCTTCGGGACTGGGGCTGGGGCACGCTTTTGAGGGGCAGCCCTCTTGCCACCCCGCGTCTTTCGGCGACCGAGCGCCGCAAACTTGGGCGGGGGAGAAAGATATTCTCCCTCCTGTCCGCTATAAGGCCGAAGGGGAGGAACCTGGTTCCTCTTTCCGGCTGAGCTCCGGGTTGCTACGCCCGGACTGCTAGCCCTGCTCTGGGCGGCGGTGTCGAGGTGGTCTGACACCGCTTGGGACGCGACCTCTTCGCTGTCGGGTTTTCAGACTTTTCCTTGTCGCGGGCCGGCCGAATAAGGCAAGCCCCACGGCCTCCAGGATATCGGCGTTCCCGAGTGTGGCTAGCACTCAGGTCGTTGTCGATATCTCGGAGGTTACGCGATGCGGGGGAGTAGCCAACTCTCCCAACGCCGACGGAGGCACGAATGCCCGTCAGCCCCTGCGCGAGCAGTGGGCCGACCCTTCCCCGGATCCTACGGATCCCGTCGCCTCTCCCATGTCTCCTCTGCTAAAGCAGAGGGGTACTGGGAGCGACGGCTAGCCCTGAAAAGGGCTGTTGAGGTGGGAGGAACCCTACGGATCCCTCCCCGCGGGCCTTGCAGGCCCGCCATACCACGACCCCCTCGTGCAATGGGGTCAGCTAGCCCTTAAAAGGGCTGTTGGAATGGAAGGGTGTCCTACGGACCCCTTCCAGCGGGCCTTGAAGGCCCGCCATCCCACGACCTCCTCGTGAGGTCAGCCGTTGGGTGATTTGTCAACGGCCAACAGAACTCCCAAGGTAGATAGGAGCCTGTTAGCCGTTGTCCAGGGTGCACCAGCCCCCCCGCTTCCGCTCCCCAGGACCGTGGTCCAAAGGGGGAAGAAACGGAGAGACCGACGTGGAGGTTACCCAACGAGCACCCCTATAAACTCAGTGCCAGCAGATACAGCATTTTTCCTCAAGGTGGTTTTTTTTTTTTTTACGTGCCGGAAATCCCCACTGTTACCCACCCCTCCGGCTCCGGTTATGTCGGACTCGAACCGACTAAACCGCATGCCGTCTGTGGGTCGATGTGCTAGGCCGGAGGTGAGGTTGTCTTTTGACATATCCCTCGCACCTCGGCTGACCCAGGGCCATTCCTCTCGGTGTGGCCCTCCTCGGGAGGGGGGACCACGCGGTCCCCGACTCGCCCCCGGTATGGGGGGGGGGGGGGGGGCGCGCATCGTCCTACGATGCGCGCCGCCGCCGTGGCCTGCTTCTGCTAGGGTGACGAGCGGCTCCACCCGTCACCGTCAGGTCGGTTTGCGTTCCTCAAGGTGTCATCAGAAACCTTATCAACAATAAAGGTGTCTTTGAAGCCAAATATTTATTAAAATGAGTAGCTACTAAATGACTGAACTTAGTTTCCGGTTTAGAATGTAACTTTATTGGGTAACTGCACGAGGTATGTAGGTAGGGTAGGGAGTAATTTAGGATGCTTGATTGGAAACCTCCACGCGGTGTACCCTGGTCAACGGGTAAGGCGAGAGAATTGCTGTATTGGTGGTTACTTGCTTCTTCTTCTCTATCTTAGCGTTAGTCCCAGAAGCATCCGACGCTTTCACCTCGAAAATTGGGATTTCTTTTACTACTAGTCTAATTGCGGGTTTGGCTTAGCTTCGGTATTTTCTGTGACGCGACTATCATCTAGCCTCCACAACCCAAAGGTGATTTCGAAGCATTGCACTAAAACCAGTTGTTGGAATTTTAGGACTCCAACAACCAGTAACGAATGCCATAGATATTCGCATGGCAACTGAGACCGACGGCCACATGTGCTCTCTGAGACAAGGCCAGACCAATGCAAAAACTCATATTCATGCATACAAATATTTACACTAAGCGGGCATCGAACACGTGCCTCCTGCGTAGCGGCCGCGTTCACTACCGCCCGCCACACCACAGAAGATGTTAAATGAGCCCTGAGACGGCGTGCAGTTTTAGTCGGTTTGAGTCCGATGTAAATACCTCTACTAACCAGCGGCGGTATCCGCACGAAAAAAAGTAATTTTATATTAATATCGAATTTAATAGTTAGTATGATATCAGATGAGCCTTTGATTTAAAGTGCTTAATTTTGTTAAATTTAATTTATAAGTTTAGATTTCAAGGGTTTCCTTTCATTTAATTTACCATGATTGTTAGAGAGATTTGATCCTTATGATTGACCCTATCGATGGATGACATAAAAATACAAATTGTCATTTTTTCAGATTTTAGTCGGTTCGATTACCGGGTGTGGTAATCGACTCTTCGAAAAAATTTGAATACTGTTTTATGTGTCTTTTTAAATATAAAGGAATGTTTCCTTTAAGTGAAATTCGCTATCTCCAGTATTTAGAGTACTTCCCCTCCAGGTAAGGTTAAAATCTTCCACCCTGTATATATATTTTAAGCATCATACGAAAGTGCAAGATGTGACATTTGACGTCATTTTAGCATAGTTTCAATTTAATCTTTTAAATAATCCTTTCTTCTTTCTACCTTCCTATCTAGAATAACAACAACACCATCGCGAACCTCGCAATTTGGTACTTTTTGTCATAACATAAAAACCGGGAAGGTTCTCTGACGTGTAGCAAGAAGGAAGCAGGCATAAAAGGAGTATGAATGAATAAAAGTGAGACTAACATGTTCTACAAAGAAAAAATAACGTGTAATAAATCTTGAATAAAAAAGTCTAAAAAGGTATTCTAGTCGACACTGTCACGTAACGCGACGTGATATACGCGTGACAAGTCACAGTATTGAAACATTACCTCGGTGAACACGTTTTGTGACATCGGCTGTGGTCCAGAATCATGAGTTTTGACTTCTTTAACAAAGAAGATTAAGTAAATAACTTGTTTTTTTTATAAAATTTTGAAACAGTATGCTAACTGCTAGTATAAATCCGAAAAAATATGTTGACCTTATGAGCGTTCATTACGTTGTGGTAAAAACAGAGAAAATTTGTGGCACGGTTGCACTGTATGAATATGATACTTCAAACCTGAATAAAAGAGGTTGATGCGCTCGAAGTCAATTCGAACAGGTTTCCTTTTTACTAATGCACACATCTTGCTAAATTAACACGCAGGAATCACAATGAAAACAACAGACAAAATACTTTACATAAATTCATCTGCAACGTCGGAGGTCTCACACAAAGCGTGCTTCACTCAGATCGATTTGTTTCCCTAGTAACTGAAACAGGGCTCCCCCAAACATTGCGATGTTATCTGCAAATGAAACCGTCTGTCTGTCACCTAGTTTCGCACGTCAACAATGCGACGCGTGACGATTTAAGTGAATGATTTCAACTTGATATGTCTATTACAGAATTATAAATGCGTAATTAATTGTTAAAATGTGTGTGTAATTAATAAAAAAAGAAATGGAAGTAAGAAAATAAATCAATGCAGATAAATCAGGATGAGTTAGGAGATTTCGAAACGGTATGAGTTTTAGTGGGATGAAAACAGAATAACATTTATTATTTTACATGATGATTTCGTTTCGGTATTTACACAAAATAACGCGCAAATCCATCGACCGCATCCTGCCCCACAACTGTTACACCATCGCAAAGTAAATTCCTTATTTTGTTGCGAATTTTTTCGCTTGCTTTTTACATATTCCCAAAAATTGGCCGGTTCATGAGCTATATTATTCTCTATGGTATGCATATATTCTTTGTAAGCTACACTAATCAGTGTTCTTTAACTTTAGTTCTATAGTATTTGTATAATTCTCTATTACATTGCAAATCATATATTTTAAACTTTATTAAATGAAAATAGTTCCACCTTATGTAATATATTATTTCCTTTGTGTACCACCACGAGGGATATGTATATTTCTGGTAAGGTTTCGATTTTTTAATGTCACATACTTCTCAATTGCAATGTTTAATTTACTGTACATCATATCTACAGCCACATTCGCATCACGCTGCAGTAGCAACTCTGTCCAATTTACACCTGCAACATCAGAATATAGACCATGGAAGTTTACCTTCTGGAAATTTCGTTCAGAGATCAAACCATGGTTATTCTCTACGTTCCGTATATTGTTGGTCTATGCACTTCTCGGCATGGAGATTAACACCTCCAGAGGTGGGTGGTGGGCATCGATTAATAATCCTACAAAACCTCTTTTTTATGGGAATTTAACGTATTCTGTGTAATGCTCATTAAAATTTTCAACATATTGTAGTGTCGTATGATTATTCCGTAACTTTGGCAATTATATCCTAGAGTTACAAAAGAATCTTTTGTTTAAAACCATATATTCTAATTAACTTACCCTTCTCAAAACCTTATCCAGCCTGACAAAGAGTTAACTACTATGAACTACTATCGTAAAATGATATTTAATAAAAACATTGACAATAGAAATCTAATGACAACCGCTTTTCACCACACAGCCTACACAAAGTGTCAAACAAAATGGAACGTCCCCGCGAACATTAAAGACCTGCAGGGCTAACATGCGCGCGTCGTCAAATATCTCGAATCGAGATGAGATATCATCTCGAGTCTTCTCGAGCGAAGTAACGCCGACATATTTTGTCGCGTCAAACATTTTCAATTGTTATCTATGGCATACACATTTTTTAAACATTTATCCGATAAAATCGGCCCGATACGGCCATTTGCTCGAAAGCACAGACTAGTTAGGGATGCTAGGTATGAAAAAAAGAGAAAAAATAGTCCAAACAATTTTCGACCTTATTGACATGACATGCTATCGAATTTTTTTTCTTATATTCGTGATCAGCGTCATCAATTAATGCGAAAAGACACGTAACAAAGGAAATGTCATTAAGGTCGAAAATGGCTTGCAGTAGATGTTTTAGTCCAAAATGAACCGAGCACAAAAATGTTTACACGAGATAACTTCTCGTCGACCAAATGAAAGACGGTAGACAAAACATTTTATTTTAAAAAAGAGAAAAAATAGTGCAAACAATTTTCGACCTTATTGACATGACATGCTATCGAATTTTTTTTCTTATATTCGTGATCAGCGTCATCAATTAACGCGAAAAGACACATAACAAAGGAAATGTCATTAATGTCGAAAATTGCTTGCAGTCGCACAAAGGTACTAAATTTTGATCCAAAATGAACCGAGCACAAGAAAAGTTTACTCGAGATAACTTCTCGTCGACCAAATGAAGGACGAGAGACAAAACATTTTAAATGTCAAAATTCGAGTAAATAAGGGCACGTATGTTACAATTTGCAGACACTAAGTAGAGATGATTTCTCGAAGTCGAGTTATGTCGACATCTGACAGATCGCCATGAAATTTGCCAAGTTACCAACAGTCGATATCGACATAAAACGGCAAAATGCCTCGAGATAGCTATCTCGTGGCGCGCATGTTAGCCCTTCATGCTACCAACAGTCGACATATCAACATAAAACGGCAAAATGCCTCGAGATAGCTATCTCGTGGCGCGCATGTTAGCCCTGCTGAACTTCATTAACGTAACGAGATATTACCAAGGAAAATATCACATCGAGTTTCACCAGGAACAAAAGTTATAATTCAAGCTATTGTCCTGTCCTGGCCTTCATAACACAAAATATATCCTATTCACCCTATTCATTCGCAGCTTTAGAACCAACGCGCCCCTTTCCTCAAAAACGCTTCTCCCCCCCATAGTAGGTACGGAAACACGTGTATCGTGTGTCCTACTCTGCCGGCTATATTCAGCGATATATCCGTCTCATTCTAACACGGCTGATCAGCGCACGCATTGCAGGTGAACTTTTGATTTCTGTTCAGTCGTGTTTCCAATGCCGCGTGGGTGGGACGTCGTCGCGCGCCTCTAGTTTCCCGCGAAAATTTTACGTACGTTTGAAACGCAAATTTTCTAAGAAAAGACTGTGGACATTGCATTTCGTTATTGTTAATGTTCTGTTGATGTGTTACGTTCATTATTCAGTTGAAATTGTACTGTGATTGTAGAAAATTCAGTGTCACTGAGGAACTGCTGTTCGGATTTATTTTTTTCTTGTTGATTTTTACAAAGTAAGTAAATGTTTTTCCATTATATTTTTACATTTGAACGATATAATTATAGTTCTAGATAACTGTTTGATTTTTTTTCTGAAATTAGAAGACTTTTCTACATAGATACTTGGATCAAGAAGACTCAACAATTTTCCTTTTTTTTACAACTCAATCCTCAATAGTAACTATCAGCAATCTGTCACAGATTCGCCACTTTTTTTCCAAATGAATCAATGTATAATGACGTGTTATAGAATATTCAACAGTGAAAAAAAAGAACCCAAAAGTTTACTTCATCAAATATTGACGCTATATCTCCGCAGGGTCGGTTCAACGTACTCCAGACTTAATAAAGATATTAGAATATCCTTGGGCAAGATTTACAATCGCTACGTCTCCATAATCAAATTAATTGTCATACAAAAGATCAATGGTGCCATCACTCTGCGCTCTCATTTCTATTATTTCAATTCCGATTCCTAACTCAAATTATACTTATGAGTGATAATTAATTTTATTTGAATTTCTTTTTACTTTATCTATATCACGATTGAGTAGAACATTGTTGTGATTGTAAAGAAAATTTGAAACAAACATTTTTTCATGACATTAATTTACTTCGTGGTCCAGTCTTTCTGGTCAATGTTTAACTATTTTAATTATTTACTGTCTGTTGCACTCATTAGTAACGCTATTTGTGCCGGCATTAAAAAAATGCTTCTATTATCTTCTTCAGAGTAAAACATTATATCGTTTATAATTGCTTACGAGTCAACTGCAATTTTCTCATAAATTTATATTACAGGCCCGAAAATAAGTGCTTGTTTTAAAAGTTAAAATTTCATCTATTCATAACAGAAGTTTTTTTCATAAAACAATAGAAAAATATGACAGTTCAAATATTTTTGTACCATACATTTAATTTCGGTTGAAATATTGTTGATGCGAATCTTGTAAATAAAATGCTCAGTTACTTCCGACATGTGTAACGATAAAATTAAAGCAAATCGTCTATGAAATTTAAGAGACGCAGCGAGTACTGAACGATGGCGCCAGGTGCGAGTGCAAATGATCAAACTAGATTATCAAACATTGTTCTACAATTCTAAGAACAAAATACCAAGAACTTCTTTAGACAAATAAAACATTTTTGCTCTCATTTCGTGAAAAAATACTCTCAATTGCGCACATCTGAACGTCTTATTATGAGCAACGGGTAAAGATCATTTTTCTCCACATGTGCTTCATGACTATTTTCGTCTATAGTCTAGTCTAGTTTATTCACTATTTCCTATTAGAAAAATACTGAGATTAATTACTTCGTCTGATTTAATTTTTAGTAAATTAATATTCTATATTATCCGTTCATAGAAAACCAAGGATTTTGCCTAACCCAAACATTGTTCTTGTAATGTCTTTTATCTTTGTCTTAATTCCCTAGAATTTAGGCTTTGTCCGTTCCAATTCGAGTATTTAAATTGTTAATTGGTTTAATGCAAAAGGCAGACGTCAATTATCTTGACGCAAAGAGTTTAGATACATCGTTAACTTCTCACGATAGACGCAAAAAATGATGGCGGAAATGTACGGAGCGAGCAAGCACACCACATGTACAATACAATTCATTAGACTATCTATAAATAACAATTGCTCCACGACCAACAGACTGACAAGACGACGATCTAAATAATACTAATGCATACCTAACGATTGTCGCTTTGACTTGTAAAGCCGAACTAGAAACTCGGGCTATTTTAGACGCACATCCGACTAGACCACGACAGATAGTTGGCCGACGACGAACTTTTAGTATTTTATTTTCGTAGAAAAAAAACATTCTACTGTCCTCAAACCTTTGTTACAGCATCGGTCTATAAGATTTTATTTAAATGCGTCCGCGTTGCCAAGCAATAGTTAATTCAAAAATGTTCGAAAGATTTATAAGCGATGTAATTTGTGATGTGTACAGCTGCTACCTCCATTATTAGCTGAAACACTAATTTTCTGAATTGTTGAACGCTTTTGTTCATGTTGTGATAATTAATTTATAAATAAGAGCACATTATTCAGACAGTTAACTAAGAAAAACTTTTAATTGCTGCAATTCTAATTCTACTGCAAATGAAGTTTTAAAACCTACATAAATTTCTAAAGTTATTTTGAGTGTCGTAACCGCTAAAGCAGCTAAAATAATAATGAACAAATGAGTTTATCATCATACCTTGGGATAAATTGTATTTACATAACAGATAAATGTCAAACCACATGTTTCTTTAAATCTTAACTCTAAGACAATGTCTTAGAATAGGATTAGATGTCTTTGTAGGTCACCTGGATAGTACATAATAGTAAGAACAAAATTTATGATAGAAACATTGTCATAAAAACAGGAACATAAATTTAAAAAAGAATCTAAAGTATGATGGGAAATTTGCATCAGTTTTCTCTTCTCTAGGTTTCCTAGTCCATTCTTTTTAAATAATTGGTTTAAATTATATGATTTTAAAGTGCAATTTCATAGCCAATTCAAAATATTTGTCCGGAAATTTAGTGCCAATCTATTTGTATCCAGTTTAGACTTTGATGTATCATTGAAAACGGTCCAAACTGTATCGGATGTTACCTTTATTACATAAACAAACTGCAATTTTTCTTTGATGTACCGTAATAAAAATGTATGCAATGTTTTAGTTGGGTGGGATTTTGGTTAATTTTAAGACTTAAAATTTTATACTCATCATGACTCATGATTGCTGTTTTTATTGAGCCTTTATGCATACATTTTTGCTAATTGATAGCATGACAGTATACTGCAATAATAGACTGGACAGTTTATCAAAGAATTATGGTAATGATTCTCTACAATTCAATCGACAAGATAACGTATTTAAACTTTTGTCTTGATTTCTTTGAACTTTTTCTAATTTATTCAAGAATTTCAACAGAATTTATGACCTGATATATTTATGATCCAAAACTTGAAAAGGTGCCCATCAAAAGTGATAGCACTTATGTTCTCACAATTGCATCACGTGCGAGTCTTCGCATTTGACAAATTGGAAAGGAAATATCATCAAAACATTTCTCTTGGTGTAAGGGTGTCAAAATCCAACTAATGTTATGAACGCGAAAGTTTGTAAGCATGGATGGATAGATGGATAGATGATTGGATGTTTGTTACTATTTCACGTAAAAACTACTAAATGGATTTAAATGGAACTTTACAATAATATAAGCGTATACATCAGACTAACACATAGGCCACAATTTATAACGATAACTTATATTATAGCGATAACCGACATCCACGCGGGCAGAGCCGCGGGCAAAAGCTACATAGTATATAAATAAATTTGACAGATCTTCGGAGTTTTGCTTAGTTGAATGGTCTATCATCTTACGTTATTTTTAAATGTGCAAACAAAAAAATTGTCATCGGTCGTTTACTTTTCACTTTTTTATTCACAATTCCGAAGTAATAAGATTGTCACAATTCTTGAGAATGAAGAATTCCATTATGGTCGAAGCAACGAAAGCCGGATTAGGTGGGATTTCTCGGATGGGTTGGACCCACGGTGTGAATGCAGAACTGCGCAGCAAACTATGACCCATCTATGCTACTTGGTCACACAGATATACATCGGAGGGACTCATGACTGCCTCTGAGAACGTTTCCAGGGAGGCTGCACACTAAGCAGACAAAATATGACATGACATGTGATCGACTCGACAGAAGAAAAATATTTTTTGTTGAAATTTGGAATGCAGACAATAGTGTTGCAGTGACGTGTATAATTAGTATTTTTGAGTAATGACTAGATAATAGTGCATATTAATAATATAAAATACCTACTCATTAATACGGTAACAACAGTAGTTGAAGCTTGTGTGTGTGTTATCGGGCAGTTATATCTGCCTATCCTGTAGGGAGAAATGTGTGTATGTATAATAAGAAAATAATAACGAATATCAAATTGCATTAAATATTTATTTATAACCAAATATTTACCACACGTTCAAATCAACACATTCTAAATTCTAAAACCAATGATAGTGACCACGAGTTTCAGTTTATGCCTTTATTGCAATAAACATGTACATTTAACGGCAAAGTTAACGTTGCTGGTATCAAATTTTAAATCTCATTAGTTTTACTGCTAACATCATCATATGTCTATGTTTTAATATATTTTACGTCAGAGGTAAAATACACGATGAATATTCATATGCAACGACGAAATTTACAAAATAATGTGCACGATAACTGATATTAGATAATTTATTTGAAGAGCATATTTCTTTATTCAATGAACTTCAGTCAAGGTTCTTGGGTTACGTCACATCTCTTTTAGTATTTATTCATGTTTATTAGTAAATTATATAAAATAAATAGCTTTCATTCGTTGAGAATTATTTTAAATCCGGCGATATCGAAATTCTAGAATCAATTTGTCGGTCCTAGTCCTCATTAGGACGTCATAGTGACGTCGGCCACGTAACTAATCAGCTAATATTGAAATGTATGGTGGCCAAGCTGTCGCCAAGGGAGTTAGCTTCCATACATTTCGATATTAACTGCTTGGGCTCGTAGCCGGCGACGTAGCTTTGGCCTCCTTGAGAAGCAGAGGACTAAGGGAAGTAAGGAATGTCACAGATATTCATAATATATATAATGCTAACAGCAGGCTTCGGTTCAACGTAAGTCACTATATAGTCATGTCAGTTCAAAATCACATCAGTTTTAGGATGGGTGTAATGATGGCCACCCATCCTCAAACCGACCTGGTTTTGATTGCATAACCTCTTCAGCTACCCCTTAGCCAGGAGCCCTTTTTACATCATGTACAACGGGACTATTTTGGGTTTGTAATCAGTCAGCCCTAGGCATAATTTCATTTAATTCCTAAGAATACAACCTATTATTATACCTATAATCCGCAGAACACACATAAGCATGGGAAATATTGCCTAAGGCTGAAATCTACAATATGTCTTGTACATTTGGAATTGCTAATAAAACTCAAAGTCCGTTTTTGTAAGGATACGTTGTAATATACGGTCGGTCACAAAAGTTATAAACTATTATGATCTTTCAACGTGCATTCAAATTTGTACATCAACATCGTAATTGGTATATACGGCATTGAAATATCAATAAATGATTAATATAATAATTTTTGTAAGTTTCAAAGGACAAGGTTAATATATTTTTTTCATCATTTAACCGTTACTTTATGAAAGGTATTAGAGCTAGGTTGATCTTTAAATACAAATCCTTTCGTTTATCGTCAAGTGTGAACCAGTTGATTCTAAACTAAAATAAGCAAAAAGCTTGTTGTTATAGATGCCTATCGTTATTCTAAAGTAGACGAATATCTTAATGATATAAATGCATGGCCATCCTAACCTCTTGCTTGCTCACACAATGTAAATTGTAAACAAAACCATTAAAATAAAAAATATAATCCAGTTTTAATATAGTCCTCTAAGTTTCTTGCTGGTATCTTCTCAGTATAAATGACAGACTCCGTGGCGTTACGGTACCGCAGACCACCGCACTGAAGGCGCGGGTTCGATCCACGCTCAGTGCAAATATTAGTATGTATAAATATGGGTATTTGTATCGGTCTGGTCGTGCCTCGGAGAGCACGTTAAGCCGTCGGTCCCGGTTCCCATACAAATATCTATGGCAGTCGTTACGGGTAGTTTGAGCCCTCAAAAGTACAACAACTGGTCTAACAGCAATGCTTCGATATCGCCTTTGGGTTGTGGAGGTCAGATGGCAGTCACTTCACGAAAAATGTCGAAGTTTAGCCAAATCCGCAGTTAGACTGGTAAAAGCATACCCCAGACTCCAAATCGATAGCTTCGGATGCGACTGGGATTAATGCTAGGATGAAGAAGATCTTCTCAGTAGAATCAATTAACCGAACCAGCGAAAGAATCATTTTCCAATGGTTTATCTGCTTGATTTAATATTTTTATAGTAATTCTTGACATAAATTGTAAAATTTTGACGTTCATAATATATGTGCTCTTTATGTGCCTAAACTAAATTCTTAAGCATCGCACATTATTCGGAATAGTTTTTATGACGTCACAATGACAAAACTCAACTATTGTAAAACTTACATCACAACGCAACGCTCTGGATGTATAATGTTTATTATGTATTTAAAGATCTACTGGCGCATATAAACGGACGTCACATGCGCGTACGCACCAGTTGAAATGTTTATAAAATAATATCTAGTTCTGTTCGATTTTGTTTATAAAATAATACCTCCTTGTGTTAGACAACATTTAATGTAGTGCTTCCTTCGTGGATTTGTTTATCAAATATTACCTATATTTGTTTGGTTGTAATTTTTATTTGCTTTTATAATTTGTTTAATAGTATTTTTTAGAGTGATCAAAAGCTTTATAGATACATCCTAGATTAAAAACATAACTACACGGTGAATGGGACAAAGAAAAGATAAAACCTGCATGCAGTAGTTTCTTAGACCAGCACTTCATTAACGAGGTCATATTAAAAAAATCTAGTGATACTTAAATTTGTGAAAAGTTTTTCGCGAATATCGAAATTCCATAGAAAAGAAAAGGTGAAAGGTGAAAAAAAAAACTGAAAACTGGATGCGTAGGGTGGAGGATTAGAGGCAATGGCACATATTGGGAGATGCCTATGTTCAGTGATGGACTGCAATAAGCAATTCTTTTTTATACCACTTAGATGGCATACTAGCACACGGTCCACTTGATGACAAGTGGTTACCGTGGCCTATGGACGTATACAACACCAGAGGCGTTACACTCGCGCTGCCGACCCTGAAGAAACCTTCTAATGCCCCTTTTAAAGAACCCCATATTGTAGCTGCTTGGGAAAACCACAGCAGGAAGTTCATTCCACAACCTGAGCGTGCGTGGGATGAAGTTCCTTTCAAACCGTACGGTGCGTACCGTTTCCGGTCGCAATGTGTGAGAATGAATTCCCTGCCTATGACAAGCGGTGCGATGATAGAGTATAGCTGAGTGCATCATGTAAAACAGTTCATCTGAGCATAGACCATTGTATAGGCGGTAGAACACACACAGAGAGGCAAAGTCCCTTCTGAGGCTGAGTGGTTCCATGTCGCCTGCGAGTATGTCGACGAGTCTCAACGCCCGTCTTTGCACCGAGTTGAATGGGTCAAGCTGGCATGCAGGCGCTGCAGCAAATTTTTATCAATATCATATTGATGCGACGTTTAAGTCGCTTTTCGGCTGCCATAATTACGGGGAGACTAAAATTGTAGTCGCATTAACTTGAAGGTTAAAGTTATCTCAAAGTGCTCATTGTTGAATATAATAATTGCAAGACCTACTGATACTGTCACTATTTTGAGCTATTTATATTCGCAACAGCAGCCTTTAATACTATTATATATCCTTATGTGACCTTAGTAACGTTTTTACCTGTTTTGTGCATAAATTTGCAATTGTATCAACAAATTAACTTCTCTCGCAGCATTTCCGATGTTAAGTGAATATTCGCAATATTATGCGAATATTTCTGTTATGATTTTATGACATTTATTTAACCTGTTAGCTAGGAATTGGGTAAGGCATCGAACGCCTAATTTTATATTTGATAGGTATCTATAAAATTAGGAATTTGATACCTTACAGTCTCAATCAATCAATCAATCAATTAGCCCACTGCAGTCCACTGCTGGACATAGGCCTCCCCCGATGTGCGCCATTGCGTACGATCCTCCGCCTTTCGCATACAGTCCGTCCAGTTCGTCCCAGCCACCTTTTTCAGGTCATCGGTCCATCTGGCTAGGGGGCGTCCTACCCTTCGTTTGCCTTCTCGCGGTCTCCACTCTAGGACTCGTCTGCAAGTCTCACTTTTTCTTATTTGCGTCCCCATCATGTAGCGTGCCTTCTGACTGACCGCTTAATTTATTACCTATCGGTCCATAACGTCAAAATCACACTGCAGTGACGTTGTTTGCGAACCCGGTACACACTGTATGTACCTAACAATTTGCAAGTGTACCGAGTAGTAAAAAATAAGCACTAAAACACAAAATACATACTTCAGACGACCTTGAATGACAAACGCAAACTCATCCTCACATAATTCGACTTAACGGGACCTTGAGATCATCACATCAACTAAAAAACTTAATTATTTACTACTTAGTGATGTCCAATTTATAAACATGCACCTTTATATACTTACGTATAATTTATATTTGCAGGTATTCTTAAAAGTCATTATTGACCTTGCAGGTCTGTAATTCATACGTCACTGTATCACTTCTCTTTTCTACAGGGTGGGTAGATCTCATTATTGCCCCCTAAAATCCAATCACACGATCTGATCGTCCACCTAAATCTCGTGGGGGGCGGACACACGGAAACCTTACTGGTGTGGCTAACGTGGCTCTGGTAGACTTGACATTGATGTTTCGGCATTAATAATTTTATAATTCATTTTACTTGACATTGGCAAAATTATGGCGATTCACTGCAGAGGCCATTTTGAAGAAGTTGAAGTTTAAGTTGAGACCTTTATTCACTTATTCTATTAGAGAGACAATATTTGTAACGCAAATTATTAAGATTCTTGCTGACCCCTTCAAGCTTTGTTAGATTTGGATTCATATCGATAGCGTAATGGCCATGATTCGAACCCGGGAGCTTTCCCTCGTAAGCCCGACAATTTAACCATGAAGCAACCGACGCTGATAAAGGTCAAGAGGAACACTTACGATTTACGGTTTATTTGAAAACATCTCAAGAGTGGTAGATAAAATGAGTGTTCTACATAAAAACGTACTCATGTATTGTTGAGGAAGGATTATTATTTATTAAAATAATCTCTTCCACATTAGTGAGCTGGTTACTTATACGAATAAATTTTGAATTTTATAGGTGTTAGCTATATTTTCCCTGGTACTCAATCCGATAAGTATTGCCTTCACATTGTAAACTATAAGTAGCAATAGGATACTAGTTTTGGTATGTTTCCTCTATGCCACTGAGTCCATAGATATGTAAATCACATAATATCGCAGCGCGAAATGATCTAATAAATAAATAGGATCTGATTTCCATTTTATATATCCCATAACATGTTTAGCTAGGTACTAAACCATTATCTTAAATGTAAACTGTCTCCTATCACGCCAACGGGTGCCTCGGTATAAAGGGAATGAATCTACAACTTTATTCCGGGAGACGAATGGAGACCAGTGGGTTAGTCCACCAGCTGTAAAACTGTCGATTATATTTCGATATAATCACATAACAGCTTATGTAGATCTAGCTGTTGACCGCGGCTCCGCCCGCGTGGATGTCGGTCATCGCTTAGTGTTGACTCAACATAGTAGCTTTATGCATACAAATTCACAGCCCGATCGGTTTAAAAATTGACAAAGTTTCATACAAATTTCATCCCCTATTTTATACCCTTTGGGAATTAATCCGAAATCCTCTCTTAGCGAATGCCTACGTCATAACATCTACCTGCATGCAAAATTCAGCCCGATCCGTCCAGTGGTTTGGGCTGTGCGTTGATAGATCACTATGTCAGTCAGTCAGTCAGCCAGTCACCTTTGAGTTATGTATATTTAGATTTTGAAAATTTCGTTACAAGAAAACTTTATTACATTTATTTTATGACCAGATTTATGATAACTGTTCCTTAAGTTGCAAGTAACTGTTCGTTGTGTATCGACTTTCCTTTTTAATGTTTTAGAAAATGCATGTAGTTTTCACGTCAAGAAGGACTTTACATCACTTTCTGACATATTGTTCATGCAATACTTATGCCATATATGTATAACGTTCAGTTTCGTGAGCCAATGATATGGTCCGAGCACGAATTATATTCGAATTCGTTAACGTATAACGTTAACGTCACCAGAGAACGCAGCAATCCGATTGGCCGCCTGCATACTGTCAACCAATCGCAATGCTCGATTCATTCAATACGCGTTTTTTTTTTTAAAGTGAGGGAAAATCCTTCATGGATGCTATGCCGGACTTCTACCGACTAAAAAACCATCACGTACCGCCTTATAGCCTGCGGTTGGTAGCCCCAGGTAAGCCCTCGGAAGGATGTCCCAGGACTACCAACAGACCTACGGCTGCGGCCTCACCTAGGAGGTTCGGGTGTTATCCCGCGTTTATTTGGGGGGGGGGGGGGAGAGGAGAGGTCGGGTACGTTTACGTTACGAATTTGAATTTTCTCGGCTCGGGACACATTTTAACCGTACATTTTTACGAGAATTGGCCAAAGCCAAGATGTAAATACTATAACATCTAATGGCTAGTATATACTTCGAATTGTTTCTTTTTAGGTCACCTTTTAATACCGGTACCATCTTGGCCCATTTTTCTTTGTTGCCCTGTAAATGAACAGCGGATGTTGGCCATTATTCTTTGAACGCATTGGCTGTAAGGGATAGTGACATGTAGTGGCCTATTCAAGTTGGTGACAGGTTCCGATCAAACAAATGTATTACAATACAAGCCATTAACTTAATTATGATTTTATACCATTGTTTTCAATGTTGCGTAGTTCCGGGAGAAGTGTCCACTTCAAATGTTGAAAAACTTTAGTAAAGTTTTTAATGTTGTGAATAGGAGAAGTTTTATAAATAACCTCAATTTTTTTTAGGGTATCGTTATAATGGGAATGGGGAATACGAGTAATCGTAATAACTAAAAATTACCAAAAATTACTAAAATTCCGCTTGACTCCTTTAGCTTAGCTAAATATTTTGTGTTAAAACTAGGTTCACATCGGTATTGTAATGGCCAGAGGACTAACGATTGTAAGGCCGACGTTATTTATGTACAAAAAAGACGGGTTGCACTCTGGGAGTGCCGGCAGAAGTGAAAACATTTTCTTTTTTTCTTTCTTCGTTATATACATAGAAAAAGATAAAAAAGAACATACCATACCATACCTATAATATAGCGCTAATCATAGAACCTATCACTTATTTTCTGCTAATTTTCTGTCAGAAGACATTAATAAATTATAAAAAGAAAAAATAATCACAAAAAATAATAAATTACAAAAAGAAAAAAATATCATAAAAAGTAATAAATTACAAAAAGAAAAAATAATCACCAAAAGTAATAAATATAATAAGAAAAAACAATCACAAAAAATCCCTTAAGGCCAGGTGGTTTGAACCCGATACTATCTGAAACTATAAGGACTTACAGTCGACGTGCTTACCGTTTAAGCTACGACGATATCTATTGTAACTTGCAAAATACATAGTCTGTACCTAATCTTGTATGACGTCAGTCGTCGGTTACGGTTCAAAGGTCAACTAATCCTGACGCTTCCTTAACATTTTGCACCCATCCAACGCCGCTAAAGAAGTTTTCACTTCAAAAACCTAAATATTTCATAATAGAAATAAAATTAATTAAATTTAAGTATATTAAAATGAAAAGTGGCCAAGTGCGGACTCGCCCATGAAGGATTCCGTAGCAGCAAGTAACATTTTTCATATTTGAGTTGATTTAATGAAAAGTAAATTGCGTTTTCTGATTGTTCAAACCAATTTTCGGTGGAAGTTTACATGTTAATATACATCATATATTTTATTGAGTTTCATCATTCTCTTATTTCAGAAGTCACAGGACACATTTTACCACTTTGGAAGTGTCTCTCTCGCAAACTATTCAGTTTACAAAAATGATATTAGAAACCTCAATATAATTTTCGAAGACCTATCCAAGTATAAATTCATGAAGAAAAATATATTTTCAGTTCAAAGTACCTACGGAGATACCCCCAAATTCTTTTTTTTTTCTATTTTTGTGTGAAAATCTTAATGCGGTTCACAAAATACATCTCATCACAGCCAGATAATTTGGGACGGCTTTTTGCCATTTGGCTACGGAGCCCTAAAATCAAACGTATTGCGATAACACTTTGCCTCTATGCAACTGCTATATTTGTTACCCTCACTGTCCACCTGACAGGTTCGTTGTAGAATTAACTAATCCAACGATTTTACGGTTTTAACCGTAAAACAATGGTACATGGTTTTAATCGTAAACGCTAGTACCACTCTATTACTATTACAAATTTACATCGCATGCGTTAACCGGTTTTATTCTAAAAATATTGCTTCATAAATACATCTAGGTGTAGATACGACACTTTTCTTTGTTACTACATCGTTTCACAAGGATGGATATAATATTATTATTACAAATAGTATTAAAATTGATAACACTGCTGATGTATGTACCTATATACATTGGTTATATATAGAGGCATAGCAGAGGTTTCTAGTATTTTAAATAATAGCTTGCAGTGATCAACTGTAATAATTACACTTCATAAGGTATGTTCAAATTTTGATTCATATAAGTAGGTTTTGTACGTCCTATGAATAGTATCAATTTTAAATTTCTATGGCTAGCAGATATAACGTTTTCTCTACCTATTTTAGTTGTCTTACTACAAAGACAAACTTGTGAAGTTAATCGCAAATATTATGTGTGTTCATTATCAATAGTGATACCTAAGAATAGAGTTGTGTTTGTATTTACTCGTGCTAATAGAACTATTACATTGTATTTTAGATGCTGTATGTTACTTTAACGTTACATAATTGAAATAAAATAACCGTTTTCAATATTAACACGACGTATGTGTCTTCTAAGTAAATAATGGCATTAACGCAGACTCAAGATTTATATAAAGACATATATATAAAGACTTAAAATTATATTATTTATTTCAATATAAGCTTCTTAAAACAAGTGTTAAGTATAATATATAAAAAAAAAAAAAAAATATATATATAAAATATATAGGTAATTATAATGTTATAGTGTAATTTGTTAAAAAAATGTTGTGTATCTAGTCAGGTACTTACTAAACGTATTGAAGAAAACAAATTTAATAACCCTCAATTTGATTAGAATTAAGTCCTAGAAGCCGTTAATAATTCCAATACCCACATTCTGACTCCATCATTAGATCAGAACTAGTATTCACTAAACGTTATTGTTTTCTGGTAAATGCCAATCATTTCTATAAATAAAAATTAACTTTTAAAATGCAAACGTAAATTGATACTAAACCGAACATTTTTGTAGTGGAATGCAGCTGTTGCTGTTACAATCTTTGAGCAATATCTAGTAATAACACGCTATCTATCAAAAACTGCCAACTTTTTGTACGTTTGCCTTCAATTTTTATACATGGCTACACCTTACATGGTAAGTGAATGCGATGCTTGCTTACGACATAAAATATTTATTTCGAAGTAAGAAAAATTCTGGACTGTGTTCAAGTTAAATTCCTTTACATACAATCACCCTTTAATAATGCATAAATATGCGACATAGTGCTAAGCAAAAGTAAAGTAAAAGTAAACTATTCTTTATTGTATACCAAAATACACCAAATACAAAAATGAATTAAAAAACACATAATAATGTACAATGGGCGGCCTTTTTACATACAACAATATCTTACAGGTAACCTTTCCAGGCAAGCATATTACATTGTAGTAGAGAGAGCTCACTGAAGAGTTTTTGTGCTATCAGTGGGAAGACCAAAGGCTTGTCCTACTTTATCTTCTACACTGACGGCACAGAAACTCTCTGTACTACTGTTAGTACAGAGAGTTTCTGTGCCGTCTCACTCGGACTCACAATTGTGCTGCCGACCCTGTGGTCGGCAGCACAATTCTGAGTCCTCTGATGTTGCATACGTCCATAGGCCATGTTAACCACTTTCCATCAGGTGGGCCGTGTGCTTGTCTGCCAACTAAGTGGCATAAAAAAGTAGGTTACTAAGTAATAAGGGTATCTATGGCAATCCTGCACGGAAATATAATTTATAAACGTATTGAACAAATGTTGTCATTAATGTATTTATTGTTACTAAAGTTATTTAATTTTATTCCATTCTATTTCAATAATGTAATGATAAATGAAATAAATAAGTTTATAATTAAATTAAATAACTTAGAGCTCACAAAGCTGTACATGTTAAAGCTGCGTTTTTAAGTGCTTAATAATCTTAATGGTAAGCAAAGAAACATTCGTATGTGTTGTTGAAACATCTCACAATGAACATATGTAGGTTTTTCTCTAAATGTCTTTCTTCTTTCCAGGCAGTTATTTTTGTTAGGCTATGTCGCATTAGCGCATTTATTTATAGCTCAATTACAGCTATTATCGTATACAAGAGAGGCAACTTGAGCTATTTGTTAATGAGCGTAAAATATTCAAAATGCAAAGCATTGTCTGTGTTGTGTACTTGACTGTTATTTAAAACTAACGACCTGAGTTAAATAATTGTTGAATTTGTTTTCACATAATCATTATGTTCATTTGTTTAAATAATAATTCTACACCTGTATATTTTTGATTGATAATGACCCTGTGACCGTGGAGTCCGATTACTACGTCCGACTGATCGTACAAAGCGGACTTTTGTTCCTGTTCGTTCAATTGATCCGTCAACGCGGACTTTTTTCATATGGTTGTTCGATTGATTGGTAGATGCGGATATTGCCACATTTAACCAGCTATGGATAAGAATTGACCTGTTCAAAATTCTGCCTCGATCTACTCTCAATAACCTAAATTTCAAATTAATCAATTGACTTAGTTACGAGAATTAGTGTTCTGAATAAATATAATTTTTTAGGCTTTCACGGCCGGCGTTGTATGTAGAATATACTGCTTCCGGGCTGTTTGTCCGTGGTCCATATGAAACTTGCGTTCCAGAGGTTACGTCGATCACTGCGGTCGACATCTTCAGTGGCTCAGGTCCGGGCGGCGATGATTGCGTAGACCTCGCCTCGTCGGCTACTTCTCTGCGACTGATGTTGAATCTTGAGTCGCTGGCGTATTTACAGGCGCGGTCGGAGGGGGGAAACGATGTGCTCGATCCTGTACCGTGCTCGTACCAATCAGGATCGAGTACAATGTCGACCGCAGTGAACGACGAAATGTCTGGAACGCAACTTTCATATGAACCACGGCCAAACAGCCCGGAAGCAGTATATTCTCATGTTCTGATTAAAGTTTATCCGACCTGGGATTAGAACCTAACCAAATCCTCGTGAACACCAGTCGGACTGACTATCACTGCGCTAGCCTACCTACTACATTATATTAACAGTTTATTTATAGCTAACAACTCTCATTATTTCCGTTAGGTACAACTAATTGTTATTTTATAAACATTGCCGAGGTCTAATAACTACGTATTACCTACATATTCATTTTCAGTAGTTTGTTACTAACTGGGTACCTAATTTAGATCTACACTTGCGAATTGTTATTTCAATTTACATTAATTTTATAATAGTGGTATATGTAATGATATATTTCTGATATTATTACCGCTTTGGTGGAGTCCCAACACTATGAGACTACCTAAATGTAAATACATTTTGAAAGTGGCACTAAACAAACTACTTATTATTTAAACTGTCATACTTACTCGCATTGCTATTCAAGATATCGCGTGTCTATCACGTTTTGATTTTGTTGCAAGCGTAGTTGCGCGTTTAAAAGTTTTGTTGTTGGAGAAACAGTTCTTTATAGATAGATGATCATTGCAACAACAGCTAAATATCCGAAAATGAAGACAAGGTTAGTAAAATATCCCGACATATTCAACAGTAGACTTTTAATTGTTGTATCAGTTTGCAGTGTTTGAACTTTCCGAATTGCAATACACTTAATTTGACTCTATTGAACTGATCACATGACCAATTTACGTTTCTAGAATGTGTGAAAACGTATCAAATTAAAATGTCAAAATATTGAGGAGAGAATTGAGATTATTTGTATTGCCAGCAGATTTTAAGCCAAGATAAATAACTAGATCTCTGCCATCAAAATTAGATATCCTGAAACTCTATCCAGACTTCAACATTTGCTTGAAAATTTGCAAAATTTGCTTGAAAAGAACATCGGCATGAGTAGTTCTAGTTTCGCAGATTACGTGATTAAAAAGTTTTGTGCTTTGCTTAGTAGACAAACGACCGCCAGTAAAATAGTTTGTTCATTTAAAATTTTTAGTACAAAGTTATTTTGTAATTCAAATTTAATCTATAATTCCATACAATTTTTTGTAATACCATCTGGTGACTGTACGTAGTTCAGTACCTAATTACATTGATTACGTCATGTGTATTCTGAATCATATCTTTGTACAGGTTTTTTTTCTCTTACCTAGGCTGAAAGTTCAATTTTAGTCCCTGTGAAGCGGGACGCAAGTGACACTTTCTGTCAGGGACAAAAATAGAACTATCACAAAATCACACACGCGGGACAGAATGTAGTACTTTCGTCCCTTATAGCAAAATACCTATACTATTTTGGATACTACTTCTTATTGCCATCGAAATACACTTTAAGACAAAATGAAATTTGATTATAGAAACTACAGTAATACCCCCTGTATAGTTGCTATCAATCAATCAATCAATCAATTAGCCCACTGCAGTCCACTGCTGGACATAGGCCTGTCCCAAAGTGTGTAATTTCATAGCCATTTTTAGTTGCTAAATTAATTAAAATTAATATAAAAAGTTGGTGCCTTCTCATCTCATCTTCGAGTCGAAGCATGTCAAGAGCGAAAATGAAAGTCGTTTTGAACCGGTTTAGGGATACAAAGACCAACAACAAATTTGCAATATTTATACACTTGTGAGTTTGAAATATAACCAAACTATGTCTAACCTCTTTTGTGTCCCTGGGATTAATGTGGAAGAAGAACAAGGATGAGGTTTGAAATTTTAAACTGGTATGAGTTTTATTGGGATGAGTACGGAATAACGCAAACTTCTAGTGTGAAAATTGATGTTACATTTTAGATAAAATGTTGGTTTAGGATAGCCTACGTGAATAAAGTTTTTGTTATCTCTTTTAACCTGAACATGTTATGATTATAAATGCGAAAGTAAGTCTATCTACCATTTATTCATGCCTGTAGGTATAGGTACCGATTTTGTTAAAAAAGCCTAAAGACAGGACGAAGAATTTAGGATATTTTGATTTATTATAATCATAGCTAATTGCTGCGACACAGGGTTTCTACGGGCGATGTCGCAGTCCGCAGCTAGTTTTTTTTATTTTATTTATAAAGAGCTCGCCGGTGAACAGTAGGTAATACTGATTAAATCTCTTTTTCACTTCTCATGCTCTGAAAGTGCTTATTTGTGCAGGATATAGGCTGCACAAAATCGAATTTTGTGCACAAGGGCATTAACGTATCTACTCATAAATGTATCTATATTAAGGCAAAGAAAATGAGCCATACAGCCTAACACAATAAGAAGTTCATAGATAGAATTTGTTATTTTATAACATTCACTTTAATTTATTTTGCCTTATGTGTTTTTTAAGACTTAAATACCGTTAATATGCCCGGAAAAACAATTTCCTTCAGTATCCAAAACTGTTCTAATTTTACTTTGAATTTTAATTAAAGAAATGTTATACTACTGTTTTATTTCCTCGCAATCGAAGTGAAAAGCAGAGTTTATAACTCGTCCACAAAACCATTTTTATCCTCGACATTACTATCAGCCCTCGCCTCCGGCTCGGTCTGCTAAAAGTCTCGGATAAAAATGGTTCGTTTTGTGCACTTGTTGTAAAATCTACTATAGAACCATCTTTTTTAATCTTTTATTACATAACATGGCATAAGAGGCACGGCTGTATGTTCCCAAAGGTGCAAGGAGAAGTTATCGCAACGCTATCTGTTCTCAATCTCACTCTAGCGAAAACGCATGTGGAATTGCTTATTATATATGATGAGATTGATATAAGTCATTAATATAACAGCAAAACTTTTATGAAATAAATATTATCATAATTATAACCATCGCAGTGTCACATAATCCACTGATAGCAAATAGCAAACGATTTGATTTAGAATGTCATTTTATCTACAGGCCCAGTATAAACTTTTCCTAATTTTTAACTTCGTTTTTCAAAATTTTTGGACTTCGCTGCAATGTTCGAAAGATTTTCAAACCACATTCTATAAGAAACTGGCAGTTAGTGATGATTATTTTATCTATATTTTAATTCAAGAAACTTGAACGCAGTAGCGGATAACCAGTTTTATAATAGAAATATTGACTATTTTTACTCTATCGATATTCTCAGTGGAAAAAGCTGTCTGATAATCCAGTTATGGGCGAGCAGGTGGGCTCAACTGACAATTCTGTTCACTGGCTTGCATTTTCGCTTGTGTGCAGTAATCCTAATTTCTGATGCTAAAATACTTATAAGGAGTTTAAAGAAATATCCTATTATACAGGTAAACATTTTAAAATGTTTTACCCAGCGTTGTGGCATACCTTAAAAGGCATTTTCTTCGTTTAATTACTCTTAGTTGCGTACCATAGACGTTAGTGATGTGCCTTTGATAACTAGTTACGTATTGACTTCTTTTTATGTTTATTGTATTTTTTATGTATTCTTTGTTTACTTAATTTATTTTTTAATTGTCTAGTTATACGTAATTATTCATGTGATTCTACTAGGCAGGTACCACGCAAGTCCACTTGAGTGAAATAGTGATTTTGTTCCTTTAAAGGGACCTAAATACACAATGTACTCTGGAAGTCGGGATTTAAAGTCAATCTGTGCCTTTGTGCTATACTAGATTATTATCTATATCCCTACCATATTTTATTCGGATCCGTTCAGCCGTTCTGGCGTGATTGAGTTAACATTCATCTATCCACTCTTTCAAACGAAGAACAATTAAATTTCGTAGTTATGATAGTATCTAGTAAATACATAAAAAAAGAAAACTATCATTTAACTTCTGGTTACCGCAAGAGAATGACGTATATGTATAAAAAAGATTAGACTTCTAAAACTGATTACTAAATCACACGGATTGTGTTGTCAAACTCAAATTCGACGGGTGCAGAGAGACGGAAAGCTGGGTGTGTAAATAAAATATACGCCAGAAAACGTCGCAAACATATACGACAAAAATCGGGTAAGCCGAACATAAGACATTCGACATACAAGTATAAATTGTCACTGAATATGTCACTGAAAAAAACCGTTCCGTACTATTCTAAAGATGCTAAATCTTTAGAATAGTACGGAACGGTTTTTTTACCAAAGTTGATGGCAGTAAAACAACACAGACAAAATAAATTAAAGTTGTTGAAACTATTAGTATGCTAATTTTTACAGTACGTTTAAATAAAAAGAAATCAATATCTAACACAGGGATTGAATCTCTGAGAGTGCCTTCTTAACAGGAATCAACTGTTCTCCTAGATAAATAAATCTCTATACCTACATTTGAAAGTAACGTAGGAACCATTAACCGTTATTCTTACTACGGAAACAATAATAAATGAATTATAAAAGGGAATAACGCGGGTATAAAACCCAACATGCAGATGACTTTTCGATTTATCGAAATTCATAGGAAAAGTAAGTAGTAAAATTTATTCACATAAATGTATCCTCACTGAGCCTTTCTCTCATATTCCTAGCTAATTTTATTTCCCATTTGACAGACGTTCACAACTTTTAGCATTATAATAATGATTAGACTCTATGTTGCGTTTAGTAATAAATTAAGTTCATTCGTTTTAAACTTTTTACGGCTTTCTAGTCATTAAAGTTTAGCATCACGGAAGTCGTAAAAAGTTGTCACACTACCCTTTACCTGCCTTGTCATGCGGTGCAATCTTTGCACCGATAGAAATAAAGCCTACGAGATTATAGCTTATTACATTAAAATAGCTTTACTGGCATAACGTGTGATGTCGTTATAAACTAGCAGTAAGGACTAAGGTGCTATTTATTTGTGAATATATTTATTGCTATTTCAAGTAGTTTAGCGGGATAGTTAGGAATCATAAAAATGTCCGGCAATTTCTGAGAAATTTAAATGTCCTTAATAATAGATAGGTAGGTAGGTAAATAGCTAGTCAACTACTAGTAGTTTGGTCCCTGTACCTAATACCTGTGGGAGTAAGTACTTACCTACTATTTAAATCCATTTTTGCAAGCGTTTTTAAAAATATATTTTATTTATATGTTATAGCTCAGGTCAGTATTAATGGCTGGAACTTTCCAATAACACAGCAACGAACGATTTTCTTGATTTTGAATTCTCAAAGTACAAATGCCCATCACTAGACCAAGGTAAAAAAGTAATAGAATATTCTTTTAAGTTCAATACTATGTCCTTACGATCTGCGAACCATTAATTATAGCGTGATTCCTCTGACTAATTGCCCCACCTTTATCCTATCTATAGGCACGCCATCTTGAATCACTTAAATGCGTTTAACGCAGTTATTTTTACGATGCGATAGAAGAGGAAATCTTATATTTTACTCATGGTTATTTATCTTCAAAGGAATTAACAGAAATGTATTTTAAATCTACATTTCGTTAAGTATACCTTAAGTGCTGCCTATGTCTATCAAATGGGCAGTTTTTGTAGGGGTTTTTCATTTTAATACCATGAAAACTACATACATACCATTTCAAAATTAATTAACTCATACTAATTTTTATTTATTTATATTCTTAATGTATGTCACTGCATTTTTATTCATGTTCCTTTATTAACTCATCCCATTTTACATATTTTGCTATTCTTAATTTATGAATTACGATGGTATGCCATATCCTATTTTTCTTATAACTGCTGCTGTAATAGAATCAATAAATGTCATTTGTCTGACTCGAGAATCAAACTCTTGACCGCACAGCAGTTATGGTTACAACCGATGCTGCATTTCATGAGCTATATATTGAAAATAGATTTTTAATATATTGCTTTATTTACAATTACTTTTTTAACGATCATACTTGACTTAAGCGGGATACACATATCAATATCAGGTAACCATCCTATGCTTCTACTTTCCTCTGTTTCTCAAATGATACACTTCATAATATTTTTTAAGAAATAATCTTTGTACTAAGTATCAAATGAAATTCTTACAACATTACCGTGGAAACGTCACATTATATGACTATTTTTTATTCAAACAAATTCGATATCATGGCGCGTTGAATAAAACAACGCTGCAACAATTTCCTTGTGATTTGAATACCTCATAACCTGTCACTTACGACACACATCTTACTTCGATAGATGAGAACGCACGCGAATGTGAGAATGTGATTATTGTATCCATTATAGGTAGGTATAAGTAGCTCTACAAGGGTAGGGTTGGTAGCTCGAGTGTTACGTCCCTATATTGTACCTATACCTATAGACGGCGATAGCCAGTTCCCATCAGGTGGACTGTATGCTCGTTTATCATATGAGATTGAGTTAACTATGATTCATTTCGTATAAACTGTAAGTCTAGAACTTTCTTTTTTGTTTTCAATAAGGGTTTTCGAAACGTGTGATTTCAATTTAATTCGAAAAAAATGCTGTATACTCGTATAAAATCTAATATATAAAATTCTCGTGTCACAGTTTTCGTTGCCATACTCCTCCGAAACGGCTCGACCGATTTTGATGAAATTTTGTGGGCATATCGGGTGGGTCTGAGAATCGGCCAACATCTATTTTTCATACCCCGATTCGCGATAACCGACATCCACGCGGGCGGAGCCGCGGGCGACAGCTAGTATTTTAATAAATTTTACATTTTAGTAAGAGCGAGAGCTTCAATGAAATATAACATTGCAGCTTTTACACTGTTTATATTAATCTCAAATTACATTATTATTTCTTCATATATGATTCACAATAGTAGCCTACATTTAAGAAACTTGTTGCTCTATAATAACGCTTCTATCTATTCCTTCGGGGAATCACAAGCATCGCGGCCCGCACCTAATTATTAATGGAACTGTAACTATAGCGTCATGGTCTACCGGCGAGGATAATACACAAGTAATTAGTGATATATAGTAAGTTAGTACGATACGAATGGCTCTTGTGTTACTGTGGGAATGACAAAAGAAATGAGACATGATTTACTGTTATCGTAACATTACATGTCCCTTAAAAAACATGATATCTGTTGACGGTTTAATGTAACAAACATTTCTAGGCTTTAGCACACAGATAGTCGAAGTTCAAGAAACATATTACACTCAGAGAATACAGACCAAAGTAAAAACGGTCTTTATTAACTGGTGAATAGAAAAGAAGTGAACGTGCATTACTTTAAAACCCTCAGCCTCAGTTAACCCCAGATTTTTGAAGTAAAAACTTCTTTTTAGCGGCGTTGGATGGGTAAAACGTGTTAAACTCGCGTCAGGATCACTTGACCTTTGATCCGTAACCGACGACTGACGTCACTCAACATTAGCTACAGATTGTTTATTTTGTTAGGTATGCTAAGAAGCTTCGTAGCTTAGCGGTAAGCGCTTCTACTGTAAGTCCTTATGGTTTCAGATAGTACCGTGTTCGAGCCTGGGCTTCTGACACGTTTTGTGATTATTTTTTCTTTTTGTAATTTATTACTTTTTGTGATTATTTTTTCTTTTTGTAATTTATTACTTTTTGTGATTATTTTTTCTTTTTGTAATTTATTACTTTTTGTGATTATTTTTTCTTTTTGTAATTTATTACTTTTTGTGATTATTTTTTCTTTTTGTAATTCATTAATTTCTTCTGACAGAAAATTAGTGATAGGTTCTATGATTGGCGCTATATTATAGGTATGGTATGGTATGGTATGTTCTCTTTTATTTGGTGTAGTCCACTTAGAGCACCCAGCCGAATAGCACCTGAGCGAATAGCATCTAGCCTTGTCCATGAACAGCACCTCTGATGTACAATGTACATCCCAGCCTTTCAAGAACATGGCCTAGTCGTGGGTCGTAACGTCTTTTGGGCGTAATCGGTTATACGTAGTTTCATAGATATGAGTAACTAGTTTCAAAACCGATTATTTTTGTAACTAGTTACTTCTGTATACAGTAGAGTGTTGGTTAGTTTTGCACCGATTATTTTTTTTGCATGGGCATATGAAAATAAAAAAAGACGCAACGATTATTATATTGCCTTCTCTTTTTATCTTGCGTGTAAGCCATACCTATCATTTACTCTCGTTGTCCGAGTCGTCTAACGTTATTTGGTTATAACGTGTAACCATAATCATTCTAATATTATTCTGTTGAACGAAGCGCTTACGCGGGTGTGAGTGTGAACTGCGTACGTAAAATAATCGTTACATTTGTGTCTACGAAACTAGTTACACGATTATCAGCCTCGTAACTAGTTACTGAAACCGATTACGTTAAATAACGCTCACCTCTAACATGGCCTATTTACTCCATGAAACTAAGATAATATAGTGTTTGAAAAGGAGCGAGCTGTTACACCGCAACTAAGTTCCACAATCGTAAAACTAGTGACAGATCGGAAAGGTGGCACCATCTTTATTTGTGATCTGTTACAACAAACAAATTAATTGGATCTGTGAGATTTGTGATAAGAAAATCACTGCAGGCGAATATTTTACACTAGACCCGACGTCACGCACAGACACCGACTAATGTGTGTTCATTTCTCTGTAGTTGAAAATATAACTACTCTGGGATATTTTTATTCAGAAAGTCTGGTTGGTTTGAATTACGTGGCCTGAAAATGCAAATTAAATATAGTTTATTTTGTCATGTACAGTGAGCTCCAGAAGTCCGTATACAGCTTAAGATCTATAATCGTTTGAGTCTTATGAAACAGGATGAAATATAGATGACGTTAACTGTGTTAACAACACTAAAAAGAAAGTTTTTTTTATACCACTGAGGTGGCAGACTAGCACACGGCGCACCTGATGAAAAGAGGTACACCAAGGGAGTGACACTCAAGCTGCTGACCCTGTAAACACGGAGAGTTCTGTGCCGTCGGCGTAGAATACAAAGCAGGAATAGCCTTTGGTCTTCCCACTGACAGCACAAAAAGTCTCCAGTGAGCTCTGGCGACCCTACTCACGAAAGAAGAGTAAGAAAGAAATTCATTTATTTACTATTTAATACATTGGTGGTGATCAGTGTAATTCTTACTAGATTGCATATCGCGTCATTTCACACAATTTTAGTTTCATTTTGTATCTGAAGTTCTGCAAACCCCTACAAAAAATTGAATCTTATATAATTATACAATGATTCATAATTCATTGATCTTTAATAAATTTGTTAGTGTTCAGGAACTTCTGAAGGCGACTGTATCTCGTTTGTCCTATGCCATGTTGTATTGCGTGTATCGTGAGACCCAACTTCCGGGCAGGGCGTTGATTGGTTTTCCTATTAGGGAATTCTTAGTAACAGCGCGTAGCCTGGGAAGGGATCCTACCCAGCAGATAGCATTAGAATCATCTGGGATAAAAAATAGTTTGGTAAAATAAGAGGTCCATTTAGTAATCCTTTTATTTCATATTCCATTATTCCATTCAATCCATTTCTACCTTTACCTACTCATTCGAAGATACTATTAATTAAGTTTTCGGGATATTTACCATGTAATGTTTTATCGCGTTTCCGATATTTCGGCACTGTTGCAAGCGCCATGATCACGGAAGACTTCCGTGCCGAAATATCGGAAACTCGATAAAACATTACATGGTGAATATCCCGAAAACTTAATTAATAGTATAAACAACCATGATAGTTTAAATACCGATCATTCGAAGATAGTTTCAGAGTTTATTACCCGACTGCCTAGGCGCCTAAATTGTATGTTACGTACATATGAGATATGCGCCTTATGCCTTATGTTTGTAAAATTCTTTATTACCTCATATCTTCTGGACCACCAAAATGAACAACAACTTCTGAACAAAATGTAGGTGGTACAAAAGAAATTCACTTAAATTTATTGAGTGGGAAATCAAAATAGGATGGGATGACGGGTGCTAAAAATTTCGAAACAAGCTTTATAGCAGGCGGTACATATTTGTAAATCTCAAACCAGATGAAAATTAATGGGGACCGCCTGCTGTATAGCTTGTTTAGATCTTTGCGGCATCAGTCGCGGTTTTTATTTTAAATAATTTATTTTGTTTATCGATAGAACAAAACTTCTCAATCGTTGCAGACTTCCACACTGTTTTAATAATGATAAGAAATTATCACTCCGAGGATAAAGACGAGGGTATAAATAGAGTACAGATTAGAGGTGCTTTTATAGATTTAGATAGAAAAGAAAGAAATAGAGGTATGTATGGTTGCACGTGATAAGCCTGCTAAAAATTATTAATTATATTCAAAAATATTAAAATCGATTTAAATATTTAACATGTTTTTAACACGATTTAGTGGTCAAAGCATTGCCTTTGTAAGGCAAAGATCGTGGGTTCGAACCCCGTCTAGAACGTTTCAATTTTTTCTCTTTAATTCGATTTAAATATGTAGCTTGAAAAATGCCAAAAATTTAATTCAAGTCAAAATATTCAAAAATATTTCACATGACCCCCAGATGACCTTACAACTGAACTCAAATTTGCACCGTGCGCCCAAAACCAAAGCGACTTTGAACCACAAAAATCATACTATTACAAGAGTAGCTATGAGAATAGAACCCAGAACAAACACGTATTCAACTAGTACGCATAATAAAGTTAGTCGGGCTGCCGTTAAAACTGTCCATAAAACGGCCATCAACCATCACACATCACATTTCCCTTCAGACGTATCTCACATGTTCGTCCGTGACGTCATCGGAACAGATTTATGCCCACGAATATGTTTCTTTGTATACGGCTGTGAATCTTCTGTGATTTAAAACATAGCTTTGTAATCTATGTTTTTATTATTTATATGCGGTTTGTATGTGAGCCTTTTAATCTGGGGTTTTGGATTTAAGATAATTTACAGTGTTAATGTAGCTACTTGCACTTGCAAATGATCAGTCTGAGGTTGTAAAAAAACATTTAGAAACTGAAACCGATAAAGAATCAAGAAATCTGTCTAACCAGAACCTATTGATCTATATTTTTGTGAGCTTTTAAACCTTCAAAATCACTCATTACACTAATAGATTTGGTTCATTTTCCATCAAATTAGATTTTGATTTAATTATTTTGAAAGTTGTGAAATCAAATGTAATACCTTTTTTTTGTCTTAAACAGGCCCCAGTCGATCGTTGAAATTATGTCGAGCTAATACTGAATGTCGGTTACCATAAAAATGCATTATCATTGTAACGAACCGTCATGTTGTAAAAAATCAACAATAAGAGGTAATCGTACTAATTGACATAAGAACATTAGTAAACAAAAACTTGTGAAAAAACGTACGCCCTTACGTATGTACGTAAATTCTCTTTTGGGGTAAATAAAAAAACTACGAAAAGCAAATAATTTGGTCTTTGAATAAATTAAAATTAAAGACATCAATATATATGATTTTAGATTGACATGGTCATTTACATTAAAATTAAAATTATAAACGATCCGTATGTTTACAAGGCCCAAACAAACTACAATTCCAAAAACCGCGCGAGCCGATACTGTTAGTGTTGTGTGTCGTGAACGTGATCGAGTGCGTAGTGAGAACGCGGACAGTGGTAGTGGTGACGCGCGTCAGAAACGAGTGAGGAAGAGGGTAGACCGATACGGTTTGCCGAGTAACAACTAGCTTGCAGAACTTTAGTACACCCGTGATCATGGCACTTGTAACAGTGCCGAAATATCGGATTCTCGAAAAAGATAATAAACATGGTAAATATCCCGTTTATAATTTTCATTTCAAAATAAAGACATCAAATTGATATAGAATTGATTCTTAGAAACAAATGAACCCTATCCTACTATAATATAATATACGCGAAAGCTTGTAAGTATGAATGGATATTTGTTACTCTTTCACGTAAAAACTATAGAATGGACCTTACAATAATATAGCTTATACTACAGAATACCATATAGGCTATATATCATCACGCTACTACTCAAGGAAGCGGATCAGTGATCATTAATGTCAAAATAGTCGAGGACAAAGTTGAGAAGAGAGATGAATTAAATGCTCAACCGACATCCACACGGGCGCGGGCAACAGCTAGTTAAAATATAAAAACCGATAACAAGTAACGCTTATATCAAATCGACAGTTACTTTATCTGTGGTAACAGTAAATTCTGTATTTAAATAACAAAATCAACTGTGTTCCATCGGTGCAAGCAACTTGTGTTTCTCGCTGAAAATTCACTCAGTTTTCCGTAACGTGCCAAAAGAAGAAAACTTCAGAAACTCATTACTACAAAACTACCCAAGTCCTACATAGGTTTGTTGTTTCGATGTTTTGGGAGGCACAAAGCCAGACAGAAAGTAGAGTATTATCAGAAAATATCTAAGGTACGATCGGTGACAAAGTAGTGTACATTTTAATTTACAGATAATTCCAGCTCTAATCATGCATAAAATTCATACTTATATTATAAATGCGAAAGTAACTCTGTCTGTGTCTCTGTAACGCTTTCACGCTTAAACCACTGAACAGATTTTAGTGAAATTTGGTTGAGTGGTAGATTAGACCTTGAGAAAGTACATGGGCTATGTTTAGTAGCGATAGCCGACATTCATGCAGGCGGAGCCGCGGACAACAGCTAGTCATTAATAAAACTTAACATTCATTAGCTTTGTTCACTCAGGATTACAAAAATACTTATAGATTAATTGGCTATTGATTGAGATACATTAATCATTAGCATCGTGGAAAAAACTTTGTAAAATGAATGTTCAATAACTTCAGACAATGTTTCTAATTGATTTTGCCTTGCCTGGTAACAGACAGTGTGGGTAATATTTGGAAATTCTAACCTTTAGTTAGAATTTCCAAATATTACCTACACTGTCTGTTACCATTTCTATAACGTACCAGCTGACCCCGCAAACTTCGTACCACCTCAGAATCAATAAAATAAAGTAGCAATTTCCCATATTTTTTTACTGATTAAATTTTCCCTGGACATCCACAAATATTTCAAGACCAACAAAGTTGAAATTCATTTTAATTTCTATAAAGTATGTAACCTTCTATTTACTCTTATCCCGGCCTAGAATTGACTTGATAATAAGATGTCACTTAAGAACACTAACACCTTATACTACTGTCTAACTCAAATCGATAGTAGTAAAGTACTTGAATATTAATCACGTACAAAACCAATTTTCACCACAATTATTAGAACAAACTTGGTTCCAACACCTGAGGCCTACGTGTAGCAAATACAATTATTGTAATGATTTGTATCTGAATAAATTACTAGAATCGAATCTAAGATGACACTATCAAAGTTGGAAGAAGGTTTGACATTCATTTGAATATCGAGCGTAACAATAACGATCAAAGTACAAATGAACTATCTATTTTGAATCAAATGTTGGACCACATTAACTTTTCGGAACGAAATTCCTCATTACGGCCTGTGGTAGGAATTGCCTGATAAATATTGTCACCTCTTTTTTAAACTGCGGATACCCTTGGATAAGGCACAACGATTATGTCGAACTTTAACCGACTAAAATCGCACGCCGATTTGGAACTCCAGGAAAAAGGCCCTCTCGATATGTTATGAACTATTTTATCAACTAATTTGTCAACTGGTGTCAAAGCAAACTTTGATCGAAGCTACACTGTTTCCAGCAAATTTATTTTGTCCGAACAGACCTCGACTGTGTCAACGCGGCCTTACTTCATATTGCACGCAATAAATCATAGCAAAATACACGTTCATTTTGTTTTGCAGAATCTGGCATTTATTTTTATTTCGTTACGAGACACCGTTTTTTATGCGAAAATGTAGCAAATTGATTGATGGGCTGTAGCTTATCTTATTGCTCCGGTGTAGGTGTTAATGTATTATACCTATCGTATTATGTAGCCTCTTTGGCATGGCGGTATTGAACGCGGCAGCTAAGCAAGAGGTGCGGGTTCGATCACCGCTCAATGCAAATATTTGTATGCATGAATATGTATATATTTTCATTAGTCTGGGTGTTTCTATATATAATATGTATGTATATAAAAAATAAAGTGTCTAGGTATGTTTATCCGCATTCTAGATTCCATAACATAAGTTAGTTAAACTATGCTTAGGTACCATGGATCTAGATAGCGTTGTGTGGAATGTTGTGGAATATTTATTTATTTATATTTATGTCAGAAATTAGTATAAGAAGTTATAGCATTTTCAATTTAGGGATTTTTTCTCTGGAGAAATCATTTTCAAAAGAATACCACTATTTGATTACTGTTATATTCCTGGTGGTTAGAGCTATTGCCACAGTTCTATGGGGACCTATGAACAAACAATGAATGCTGAATCACACAATCAATCCTCACACACTGCGACCGGAAATGGTGCGCACCGTGCGTTTTGAAAGGAACTTCATCCCACGCACGTTCAGGTTGTGGAATGAACTTCCTGCTGTGGTTTTCCCAAGCGTCTACAATATGGGGTTCTTCAAGAAGGGTATTAGAAGGTATCTAAAGGGTCGGTAGCACGATTGTGAGGCCCCTGGTGTTGCAAACGTCCATAGGCCACGGTAACCACTTCCCATCAGGTGGGTCGTGTGCTTGTCTGCCACCTAAGTGGCATAAAAAAATAATAAATAATATAGAACGCACCACAGATTCCAACATAATTGGATTTATTTTACAGATACCTACTTTGAAATGTAAGGTAATTTATTCCAGTCGACTATTTATGAGTTGACATGATACTAACATGATTCAATTAGTTTCAGAATTATCCTCTTTAGAATAATAGAATGGACATATACCTATCTCCTTAACATGAACGTCTACCTAAAACTATTCATCTAACGAAAATAATATGCGTAGTGCAATATTAGTTTGTTTATTTGTAATTTAACTTAATTAGTCAAATACCACAGGATGAACATGGACAAAATTTTTCATTTCCATGCGGTACTAATAAAAATAGAATATAGGCTACTTTTATTTTATAATACGTTCATTATTATATCATGTCACATTTTAACCAAAAAGAAAGCGATCGTATATTACAATTGCTGCAGTACATATTTTATAAGGGGCCCCTTCTACAGTTGGGTCGCAAGTCCCAAGCACTGTTCCGAGTTCCCAACTCAGCAACGCCATGGACCCGGCACCCACTCGAAGAATCCATGGATTGCTAAGAATATCGGTCTCTGTTAATAGGATCAGTATTATATCATATCATGCCATATTTTTACCCAAAAAAGAAAGCGATGGAAGAGCACAATTGATGTTTAACTTCGCCGACATGTCGTCAAAATCAAACAAGACGTTTCTGTTAAAGTATGAGTATGTTGACGAAAGTACGAAATTAAATATACGCAGAGTATCCAATTGTTTGGTACGCAGTAAGTAAAACAAACAAAATAATTCAATGTGGAAAGGATTTCTCTTAGTGACTGTACTTACTATCAAAAAGAGAAACCTGTTGACTTGATTCCACGTGGATTTGTTCTGCACGATTGTATAATGGTAAGCTTCATAAGGATTTATAGCTCTTCCGTTTAGAAAAAGAACCTACTGAGAGCATGATGATTCAATTGCTTTAGTCGTACCATTAATGACCATTATGGTACTTCTAATATCATACAGACCAGATCCAGTAAATCCAAACAGGTGCTGGCCATCATTATTGGAAAATGAAAAGAGCTATTGAAACAAATTTATTAAAAGCCATTGAAGAGCTTCGCTTTTTAAATCCTTTCCATTTGATTATCATATCAGCTCAACGATATCAAAATAATGTTTGGCGATCAGCAATATACAGTGATCTAACTCATTAAAACGTGTGAAAAATACCACAATACTTATATATATAATTATAACTAGTAGTTCTGTGAACAGTAGACCTCGCAAGCATCCTTTGCCACATTAATATAATTAAATATAATAAAATCTATTCGTATTCTTAAAAATATGTACTAAATAATGCACTAAAAACGATACGTATCTTCTTCTTATGAACAGCCACCAAAAAGAATGATTTTTGAATGAAGGATGTTTCACCGAAACATATCCGTCCTTAAAAAAACGCTACAGCAAAATTGACCCCCTTTTTTCTCATCTATTGTTTTTTTAACGGAGTTCACCTTTACGAGACATGACTTTTTTGCACAGTGACCTGTCAGAAATAATGTCCTTGATGTTTCAGCCAAAAATCATCACGAGCCGTTCATAACTAACGCAACAGCAAACTTTCTCCCTTTTTTCCCCAGTTGAATTCCTTATTTTTAACCCTCCTATCGCTCGCTTGTTACTGAATATTAAAATTCCACGATTCTTTTCTTAGCTTATCATAAAAAAATAAACATACCTCTTCCACAACATAAGGTTAAAACCACAAAAGTTAAAAAAACATGTCAAGAAAATTTAAAGCAAACATAGAAACTCAATATCAAAGGAATGTAAACAGGGGAAATTAGTTATCTGATCTATAGATGCCGTGATTGATTCGGATCCAATCAATGACGTCACGTGCCCAGACGCAGACACCAGATGTCGGTTTGTTTGATATGATTGGACTCAATGTTGTTATTTATATTTTCAATCGCATGGAAATTAGAATGCCGATGGAGTTGGTAGAGATATGTATGAGCAATTTTAAGTGAATTATGTCTTACTTTTATGACGAAAAAATCGTGTTTCTCTAACAGAATGGCCGTATGTTTGTCTGTTGAAAATTTTAATTGAGTTTGTTTTTGTTTCCAGGTAAGATATCGATCGTTTCAAAAGAAACTTCGTTTGGATAAGTGTAAGTACGTCTTATTAAAATACTGATGCGGTATTTATTTTCTTCACCAATTTCAAAGTAGAAAATATATTCTCAAAACGACAAGTATATTATCACAAGTACTCGACCAATTCAATGGTAATGCTCACCGGAAACAGAATAATAAGGACCGGAAACAAAATCAGAAGCACCAGGATGCAGTCAATTTGACGACCTAAATCTATAAAAATAGAATGGCAAAGCGTTAAGTCGGCACAATTTGGCAATTTTATTTTGTGAATCCGACGGTTAAGGTTAAATTAGTACATTACTGCCGCGACCGCCAAGTGTAGTGTTGCCGAATGCTCGTGAAGTATGCGGGCCGAGGCGCAGCCGAGGCACGCATTACGGAGTCCGGCAACGCTCAGTTGTGGCCAAGGCTTGTTTAGTGCTTTTCTCAAACAATGCATGGAAATTAAAACTAAGTAGTATCTAGGCAGTACTTTTTAGTTACCTATTTTTCAAAATCAATGGCGAACAACGAACAACAGTAAATTTTCACGCGGCGAAATGTTCATTAGCTTTTTATTTTTCTTATTAAACAGCATTCTAATTTCAAGCCAGTTCTGTATTTAAATAATGCCTTGGATAAGTTACCTCCTTTGTTGCCATGGTTCGGAGTAAAAGATGGTTCCATTTTTAAATTACACGACAGATATGAGTTTACATAGTAATTTATTTGGCGGTTAAAACCCGACAGATACGGATTTTCATACAGCTTTTGCCGGCCGCTGCTCACATGTACAGCAATTTCGATTTATCTCGAAGAAGGTAGTCAAAACAGATTAAAGTGTTTTACCCAAAAAGTGGCAGAAAGCTTATACCGTCAGCATCAGATCAATCCCTCCCCCCCCTTCCGTTGACTGATTGTTCTGATATTCCACACCTTTAGTTCGTTTTAGTTTAAATCAATAAAACAGTTTGATTTGCTCTTAATACCTTGAAATTAAGATTAATTTTAGTCTTTGTAGTCTCAGTCTCACTGCACCAGTTTGGTGACACACTGGGATGACTGGAATGGATAGCTTGCGGTATCTAAATTTCTCTAGTGAAGTACGTAGGGAATAAGCCACGTCGCGTCGCTGTGCCAGCGCTGGGCGTCACCTCGGAAAAATAAACAGAAGGTATTCTAATTTTAGATCTCTTCTTATAAAGTGCAGCTAATGGATGATAAGTGGTACTCTTAAAATAATGGGTGCTTTCTTATTTTGTTGAGAGTTGTAGGTTAGCATTTTAGTGAAATATTTGTAGATTATAATGTACATATATTATGAAAGTAGACGAAAAATAGGGCCAGGTTCGTAGTGGCAAGAATTTTATCTCCTGCCCTAATATCTACCTACAGTAAGTAATAAGTAAAAACGTAAGTACATAGAAATTGTCCGAATTCGTACTTTCCAAACCCTGGTAAGTTTATTTGTAAAAGTTAACTTAGCTGTTTTAAGCAAAATGTACGATACCTGCTTAAAATAACATTAAGTAGATAAGTTGTGCTTGACTGTAAGAGTTTTCAATTTCGTTATAACAAATAATTTTCGGAGGGACAAGTAAAAGGGGAAATCGAGAATAAGCCTAAGAATAATTTTATCATTTTTTTTTATTTATTACCTAAATTATTTTATGAACCTTTATGAAGAAAATTGCGGCACAGTAAGGTAAAAGTGACAATTAAAAATATTTTTTTATTTATATTATAGAAATAAAAATATAATTAAACTCTGCGTGTGGAATACGTTTCTAGCCTACCTCACTTGCGATGCAGTTTACGACAAACGACAGGCTTTTCTGTATTGTGTATACAACACACAAAAGTCGAGACTTCGCCTTACCTTGATTATTGATTTTCCTGTCAAAATAAAAATGTCGGTCGGTGAGATATAGCCCGCTGACAGGCAGGCGGACAAAGGAATCTTATAGACATCCGGTTACCGGTTACCCTTTAGGTGGGGAACATTAAAGATGTGCTGTGGGTTTTAATAGCTGTTGCCCACAGTTCAGTCCACGTGAAATATTGAAATAAATATCCATAGTCGTTAAGTTTATTGAAATTTGCTGTTAGAATATTTTGAAAAGTAATAAAAAACGATAAAAAACGCTGAATAAAATCAATTAAGTCATTCTCAAGCTATGGACTGACCAAAGAGAAACAGCGATTTCATTTTTCATTTTATTTCATTTTCACTTCATTTTAGACATTGGTTTCATTTCACAATATTTATTTAGTATTCAATCGATATTTACGTTATTGCTAATCTATTCTACAATATCTTCCAAAACAGACAAAAGTATGTGTCAGCAAGAAAAATAAACATTTTTTCCTCAATTATGAACGTAAAATATTGTAATCACCATTCACACATGAATACACAAAAAGCCATTTCGGCCTTCGCTTATCTTGAAACAGTGTCATTATTTGAAAGGGGCAACGGTCATGGGTATAATTTCAAAAGATTTCATTTTCGGCCTCTACCGGTCGTTCAGTATACGTCTAATGCTTATTCGAGTAAAGTCTATAATCCCACTTATCAACCGTTTCATGCAATATGCGGTTGAATTAAGAAAATATTACTTGCAATTTATTTATTCAATTTGAGGCACATAATTTGTGCACCAAGTGGAATATATAAATTTTCATGGGACTGCGTTCACTTTGGATTTTCGTGTTCGACGCAAGAAGTCAGTAGGTGATTTCATTTTTGATACTTATTGCAAAGTGATTAGAATGATCTCCATGATATCATCCCTTTGATATTATAATTTTAATACAGAAATTTAAAATATTTCAATTTCTGTGGTGTTTCATTATTTCATCATTTAAGTAATTTCCTTGAAATCACTAAAATCATTTTTTTATGATTATTCTATGTGTTAGTGTCATCATACTCATCATGTTTAGAAATGATTACTTAATTTATTGCAACCAAACCTTAACCTTTTTAATTAGCGTTTTCTTGCATTCAAATTATTGATTTATTTGCAATGAAATAATTAAAAATTGGATATCCATTATTACTGCTTTTTTTGTAATTATTATAGAAACCACTAAGCACACACTGAAGTCGGAATTGAATCCACAAACAACCCTAACAATATGTGTACCGGTATGGCAATGCTGACAACGTTGTTTCCTCACGTTCGTCATTATGACTTACAGGAAAATCAATATCATGTAATTTGAAATGCCGACATTTCATTTCTTAGGAAGAATAAGTATTCGGATTTTTGTAAATTGGACTATTTAAACTCGGAATGAAATATTTCGGAATTTTGGGTGTACCCCTTATCTTCCGTTCCTTATTATTCGCCTTTTTAACATAGGTCCTGGTGGAGACCGCGAGAAGTCAAACGAAGGGTAGGACGCCCCCTAGCCAGATGGACCGATGACCTGAAAAAGGTGGCTGGGACGGATTGGACGGACTGGATGCGGAAGGCGGAGGATCGTACGCAATGGCGCACATTGGGGGAGGCCTATGTCCTGCAGTGGACTTCAGTGGGCTAATTGATTGATTGAACATAGGTCCAGGTACAATAATCGTACTTTCCACCACTACTATAACTATTATCCTCAGTCAAAATCCACACCAATAAAAACTGACCTATACAATAACTATTTAAACCGGATTTTTATGTACAACAGAAATAGATAAATACCAAATACTTTATTATACAAATATAATAAATCGCCTGGTATGCAGTGCCAAAGGTCACTATGTAACATTTGCTCTGACCCTGTTGCGTAATCGTATAATGTTACAAGTTTATTATAATGCAGAAAAAGTAAACACAAAACCACATAGGAAACGAAAACATGTAGCCACACCTTAAAAATAACTGGGAATTAAATTGAGATTCACAATTTTATTAGCGAAAATTATTGCTCATCTGATGCTGTACTAGGTGTAAGAGAAACGCTCCAGAAGCCGAAGGCCCCTGGTAGTACTTCGGGTACACAACATATTAAAAATACAAATTACGATAGTTCCTTTTTATTCAGTTTCTTACCATTATTTATTCTCCGTCGTATTATTAAAGTTCAATGAAAGGGCAATGTCATAAAAAAAACATCACTACAAAAAAAGCACGCACTTGGGGCCATTTGTTTTTTTTCTGTATATTTTTCTGTATGGTGAATAAATAATGCTGGAAAAAAAGAAATAAAAAAAATGAAATCTTTTTTTTTACCAAATCAAAAAAAACTACCAGGGCGCCTTCGGCTTCGAGAGCGTTCCCCTTACTCCCGGTATAACTTGTTCGAAAAAAATATATGATCTCAGAAATATTATTAGGATAAAATGGCCATGTTAGCAGGAAAAGCGTGGCAACTTTTTGGTCATTCCTATCCTATGAGACAGGAACTTTCGAACGTTTACTCGGTACTGTTATAACTAGCTTGTAATAACATCTCGAATATGCCATATTGTGTGTTTCCAACTGTAGAATAAAAATGGAGAAGTAAATTTGAAAAATAAGGGTATTTCATATTTCTCGTGAGTATTTATTTACAGTGACAAACTCGCCACGCGTGACATGCAGGCACTGAGAATGGACGTTCTATCCTAATACACAATGTTTCTGTGGGTATGATGATAGTGAAAGCTCTTGAAATATGTGTACCAGACTACAACTTACAATACAGGGATGTGTTAAAGTTAGCTTTAGTTATAAGTATTCAGGCTTTCACAGCCGGCGTTGCATGTAGAATATACTGCTTTCGGGCTGTTTGGCCGTGGTCTATGTGAAACTTGCATTCCAGACGTTCCGTCGATCACAGTGGCGCAGGGCCAGGCGACTTCGGAGACCTTGCCTCGCCGGTGGCTGAGTTGCGACTGATGCGAAGTCTTGAATCACGGGCGTATTTAGTTACTTATCATTATATGATAAGGCCGAATTTCAATATTTTTCATGAAACGACTGCCAATATCGAAATTATTTAGTTTGACTAGATTAGGTATCATGACTGTAGGATTAATAAGGTTGAAACTTGCTTGTAAGGATTTTTATACAGACGTGTTAATTTGATCGATTACCGTTACCTAAATTCAACCCACGAGTTATAAGAATTATAATTATTCAAAGTACCTAATGCAATACTTTTTCTGATCTATTTGTACCTACGGTTTATTTTGCTAGCTTGCCCGCAATAAAACAATCATATAAAGGTTTGAAGCCTTATACACAGAGACATACATTCATACAAATCAGTGTTAAGAGTTAATTGTACCTACAATTATAGTTGAATGGTTTTAACTGTACAAAAGGGTAGTACTCTATACGGTCACATAATTAATTGCACTATTATTATGCATACCTGCCCCTTGAGTTTATGGACTAACCTACTGGAGAGGGGCCTCTCTGTACGAGGGGGGATGGGCTCTCCACCTCATTGGGCTTATGTTGATGGCAAGAGTTATAAATAATATTGTGTGAACACTATGAGAGATTGATACTTCGTCACTGAGTAATAAATTGTATACTATTTTATAACGTACATGAACTTGAGCTTGGATCACTAAGGTCATATTTCACCAAAGAAATTGCGTTCTTTAGGTAAACTGGGTTCTTTTCTGTTGAGTTGAACGTGATAGTACAGTTTAGTTTAGAAAATTGGTTTCTGTCATTAGTGAAATCGCTCGAATACGTGATCGGGAAGCGTGTTTTCAAAACTTTGTTCAGCACAACGCTATACGGTTGTAGTACGGTATTAGGTTCGAAAAAAAGTGTTTCAGCACCTCGTCGCTCTGTGCTGAGCAATGTATTCAGAACACGCGATGGGGAATCGATCTTTAACCGCCGACACAACTTGAGACGCGCTGTCACTTTTGTTTGTGAATCAAGTTAAAGTAGTTTTTTTTTATTATGTTTTTGGGATTACGTATTTTGGTTTAATTTCAATAAAGTTTACCTATCCCGCAGAAGGACAAGCGTGAGTGTTACGCTAGAACAGAAGAACGTATCATTAAATATGGCAAGAGAAGAGGCGAGGAGTCCACACTGGTGGACCATAGCTAGCTAACTAGTTTAGATACAGATACATTGCCATCTTTCCTATTAAAGATTGTCCAAGCGCATCTTTATGTGCATGCACATATATTATGGTGATGGAATTTTATGTTTTATTTGTTTGTGCAAATTTATTGACAATTAAAACGTATAATTTATGTACGTACATAATTTCTCAATATACAATCAGTAAACTACAGTTATCATCAGTAGCCTCCGTGGCGTGGTGGTAGTGAACGCGGCCGCTACGCAGGAGGCGTGGGTTCGATCCCCGCTCAGTGCAAATATTTGTATGCATTAATGTGGGTATTTGCATTGGTCTGGGTGTTTCTATGTATGCATTTACAAAAAAAAAGTCTATCTAAGTATGTTTATCCGCATTCTAGATTTTGTGAAATGTTGTGGAATATTTATTTATTTATTTATTTAAACAACCGGCCGGGTAGACAATATTACGTCCGGTTTTATAAATAAAGTTTAGTGCTTACAGGTGGGCCTGCTTATCCTCCACCTAAGTGGTATAAAAAATATTATTGATTATTATTATTTATACATACATAAATACATATAATCACGCCTTTATCCCCGGAGGGTTAGGCAGAGGTGAATTAACACCCACATTTCACTAATCTGCATTCGGTCCCACGTAATAGAGGGTGAGCCATTGCCGAATTCCGGGCACTATTGTTGACTCGAGATATGCATCTGAGGCTGAGTCTGGGCTGTACATATCAGTCTGATGTTAAAGTTAATCAGCCCTATCCCTTAGTCGCTTTGTACGACACCACATGGGAAGAGAAGGGGTGGCCCGAATTCTACTCTGCCGGGAACACACAATTATTTATAGATACGCATATAATTATGTTTAGTAATAAATAGTGCTTTAGGATATCGTGGTGTTTATGTTGGTGTGCATACTTATGAATGATGTATAACAGTGTATTCTAAATACGCGACACTTTAATCTAAACCATCTTTCATTTAACACGTATCAACACTGTCACAATCCTGCAAATTTTATTTTATTACAAACTATGAAAAATGGATCTAAGATGCTAAAGTAGCACTAAGGAGCCAAATAAGTTTGAAACATGACAGCCGTCCAAATAGCCCCGAGAACAGCGGGCAAAACCGAGACCGATTACTATAAAAAATTAATCCTTAGCTAATAATCTTCTAATGGATATATGAAATGATAGTAATATATTATTGTGTACAGCTCATAAAACACTACATTGATCACAATATTATATAAAAAAGTGACCAAGGGCGAGTCGCAATCGCCCATGAAGGGGTTCCGTAGCAGCAAGTAACATCATATAAAAGATCTTGTAGTTCGTTGTAACTGTTATCGATGTTGCTTGAATGAAAGGTAAATTGCGGTTCACGATTTAGGACCTACAGTAAGCGTCAGGAATATCTTGACTGCAAAGTCTCAAAATGGTCTTAAAGCCAAGGTATTTAAGAGCAAATCAAACTGTTTTATAGATTTAAATTATATTTTTGTCCGAACCAAAGGTGTGTATCAAATATCAGAACAATCCATCAACAGGAAGGGGCGAAAAACAAAGAATTAAGATCATTTTGAGCACTTTGTTCACCAAGATCGATCTGATGCTGACTGTACCTATTAAAAAATACTTGACAGATTTGACTCAAACCAATTTTCACTGGATGTTTACATGGTAGGTTATGTATATCATATATATTCTTTAGTTTTGTCATTCTCTTATTTTAGAAGTTACAGTTGGGGAGACACACATTTTACCACCTTGGAAGTGTCTCTCACGCAAACAATTCAGTTTAGAAAAAAACTATATTAGAAACCTCAATATCATTTTTGAAGAACTATCCATAGATAACTCAAACGTACGGGTTTGATGAAAAAAAAATTTGAGTTTCAGTATTATGTTTTACTTAAGTATGGGGAACTCCCTCTACTTACCAAGTTTCAACAGCATAGTTCTTATATTTTCGGAAAAAAAGACAGACATAATGAAACCATAAGGGTTCCATTTTTACCATTTGGCTACGGAACCTTAAAAATGTAGAAGTCACTGTCCAGCAATTTGGAAGAGTGCTTTTAAGTAATGTCACGTTTATTCGCACATTCTGTAGAAAAGGCATCTATGAATTTCCAAGAGAGGCGTTTGATTTACGCATTTTTATTTTAGATTTTTTTATTTTGTGTTTCTGTATTTGACATTGTTGTAATTGTGTATTTCATATTTTGAAAAAAATATTTAGAATTGAAAAAAGGTAGATTTATTGTTTTAGCAATCAACAAGCAAACAAACAAAAAAAAAAGTGAAAATCACGTCCCAAAATATTGGTAATATTTAATCAGTAAGCTTTTGTACAAAGTTATGTGTTATGCTACTTTCACATTAATATTGACAATGTTAATTCATTAGTACGCACTGTTTACGTATTCAGTAAACTGTATTCTCTGAACTGACAGTTAAATAAACGAAAACAAACGCGTTCTTGGTTTGATTCCCACACGATGTCCGCTAATTACAGGCGTGACCTGTGAGACAGGGATAATCCTGTTTGCAGTAAACTTTTGTAAAATAGATAAAAATATTGCTACTTTAATAAGCGCGCTTGGGACAAAGTTGTACTGAATACGTATTAGTTTAAGATAAAATAGTACAACTAAACCTATTTATAATCTTTATATATAAAAATGAATCCCTATTTCCGTTGGTCATCACTCGTGAATGGCTGGACCGATTTCGATAATTCTTTTTATAGAATATCCCTTGCAGTACAAGGATGGATCTTACGCAGAGAAAAATTTAAAAAAAAGGGTTACGTCGTCACGGAAACGGGGACAGAATTCCACGCGGGCGAAGCCGCGGGCATCAGCTAGTTATGTATAGTTATTGACATGTTGAACAAAACATGAACCTACTTACCTTAAAAAAATCTTATTTTGGATCAATATTAACTGTTCTCATAAAAAAAGAACTTGCTTCCAAATATATATTGAAGATTTATTCTTTCCACATCTTGACTCCAACTTCGAAGTTATCAAATCAATGTATATGTCGCCGCCAACTGGCTTAATCAGCCATTCAATTAACTGCCTAGGCAGTTAACTAAACGGAGCCATTCAATTAGCGTCCTGAATCATCAAAAAAAAAAAAATAACCACGAAGGCTTTACGATTGGCCTTAGCATTAGCCAGCCAGGTTATTAAATGATGTAATGAGCGTGATTAAGCTAGTTGGCGGCGACATTTATATCATCTAGATAACTATCACGTACTTATAAAGTAAAAAAGACAAAAAAAGCTACAAACCGACTTCAAAAACAGAAAAGTATAAAATGACTTTAAGAAATAATAACTGAATTTACAGATTTACTGTTCTGTTAGAAGTCCGTGCCAACTTTGTATGTGGTGTCTGAACATCTATTCTGGAATCAATTTAAATATGACCCCTCGGGCTAGGCACCGACTTCTAACAGAACAGTAAATCTGTAGTCTCAGTTTTTGAAGTCTTTTTTTAAACGTAGTCTTTTTTTTTTCTTTTTTTTTTGTTTGTAATAGGTAGGTTGTTCTTATAATTGTAATAATTTTGTCCCCCTTTTAGTGATTTAATCCAGTCCATCATGCCTTCGACCATATATGAGTTTTGTTTCATAAAATTGACATAATGCTTTCAAAAACCATCAAGACTAGGTAATCCCAGCACGTTCTTGACCATCATAATGTAGCTCACCTTGTCACAGGATAGCCCTAAAACTAGCTGAAAAGCAATCATTTTTCATTTCCCATTTGATTTTGAGGAGTGCACTGGTGTGTCTCTGGAGTCCAAGGTCCAGAATCCATGGAATTGATATGGGACCACCTTTGAGTTATACAAAAAAACAATGTAAAAAGAATGTTTGAAATCAGTTCATAAACGGCACAACATAAATAGTATGTTGGTTTTTAAAATTTTAATTAAAATAATACAATAAATACTGGGACAAACTATTAAGATTTATGCGGAATAATTACCATTTGTATCTATTCTGCATCGAACTAAAGAAAACAAGTAAATCGGATAATAATCTCAGAGTAATACATACATACATAAAAAATACCGATCGAATTGAGAAAGAACCCCTTCTTCATGGAAGTTGGTTAAAAATTACACTATTAATTGTTATCTAAGATTTGTTTACATACTACGTAAATAAGAAAAATCTAAAAGGAAATCACTTAAAAATCATTTAAAATAATTTAAAGTTCCTGAAAATATTTTGAAAATCTCTGTCACAATTTAGTGAAGCAGAAATTTAAATTTATATTCAAAATGCTTAGTACTTTTTGCGATGTATTGTGATTTCACTTTGAAGGTACCGGGACCTCTTCTATTAAGCTATATACCTTTGCCGTGGCCATTTTGCGACATAATGCCACTATTTGGGTCAGTAGCGCAGCCCCACGATGACACAGGGTGCGCTTTATTGTTCACCCACCTAATGTGCCTCGTGCTGTATTTTTGTCATATTTTTTCGACAGAACTCTAATGGACTAGTGTCGGTACGTGTATTTAGGTCAAGATTGTGAACCTTTTTAAAGATTATTTTTTTGTGTTGGTGACTTTGATTTTTATTTGTTTTTCTTTTCGAATAACATGGCTGGATAAGACTGACTATTATTCGAAAAATGGATTCTTTTGTTATAGATCCAGTGACATCTGTGCCTAAAAGAATATCTTTGCAATGTGAGGGGTATAAAAGTAGTTTACCACTTATTTATAGCCCTATCATTATGTACACTATTTAAAATAAATCGATCTAGCAGCAAAACTCTGAAGTATTGTTACAAACACTGTGACATTAGAATTGGGTGTTTGCCTGTTGTTAAATAAAATTATTTAACTGAACTTATTAAATTAAGAATGGTAAAAGAGTGATAACAGTTGCGTCGGTTATTATTTTATCGATTTTATTTATTTTTAATCATCCACCCAACCTGTAATAGTAAATGATTTGACTATTAAATATTATGACGTCACAAATAAATTTTTCATACAATTTTCTTTATAACTTACCGTTTTGACGTTTAGTAAAAAGTAACTAATTTGACCAGACAGTCAAATACCCAATTTTGTACAGTATTTACTATATTGAACTAATATGAAGAACAAAGCACGATTCTCTAAATCATACATTGTTTTGGCATTCTCAGGAGTTCCTGTAAGTAGCTTTGAACGTTGCAAAAAGAGATGCGTATGGAAATTTCAAATTGTTCAGCCGGAGTTCGTAACTTAATGGACACACTGTACACTTTTGGTATTGAGTTGTATGCTCGTAATGAATCTGAGTTTCAATTCATGACAAGTTGCAAAACTTGAAAATTCATTGCCGAATTGACACAAATGTCGACATGGAATTTTCTAATTTAGAATTATGATCTTTCAAATGGAACACTTCTTTAGTCGCTTTGAGTATTCGTAGAACATTTTTAGAGATGGGAAAATTATTAAGCCTCTTGTGACAGATTACACCTCATCATTTCACATCTGTAAGTATTTACATATATGGGCCAACTTTTTAGGGTTCCCCAGCCAGATGGCAAAAAATGGAACCCTTATAGTTTCGTCCTGATTGTCTGTATGTATGTCTGTCCGTACGTAAGTTACAGCCACTTTTTGACGAAACTATAAGAACTATGCTGTTGAAACTTGGTAAATAGATGTATTCTGTGAAACGCATAAAAATTTTCACACAAAAAAAATAAAGACGGGTTGCACTCCGGGAGTGCCGGCAGAAGTGAAAACTTTAAATTAATAAATCGTGTCCATGTAGAATTTGTTATTGACGCATTATATAATTGTAAATATTTTATTTATTATTTCAGTTTGCTTTGAATATGTTTATGTTCTATAGCTATGAATAAAATAATAAATAATTATAGATTTTAATTCAAAATACAGCTTTTAGTACGTTTCTAAAAGCAGTTAATAAAAGTATACGAATCAATTATATGTCCATAGAGTATTTTGAAACTTACTAATACCAATGATTTTGTTTTCAATATTTTACCTAATTATGTGATAACACTGGTAACCCTAATAATAAGTAAGCCGGCTTGGTTGAAATGGCTTCACTTCGCTCGCGCATATTGCGTTTCGATGCGTTATTATTCTAAATGTAATCTATAAATGTAAAATAATCGATACTTAATAAGGCAAAGAATTTTTTTAAATAAGGCCAGGCTATTTTACGGATTACAGTAAAATCATTTAGGCCCCCTAAATGATTTGGCCTAATACCGACAGATGGCCCAATTTTTTTACCATTTAATAAATAAACTAACATTTTAAAAATTAATATTGAACTCGGGCGAGATTATTGTGATGAAATTTTAATAAAATGGATTGAGTTATTATTACAACTATTATACATGTAAGACAAGGTTACTTATTTATTCTCTACGCTAGATGGTTCTGAAAAGATATTTTTTCAAAACATTTAAAAAATATAGTGGACTTACTTACACTGAGTACATCCTTGTCCTTATTTTATTTATTATTATTAAAATTAAAACAACCATATTTTTATTTTTTTCTTAGATCTTTTATCACGTTCGCACGCGGTAATGTTACTAAACATCATACAGATAATCACCAAAAATTTCCATACATGACGAAAATTCAAACTTTTTCTTTCTTTCTTCCTTCATTATATACAGAGAAAAAGATAAAAGAACGTACCATACCATACCATACGTATAATATAGCGCCAATCATAGAACCTATAACTAGTTTTCTGCTAATTTTCTGTCAGAATAAATTAATAAATTACAATTAGAAAAACTAATCACAAAAAGTAACAGAAGCCCAGGTTCGAACCCGGTACTATCTGAAACCATAAGGACTTCAGTTGAAGAGCTTACCGCTAAGCTACGAAGCTTCTTATTGTACATAGCAAAATAAACAGTCTGTAGCTAATGTTGTATGATGTCAGTCGTCGGTTACGGGTTTAAGGTCAAGTGATCTTGACGCGACAAAGGTCACGTGATGCTGACGCGAGTTTAACACTTTTTACCCATCCAACGCTGCTACTTCAAAATCAAAAAAATCAAACAATTTGGGCTTTTCATTAAACCCATAGGTATTTATGGATATAGTTCTTAAAAAATTGATCTTGAGGTTTCTTTTTTTTTCTAAACTGAATAGTTGGCGCGAGGTACAATTCCAAAGTGGGAAGATGTACCCCCCCCCCCCCCCCCCCATATATTCTAAAATTAGAAATTGATAAAACTAAAAAATATACGATGTAATATTACATTATAAACGTTCAAAATTGGTTTCAACGAGATTTAGTACGTAGTTTTTTCATTACGTCATTAATCCTAAGTAACCCTGCAAGAACCTTTTTATTAACTAACCTTTTTAGTAACTTGCTGCTAGGGAACCCTTCGTGGACGAGTCCGACTCGCACTTGGCCGCTTTTTTTAATTATTACTTTAGCCAGCGCTCACGGAGTGCCACTGTTTTTCTTTTTTTTAGTTTCCCCACTCGATCGGGGAAATTAGTATTGCTGTGTGAACTTTTGCATTCAAAATATTACTAAGCATACTAGAAATGTCACAGAATTAACCATTCACAATCAAGAAATGCGGTTCTACAATTCACATTTCGCATCTAAAATGTGTATTTATTTGTGTAATTTCGTGATGACTTATATATTTAATTTTAACATTTCGCTGATACCGAAGTCTGTGAATATTTCCGAGACAGCTGAGTTTCGTTCGATTTCAGTCGTGACACAATAAACTGGTCCTAGAATGTTGACTTTTTACTAATGGCTTACCGAGACCTATTTAAAACAGAGCTCTTATGCATTGATTATGAAAATAGCTCATCTTTTAAAATATTCCAGATGGTGGCATGATCATTGGACTACTGCAAAAATTTCGTGACTGTTAACATTTGTAAGTTTCTCTAAAGATCGACATCGAGTATAATTAATGTGATTGGAATAATTAAAAGCTTTATGCACTAAGAATAGAATTTTAGTTTCAACAGCTCAGCTCTACAATATTCTTGTAAAACAGAACTGACTTTCATTGAAAACACACAATACTAAACAAACAAAAATCTGTTGACAAACGATAAAGAATAATGTGCCCAGATTTTTCGTTTAGCGTATTAAAGCAAAGAAGAATATATTTTAGATGTATTGACGTACGTATATAATGTATTAAAATATTGACTATGAAAATAATAGTAGCAAAATACATAGTGAATATTTCAATACATTATATACGTACGTATTTTAAAACCTTAAACATGACGATATTTACTTTTTCTATGTAATTTTTCAACTTGAAATTTGTCAATATTGATACTAGTACGAGTTCTAATTTAAACTAATAAGTCTCATATATATACATCAACACTCGTATTTAATATTTTAATATACAGCATAACTTTCTACCTACATAATTAATGTCTAATGCCGTATTATGCGAACTCGATATTCATACCATTTCAAATTTGTTTTGAACAAAATGCCTATTACTCGTATATTAGATAATATTCATATGATATACATTATTCATGACAATTGTGAGAAAATATACAACCGGGTTACGCTATGTTGAGTCATTATATTTAATGCTGCTCACACACACACAACATAAAACCTTGTTAATGTCAACGCAAAAATTAAACATGAAATTTTGTAAATAATATTTCATCATATTAGCACAAAATTGTACTACTTATTTCTCATAACGAAAATATTTCTCGAATTCGGAATAATACTCTTTTCGATTATCAGCATTGTGATATGGTAACTTTAAAAATATGCATATTGCATTGTGTCGTTAGGGATAAAATATCTTATCGTGTTTATCAACCATAATTTGCTTTAAATTTTAAAACAAGCAGTCTTGATCGTGTTTGGGACAAATTGTGGACAGCAAATTGCCAAAGTTAAATTACTTTTGTGTTTTCTCTGAAGCTTAGAGGTTTGTTAGGTCTAGGAGCGATACGTGCGTACCGCATTCATGGTGTTGACAGACTGATTCCTTTTTATGTTTTCTTTAAAAAAAAAACTCAATTTGCATTCAAAAGTAAACGGTAAAATTTCGTCCGTCGTCGCGTTTTAATTAAAAACGTACCTATATATTTTTTTGTTTTTTATTTATTTGAACCCTTGATACGAATTAACTCCTGCAAACAATTCTTGTGGGTATCCGCAAACATGTCCCACCAAGGATTATGTACGTTTGTTCAAATATTAACTTTAATTTTAATTTTTTTCTGGAGTTACACGCTTAGTGAAGTATGCGTATGGAGGGGAAAATTTATTCTTATGTTTCGCCTGTTCATAAAGTTAATCAACTATTTACTACCCTTTCCAGGTTTCGAATTTCGTAAAATATAATTATATAAATATAACCCGATTGCACTGATAACTATGTGGTCTTATACGTGAGTTATTTATATAAGCTTTGCGTAAATGTAAACAAATTGCTTACAAAATTTTATGTTCATCGAATGAACTACGGCAGTGTATAAAAATCCACAAACAAAAGAAAACAATTTTCGATCAAGATGATCTTGTGAAAATTAACTTTTCCTCGAACAAAAGGTCCAAATAGATTTATCTAGGTCTTATAAATGATATTAATCATGTTTCAAACAGCCGTTTCCTTGTTTTCAATGTTGGGTACTCATGATTTATCGATACTTTAGAGGCATCTCTTGGGTTTAATGTAAGTGTAACTAATTATTGCAATATTATATCGCCAATACCTTATAATATCTTCTCCACAATACATTCCAATTCAAACATAACTCATAACTCCATAATATAGTAGCACTGGGGTCTTTGATCAGGTCCTATAGTGTTCAACAGCGTTGGCTATTTTGATTGGCTCTTACAAATTGGTGAAAGGCTCGCCCCTTTGAACATTTGCGATATCCAGCCAGGTTTATATTAAAAAGAACCGAATCATACACAGATTTATTTCTTTTGGAATGAAAACGGACCATAGAAATAAAATGATAGATATATAATAGAATAGAAACTATATAATAGAATACAATAGAAAATTGTAGATGTTCCGCATTCGGATCCCAAGAATACCTAAGTATTCTCTGCAGTAGTTCCCCCGCCCGAGTCGAGTAAAAAATCATCTCTATTGCTGTGCCCCGAGCACGAAAACCATTCGATGTCGTAACGTAAACGTATTGTGAGAATAGAGCATTGTGATTGGCCGCCTGCCTACTGTGAACCAATCGCAATGCTTCATTCTCCTGATACGTTTACGTTCCGAATTTGAATTTTTTTCATGCTCGGGGCACTGATTTGCTATTAGTTTTTCCTTCTGCATCTCTAGAATATAATCTCAGCCAATATATATTTTTTTTGTAAACCCATCAAGAAGGTTCGTTTACTTGGTGTGTCTGTGATAGATCTACAAACAGTACTCAAGCGGTACGTTAACGAAGAATTAATTCAAATTCTTGGTCTTTACAGCAATAGTGAATAAAGAAATAGAACATGGTCTGCAAGATCCTTAACCAGTTGTAGAACATATTTCATTTAGTCGGTTGAACGTTAAATAAAAGCAGCGAGGAGCATGTATTTCTTTCATTCCTAAATTAGAATAGAAATGCGGTTCGGACATATTATTAGACTAGTCCAGTAACTGGCGGGTCGCCAATCAATACATTATTGTGTTATACTTTTCACTAGACGAGAATTATTTCAATCTGTCCTTCTGTCTTATTCTTACGATATTGAATGTAATAAACGTCATGGGAGAACTGGATAATGTTTATTATTTTATTGTTTCGTCCACTTCGCTCTGTATTGAGGAAATCTCTAAAGTCACATTTGACGACAGAGCAGACGAAGCAGGCTGGGGTGCAAAAGATATGTCTATCTGTCTATGTATGTATTGCTAGCTACTATTAAAGGAAATAGTACAAAAGTAGAGTCACGAAAAGAAAGGAATGCGATTATAAATAAAGATTTCAATAGTAGATTCAAGTCATTTGTATATCGAAAAAAAAAACGAATTGTTCTTAGCTTTTGTTCAAAATAAATTATGTTAATATCCGTTGCTTCTCAATCACGGAATTATTGGAAGAAATCCAGTTATTATATGGTATTCAATGATCTAAAATGTTTCGTTCAATATAAAAACAACGAAAACAAAATAACAATAGAATTTATGTTTTAAATGTTCCATAATGAGATATTCAAATTCGGAACCTTTTGAAGTAGCACTGTCCTGTGTTATTATTGCCGAGTTATGTTCGGTTGAATTTGAATCAATATTTTTTGTTACACTTCTAATGTATTGATGAAAAGTATCTAGGTAATTTATTAGCGTAAACATAATGATGATAGTATAGATCTACAAGTAGGTATCTTCTGCTAATAATTATTCGGGTAGGTACCGTGAACATCTTAAGAAGCTACAAGATTTGTTTTATTTGTGTTAAGCATAAAAAATCAACGAGAAACGGAAGTTACACTCTATAAACCAGTTAGTGACTTTAATTTTTGTTAAATACTTCACCTCATCTGATGGTATGCTGAACGCAAAGTCTCAGGAAAAAAGAGTACAACGGATGTAATGAATTTAAGATTGACAGTTATAGTTAAGAAATACAAATCCCAGAGGAAATATTGTTTTTTCTCATCTGTAGTTCCAAAAATGTATTTTCAAGTTACTTATACATTTTTCAATCGTATTGATAACATCCTGTATCTAAGTCGCCTTGTAAACGACGCCCAGGGAAAGGGGATTGGTAAGTCCTTGAGCCTCGCTGTGACCACGTGGATCGTAATAACGATAGAACATGAAAACGCACAAGAAAACTTTTGATTTTTTGTACACATTTCGCAAATAATTGGGTGAACCTTCAACAATGTTGTTCATACAAAAGCGATCCCTTTTTATTCAGTCAGATAACATGAAGAGTATCAAATTTTACCGGATCCACTTTTCTAGGAACAAACGAATATAATATGTTATTGGATTTATAATGTAGATATTATGATAATTTCTTATGGTATAAGCATTAGAACGATATAATTTCAGGCCATAGGTGTCAGTATGTCTGTGACAATAGAGACCCTTTTTGTTGTGTGAAACCTTTTGACTCTTTGTTTAAGGATTGCCGAACCATCGCTCGTCTCAACAAAATGATTATACTTAAATCTGAATATTAAAATTCTAAATAACCTGATGCCAATGAACCTATATACCCGCCAATACAAACATATATTTTATCTGTATTTATTAATAACCAAACCACAATTAAAAGAAATATGAATGTCATTTCGGATTCAAATTTTGGGATTCTCGTTGGCGTTAACATGAAACGCGGAAGACATTTGAGGAATATGTTTTTAATAGATTCTGTGCTGTCGCGTTGTGTCCGAATGACGGATCTACGCGAGTCGGAGAGAAATACAGTTGCGATAGTTTATACTCGTACAATTATGTCATGTTAAATATACAGGATAAATTATATTAAATTTTATTTATATTACATCTAAAGCAGCTTATTTTCTGTTTAATATAATGTTTTTAAGAAATACAATTACAGACTTAATTTATCTACATGAAATGAAATACCTCCTAGGATCGAATTTACAATACTACACAAATCCTCGTAAATAATTATCACCAAGCTCGCTAGGGTCTAGGTATTAATTATTTTTCGCTCCCTCTCGTCATAAGAAAATGAAATTAATTAATGTATTCATTAATTCTTCTTAATGTTGTATGAATTGTCAAAAGTATTCAGATGACTATAAGTACCTAATAGAATAACTGCAACTCCACTCATAAACGCTGTTTGACCTAGCAGCTAAAGTCTAGCAGGATTACTGCCTCAAAAAAAAGACTTTAACCCTGGTCCGGTGTAAAAATTTTCAAACGGTATACAGTCAAAAAAGACTTGCCTCGCTCCAGTTTTTCATGCACCGTTGGGAAGCCGGCAGGAACAGGTTATAGGACTGAATGAACGAATAATAATTTTCTATATTCGTGTAAGAAAATAACTGATATTATAAACAGATCGTGACGAAACATTTATAAACATAAATGTCAAAATACATAAACATTTAACGTCTACATTCAAAATTGGCGGGAAAGACGGACGCGTGATCAATAACCCTATAATTTCGCGCGCAACTTTAATAACAAAGTCAATGTCAAAACATAATATCCACCATTCAATCGTCGAAACCGTCTTACAAGCAACTTTTTCATCGTTCTGCGTCATGCCATCGCTCGTCTAACCATAAAGTTTTGACATCTCATACATTGTAAAATTTCCTTTGTGTCCGCAACACGCAATCTAGCTATTAAGCGACGTGTCAATAACTAGAATTATACTCGCTTTGTTTCGTGTACATTACTGTTTTTGTTTTCTGCCTTCACTGTTTTCTTGTAGCGTTTTGGTGATGTTCGGATAACTTTTATGTTGATTTTAAAGTTAATTTTTATGTTGCATGTGTTTAATTAAGGTAATATAAACATTGAAGGTAGGTTGACTTTTATTCAGGACAACGCAGTAATGGCGTATGTATCGCTCATTCCAAGAAGTGACAGTATATATTTATTACGTACTTTATTGTACGCCAATTACAATATTCATGATACACAAAATTAAAACACAAGAGCAGTGCAAAGGTGGCTTTATCACTTTATGCAATTTCTGCCAGGAAACCTTTGGATGGAAATATATGTTGATTGTAGCATTTGGTAGTTGCTGGCGTTTGATTAATAGTTTTATCAATTAAATCATAGTCATACTTATGATAGGTACTTGATTATTAATATATTATTTACAGGTTAATTCTAACAATCAAATATCGAAAACAACATGGGAACGTTGGGAAGCGGGATCTATGTACGAGCGTTACAGTGCTTTCCCGCCGCGAGTGTTGACATCCATAAAAATTACTTAAATATATGATTCCATGTCTGAAATCTGCATAAAAACGGTTTGAAAACATAACATTTCATACAGGTCGGTCTAAATGAAACTGGTGCAACAAACTCATAATTACTGATGTTCCATTAGGTTCGACCGTAATTAATTAAACATTTAAGTTGAAACTTAATGAACGATCTTTTTCAACCTATACTTTAATAACATGCATATTATTTTGTTTTTAATTTTTGTACAGTGTTATCTGCTGGCAGTATGTAAACAAAAATCATTATGTGTTAGAAATTCCGTTTTAGAACTACTTTTGGCGCCATTGACGACATTTTTGTCATCTTCCGGCAATTGACTACACTCGGTTGAATGATAAGGAGCTAGAGTAAACGAAGTCCAGATGATAAGGACCATCATACCTGAAGCCCAAAATAGTAGTCCCTGCCTTGACAGCTTGATTAATATTTTTTCACGCTCTTCTTGAAGAAACCGAAGTCGTAAGAAGAGGGCTACACGTGTCAGGGAAAATCATTTCACATCTATGCCGTATGAGAAAGGAATTAGATTTTAAACCGCTTCGAGAGGGCATTGTTGTGTCATCACGTGTTATTCTAAGTCGGAAGGGAGACAGACGAACATAATTTATAATAGTCGACTAGTTTTCATAAATATTCATTCCCTGAATAGTCATTTCCTTGTTATTTCCTCATCTGTAAATTTAAAGCCTACACCTGCAGCCCCACTAACTGACATCCAAAATAGATTGAGCTGGTAATTCTCCACATTCAGCAAGCTGTTTCGAAGATAAAATAATATCGTCCATTATCAAGCTTTGAAGTCCAAATGCGAGCAATAAAACTGCTCGAACAATTACTGGTAGCCTCGATCTCTGTAGTGCATCACAAGTGGAGATTGGACGTTTTACGATCAACGGGAATAGATACGTTTTGTGGCTAACAAATAGCCCGGTGACTTTCGCAAATTATTTTCGAATATTCAAATCGAATCGAAGAGAAAAAGTTGAATCGGTCTGGACGGGGCTCGAACCCGCGATCTTTGCCTAACAAGGCCAATGCTTCGACCACTAAGCTATCAGACCACGCCCTAACCAATTTAAATTTCCGACCATGACAAGGGAACAAGTAATGGAGGAGATGATGTCAGATAGGAAAATTTAGTGGAAATGACGTGTTGCATCCATCACAAATATTTGGTAGGCAAGGAACATATATTTCAGTAGCTATGTACGATCAATAATGATAACTCCGTTCAGAATTAGTCCAATCAAGAGAATTCGAAAAGTTAAAACAGTTTATTAATAAAATCTACATTGCGATAATTTAGACTAAACGTAAGTCAACGATTGAAACTCATATGTATATTAAAAAGAAATACTACCAAATGAATCTTTTATCGTGTTATGTAATGTGTTATACACACATTACTTAACACGATAATGAAATACAACCACTTTTTAAGGGATTCTTTCGCGATTTATTTCTTATTATTTATTTTTAGGCCGACGTTACGACTACTTTTCAGCAGCCTGGATGTTCGCGGTTCGAGTAAGGGTGGTTGTCACATAGTTTGAAGTGCAAGTTATCTCGAAGTACGCGAATTATGGTGAATTGTTAGTGTTACTATTTACGCAGACTGAGCTCACTGTATCGTTAAGTCTTGCTGTATTTTGCTGTTTACAAGGTTTGATCTGGTGGATGACTGGATCCCAGGCTGCTGGTACGCTCCAACCATCATCTGTATTAATATTTGTGTGTTTCTTAATTTCAATAACCTCGTGGATCATTCTTGGTATACAAATATGCTCTTCGGCGAGTATCAGTGGTTTATCAAACCCTAAATAATGGTTAGACTTTGGTGAGCGTTGGTGTTTTATGTCAGCTATGTGTTCTTTGATACGAGTGCCAATAGTTCTAAATTGCAAAATTTAGCAGATATGCCAATCTTTCTTTGGACGGAGATTGTAAACAGCAAGCAAGTAATAATGAGAATACCTAGCATAAGTTTGAACTACATTTAAATTCAACTATTAAGGTGTTTCAATCGATAAATATGATAATTTTATAGCTGATGTGTTAATTGAACACGGGTCGTCTTAGAAAATATTTAACATCGTGCAGGTTAACCGGTATTGCTTCCAGAATTCCTATTTGTTCTGAGCCAACTGGAACAAATGAGAACTTACATACACAAGATTTTGTCTCCCACTTAACTAAGATGGGTTGTCAATTTATTATATTACCTAATCCTCCAATTTACTTTTAATTATTCGTTGTGAGTTAAAAGAAATTTTAGCTTTTTCTGGGGTTCCTTAATATTAATACTTGGTGTGTTCGTAAGTCAGTCTATAACTAGTGGGTAGAACCCACTATATACACAGAATGTTTTAAATGCCCATCAATGAAACTTCATATTAAAGGATGAAAGTAGAAAAAAATCAATGACGCACACTTTTTTTTCGAGTGAATCATAATATATATTTCAGAGGTCACAGTAACACATGTCATGACTTTTAAATGTCAAGTAAAGCAACAATGAATTCATTGAGACGGGTTAAACACACTGCCTTATAGGTTAGTTTAACCAAATGACCTATCATTAACCCAAATAAAATGATCTTTTCGCAATGGTAATATCGTCAAATATAAATTAGTTGAACACCTACTTTTGTTTCGAAAGACGGGTGGTCTTTCGTGACAAGATTTTATTGCCTGGCTATATGATGCATGAACTAGGCATTTAAATCAAAACTTATGATCGTCGTGATTACCTAAATGAAAATAAATATATATATATTTTTTAATTTTACTATCCATTTTTAACCGACTTCCAAAAAGGTGGATTTTTATTATGAGATGAGATTATGAGATTTATTATCGGATTTACGTGACTTTTTTAAATTTATTATTTTAATTAAAACTTTTAGTAGACATAATATTTATGTTGTCCCATATTTCCGTCGTTTATGAACCGATTTCAAAAATTCATTTTGCAATGTGGATTAATGTAACTCACAGGTCAATTTCATGGGTACTGGACCTTGGACTCCGGAGACATATCAGAGAACTCCTCAAAATTAAAAAGGAAATGGGATTTACTGTTCTGTTAGAAGTCGGTGCCAACATTGTATGTGGTGCCTGAACTGCGCTATGCTGGAATCAATCGAAATATGACCTCTCGGGCTAGGCACCGACAGCTAAAAGAACAGTAAAACTATAAATTCAGTTATTTTTCTCTAAGTTATTTTATACTTTTCAGTTTTTGAAACAAACGTAGTTATTTTTGTTTATTAAACATAAGGTTTAAATTAAATGCCTGGATGTGCAGTATGCATTAACTATTAACAGTTAATATTTTAATTAAAACTCAGTTGGGCCACAATCTTGCAACACTTATATCACTGATATCCTTTCGCATCGTATGGTAAGCTAGTGATTAAAATATATACATGTTTATAACACTAAGGGGCAGACAATCACACAGCAGAGAGGTTAGGCCTTCCATAGTTGAAGTTTGGGCGGAATGAAGTTCTTTTCATACCTCATTTTTACACATGATGTATATGTCGCCGCCAACTAGCCTAATCAGCCGTCCAAGCCGCCTCGTTTATTTCATCATTTAATAACCTAGCTGGCTAATGCGTAGGCCAATCGTAAGATATAAGATAGAAAATTACATAAATAACATACTCGAAATAAGATAGAAAATTACATACATATACTTACACCTTTAAATCCCCGAGAGGGTAAACAGAGATGTATTCACAGAGGTGTTTAATTAAATGGCTAGGCAAGTAGTTGAACGTCATCGATCCAAGCTATTTGCCTAGCCGTTAAACTAAATGGCTGAACACCATTCAGGCCGTTAATTGAACGGCGACATTCAGTAAAGAGCCTAGGCAGTTAATTGAACGGCTGATTAAACTAGTTGGCGGCGATATATATACACACTCTTTAAAATGGGGAAGCCTATAAACGAATAGTGCTTTGAATTCCGCTGAGTTACATACCTTATATCCATACTAATATTATAAATGTGAAAGTAACTCTGTCTGTCTGTCTGTCTGTATGTTACGCTTTCACGCCTAAACCACTGAACCGATATTGATGAAATTTGGTATAGGTGTAGATTAGACCTTGAGAAAGGACATAGGCTATGTTTGGTCGCGATAACCGACATCCACGCGGGCGGAGCCGCGGGCGAAAGCTAGTAAATTCATAAAAATATGAATGCCTGTCTACCTCTTTTCAAGAAGGATTTAGTTTGCTTTTATTATCTGAATAAATGATAGGTAGTATACCCGTTTTAGCCCTTGATTTTTAGCATTTTAGTGTATATTCACACAGCAGTTTTACACACCCGTTTTGACAGCTTAGTGGTTGGTTCGCACAAACTGAATTTATTAGTATGCAAATCAACACCTCTTCAAAATTGTGATGGCGATTCGCATATTTTGTTTTTGAAATAGAAAAATAAAAAGGCAGTTTGATACATTTATAAAGTGGTTATAACCGTTTATGTAACTGTAGCATCGGTTTTAACTATTCTAGAAATATATCAAGCTGTAGACATACGCAGTACGATAGAGAAGCGCTCTATAAAACCGAAGTAAGCCAATCTTAGACGAACTCACGCTCTTCTTGCCGAAGTAATCAAAAGCTAGGTATTATACAAAATTTTAGTTTGGGTTATGGACCAAAATGCCGGTGAGTAATGTCCTAGAAAACGTTTAATCAATTTCTTATCCATACAATGTCGTAAAAGACAAACTAATAAAACGGTATCGTGACCGTTAAAGTCATAAATTAATTTATGTGGATTAAGATATCACTGTCGCATAAAAAATATATTAGCTATATGATATTTTAATCATGCACTTAGGTCGTGTGGTCATGCTTCTTTGGCAGTTTTTTACCGTCTCTACCATGGTGAATGTTCTGAAGAGCTATTCCAATTAGTCCCACCCTCCCCCTTCCTATACAGGACGACACGTGCAGGACTTAGATGTCACCCCTATACGGTGCAGAACATTCCTTCAAGAACCAAGCGGTTCGGTGACTCTTTCCTTTGTCGCACCATTAAGACCTGGAATTCCTTGCCAGCTCACGTGTTTCCCTCTTCCTACAGTCCCGGGTCCTTTAAGCGGGGCGTGAAAAAGCATCTGATGAGGCCGTCAAGCTGAGTGCCACCATTGTTAACATGGCACGTGTACATAATGGTGACCCTCTTTCTTGAGACTTTACCTTCAGCTTACCATCAGGCGAGGTAAAGTCAAATTGACGTGTCCTATTTATAAAAAAAAAAAAAAAAAAAAATGTGATAGTCGGGGAGTCAAAGGAGCATTTTATCTAGTGCTGTTAAAACCGCCAAAGGCCTACCACAGACCTTTTTTTATTTACTTAAACATTTTGCACAAATACAAAATGATAGTGCAAAGGCGGACTTAATGCCATGGGCATTTTCTACCAGTCAACTTTAGGGTGATGTAGAGTTATGTATGTCAAAGGTAGGCACGAAATATTGTGGTGAGACCTATTTTGGTACAAACAATAAACTTGGTAATGAAAATTAGATTCCATTAGAGTTACTACGCCGGTTGGTGGTGTTTCCACGCGATCCTCTCTATAAAGAAGGGAGGATTTTTCTCCTAACAACACCTATGTTAGTGGATATGGTCGATCGATTTCCAATAATTATTAACCATGGTTTTTGACTACTCCGTCCATACAATTTGAATTAAATTTAGACAATCTGCCAGACAACCTGTCAATTTTGTCAATATGTGTATACAATCTTTCCCCAGATAAATCGAGGTTCAGCTGTGTGGAATTCTAGAATACGGGCCTAAATGTTATAATTCAATTTGTTCAGTAATCATTTAGTTCACAAAATCCTAACAGCCTAAATTCGGACTTTCTTCGAAATAGGATCAAAGGGCATGATAAGTTATATTTTCAAAGTTGTAACCAAGTTAACTAGTTACTCACTGTGCCCGATTGACTTGGAAAATGTTGTTTGAAAATACTGAGAGAAATGTTAGGAGAAATGGAAACATATGTACCATTATTATTATGTACACCATTCCGTAAGGTACGCAACTAAAGGTAAACAACCTTGTAGTAACTTTTATAAAAAACGCATCCTATATATAACATATAATTGCGAAAGCTTGTGAGTATAGATAGATGGATAGCTTGTACATCAGAATAACACATAGGCTATATATTATCACGCTAATACTCACGGGACCGGAGCAGTGATCATTAATGTCAACAAATCCGGCCGGCATATACAGAAAGTGACAGTGTAGTTATGTCTGTTGCTAAGCCATGACGCTGTGAACCGTGCTAGCGCGCGGATTTAGCAGTTAGCGGTCGAGCAGGCCGCCACAAATTATTTGAATACAAAAAATTTACACGCTTAAAAGGTTGATACTTGGTACAGGGATGAATAAAGTTTAGGAACGGACATAGGCTCCCTTTTATCGCGATAGAAGGGTTTAAAGGGGGGGGGGGGGGGGGGGATTGGGATGAATGTTTGTAATTATTGAAGATATCCTGATGAAACTTGGTACAGAGGTGAATTACAACTTGGTACAGAGGCAACATCCACGCGGGCGTAGCCGCGGACAACAGCTAGTGTTAGAGAGCTAATTAGCCTGTGACCACGGCCGGTTTACCTTTTATTTGCCGACCAACGTCAGGCAAATAAAAGGTAAACCTATATCATGATCGCGTTAATTCCCGTTATCTTTATTGTAAAATATTAATAAACTGAGTTTTTAACCTAACAAGACACATCAAGATTGTTCACGTTTAGTTATGTATCTAACTGAATGGACTATAGAGAAATCTGAATCGCAACCCGCGGAATGAGGGTAGTAACAAACTCGCGGAACGTTTTGTGCGCAATCCACCGCAGGTGCGGAGTTCCAATTTATTTCAAAATTCACGTCTATGTGGTTTAGAACGGTTATGTTACCGTTGCGGTTGCAAGACACCATCCGAAATTGCAGAAAAAAGATCTCAAAATAGTCATTTTTAACACGCTTTTAGTAACTTTCAATTCAAAAGGATCACATTCATCTTCTTCAGTGCAACAGGCTTCTCGTCAAACAGAATTGTTGGATAATTATAATGTTAAAATATCGACTGGACTAGCCTAGATAAGCTGTTAAGAACAAAAGTTGAGATGAGACGGGATTGAATAATGCCGTAATTTGGAATAGGATGCAAAAATTGAGTTTTAAGACAAATCACTTTGAAGCCATAGTAGGTATGTGAGTATTACAAAAACCGACCAGTGTGAGGCGGACTCGCATACGATGGGTTCAGTGATATTATCAGCTGATGTAGTACTTATTGATATAGTGGTAACAGAAATACATGATCTGAGAAAATGTTAACTGTCTTGCTGTGACGGTTTATGAAATGCAGCATGATGACACACAGACAGTGGAGTCTTAGTAATATTTAGTTTTACACTTATTACCCTAGGGGTACGAAACCATAAAATCGTTATAAAAAGACGTTATCTGTTTAAGTTAAATTAATTAAAAAGATAATCGCAGCTGATTCAATACGTAACTGTCTGCCCAGTTTGGAGGTCAGTGTAGCTTCGATCGCGGGGTCAGACGATGTGTTCGACCACCTGTCACTTCGTATTAACTCAAAGATTGGACTAGATTCTTGATTAATATTAATAAGCCTAATACTTAAGTTTCGTGTTCGTCTCTATTTATCTTAAATTACCTTCCAAATATGGGTGTTAGATTTAGCCATGTTTTTGTAAGTAAGAAACGTGTAAGTAACGTGTGTATACGAGTAGGTACGAGTAGTAAGTAACTAGTAAAGTTGTGAATTGAAAGCGGTCAAATGAATACTTGTCACAAGTGTGTAGTCACATAAGTAATACTTGTCGCCAGGTTGTGTTACTTGTAGTTTGTCGACTCTGCAGCATCTCTGCAATGCCTTCAATTTGACGCTTCGAACAGTAGTGAAAGAGAAGGAATCACAATATTTTTAATTTGACACATCACTATTGATGCGCTTTGAAAGTAAGAAGTATACTATGGTGACTATAACCGCATGACGCTCATCGATATCGCTGAACGTCTTCAATTTCAATTACATAATATATATATACCAAAAACCTCATGGTAGGAACTTCAATTTCATCTTCTATGTTGTTTCATCATTTAGATAAATTAACAGCAACTATTTTAACTTGATTTTCTCATGGTATACACTGGACCTGTGCGAATGGCCATTCCGTATTCAAATATGTAGATCAGTACTATTCTACTAATTGAGAATAAGGCCCTTTGAATGTCGAACCAGTCACCAGACGAGTTATCGATTGCTATCGGCATGCTAGAAGTGACAGACGGGTCGTGTTGTGCGTACCTACATTACATAGAAATTTATAGTATTTCTTATTATTAATCCGATTTACGTCTATTTCATCGTCGTAGTCGTTTATATCTATTTCAAATTAACCAACTAACAAAGGAACATATCTTTTGAGATTCTTTTTTTATAGATTTTTAGATAAGTACATAACAGATGGTCTTATCAAAGTGAGAAATATTTTTATTTATTTTAATTATCTAACTACCATTACAGGTTGTCCCAATGCGGCAGTTAGTAACTCATACCAATATTATAAAGTATTTTTAAGTTAGGTAGGCACTACAAAGCTTATACATAGCATAGCTTATAACTAATTATATGCAATGATGCCCTTCAAAGAACCTGTAAACATGTTCACTTTTTCGCTATTAAATTGAGGGCGCGAAGAGCCTCGGCCAGCAGGTTAGTGCCATATAAAGATGACATCATCAGGTCATTATCAAAATAAAATATTCTAATGTTTTTTATATGTAACTTTTGTTGCAAGAAAAAATCAGTATCAAGGTTAGTATTTAAAAAAACGTTTAATTACTAAAATAAACTTTGAATGACCAAAATAAACGGTACGAAAATCGCATTATATGTTGCACATTAAAAAATATTAAAGGATCATACAACAACTTTAGTTGTCTGTTAAAAATACACGATGGATAAAAATAATCTTCCTTTCTCTGCCTCTCTTCAGAACAAGTACTTGGTAACGATGTCACTTCCAGTAACTTAATAACATAATCCAGTGAAAGTGTTGCACGAGGTCACGAGTCGCGAGCCTATCCCCTCCTTTCTCTTCGCGTGCGTGTGTACGGCGTACGCGCAAGTTTGCGTTTGCGTAATGCTACGTAATCGGTGACAGCTGACATTGGCCCGGTTTGGATTACGTTCGGAATTCAAAAGTAGCGAATCTTTTATTGATTTCCGAACGAAACCGTTTGAAGAATATTAAACGTGGGCTAGTTGATTGACATTCTGTCATAGCAACTGTGAATTATGGGGTAGTTAGTCACTCGCTAGTCAAATAAATTTTGTTGATATAAAATAACGGCTCTTGACGTCATATTTCGATCTATTATCGGCGGGATAATTGCTTCTGTACTTAACGCCAGATGTGCAATCCTGTGAAGCCTGTGAGGAAATGCACGCTCTCGGTCACGCTTCTGTTATTGCATACAAAATGTATAACTAATATGCGATACGTGTTGGAGATTTATTGATATTCCCCACGAACAAAACCGCAAGTAAAACTTTGTCCACTTATAGCCTGCACTTGTACGAAATTTATGGATGTACCCACATTTTATTGGGTTAGTACGTGACGCTGCAATTGGGTCATAGAATTGATGTACGGATGGGTCAGTTGGTTTCCATAGAACCTTTATAAAATACATGAAACGTTTTTGAATTACGAATGTTTACAGTTTCAACTTCCTTTATACTTGCATGTATTTCAATTTGCATTTACGCGTAGACACTTATAATTAGGAATGCATTTAACATATGTTAATAATTACAATCTATTTGGCAAGCAGACGAACGCACATAAAGAATTTAAATTTACCAAATAGTTGTAATTAGCACTCATTTTATTTTTGTAATTGGAAACATTGTGCAATTAAAAAATCAGGCAGGGAGGTAGGTAAAAATTTGGCATAGGTACAATCTAGTGTTGACAAATTTATTTAGGTAAATACTTAGATTGAATTGTTTTCTTGGCACGCTCTAGGTGTTCAGAAATATTGTGACTAGAGTATTGGAAGAATTTGATCTAGATCGCATAATAGATACTTTCAGTGTTTCGTATTGAGACAAACAAATTCATATGTTATAGTTCTAAAAAATAGTTTTAAATCTGTATTATACCAGACACAAAAGCGATGCAAGATATTTAGTATATTTATGGATTTTAAAGTAATTTTAGGGTTCCTTAGCCAATGGATAAAAACGGATTTCTATATTATCTTATCACACTACACAGATTTAAAAAAATAGCATAATAGGTTTTTTGAAGTGAAAACTTCTTTAGCGACGTTGGATGGGTGTAAAATTTTAAGGAAGCGTCAGGATTAGTTGACCTTTGCACCGTAACCGACGACTGACGTCATACAAGAATAGGTAGAGACTATCTATTTTGCAATTTAAAAGAGATGGCGTCGCAGCTTAAACGGTAAGCACTTCGACTGTAAGTCCTTATAGTTTCAGATAGTATCGGGTTCAAACCACCTGGCCTTCCGAAACTTTTTGTGATTATTTTTTCTTTTTGTAATTTATTACTTTTTATGATTATTTTTTCTTTTTGTAATTTATTACTTTTTGTGATTATTTTTTCTTTTCATAATTTATTAATTTCTTCTGACAGAAAATTAGCAGAAAATAAGTGATAGGTTCTGTGATTAGCGCTATATTATAGGTATGGTATGGTATGTTCTTTTTTATATTTTTCTATGTACCTATATAACGAAGAAAGAAAAAAAAATGTTTTCACTTCTGCCGGCACTCCCAGAGTGCAACCCGTCTTTTTTTTTTATATGTATAGGGCTCGTCAATTTCTATTCACCTTCGCCTATTGGTAACGGGGAACGCAGTGTCAGGAAAGAGGGTCGCATTTACATATACGTACCATGTTAACAATGGTGGCACTCAGCTTGACGGCCTCATCAAATGCTTTTTCACGCCCCGCGTAAAGGACCTGGGACTGTAGGAAAAAGGAAACACGCGAGCTGACAAGGAGTTCCGGGTCTTAATGGTATATGCCAGCAAAAAAGGAGATATATTGACTATTAACATAAGTATATACCTACGTACATAGTCAGAATGCATTAAGTTAAGTACCAATGTGCGTCTTCAACGCGAAGAGTGATCTTCCAGTCATAATATTTTGGGTCTGTTCATATCATTCAATTTCACATTTGTCGAGCTAAGTTGACATTTGGTTTAAGCACTCAACCATAATGTCAAAATAGTTTGTACAAGTTAGTAGATAGGTACACATAATATGTAATAATTATAATATACTTGTGACTTTTAACACATGTCTGTCTAAAATTATTAATTACCACATGTTTTAGTTATAACTATTCAAAGGCAAGATTTGTCTGGGCATTTTTTGAAGTGAAAACTTCTTTAACGGCGTTGGATGGGTAAAAAGTGTTAAACTCGCGTCAAGATCACGTGTTAAACTCGCGCCCGTAACCGACGACTTTGTAGGACGACATGACGTCATACAAAATTCCTAACTACAGAGTGTTTCTTTTGCTAGGTACGCTAAGAAGCTTCGTAGCTTAGTGGTAAGCGCTTCGACTGTAAGTCCTTATGGTTTCAGATAGTACCGGGTTCGAACCTGGAATTCTGGTACTTTTTGTGATTATTTTTTCTTTTTGTAATATATTAATTTCTTCTGACAGAAAATTAGCAGAAAATTAGTGATAGGTTCTATGATTGGCGCTATATTATAGGTATGGTATGGTATGGTATGTTCTTTTTATCTTTTTCTATGTATATAACGAAGAAAGAAAGAAAGAAAAAGTTTTCACTTCTGCTGGCACTCCCGGAGTGTAACCCATCTTTTTTTTATGTAGGACATGTCAATAGGACTTCACCACACCAAATGATAAACTCAAAGTGAAGTCACAAGAATGAAGTTCACCATTAAACTACAGTGGTGACCTTTAGTCTGATGGCCTCGTCAGATACCGCATAAAGATCCCGGGCTTGTAAGAAGAAGGAAACACGTGTAGTAGTTTCGAAGTCTTTGTGGTATGGTAAAAAACAGAAAAAAAAACGTTTATTAATGACAATGACACACCCACGACAGAACAGATAAAACAACAGATAAATAGATGATAATTATCAGGATGTACGTGTCATAATAGACCTCCATTTCAGCTCACAAAAAAGGTTCCTGGTATTCAGCTCCGATTTTTATAAAATAAAACTACAGTGATTGGAACTGTACATCAAAATTCGAAGGTTGCCAACTCGCGTGAATGACCCACAATTATTACCCTAAGTTCAGCTCAATGACAAGTACCTAAACAAAATTAACAAATTAGGCTAAAAGCTACTTACGATAAGGTGACGCCTTCGTTCTACATATATACGACTTTACATTTACTTGTGTTGTTCACCTCGCGTGTCATTTTTATTAATTTAAACACTAATTGATACAATCTAAGTAGTAGTAATAATCTGATTATTAATTCACGTAAACTAGGCATAAACAAAACGATTACTTTCCGTGCGATCATGTTTAGACCAAACATCTGTTGATCATAGTACGCTATAAGCAATGCATGCTGAATCCATTATCCATGGTCAGTAGTCATGTGTTCAACTAGTCTTGCATTTAAAATGTGAGACTGAACATAAATTTTATTATACAGCAGCGAAAAACAGGCTTTGTACAAAACTAGATTCTATTTCGTTACAGATACGAGATGATATCCGTTTGATGTTTTGTCATTTGTACTTGTCAATCTGTATGCTGTAATTCATTCATTCGCTGTCGTAATTGTGTTAGTTGTTTTATTATTAACCGAGGATGAGCTGTTTAAATTTGTTTTGCTCAAATTATATTACAGTTCGGAAGCTTACAGAACTCATAGTTACTGCATGAGATCTCCTAAAAGTACCCTAGTGATGGACTCATTGACTATTTAGGTACGTAAGGCAAAAAAGATACACATAGGACCACCTATCTTCATAGTGCACCCAAGTTTCCTTGAAAATATTTGGTCCTACATAAAAGAGAGCCTCACATCACAGCAGGTTGCTGCTAGTTGAACCAAACCAGCCTAGGTTATTTATGGGGAATCCTGCACATCATGGTAGAACAGCCTAAAGCTAGACAAGCAATCCAATAGATTCTGGACGGAATATCGTATGATTTAGGTAGTTCGCTTCTGACATAGGTAGCCTTGGCAAATCACAAGCCGGCATCGGTGGGGGCTTCCATATAGAAAAAATACGAAGCTCCCAAACTTGGAGAGCAAATGAAATCATTGAACCGACTCGACTGTCTCACAAACCAGGAATAGTTGACATGAGTCGGTACCAATAAATTTTCTAGTAAATGGACTAAGGTTATTACTTTTGTGTTACGGTCATTAGATACAGAAACTTCTTTAAATATATTGGTATTAGCCCAACTACGCGTCGCGATAGTTAAAATATGAACTGAACCCAACATTACTGGTAGTGGAGAGGTTAGGGTAAAATAAATTAGAATTTTTGTACTTCTTGTTCCTCATCACTGTCCATTCATCACCATAATCATCCTTGTACCGTTGTTGCTGACTTGTGTTTTTACCATTATTCTGTTGGCTGATTGATATGAATTTTTGTGATAGTCTGACCAATCTTAGGTAATATTGTAGTGAAGTTTGCTATGATGACTGGTACTTGATACTTAATTATTTTTCAACTCCTTGTGGGTACATAATCCTTATTATCTTCCTTAACAATGAAGCCATTTTATTATTCAGTACTATTATCTGATTTTGGATAGCTAGACAAATTTTTATTTGTTAAGTCTCGCAGCAATTTGACATGGTCTAGAAATCTTTGAGTTATCTAAGAATGTAACGTATGTTAATTTACTTTATGTTCAAATTATTCATAACTTTGTATTTGATCTTGAAATTCGGAAGTAATCTTTTTTTATATATGTCTATAAATGCTTTAAACGCCTACCACTTTATACTAAAAAGTAAGAAAAAAAAAGAAGATTAAGAAAGAGAGAGAGAGAGAGAGAGAGAGAGAGAGAGAACAAACAGATTTAAAGAAGGTACAGAATCATAATAACAAATTATAATAATAAACCATATAACGAAAACACGTGAAAGCCACAATACTATCAAAAACTCAAAGCCTCTAAATCACGACACCTAACCTCTTCCAATTACATCCATGCCAAACAAACAATAAACCTAATAAAAACAGAATCCTAAAAGCTGAATTGACTAAATCAGACGAACAAAACAAAGCCCTTGCTCATAAAAGACGATATGAAGGATCCAACATTAGCCATCACACTGTAATCGCCGTCCGACCTCATATATAGCACACCTGACGGCTGATGTATTCAAATTTAGCTCATAATGTTGTATTGAAATTGGGAAAAACACGTAAGGTTTTACAGCATAAATATCGTCTATTGCCGACCTGATACTTGGAGAGGCTTTTACTGATAAATGCATTCGTTTATTTATGACATCGAGTTTTATGTAACGTGTTTAAAGACGATAAATAATATTTTGAATGGTTCTAATGAATTCAATCTCATAAAATTGACACTTTTGCTCTTTGAGTGAGCAACCATATATTATGTCTTTGCGTATAATCCTAACAATCATCTATATATTAAGGAAATGTTATTTTAGATTCCTTGATTATAGATTTATAACCGGTTCATTAGATTTAAGACTTATTAACATTGGCATAACTAGTTATTTAAAAATATAATTTTAAAAATAAAAATTCGCATGAATTTAACTAGGTATATTGGTAATACAGTTCAAAGTAGGAAACTCAATTTTAAACGATAGTAAGGATCCATTACATTTACTTTATCTTATTTCTGCCAGTGTCTCATGTACTCGGTGGCTCTTCAGGGCTACTAGTAAGAAACGGATCGTTTAAGTTATTTGAATTTAAACTAAATGGATACTTCTGCGTAACGTTACAATAGAAGACAATGAAAAAACAACAACAGAATCACTATTTCACTCGGTTATTACTTTTTCACTGTCCGTGCCCTGTCAAGATTCAATATTCACATATAACAATAATTTATTATGTTCACCGTCTTTGTATAATTTGAACATAAATTATTTATATATAACAATCTCCACAGTGTGTATTTTGTTTCATAATCAGATTATCAAGGTTGTTAACTTCTGTTCATATATAATCAAAGGTCACATCTGTGAATGCACCTAGTGAACGCGGAACTATAACCAATAATTTGTTTTGTTGAGCCTTCTGTAATTCTTTTGTTAACTTAATCAACTACTAATTGTTGTTAGTGGCTCCATATACAAACACGAATTTGAGGGTCAATTTTCGTAATAAAAATCTGTTCCAAATACAATCTCGATCTAGGTAGATCGAGATTGTATCCTAATCCCAAATGTCAAATTGAGGATTTTCAATATTTCTTGAAATTTATGTAACGAGAATAAAGTTTCTGAGATTTAGGAATTTGAGATTAAATCAAGACTGTATTTTGAAGAAATCTCCTCTGATTCATCATTTGTTTATGAACAACTCTTTTTTACAGTTGAGGATAGTCTCTCAACTGAAAAAGTCATCCAGATTGGTAATAGGTTATGGTACTGTTGAATTCATGGAACAGTTCTTGAACAGCTCAAGCCGCAATCTCGGGAGCCTCCATCATCACATTGGACGAGCATCTTATACCTACGTTGTTATGTGGTCAAGGTCTACTCTGATCAATAAGCAATCTCGCTAATTCTTCGTCGCAACTGCCTGCAATTCAACTTTAACTAAATACACACCAGAACGCACATACACATATATTATTATTTCTAAAACATACGACAAAAAATTACAGCTACATATTTCGTACCAACAGTGGTGAAAGATCCTCAAAATTTTTCGGAAATAATTTAATACCTACGCCTGTAAAAAAACTAAAATGATACATCCCAAACCATTCACAGGGAGATAATACCTTGAACTTCGAAAGCTCGTGTGATGCACTGCATTATTCAACCTGTGTTCCTGTGGAATCGAACTCATGACGTTTTCAACCTAGAGTGAATGGATTTTTTATTTAAAACATCTAAAGTTTTTGTTAAACAATTTCATGGATGAGTCATGAAATTGAATATAAATGATGTCTTATGAATTTGATAAGCACTCCACAATTTTATTGTGAATTTATCAACAGTACTAACATAACGTACCAGTCAGTGAATTTGCCTACTGTAGTCCATTTCTGGACATAGACGTCTCCTAATGTTTGCTTACCTCCGTTCTCCCTATCCATTCGTTCCCAGCTACCTTTATCATGTCGTCTGTCGCATCTTCCGTTTCTAAAATATTTATAAAAAAGTTAAATGTCCGATCATTGCTCCAGACTTGGCAAATGTTCCCACAGATTTACCTTTTTGCTCGTTATGACTGCAGTTGCGTCTAAAGGTATTATTAACCGGTCCAAAGCTACTGCAAGCAAAGCAAGAATTTTCTGCATTAAGTAGACGACAATTCCCACCGTTTAATTCTTCCATTAGCACCTTAATAAATTTTTATGCACCTCTCATAATTATCTACCATGCGATATCTAAAATTGTCTTGCTTATACAAGTCACTCTTGAGAAAATAGTCCATTGCATTGCAAAATTGTGAACAAAAAAATATACTACTAATTTTATTCAAGAACGAGTCTATTGCTATGACAGCTTCATGACTCCATGTTCCTTTTGATAATCTTCGAATATATTAGCCTTGGAATAACCGGTCTGATCGTCGTTTTTAGTGCAACGGACGAACGTGCAATATTATGGAGTAAACGAATGTATTTTTGTTAATTTTAATCTTTACTGCTCTCTCGCATCTGATACAAATTTCTTTGCTTTATTGTTATAAGTATTATTAACAGCATTTTTTAGTAATTTCATTATTTGTTTTGCATCTTATAAGTTAATTGTATACAGTTAAGACACTCATTTGATATACTTGTAAATTAAAAGGCTGGGCAGGTGACAACACGTGTTACGAATTCCGTAAAAGTCAACCAGCCCGTCTTACGTGTTTCATTAGATTTATTTAGGGCCTCGTCATTAACAGACTCTTACTATTATCTTTTAGATGAATAGAGCTCAGATAGTTTTATATTTTCTTTAAGTTCATTGACATTAGTGACTAAACTACAACATTAGGGAACTATTTATTTATCAGTTTGGTATTTCTGGTACAGGTTATTGGCCTAGTTAAGAACTGAATTAAGCAATCCCAATTAAAACAATAATAGTTGAATCACTTCATTCGATGCCTGCATCGTCTATAATTATACCTAAGGATTGGACTTTTTATGGGACATTTCTCAGCAACAGTATTGAGTCGCAGCCTGCAAGGTTATTGCTATTATGCGGGAACGATGAAGTAGAATTCGAAATGTGAATATATATCAAAAGCATAGCTATATTCTTTTAAATAATATCTCTTTGTGGACATAAGTCTATCACAGCCACCAACCAATATCTCTCATTTGACTCTTACTTAAGACTTGTCCGGAAGGATAAACACCTCTCTCATTCATGTTATTTCTTTGTTCTCGGGTCTGCACGAAATATAGCGCTAAAAATGATAACTGTCGCAGTAACTTTAAGGGCGAGCCATTTGAACTTTGTTAGGTTTCATCCATTATCATCTGCCTTATTCTCAATTATATAGCATTGTTGGAACATATCAATCTCTTCCATACATACCTGCCATTATCTTCAGCCACTCTCTTACTTTCCGTATACTCTTTCACACACTCTATTCATTTTTTTCTTGGAACTATCACTGTTCCTACTGTGAACTTTGTCCAGCCTATTTTGTTATAATTATAGCGGAATAATTGTAAGTAATAACCAGAACTTGTTTCGCGGTAGTTCATAAATGTAGTAATCACGATTCAACCGCCTCGCTTTAATCATTATGGGTAATGTCTTTATTTAATCGACGTATTTTCCTCATTATATTTCTTGGAAAAAACATACTTCATGAACAATTACCAACAAAAACTAATGTTACTCACTGCAGAAAAGACTTAGATCGTCTTGAAAATAAATATGTTATGGACCAAGTGATAAATTGGGCATTATGTATAATGCCCAGGCATTATGATAAATATGAAAGTTTAAATAAGCAGACTCGTATTCATGACGACTCAACTACGGTCGTAACCACGAAGGCTAATGCGGAAGCCGCCCGTCTTAGTCCCGCCTTAGCCTTCCAACCTAAATCTATCCATGTCGAAGTGTGCAGTGTCCCTCCCTCATATTTGTCAGAATGCCCGGGCACTATAATAATACCCAATTTTAATATATTCTATTGTGCTCATATTCTTTTTGTGCTCTTACTAACTAGGCTAGGTGCTTTTGCCCGCGGCTCCGCCCGCGTGGATGTCGTATTTACCCCTATACCGAATTTCATAAAAATAGGTCCTTAGGCGTGAAAGACGGACAAACAAACAGACACCCACATACACTTTCGCATTTATAATATTACCAGCTTTTGCCCGCGGATCCACCCGCGTGGATGTCGGTTATCGCGACTAAACATAGCCGATGTCCTTTTTTTTTGTCATTCACAACGTGTAATCTACCCCTATACCGAATTTCATGAAAATAGGTTCAGTAGTTTAGGCGTGTAAGACAGACAAATAGACACACACATGCACTTTCCCATTTATTAGGGTTCCGTAGCCAAATGGCAAAAAACGGAACCCTTATAGATACGTCATATCTGTTTGTCCGTCCGTATGTCACAGCTAGTTTTTTCCGAAACTATAAGAACTATACAGTTGAGCCTTGGTAAATAGATGTATTCTGTGAACCGCATTAAGATTTTCACACAATAATAGACAAAAAACAATAAATAATGGGGTTGCCCCATACAGGGTAAAATCCCCCCCCCCCCCCCTGTAACTTTTCAAATAAGAGAATGATAAAACTAAAAAAAATATATGATGTACATTACCATGCAAACTTCCACCGAAAATTGGTTTGAACGTGATCTAGTTAGTAGTTTTTTTTAATACGTCATAAATCGTAAACCGTACCCTATTATTAAAACATCGATCAAAGTAACAACGAACTTCAAGAACTTTTATATTATTGTACTTGCTGCTACGGAACCCTTCATGGCCGAGTCCGACTCGCACTTGGCCGCTTTTAATATTAGTATTTTATAATATACTAGCTGTCGCCCGCGGCTCCGCCCGCGTGGATGTCGGTAATCGCGAATCGGACTATAATTTGAGATTTAAACTATCCTATCTCTCAAGTTGGATCGAACTGCACATGGTGTGCGAATTTTATTATAATCGGTTAAGAGGTTTAGGAGTCCATTGAGGACAAACATTGTGACACGAGATTTATATATATTAAGATTATTATGATGGATGTTCTAATTGATCTATACCTTACCACAGATTTTCTACAGATTTGCAGCTTGTCTTACCAATATCTCAAAATTATATAGATGCTACTATATAATTACTACATGCTGTAGAACGCGTCATTGATTACATCAAGACATACCGACTTATAGGTGAGATAGTCGTCAAACGCGGGTCTGTAAATTAAAAAAATACGTATCTTTACTACAACCATAGAAAACCGAAATGGTCTACAATTTCATATTACGGTTAATCAAATTACTCTATTTCTCAAGCAACTCAAATATCTTTTATCTTCAAGTGAAAATGAAAGGAGTGATAACGGATATTGAGTATCTAGTTATCGTTATGTTATTACGTGTGGGTTTTATTTAGTTCATTCTTAAGTGTCTGTAATCTTGATGTAAGTACCGTTGGTTATCGTTGTGCAATATTTATTGACTTTCCCGATTGTTATTAAGAGTACAATAAAACAGGAATTACTTTTCACTGTTATTTCAAATATTCAATAACTAGGTTATGCACGGCGCACGAACTTGAAATGAAATGATGAAATTATAGTTTATTTGTCAGAATATGGGTGAGTGGGTACAGAGTTTTCGGATGTTTTACATTCTAGGTGCAAGCCATACCCTACCAATGTGTGGCGTACAAAAATATATCTTACAATTAAAATTAAATTATTCGACAGTTAGAATTAATAAACATTATCATGCAAAAAATAATGACAGATATCACAATTTAACATTATTTAAAAATTCGTCAATAGTATAACAACATTTATCCATTAGTAATGTAAACGAACTTTCACGAATATATAGTGAGTCCATAGCTTAATTTCAAACATGTACATTAGAAAAAGTGAACTTAATATTGTGATAATTATTAAATCTCAAATTAAATCTCTAAGTATGCCAACCAAAAGTCCAAGTAATAACGAGAATACGCTAGAATGAAATGAAAATAGTGTAAGTTAATAGGAAATGAACTTGTACAAATTGGACAAAAGCAATTTTTCGTCGAGCAGTATTCTGAGAAACGAGAAAATATTTCGAAAGCGTGGATCTGACACTAGACTACGGCCTCTCTAGATAAGTGGCAATTCGTTTAGAATAGAATAGAATGATTGACATATTGTTATGTTTATAATGAAAGTAGTAAATATATTATGCCGTATTGGATCCCGGTGGGGCAGAATAGGGAATACCCCATCTCTTCCTGTAGGTGTCGTAGAAGGGGACTCAGCGATAGGGCTGTTTTACATCCGATAGTAAACATTACAGCCCATGTAAGTCTTCAGGCTTTCACGGCCGGCGTTGCATGTAGAATATATTGCTTCCGGGCTGTTCGGCCGTGGTCTATGTGAAACTTGCGTTCCAGACGTTTCGTCGATCACTGCGGTCGACATCTTCAGTGGCGCAGGGCCGGGCGACGACGACTTCGGAGACCTTGCCTCGCCGGCGGCTGAGTTGCGACTGATGCGAAGTCTTGAATCACGGGCGTATTTATAGGCGTTGTCGGAGCGGGGAATCGACTCACTCGATTCTGATTTGTCGAGCGCTGTGGCGTATACGTGGGAAAAAATGTGTAGTGGTAGCTAGAACTTTCGTATTTCACATAGACCACGGCCAAACAGCCCGGAAGCAGTATATTCTACATTACAGCCCATGATTAAGTGTCCGTTTGACGGTAATAAGTTCGTCCCCTATTACGTCGGCCGAAAATCATGTTTAGCCAAAGGTGGGTTTAACACACCTCTGTCTACTCCTTCAGAGTCTTACAGGCGTGAGTACATGAATGTATATATGTCGCATCTATTCCACAGTATACCACTGTCAGTGCGGACTGATATATCCGTCCGCAGAAACACGCACTGTGGTAAGCCGCTTTAAGATATTCAACATTCGCGAATGCAGTCATCTAATTTGGTTTAAAAAAGTGATACAGTTTTTATAGTTTTATGTTCGCTACGGTTTCAATGGCAAGTAGGCGGTATATGTATTTGCGGTTGTGTTTTATCACGTGTGACTTACAGAAAACAAAATACACCCTTGGTTAGGATATTTCTGAGAAAAGAAAATGTAATTGGTAAAATTTGGGTATTACACCTCTATTATGGCTACTCCATCGATGTTAATTACGTGTGAATATAATGTAATACAAGTAATTTTATATACATATACCTAGATTACTAGCAGTTATAATACCAGGACTTGAAATGTGTGGTGCAAAAGTGGCATAGTCTTTTTTTAATACTAAACCATATTGCATACATATTAATTTTTTAACATTATTTCATTGATATCAGACTATTTGTAAAGTAACTAAAATGAGCCATAAATCTTGATAAAAGACACATTTATGATTAATTTCTTGGCTTGCGTGAACCGCTACTATTAGCCTTTAACGTTCCGAATTATCTAATCGATAAACATAATGTTTCTATACGGTTTGTGAATCGTCACAAGGACGGTTCGGTTCTTCGAATCGTAATTGAACCGTAAAAGTTCTCATAAATTGAATACTTACTTTAATTATAGTGGTAAAAGAATATTCGAAGCCGTCGGGCTTGTATGGAAGATTCAATAACAGTATTGTGGAAGCAAGCTCGTAAGGTAAGGAACAGGATGCAGACTCTTGTCTCTGCTTCCTGCCTACTCCGGAAAAAGGTGTTGTATGGGATTCAACATTCTGCAAATTCAACTTTTTGTAAATTCAACATTTTAGGAATTCAACTTTCTGTACCTGGCTAGGTATACATAATACATTAAGATTGTCAATAAATATCTCGATCCAATATCGTGATTTGATGTAGGGACACATCGCGTTTGTTTCCTTATCAATACAATCAATGTTAAATTGACAGAATTGCACAGTTCACGATACCTATACTTAGTTATATTGAGAACTAGCTGACCCGTCGAACTTCGTACCGTCAATATTTTTCCGCCCGCGTGGTGTCAGATCCCGTTCCCGCTGTACCCTCTACCATATTAAACATGTATTATACATATAAACCGTCCTCTTGAATCAATCTATCTATTAAGAAAAAACGCATTAAAATCCGTTATGTAGTTTTAAAGATTTAAGCATACATAGGGACATAGCGACAGAAAGGCGACTTTGTTTTATACTAAGACTAGCTGACCCGGCGTACTTCGTACCGCCATTTTTGCCCGCCCGCGTGGTGTCAGATCCCGTTCCCACTGCACCCTCTACTATTTTAAGCATGTATTATACATATCAACCTTTCTCTTCAATCACTCTATCTATTAAAAAAACTGTTTCTAAATCCGTTGCGTAGTTTTAAAGATTTAAGCATACATAGGGATATAGGGACAGAAAAAACGACTTTGTTTTATACTATGTAGTGAAGATCGTAATTAAATGACTGCCTAACCGTGCCTTATACGTATGTCATCCGCTAAGCCTTTCCCCAACACAGCTGGAGACAGCTTTCCAATATACCTGCGTTGCGGCTGAACTTAAATATTTTCCGTGAAGTGACTGTCATCTGAACTCCACAACTTTTTGTTAATATCGAAGATCTATAGTTAAAATAATTGTTGGACTTTTTAGGGCTCAAACTACGACTGCCATAGATGGTCGAATACCTTACACTTATGTATGTAAGAATTATTCAACCGCGTAAAAAAATGTTATTTGTGTAATGGTGTCGCCTTGAAATGACTCCAGCCCAATCCACACGATGCAAGACTCACGCGCACGTATATTAACCAGCACTTATCCAATTACAATAATAACGTATTTTGTTTTGTTAATAGCTACAGTCCAGTGTTACACTAAATATATGTATTGCAACGACACAGATATTTTAATGATAAAAATAGATATGGTTATTTTTTTGGTGTGAGATCTATTTTCTCTGGCATGGAACATTTTCTTATGGTATTAAAAATACAGAGAAACTCATTTTGTAAACCCACTGTTCACCACATACAGGGAATTCATCCTCACATGTTGCAACCGAAAACGTTACGCATAGTGAGGTATTCAAGAACTTCATTTCGCGCACAGTCAAGCTGTGGAATGATCTCCCTGCTTTGGTTATTCCAAGGCACTACAATAAGGGTTCTTCAAGAAGGGCATAACAAAGTTTTCATAAAGTCCGCGTTGGCCGCGTTAACCATCCCATCATGTGGGTCCTGTGCTTGTCTACCACAGAAGTATTAAAAAACATCTTTTCTCTTATACTGCAAAATTGGCGTACGCATTTCGCCTTTCTTTCATAAAATATGAATGACAAAATAAAACAATAAATTGCTTGGTTGTCGGTATATTGAAAAAAATCTATAAGTCTTTGAATAACAGGTTTGAGTAAGCATCATCGCATCAGTAATACTGCCTCACAAGCCGTGTACTTATCGGCTACTGGTTTTTAATTGATTCCTTTTGAAGCCCGTCTTATAAGGACACGCGAGGAATGGTGGCACTGGTTCTGCACTGAATACCATCGGCGTGTGAATGTACAGGGCCGGTAAGAGAGAAAGTGGATGTGCGAATGCCGGGAAATTATAACCCAATTACGTATTTAGTTTAAATTAAGATGCTTAGATTAAGATACATTAATAAATAGTTATTGCATTTGTGTAACTTGTAATGGTAGTTTTAAGAATGGTAAATGAATAAATACCGTAATCTGAGGTTACTTTGGAAAACGGGGTGACTTTAGGATAATTTAAAATTAGTTTTTTTTTTTAAAGCAGCTGGCAAATGTAATGAATAGATGAATGACAGGAATATCATTTCCACTTGTGAAGAATTTGTTTTCGTGGGTAGACTCCGGCAAGAACTCTGCGTATATTTCATAAAAAATATTCGTGGGTAAAGTTTCGTGGGTACAGAACGGAAACTAATTATATTATTGACGTTTTATATTATTGCTTAGATATTATATACTTAAATATTAAAAAAATCTAATTTTACATTGTCACAAAGTACTCCAGGTATCAAAACTAACCCCAGTTTACGGTATATCACTCTTATTATGAAATATCTGCCCATAAATCCGTAGTATACTATCTGAATAGCACACAACCCATTTATATTATAGTGCACTAGAAATTTGAAATTTTTGAGCACTCTAGTAGTGTTTTCTTTGAAATTCAATGCTTTAGGAAAGGATACTGGACCTCTCAATTATAATTTTTATTGTAAAGTACTTAAAGTATATTCTTTTTTTTTGCCACAATTAAAAGTTACATCATCCAGCGTCTTTATGAAATTCAACCTACCTACGTTTTTTATAAGGTACTACGCTTTTTTCTTTTACCAAAATTCTCTCGGATTACAGAGTCAGTACTGGCAAAATAAATAAATCTAAAAAGAAAGAGTGATATGAAGATCCTGTATTCAAATGTGCAGGCTTTTAATGCAAACTGTATTTCTCGTAGCCTAGTGGTATGGGTAATGGACTGCTGAGACGAGGTCTCGGGTTCGATCCCAGGTTTTCCATGGCACACACCAATGACTTTTCGATACTTTTCGAAGTTATGTGTGTATTTATAGCAGGTTTATAAGTGCCCAGTTAATGGCAATAGGCTCGCCACCTATTACATTGGGTCCTTAACATAAAACCGGCGAAATGTGGGTGCTAGCATCTCTGCCTACCCCTTCGGGGATAAAGGCGTGAGTTTATGTTATGTTATCTGTATTTCTCGGTTGAAGCTTACTAAATAACTGATTGCATGATTTGAGACATAAATGTCTTTTGTGTATAGTTCAGGATGGTACGGCGAGGGACGAGCTTAAATGCACCAAGCATAGGGTATTAAATAACAGTTCGCGCAGGGCAAGGCCCTAGGCCCAAGAATGTCCAGAGAAAACCGTCTAGTTTTGGTGCCGCGGTTGCAAGACTCGGAAGTTTTTTGAACCATTCTTGAAGTATACGTATGGTGTACAATGTCTACATCCATACTTCCATACTAATATTATAAATGCGAAAGTAACTCTGTCTGTCTGTCTGTCTGTATGTTACGCTTTCACGCCTAAACCACTGAACCGATCTTGATGAAATTTGGTATAGGTGTCGATTAGATCTTGAGAAAGGACATGGGCTATGTTTGGTCGCGATAACCGACATCCACGCGGGCGGAGCCGCGGGCAAAAGCTAGTTTGTTATAATTAGAAATAACCCATAGACATATTTTTAAATATTTTACGGCCGACGCGACGCAAAACATGTACATTTCTCCACGCTAACGGATTTACACCTTTTTTCCTAGAACTAGTTATGTGCGTGTATGTGTGTACTAGCCTCATGTATATTTTTTTGTGTTTCAGGTAAGTCCAGTACCAACAGCTAACAACCGGCTAGGACTTATTTATGTGCGAGTGGAGCAGCTGTTAGAACCAGTATGTGTACATTCATTTAATATTAATATGGTGCTTCTTTCATATTTATTTTTATTAATTCCTTGCGTTATGTCGACAGTTCTTCTGATGACTGGTGCATTGTTCAATTAATTTTGAGGTTGTTTTTGCAACACTACTAATATGTTAGTTATGTGATAGTTTGTGAGGTTATGCTTACGACCATGTATGGATAAGTGAATGATTGATATTTTTTGACACAAAAACGGTTGAATGGATCTGGATGACATTTTTTAACACTGAGATAGATTAATGTTCACAGATGAAATGCTACTGGATGCTCATGCTCTGGAATCAGTATTTCATCATACATTCCACGCATACACACAACGTTTTAGCAATTTTAAAAACCTGGTAGTCTTTAACTGTTCGACTGTTCAACTTGTATATTAATCGGCTGATCGTTGAACTCAGCAACACTAAAATCGGTTGTCATATTGACGGAGTGGCTATAAATAACATAAGCTATGCCGACGATATGGTGTTGCTGAGTCCATCGATCGGTGGTCTCAGGCGGCTTCTAAAGTTGTGTGAAGATTATGGTGGTTCACGGGTTTAGATATAATGCCAAAAAGAGTGAGCTTCTTGTTTTCAAGGCCGACAACAAACATTACTCTCACGTGCCTCTAGTCACTATTGGTGATACTCCCTTAACCAGAGTAACTCAATTTAAATATCTGGGTCATTGGGTCACTGATGATCTAAAGGACAATTTAGACATTGAAAGAGAACGCAGGGCGCTGGCTGTCCGATGCAATATGTTGATCCGTAGATTTGCACGGTGTACCAATGACGTCACAATTACCTTATTTAGGGCTTATTGCCAGACGTTTTATACGTGTAGTCTGTGGGTCACATATTCGCGGAGGGCATAGAACGCCCTACGTGTACAGTACAACAATGCATTCAGGATGCTGGTTGAGCTGCCACGCTTTTGAAGCGCGTCGGGGATGTTCACGGAGGCGAGGGTCGATGGCTTCCATGCCATCATCCGGAAACGAAGTGCTTCCCTCTTGTGGAGAGTAGCAGCTCACACAGCATCTTGAGCGTATTGTCCTATCCTATCCTATCGGTGGGACTGTCCGATGCTGGGGCGCTGGGTACGATTGCATGTAATGTAGATAGACAGTGTCCTAGTTTTGTGGCGGTCTCAAACTATCAAATTATAATTAGCTAAATTTGTTACTAACACTAGTGTTAAGATTTTTGTTACTAACACGTTATGGATCCTGGTCCGAAATAAATGATTTTATTATTATTTAAGTCTAGAGTGAACTGGTTACTTTTCTAGCAAGCGTGCTCCACTACCGATAAAATCTTACCAAGAGTTGAGACAGTGATCAATTTGAAAAAAAAAGATCAATTAAAAACATAATAATAAATTTTATAACACTTAACAACAAACAACCATAAAAAAGATAAGCATATCCCACCATTAGAAGTCATCAATAAGCTATCTTCAAATCATAACAAACCCGTTAGCGAACACTCAAAAGCTCATGAATCCCACAAAGGGAACGCCGGTCCCCATTGCCACAAGTGGCCTATTCTCTCATCTCCGTAAGTAGCATTTGACGAGAGCAACCTCACGTAATATATATTACTTTACTTAGAACCGGTCCCAAATTGATTTATCACAGTTAACCGTTCACAAGGCTCAGCTTAATGTCTCTAGCTACTTATTGCAAATGCTTTCGCTAACACTCTGTACTTTAGGGTTGACAAATAACTTTTGTTTAACTTAGTAGAAATTTAGTTAATGATTTTTATAACTTCTAAAGGAGATGATACACTCGCAGATTTTTTGTTATCTGAAATGAAAAAATAACTTTAAAAATACTAGTTTATTGATTACTTTAACTCTTAAATTTTCTTTAAGCTAATGAATAAAATATGAAATATACTAACTTGGTACTCTAGTGATTTTAAAACACGGGTGACTAAAACTGATTGGGGTTTTAGGGGTAACTAGACTTCACCTGGTTTCCCGACAATACAAGCAGGCGTGGAACAGCGTGCGATTTTAGTAGGTTCAATTTGACTTGACTCTCCTCACCGGTATCTCCGGTGTACCGAAGACTCCACTCAATACCATAATTATTTTAACTATGTACTTCATCATCATCAGCCATCATCAGGCTATATTAGTCCACTGCTGGACATAGCCCTCCCCTAATGAGCGCCATAGCGCCCTACTATGTACTTACTACAGAGTATATATTCATTGCTTTAAAAAATATTATAATGCGCAGACATTTTCTTTTACAGATTTTCTGTTGATATTAAACGTCGTGTATGGGTACAATTAAACGTTCTTGAAAATAAAAATAATTTGCAAGTATTTAAGTGACAGCCCTTATATTGATTAACCACGGTCGTTATACATTTTACTGCACTATGAAAGCTTAATTGCCCGAGTTAATTATTTACCTATGCTCTTTTCGTATTTCATACCTATGCAATATCGTTTTGCTGTAAATTATTTTAGTAATATAAAGAGTATAATTTACTATGATTGACTGTCTGTTTTATTCGTAAGTATCCGCATAAAAATCAAATAATTGTGAATTATTAATGTTAATAGACTAGTTAAGTTAAAATACATCGTTAATTAAGCTTTTAACTTATTTAAAAATACTAGTTTTTATTTCTCTCGTTAGTGGAGACAGAAATTATTAAAATAAATTATAATTATGATAGTATTAACCTACCATCATATTAGTCAGAGATTGGTGTGTTGACACAAACAAATATATCTTCAACTTAATTATAAGTTTATAGAATAGGTAACAATTAAAAAGTAACCCTTAACTTTTTATTGCCAGGTTCTATCCTCATAGACTTTAACTTATTGCCTGGTCAATCTGGCAGTAAATATTGAAGCACTATTCCGGTTTATAAGTGTTACTTTATGAATGAATATATTTTAGTTTTAATCTATTTGTGTGCACAGTTTTACAGTTGCTGCCAGTAGGTAGCATCACAAAGCGAAGCGGGAGAATTTAATATTTTTGAAATACGAACGAATCAAATTTCAAATTGGTATTTTGAAACTCACAGCCATATTGCGTTTGGAATATCGTTGACGGCTGGATACGAGTATGACTGGATGTTGTATTTTAGTGAGCACCAAGCTAACTTGTGTTTGTAATTTTAAGAAATAATGGACCAAATTAAAATAATTCTTCTATTTCTACGACATTTTGACAGCTTTTGTGGCGTGGGTAACGGTAGAGCGTTCGACTGCAACGTAACGGACGCGTATTCGATTTCGGCTCAATGCATATATTTGTATGCATGAATATGTAAATTTGCGTTGATCTGAGCTTTTAAATGTATAATACATGTATTGACATAAAACGTATTTAAGTATGTTTATCCGCATTCTAGATTGCATAAGATAAGCTAGTAAAGCTATCCTGACTTTGGGTCTAGGTCTGTAAAATATCGTGGCATATTCTTTACTCAATTTTTTTTTTTTTTTATATAGGGCACGTCAATTTGACTTTACCTTGCCTGATGGTAAGCTGAAGGCAAAGTATTTATTCAAACAAAGGAATGTCTGGATGCTCGGACGTTAGTCCACAGTTAGACATAGGCATTACCAAATTAATTTGGGCATGCGAAAAACTAAATGTGTCTCGATTGAAATTGACTTTTATTTACAATTGATATAAATAAATCAACACAATTCACAAATTCACACAACGCTATCTAGACCCATGGTAAGCATAGCTTAACTAGCTTGTGTTATGGAATCTAGAATGCGGATAAACATACTTAGATCATTTTTTGAAAACACATTCATATTATACATAGATACACCCAGACCAATGCAAATATACATATTCATGCATACAAATATTTGCACTGAGCGGGGATCGAGTCCGCGCCTCCTGCGTAGCGGCCGCGTTCACTACCGCCACGCCACGGAGGCTGTTGTACAGGATAGTTCTAAAGTAGAATGATTGAACCTATTGACGATTAATTGTCGCTTAAAGTGCCAGTGATATCTTAATAAAGATTCTTAAATCAGACATTGAACAAGTATCAGCACAGCCTTCGTTTAAGTACTAGGCAAAAAATAAGCAGCAAATTTTGTGGCCGAAATTCCAAAATAAATTAGGGTTCAAAGGCATACTTACAACGAGTAAGGTTTTAGACATCTACCACATTTAGCATTTAAATACTTCGAGTGAACCAGTTTGTACATTTATATTGCTAAAATAATATTGCTCGTTCACCCTTAGGTGCAAATATTAACGATATAAGGGCATCATCGTACTTGGCGTACTATTCTGCGGGTAACTGTTATTGATACTGAGATTGATATATGAGATACTGATATTTGAGAAAGCGTCATTAATGTAGGTATTCGTTTGCCAGTATACCTGTCTATTGAGATAAGCATAACTTTTAAAAATACCTCTGCCTTGGGGGATTTACTGGCCTGAATATATTATAGACTGAGAGCCCGTGAACATTAGAACTACGTGATTTTATAAAAGCTGAAAATTTTTCAGCGCATGCGCCAAACACAAGTAAGAACGATGGCCCATTATGAAGTTTGGGTCATAGTGGCTTTGGCAAGTAAACGGTACTAAAGTTTTGAAAAGAGAAAATCTTAGTAATAAAGTTCATCAAGTAATAAAGTGTGAGTTTTAGTATTATTAGAAATTGAATCATTCATATTCGGACACGTTAACATGGTGGTAACCTCTTGCCAGACACCCTTAATATTCATGAAAGTATATGTTGTAGTATAAAAGCTAATTTTCATACAACGTGCCCCAAAAATGAAGGTTGGTAGAACCAGAGGGTGGACCTGCTTATGCGTACTCGAAAAAAAACTTACTATTATTTTTTACACCATTAATACCGTTTATCTGTCAAAGCACAAACTTCATAATGGGCAACTATTCTTACCAATGTTGGGAGCAAGCGCTGGTAAAATTTCAGTTTTTATAAAATGACGATGGTCTGGTGTTCACGGGCTCTTAGTCCATATGTATGTTTATATGTTTGAATATAAGACTAAGTTATAAATTCATTACGCAGAGAGCTTTCTACAATCAGCTTCAAGGACCCCACGTTTTAGATAATAAAATAAAAGTTTTATTACTCACTCTATTTCCTACTTTATAAATTCTGAAAGCACCCACCATATAGGTAAAGATCAAGCAAGAGAAAAAAAAAGACGGGTTGCACTCTGGGAGTGCCGGCAGAAGTGAAAACATTTTCTTTATTTCTTTCTTCGTTATATACATAGAAAAAGATAAAAAGAACATACCATACCTATAATATAGCGCCAATCATAGAAACTATCACAAATTTTCTGCTAATGAAATTAATAAATTACAAAAAAAAAGATAATCACAATAAGTAATAAATTACAAAAAGAAAAAACAATCACAAAAAATCCCTGAAGGCCAGGTGGTTTGAAACCAATACTATCCGAAACTATAATGACTTACAGTCGAAGTGCTTACCGTTTAAGCTACGACGCTATCTATCGTAACTTGCAAAATAGATAGTCTGTACCTAATCTTGTATGACGTCAGTCGTCGGTTACGGGTCAAAGGTCAACTAATCCTGACGCTTCTTTAACATTTTACACCCATCCAACGCCGCTAAAGAAGTTTTCACTTCAAAAAATCTCGCATAAATGTGTAATAATTCGTACTGTGAAAGGCCACAAAGAATTATCTTAGCCCAAACGCGTCCTAAGTTTTCGACCTCCTTCCAAATTGCCCGTAATGACCATCATGCTATACTTAAGAAACGTTAAATTGGTAAGCAGAGGGTATCTTGCTAAGTACGCAGGCAGATTTTACGGCCCCGGTGTTGTGGTCGTTTGAGATAGTAACAAATTATTAGTTTGGGAGCGAAATGGTTGGCAATTTCACACACCCAAAGGTGCTCAGGGTTTCGTTCAATTAATATTAATATTTTGAAGGTTTGAAGAAGGTAATTTGATGATGTTAAGTATTAAGGAATTTCATTTTGATATGAATTTTTAATACTTTTATCTGATTATAAATCCTTTTTATAATCAGTTCAAAGGTTGGCAATTTCACACACCCAAAGGTGCTCAGGGTTTCGTTCAATTAATATTTATATTTTGAAGGTTTGAAGAAGGTAATGTTTAGCCTTTGATGATGTTAAGTATTAAGGAATTTCATTTTGATATGAATTTTTAATACTTTTATCTGATTATAAATCCTTTTTATAATCAGTTCAAAGTATTAAAAATGCTGATTTTTTTGAGCGTTTACCTATAAATTTTTAGTTAAAATTCTTAAAATATAGGTATTTTTAAAAAGTGCAATCTACAGATTAGTATGTTGTTTAGGTTTCATCACAAATTAAGTAATTGTATTTATTTGATGGGCTGTTAATTGTGGTTTTTTTAATCGCTACAATCAAATCAGTTATGAAGCCTTGAAGGTAACAAATAGTATATTGGTACTTTGTTAAATTACAAACAATTGGATTGTTTACCTTATACACACTCAGGTACTAAATACCTAAATATTTACGTTAGGGATAATTACTTAAATAGCTTTAGTCCTTTGTAAACCGTGAAAGTAATTCATATCTCAATCGCACTCATCAGCATTAAAATTTGTAGGCTAGATTTAGTGTAAAATGTGTCAAAATGTGAATAAAACTGTCAATTAGAGTCCCGTGACCTCGTCCGTACCAATATGTAGATGTTATAGCGCACTTAACCAATCGGATTTAATGTTTAATTGGGCATGTACCATAAGTGGAGGACAGTGCTATTATAATAGTACGTAATATAAACGTTTATCACTTAATTATTGCTGATGTTTAAGTCATATATAAGAGATAGATTTTTTTTTCATACTAGTCTGTAAGGTACTTAACTGAAAAGTGGGGCTCACTAAGCTCTTCGGGCCCAAAAAAACCTCATCTGCAAACCAGGACAGTAGCTGAGTGATCGACGAGGCTTTGGCGTAGGATTTCCTCCCGATGTTAGTGGGTCAAACGATAGGCGCGCTCCCGTAAAAGTGAAAATAAATAAAATACCCCGTACTCGCAAGTGCCAACTATGGATGTAACTTTAAACTGTAAAAATGCATTTCGATTAAGATAGGAAAAAGTGAATGCTCAGGTGGGACTCGAACCCACGATCTTTCCCTTACAGGGGGAATGCTCTGACCACTGAGCCACCGGGCCACACCTGAAGCTATCCAAATTCTCCTATACTACCGTCTTAGGGCGACAGTGGGTTTCCGATATTTCATATGAATATCGGTAGATGGCTCCCATTCCAGTTCATTCAAAAATGCATATTCTATGACATTTCATGTGAATGTCCGTTTGCCTTTTGAAAATTCGAAAACATCGACACAAAAAACAAAAATCAAAATTAATTTTTGAACTCTCGCATTCCATGATAAATTACAAAGAAAACGGAAATGAATGTGATCATGGTATAGGCAATCAAAGGTATGTAAGTACCTATACCATAATTTCCTTAATACCCGTTCTCTTTGTAAACATCAAAATGTCTTTTTTCTTAAATTTACTTATTTTATTTAATGTCTCCTTTATATGCTGTCAAATGTATTTATTAATAAAGACGAAACATTAAGACGAAATAAAGAATCTGGATGCCACTTTACAGCCAAGTATAAATTCTAACAGGTTATTAATTTCCGTTCAATTGATTCGTTCTTAATGTACTTGTCTTATAGATTTGAAGCAATAAAATTGGCATAGTTAAAGTTTTATTTGTTATTAAAAATGTACAAACATTACGACAAGATCGTAAAGAGAGTACGATGCTCTTTAGATCTATGCATATTTACATTAGTCTGGGTGTTTCTGTGCATTATATATGTGTTTCTGCAAAAAATCCGTCAACTATATAACATTCCATGCCTATGCTATGGTAAATTCGAGCATTGATCACACTATTAGGTAATCTGTGATTATACGCCCGGTCCAGCGCCATTGATGATGTCGTCCGCAGTGATCGCCGAAACTTTTGGAACGCAAGTTTCATATGGACCACGACCAAACAGCCTGGAAGCAGTATATTCCACATATATTGTATTATTGTTGATCATAATTCTATCGTAAGTAAGTCAGTATAAATAAATAAATATTCAGCGCTAACTAGACCCTAACTGGGTATGACTTTATTACCATTCTTTATTATTATGTATTGTTTTGACGCTTGCAATAATGCCGAAATATCGGGAATCCAAAACAATATAAATGGTAAATATTCCGAAATCCATACTAATATTATAAATGCGAAAGTAACTCTGTCTGTCTGTCTGTCTGTCTGTCTGTCTGTCTGTCTCTCTGTCTGTCTGTCTGTCTGTCTGTCTGTCTGTCTGTCTGTCTGTATGTTACGCTTTCACGCCTAAACCACTGAACCGATCTTGATGAAATTTGGTACAGTGGTAGATTAGAGCTTGGGAACGGACATAGGCTACCTTTGATCGCGAAAAGGGGGGTAGAAGGGGGGGGGACTAGGGCCTTGGGATGAAAGTTTGCCATTTTTGAAGATTTCCTGATGAAATTTGGTACAGAGATAGTTTAGAGCTTGGGAACGGACATAGGCTACCTTTTATCGCGTAAAGGGGGGAAGAAGGGGGGCCCAGGGTCTTGGGATAAAAGTTTATCGTTTTAGAAGATTTCCTGATGAAATTTGGTACAGAGATAGTTAAGAGCTTTGGAACGGACATAGGCTACCTTTTATCGCGAAAAGGGGGGAAGAAGGGGGGGACCAGGGCCTTGGGATAAAAGTTTATCTTTTTAGAAGATTTCCTGATGAAATTTGGTACAGAGATAGTTTAGAGCTTGGGAACGGACATAGGCTACCTTTTATCGCGAAAAGGGGGGAAGAAGGGGGGGTCCAGGGCCTTGGGATAAAAGTTTATTGTTTTAGAAGATTTCCTGATGAAATTTGGTACAGAGATAGTTTAGAGCTTGGGAACGGACATAGGCTACCTTTTACCTCAAAAAGGGGGATAGAAGGGGGGGACTAGGGCCTTATTGGGATGACAGATTGTCATTTTTGAAAATTTCCTGATGAAATTTGGTGCAGAGATAGTTTAGAGCTTGGGAACGGACATAGGCTACATTTTATCGCGAAAAGGGGGGAAGAAGGGGGGCCCATGGCCTTGGGATAAAAGTTTATCGTTTTAGAAGATTTCCTGATGAAATTTGGTACAGAGATAGTTAAGAGCTTGGGAACGGACATAGACTACCTTTTATAGCAAAAAAGGGGATAGAAGGGGGGGGGGACCAGGGCCTTGGGATGAAAGATTGTCATTTTTGAAGATTTCCTGATGAAATTTGGTACAGAGATAGTTTAGAGCTTGGGAACGGACATAGGCTACCTTTTATCGCAAAAAGGGGTAGAAGGGGGAGGGGGGAAGGGGAATAGGGCTATGGGATTAAAATTTCTCATTTTTCAATGGCACAAAAAAGGGGGTGAATATGGCATAAATAGCAAGAATTTCTTTTAAAATGTCCTCATGAAATTTGGTACAAAGGTGAATTAGAGCTTCGGAACGGACATAGTCGAGTAGCGAACCAAATATTGAAGGGAGTGGAGAGGCGAGTAGAGATTGTTATAGGAACGAGTGGATAGGCGTGTAAAGATCGAAAGTCGAGTAGAGTCGACTACAGGGGCGAGTAGATATGCGACTAGAGAGCCAGTGGAGAGGCGAGTATAGAATCAAATAGAATGCAGTAAAGAGTTGACTAGAGAGACAAATAGGGAGGCGAGTGGAAAGATGAATGTAGTGGCGAGTAGAGATCGAATAGAGAGTTGAGTAGAGGTGCGAGTAGATAGGCGATTGGGGAGAGTCAAGTAGAGAGGCGAAAAGAGAATCGAATGGATGGGCAAGTAGAGAGGCCAATGGAAAGGCAAGTATAGAGAAGAGTACAAAGTCGAGTAGAGAGGGGAACAGAGAAGTCAGTAGAGAGTCGAGTATAAATTCAAGTATAGAGGCGAGTAGAAAGTCGAACAGAGGTGAGTACATAGTCGGGGACAAAGTTGAGTAGAGAGGCGAATTTAAAGCTCAATAGCGTCGGATCAACACTAAGCGATAACCGACATCCACGCGGGCGGAGCCGCGGGCAACAGCTAGTTCCTAATAATAATGTGAGTAACCATGATACTTTTCACACCTATAACACAACTTGATATTTTTTTTTGTAAACATAGGTACATTACAATACACAGATACACTAAGACTAAAGCTAATAGATATATATTTATGCATATACATATTTATACATTTATGTACATCTATGTGAGCATATAAAACTCGTTGGTAATGTAATAAATAAAGATTTTATGTTAATTTTTATTTTGACGCTTGGATGCACTTCCACTTGAATTTGACTTTGAATTCAGTGTGCCTTGACCCTCAGAAATAAACTTATTTAACTAACACTTACTTAACTAACATTATAATACATTCAAGTAGGTAAATAACACTAAGACTTCCAATATTATCAAATATTTATTTTATAATAATTTTTTTATCAAAGTAATATTCATGAACTTGATACAATAATACGCAAAAAATATAACCTAGAAACTAGTTTTAGTTGAAGCGTAATGATAATGACCTATTTATAATAGTGTCAGTTTTATCTTCAAATAATTATTCAAAAATTGAAAAGGAAGTTCTAAATTTGAATGAACAAAAGAACAACGTGAATTGCTCGTTCCAATGCACATAATTAGTTACATTTTACCTCATTCTAACGATAAAAAACACGCAAAAATCACGTTGTCAAGTCTTCAGTTACAATAGAACTGCTAAAATTGAAAAGGAAGTTCTAAATTTGAATGAACAAAAGAACAACGTGAATTGCTCGTTCCAATGCACATAATTAGTTGCATTTTACCTCATTCTAACTATAGAAAACACGCAAAAATCACGTTGTCAAGTCTTCAGTTACAATAGAACTGCTAAGAGAAACCAATACAATTGTTTTGCACTGTTCATACTAAAGGTAAAGTGATTGATATCTTATTAGATACATTTTTGACAGTCGTAAACATTTATGTCAATCCCATACATTGATTACTGTAATCGTTTCGATCTGTTTATCATTACCCGACTGCCAAGAAGAGTTATGTTTTTCGCGCGTATCTTGTATGTTTGTATGTACGTATGATTGTAATATTCTTTATTAGCTCATATCTTCTGAACCACCGTACGGATTTCAATGATTCAAGTGTCTAATGGAAGGTATTTATTGCCCAAGTGTTCTTGGGAACATCAAATATGAACAAAAGCTATATATTGGTTTTTTCGCGCCAAAATGTATGTGTTCAAAAAAAGTTCACTCAAATTTATCAAGTGGGGTATTTAAATGAAGGAAAACCATAAAATAAAATAAATTACTAAAAATAAAAACCCGACTGATGCTGAAAGGACGAAACAAGCTTTATAGCAGGCGGCCCATACCACCATACCAGGCGGCGTACCCATTAATTTTCATCGGGTTTGAGATTTGCAAATGAGTAAAGCTTGTTTTTATCTTTGCCGCATCAGTCGGGTTTTTATTTTCAATAATTTATTTTATTTTATCGATACTGTTCGAATTGTACAGTGCGACCATACCGATTTCTTGTCGCGAGTTTCTACGCGGTCACCGACTGGCCCCCGGAATGGAGGGGGCGCGCATCGTCTTACGATGCGCACCGCCGCCATGGCCTGCTTCTGCTAGGGTGACGAGCGGCTCCACCTGTCACCCTCAGGCCCGCGCTCATGGGGGGCGGAGGTCGGTTTGCGCCCTCCGACGCCCGAGCCGCCTTCGAACGCGGGCAGCGATATCCGCGAGAGTCGTACCACTCATTTATTTTAAATGCAGGACTACTTACTAGAATTCTTCACATCGTCAATTAATGTTGATAAGCACAGTCATTTACTTACAAATTGTAGACCATGTCAGTAATGACGAGACTTTATCCTTTATGTGTAAAAGAGTGATGTAACAAGTACAACGCTATTCAATATAATACGGGTCACGGGCGTCAGTACTTGAATTAGCGTCTGTTGCATTCAATTTAGCATCGTTACATTCAGTTTTTACTACCAACGACTTATTGTTGATTTATTGTGTTCAATTGAGTATGTAGGTTATTGCTCCGCGGCGAGATATAACTAGTTTTTTGGGATGTTATCTGATCCTTCGAAATAACTGGATATCCGGTTATTTTATAAATAGATTAGCGTATAAGATTATGTGTTCTTTTGTTGTTTTTCTTAGAATAGTAATAAATCTAAGCTAAATCTAATTTCATAGATTTTTTCTAAAATTAGAAACATATTGCAGAAGTAATCATGGGACTCTTGTCACTATTTAGAGAGAGGATCAGGAGAAAGAGTAGAGTGGGAAAATGCTAGAAACTGGGGTAAGAATTTATTTGTGCTAGAAAAATGCATGACTGAACTAATGCGTATGCTGATCCATGCCAATTATAACTCTGCTAATACTAAATATACGTATTGAAGCTTTTTGTTACTCAATGACGGAAATTTGGCTAGAGCCATTATTAGCATACAGGACCAACTATAATCAGGACAAGAACTTCTATTCCATTGTTAAGAAAAGAAGTTCGTGTTAAAAAAAAAACTAATCGTGACGTTCGTCGAACCAATTTGCAAGTTAATAATAAAATGAATGAAGGTTAAATAACTACTAACTTCAGGTTTTAGGTATGTTTTGAACTAAATGATCTGCTTGTATAATGCGTAGTAAACAAGTCATTAAACATATTCTATATTTAAAATTTAAGCCCAGAAATATGAAATTCAAAGTATACTGTTGTTAAAATCAAGGCAGACAAGAAACTCGTAATAAAGTTTTTTTTTTATAGAGGCCAAAGAAGAACTTGGTCTCAAAGCTGTAAAAGAGTTTTATACACTTTAAAATAGAATTCAAGACATTTTCATAAACTAATAACAAGACAAATATTAAAAAGATTCTTGCAAAAGTTTTTTTTCTTTTCATTTTTTTACTGGGGTTTTAGTGATGTGGCTCTAGTAGATACTTATATTATTATACCTATACTTAAATGTTCTGTAAATAAAGGAATATTGAAATTCTTCTCTTAAAAGTTGGGGAAAAAGGTTTAGTCTTATGCAAACACTTTCTGTTACTAAGTTAGCAATGACAAGAAAAAATAATGATTTGCAATTTGATGATGAGTACTATAAAACATACAAAATATTGTTTTCCCGTCCAATTGAGCAGTCCGACTGGGGAAGTACCCCCGCCCTACAGAATAGTCCCCTGACTCCCCTGGTGTTGCACACGTCCATAGGCCACAGTAACTACTTTCCATCTGGTGGGTGGTGTGCTTGTCTGCCACGTCAGTTGTATAAAAAACAGTTTTTCATTCCTACCTACCTATAGTAGATACAGATTCAAAATAATATTACGTAAACCCAATTATCTTCCTTCAACTTGATATAAAATCAGAATACAGCGCCGACTTCGTCGATATAACATTGGCGGTTGAATTATGCATAACTTTCCTCTCAGCAAATTCTGTAACGATATCCGGCATTTCATTGTGGTGACAAAGTACCGTAAAAAACCTCTGAAATTTGCGCTTTCGTCGCGTATAACGAAAGACGTTCAAAGGACACATGGAATAACCCCTACTCTACGAAAAGGTGTGAAAATTACCTTATCTATAAAAACTATCGCAAGAAGTATTCAAATACTTCTTCAATTATCATGATTATTAGTGTTCACTGTTCAGCAATGCCATTCATTGATTAAATTAAATTTTGCATTTTGCCTTGATTGCGAAGTTTAAACTAAATAGTACGCAGTTCTGAACCTCCATCTATGTGAGCACAGCTTAAATAGACAATCTGACAATCTGTTTATTTCGAGATACTGTATTCACAATGACATTAGAACTGTCATCTAGAATACAATCTGTCCTCAGATCTATTTATAATTTCAGATTCAGGACTGACATTAGCCCTGGAATTCCTCAAACCTTTAAAAAAAAAAAGACAGGTTGCACTCTGGGAGTGCCGGCAGAAGTGAAAACATTTTCTTTTTTTCTTTCTTCGTTATATACATAGAAAAAGATTAAAAAAACATACCATACCATACCTATTATATAGCGCTATTCATAGAACCTATCACTTATTTTCTGCTAATTTTCTGTCAGAAGAAATGAATAAATTATAAAAAGAAAAAATAATCACAAAAAATAATAAATTACAAAAAGAAAAAAATATCATAAAAAGTAATAAATTACGAAAAGAAAAAGTAATCACCAAAAGTAACAAATTATAATAAGAAAAAACAATCACAAAAAATCCCTGATGGCCCGGTGGTTTGAACCCGATACTATCTGAAACTATAAGGACTTACAGTCGACGTGCTTACCGTTTAAGCTACGACGTTATCCATAGTAAAATGCAAAATACATAGTCTTTACCTAATCTTGTATGACGTCAGTCGTCGGTTACGTTGCAAAGGTCAACTAATCCTGACGCTTCCTTAACATTTTACACCCATCCAACGCCGCTAAAGAAGTTTTCACTTCAAAAATTAAATGCAAGCCCAGAAAAACAATATACAAATGTTGAATTTACACATTTAAGTAAGCGTCATTTGCATTGTAACTTTCTAGATTTATCTTTTGTAAAATTAAATATTTACAAATGTATCGTGACCACGTAGATTTATTGAACAGAATCTATAATACTTATGATTTGAATTAAGATGGTAGGGGATTTGTGTGCGTCGCTAAAGGGATTAGTATTCCCACGTCGTGCCCCCGCGGATGGATCCCTCCATGAATATAAACTGAATCAAATATCAGCGTTTAAATATTGGTGTCCATTCCTAAATTAATCGTTTTTATGAACTGTAGGATGATTTTTAGTAACATTTTTTTAGTTACCAAAATTACTATTATTCCCTCTAACCCCTCCAGCTAAGATAAATTATTTCTGTTAGAACTCGGAACCTCCCGATAGAAAAGGCGACTGCTTAACCTCTAAACTACTGACGCTAGAAAAATTCTAAAGATTTTAAACAGACCAGTAATTCACATCAACATTTCATTTGGAGGATTGGCAAAAGTGGCGCATATTGGGAGAGCCCTATGTCCAGCTACTTAACACTCACATTTCCTCAATAAATATATTTGGCAGGTACCGCCTAATACAATTATTACCGTTTACCAGACATGTTACCACTTCGAGTTGTTGCAAATAATTCCTGAACAAAAAAAATATATTTTTATTTCACACAACCATATAAAGAAGAGAATTAAAATATGTCATAATAAAATATTACCAGAAGTATTAATTACCATCATGTTAAGATATCTGTTATTAAATATTACATTAATTAATGGCTGTAATTAATGGACATGTTACAAAAATTATAGGTGGTTGATAAATTAATATTTTATTGTACAATATTTTGGATGATACCACGGATACAGGTATAATAATAATATGTTATTATGTGCGTTAAACATTTAGAATTTCAGTGGGAACTCATACACGGTATTCTAAACCAGTTTTTTTTAAATTATAATTTGGTAATGTGTTATTGGAATGAAACGACCTAGAAGTATTAGTAGTAAGGTCAAACTCCACAGTATTTCGTGCACCTATATTTGCCATATTTCCGTAAAAGTTGACTGGTAGAAAATACGGTGTAGTCCACTTAGAGCACCCAGCCGAATAGCACCTGAGCGAATAGCACCTAATACCTATAGCATTAACTCCGGCTTTGTGCAATCAATTTGTATTTGTGTTTGTGTTTAAAAAAAGAAATGTTGATTAGGCTTCAGAGACAACGAAAAAATATATCTTGCAGTTAGTGTTGCGAAAAAGGTAATAAAAGCAATAAAATGTTTGTCCGGCCATCCCTCCCCGAGTACTCTGTGGGCTAATATGAGCAAATATACCTATAATTAACTGCAAATACTTGTAAATGATCATCGTTATCGAAAGACAGCAACATCCTGGCGTTCGTAAAATGTGTACCTTCTTTTTGTTTTGAATTATACATACGGGCAACTTTTTGTATCCTTATTTGTTTTCCTAGGTATTGAGTTACAATATATCACAAGGAAAGTTAATTCTTCAGTTAGCGGTAAGCGCTTCAATGCGAAATGCAAATGAAATTCAAAATATTTTTGTTCGAAGTAACGAACGAAGAAAATTTTCGAACCACATGGGTACGTAAGATGAAGAAGTGTCGTTTTATAAAAAAAAACTCTGTAACTACTGAACCGATGTTAATAATGGTTTCATCATAACAATGTTAGAACGACTATTTTATTCAGAGGTAACTAAGGCAACTTAGGTTACTTTACTGTTGGTAGAAATTTGATGGCACAAATTTGTCACAAATTTCGGCCGTTTGGGTACCACTGTGCACGATTGGGAAACACCCTCCATAGTAGTCCAATCTCGGTTGGATTGCGTTCAGGGTAAAAATAAAGAACCCAACTGATGCTGAAGGGATTCAAGTGCATAACCGGGCAGGAGGAATTGTGGTCGCAGCACTAGTGGGACGTCACGCGGTGTTGCGACGACAGTCCTCTTTGGATGAAGCCGTCAAGCGGAGTGCCACCGTTGTTAAGATGGTATGTGTATGTAATGGTGACTCTCTTTCCTGAGACTTTGCCTTCAGCTTACCAAAGGCAAGCTGAAGTGAAATTGACGTGCCCTTTTATAAAAGAAAACTTTCCCGATATTCACGGGATTAAGACTTACGAACGTGACACCGCGAGGCCAGGCTTATATTACCTATATAAACTATAAAGTTATGATCATTGAGAGACAGCCTTTTTTTTGAAGTGGAAACTTCTTTAGTGGCGTTGGATGGGTAAAAGTGTTAAACTCGCGTCAGGATCATTTGACTTTGAACCATAACCGACGACTGACGTCATCCAACATTAGCAACAGATTGTTTATTTTGTTAGGTATGCTATGAAGCTTCGTAGCTCAGCGGTAATCGCTTCGACTGTGAGTCATTATGGTTTCAGATAGTACCGGGTTTGAACCAGGGTTTTTGACACTTTTTTTGATTGTTTTTTCTTTTGTAATTCATTAATTTCTTCTGACAGAAAATTAGTGATAGGTTCTATGATTTGGGCTATAGGATTATAGGTATGGTATGGTATGTTCTTTTTATCTTTTTCTCTGTATATAACGAAGAAAGAACGAAAGAAAAAGTTTTCACTTCTGCCGGAACTCCCGGAGTGCAACCCGTCTTTTTTTTTGATCTGGTCATACCTCGGACCGCACAAATCCATCGGTTTCGGTTGTTATATAGGGAAAATGGGTGAAGTGATCCACCCAGAATTGCTGATCACCCGTTTTGTTAAAATATCGGGTACATTTATGATCATTGAGCGAAGAAAGACAAGCTTTAAAATTAAATTTGACCAGGCAATTTAAAATCTCCAATGAGTTGCTAATCTATAACTGTATCTACTCGCAACATACATGTTATTGTAACGTCAATTTATTATTCAGTTCATATGTCAAGGTGCCAGGGATAACGTACATACATAGGTACTTTAATATTAATATCATATTATATTTATCTAGTCAGTCATTATTCAAGTTGTAATAAGGATTTATCATCGCGTGTGCAGTCACGAGTCAGGTAATTAAATGTCGTTTAAAGTCTCATAAGCTAGCAGCAAGGGTTTGTTGACAATGAAAAACTGATAGAATAAGCTTTTTTAGTTAAGGTACAGTCAACTACAAAGAGATGTATCCAATTTAATCTTACAAAATAATGTACCACTGCAATTGCCACTATGGACTAACCAAAGATTGTGACAAACATGGTATCCACCGAACTTGACAGTAACATGTATGCGCGTAAAGCGCAATAATTATGTATCCCACTACATTTCCTGTGATATGTAAACTTACAATCTTATTAGAAAATGTATCCAAATACTGTGAAAGAAAGTTTTAATGTTCCAAAGAAATGTAACCATAGTAAAAAGGATGTACGAATTTCGAAGTGCTACCAAAAACAAAAAGGTTCTTCTCTGAAACTTCCATTTAAAAATAAATTCATTACAAACACACTTAATTTGACTTATCTTAAATCCTATCGAAAACCTAATGAGATTGATGGTACAGAATTGGGATTCGACAGATATAAGGAATGTACAAAATTTAAAAGAACATGTGTTTCATCTATGAGACATGAGTCGCGGATGCAATTTTTGTAAAAAATGCGTTCAGTCTATGCGTAACCGGCTAGATTCCGTTATACAAGCTGAAGGTGGTTATACTAAATTTTAAATTGACCTTAAAACGAGTATAATTATAAGTTTCAACGTTTATTCAAAGGTATATATTTGTTGTTTTTTTGTCATCTTACGTGTAAGTTATTTACTAATAAAAATAAATGATAACAGCCTTTTTTCTTTTATCCGTCATCCAATGCACGTGTTATGAATAATATTTTGCCATCGGTTTCATTCGGAAAAGTTCGTATTTACTGTAGGACCATCGCGATGCGTCAAATCCAAATTCTTTCTTCCGTGGACAAATCTTTTGTTTTGCAAATGTCAATAATAGGAACACTAAATTTTCTTTGACAGTATTTGGATAGATTTTTAATTAAGATTGTAAGTGTACATATCACAGGAAATGTAGTGGGATACATAATTCTTGCACTTTACGCGCATACATATTACTGTCAAGTTCGGTGGATACCATGTTTGTCACAATCTTTGGTTAGTTCATAGTGACACTTGCAGGGGTACATCATTATGTAAGATTAAATTGGATACATATCTTTGTAGTTGACTGTACATGGGTTCGAGTTAGCTGTCAAAGTCTTATCAATGTAGTATTATTATTTATGTTGTGTCATAGTTCTAGTATTAACTGGCTGTTTTGGATTTTATTTTTATGCGCGAAACCTTTATACTTAAAAAAAATAGCTTGATTAATTTACAATGTACAACTTAAATATAAACTCATATTTGCTTTAAAAATCCCACAAACATTTGTCCAACCTCTTGGGAGATTTACTGACAGGCAGACAAACAGACCCACTTATTAAAATTTGCTTTTATGGTGTATAAAACACCTATCTAATGTGTACAGATCATGTATTCATTAAAAAGTGTTCATAAAGGTGTGTGTGTGTGTGTGTGTGTGTGTGTGTGTGTGTGTGTGTGTGTGTGTGTGTGTGTGTGTGTGTTTGTCACTCTTATAACGTTAGTAGAATAAAATGATCAATGTATAGGACTGACATGTGTTAACGACTGTCATAAACATCATAATGTCAATCCCATACATTGATTATTTTATTCTTTTCTACTAACGTTGTGACACTTGTCTAGCGTGGCTAATGAAAACACCACAGAGAATTTATTCACTAAATTTAATGCAGAGCCATTTTATTGCTCACAAAAATTATCTTTTTATATTCTCGTCTACATCTCAATATCATTTGGAAGACAGTTTAATGACCTATTATACTCATGTTTGGAAACCGTCAAAACCTGTCCTAATATTGTTAAAAATAAAATATTTATTGGGCGTTTATTGAACTCACTAATACGTAGAAAAAGCAGGGTTAAACAACATTTGATAGTGCTGCGTTTCCAGTGATTAATGGGGTCATCTGAGGTCCTGAGAGAGAACTTAGTAAACGACTAAAACTTTATTTTCATGCAAGAACCGCACGCCATTTTAGGCGCGGCTTATACAGAAGAAACGTTTCGGGGACGTATGACGTGGCGGACAATTTAAGTTACACAATATAAACCTAATGAAGGGTGCAATAACGTCGTGTTTGTCGTAGAGGAGAATTGCGCCCGCGCCTCCAGGTGCGACGTCCAGCCATTAAAGTGATGCCTTATCCAGTGGCGCGCGTGACGTCATTGACGTTATTGTACACTACACGTGATGTATATTGTGTTACATAATTGTCCGCTACCGCCAATTGTTCCCGCCACTTCTCTTCTGTATAAACCAAGCCTTAGGTCTTCAAATACCGGGGTGTATTACCTAAGGCAAATGAATACCCCAGCCGATGCAGTTCCAAGTGAAGCCGACTCTGTACACTTTAAGCTTACCTACCTACCTCAATATACGCTCGTCTGGTATACCCACCCCGTATATCTGAGAAATTATATGTGCCTAATAGACTTCTATCTCTCGTTTCAACAATATTCTTTAGGTATCAAATGATTGAAGCTCAAATCAATAACACACTTCGTTCATCAACAACAGCTCACTCGAAATCTCGGCATGTCACACATTATAAGTGTTATTGGCCAATTGATCAATTGAGCGAACTCGGTGCAAACAATAAAATTGTCTCTGTGTTGTTGAGGTCACAAGCCATTTATTTTATAAATAGACGCGTGAGGTTACCTTTAAAGAGTGCGAGATGTTTATGAAGGAACTGATACAAGGACACTGATACATTGAGTCGTGGCGTATTGAAAGGTAAAGTAACATTGGCTAGGGAAGGTTGAGGATGGGTGACCATTCTTGACTCAGTGAGACACACCGTGGAAGAACACGTTAAGCTATCGGTTCCGGTTGCCATACGAATATCTGTTGTGTTTGTTATAGGTAGTTGGAGGCCTAAAAAGTTAAACAATCTGGTCTACTAGCTTGTGGATTGTGGAGGTCAGATGGCAGTCGCGTCACGGGAAATATCGAAGTGGGGCGGCTTCGTTGTTATATTGACGAACGGACAATGGACACAGTTATTGATTTGGCCGCGCCACAATCAGTTAATAAAGTGCAATTCATTTATGTATTGTAATTCTGAAAACATTTTCTAATTTTCAATAAAATGCTTCGTATCTTTAGTTACGTAAAATTATTCTACTAAATAGAAATTATTCACGGAAAGTTTAGCTATTCAAGTTATTCCCATCAAGAGACCATGGAATCTGTAAAAGTTCAGATAAATTCCTTCCTGGCTCGTCAGCGACGTTTCGTTTCGTTGGAAAAATCACATTTAGCTATGTGTCCTGACATTCTTTGTAGAAAACGTTTTTGTGAAATATGAGGATAAGTTTAATTCGTTTTCTTTGGAGATATTGATATTTGTTTTTGATCATAATTCTATAATGTTGTACAGTGATTTTATCAAAATTCACAATAAGATTTTTTTACTATGAATAGGAATCCCCATCTCACGTCGGCTATTGGCAGAATTTTCGACATTATGTTTGCCGTAGACACTGGGTCCCCACTACGAACAAATTTTATTAGTGACTAATAAAATATTCTAGATGGCGTTATGTGTATCAATTTCACATACAATTTTAAAATTAATAAGAATTGAATCCTAGAAATATTATTTTTTCATAAAACTTTAATATTTGTTCCTCATAAACATAAAATAATGAACTTTTAAACCTAATTTCGTCAATTTGTTATAATTATGCAGCGCCCTTCGCGTCTTTTATCGCTACTATAATGAAACTGCCGATTCTGTGCACTAGGATTCACACAATAGATGGCGTGTTATTCAATTCTCTACATTTCACGGCTGTTACTCAAACAAAAAACATATCAAACGAGATTTACTGCAATTAACTATTGATTAGTTTCTTTTTAATTATTTTAGGAGTATGATTAAAACCAACAATTAAAAAGTTACTTCTGTTCTGTATTTATTTAACGTACGACCTTTATTGTTGAAGAAAACCGCTGTTTTTATAATCTACGAAATTTCGTAGGTATCGCCCTTTGTTCGGAACATACAACGCCGCCAACTTGAGTGTTAGGGTTGTCACTTTGTCAATGAAAATTAAACAATCCTATAAAACGTTTAGAATGCTTATTTATTTTTAACCCCCACGTGAAAAGGATAAGTCATAATGATATTATTTGTTTAAAATTAAAAAATAATAATAACTCTCCCCAGTGTTCTAGGGTAGGGTACATATTTCTTCATGTTAGTTCACATATTAGTACTTGGGTGAACAAAAGCAAAACGTTGGATTTTTGGCGCCAGAATGTATTTTGTCAAGTTTTTTTTTCGCTCTAACTTATCAATAAGGTTATTAAAATAAGGGGAAAGAAGGCACTTACATAATACCTTCTGAGGGTGTCAAAACTGTCAAACTAGGGACAGCATTTTGTAATGGCGGTCACTATTTTATGGATTGCACCCCAGCTTACCATTAAGCGGGGAGCAGTCAATTTGGTAACCGAAATATTTAAAGCAATTTAAACAAATTAAGAAAAATAACGCTCCTGGGGCGCGCGTGTTGTGTAGGTAATACTAGGTTAGGTAAGTAGGTAGTACTAGATAGGTAGGTAGTACCTACTTCTTACCTATTAGAAATAACAAGGCCTTTTAAACATGCTGAGTACGGATTTGAAAAAAAATTGATATTTGGAATATTTCTCGCATATTTCTACTGAAATAATAACGGTACGTACCTACTTTCTGCCTCATTTTTTAAAGACAACCTATCTACTGGGGTACTTTCTGAGTTGGTGTAGTGTAAATAATGAATTTATTTAATTTTGTCACTGGCATTTTTCCAGTTTCCACTGGAGTTAGAACTCTTAAAATTACTTTTTCAATCGGTAAGTACCGGGTTTTGGAGCTTAGGCCCCTGGTGGCCGACGCCCGACTGAGACTCCGTATCCAAATTAGTATTCTTTCTACTTTTGCACAACCCTGGGTGACCGTTCTTAACATTTGAAGTTTTAAGCGATATTAGCCAGGTCGGTTTAAGGATGGGTGACCGTGAAAATAACAAGAAGGTATCTACCTAATACTTTTTAGTTAAACGGCTTTATTAATTGAAAGTATCATCTCAGGCAGGTATGTTGTCGTCCAAAAAAAACACGCCTTCCTGCTTACCTATCTACCTATCTTTTTTTTTTTTTTTTTACGTGCGGGAAATCCCCACGTATACCCACCCCTCCGGAGCTGGAGGGGGAGGTATGTCGGACTCGAACCGACTAAACCGCACGCCGTCTCTGGGTCGTAGTGCTAGGCCGAAGGTGAGGTTGTCATGCGACATATCCCTCGCACCCTGGCTGACCCAGGGACCTATCTACTTATCAAATTTAATATCAGATCAATTACTCAACAGGAATAGGGTAGTCAGTAGTAGTATCTACCGCACATACAAGGGTACATTGGGTAGGGCAGTAGGGGTAGGACCCGTAGGTCAGACGGTAGTCGGTCAGGTAAAAGTCAAGGGGCTGAGTCATTTTGAGCTATTCGTACCACCCACTGATTAATGGATGCGACTTTAGTGCAATTTTGCTTCTTGAGGATAGTAGGTCAAACGACAGTCGCTCATGTAAAAGTGAAGGGGCTGAGTCATTTTGAGCTATTCGTACCACCCACTGATTAATGGATGCGACTCTAGTGCAATTTTGCTTCTTGAGGATAGTAGGTCAAACGGCAGTCGCTCATGTAAAAGTCAAAGGGGCTGAGTCATTTTGAGCTATTCGTACCACCCACTGATTAATGGATGCGACTCTAGTGCAATTTTGCTTCTTGAGGGTAGTAGGTCAAACGGCAGTCGCTCATGTTAAAGTCAAGGGGCTGAGTCATTTTAAGCTATTCGTACCACCTACTGATTAATGGATGCGACCCTAGTGCAATTTTGCTTCTTGAGGATAGTAGGTCAAACGGCAGTCGCTCATGTAAAAGTCAAGGGGCTGAGTCATTTTGAGCTATTCGTACCACCCACTGATTAATGGATGCGACTGTAGTGCAATTTTGCTTCTTGAGGATAGTAGGTCAAACGGCAGTCGCTCATGTAAAAGTCAAGGGGCTGAGTCATTTTGAGCTATTCGTACCACCCACTGATTAATGGATGCGACTCTAGTGCAATTTTGCTTCTTGAGGATAGTAGGTCAAACGGCAGTCGCTCATGTTAAAGTCAAGGGGCTGAGTCATTTTAAGCTATTCGTACCACCTACTGATTAATGGATGCGACTCTAGTGCAATTTTGCTTCTTGAGGATAGTAGGTCAAACGGCAGTCGCTCATGTAAAAGTCAAGGGGCTGAGTCATTTTGAGCTATTCGTACCACCCACTGATTAATGGATGCGACTGTAGTGCAATTTTGCTTCTTGAGGATAGTAGGTCAAACGGCAGTCGCTCATGTAAAAGTCAAGGGGCTGAGGCACTTTGTTTTGAGCCGTTCGTCGTGCCGGAACAAAATGGCGAGAGTAGGAACCTAGTCATATTTATTCGTGTATATAGGTGCATAGATACCTACATACGATATTTATATATTCTTGTCCCATTCTAGGTATGCCGACGTCCCACGTCGTTCATAAGTACATATGTAAGGCGGGATTGCTTATGTCGTACTCGACATATACGCGGTGCATCCGCGACGGCTTAGTCGGTTCGAGTTCGAGTCCGACATGTCCACCGACCACCGCGCCGTGCCGCCGCGCCCGCCAGCCGCCGGTGATAACAGTTATGTTGAACTCGACTGGATATACCTAGTCTGGCATGAGGTGTGCGTTTTTAATCGGTTCGAGTTCAACATAACCACCAAAAATGACACAAAATTCGTACTCAGCACACCTACTCAAAAACAAGTTAGACCATACCCGTATTGCAATATTGTAAAAATTGGACTTTGATTAACATCTAATTCATACTCAGCATACAAGAAATGTGAAGTACCCGATTGCAAGTTTGAAGATGCGATCTATATTATTTTACCTCTTTGGTAACTTATATTATTACTAGCTATTGCCCGCGGCTCCGCCAGCGTGGATGTCCGTTATCGCGGACTGGGGGATGTCAAATAAATAGTAGCCAATTCTTAGACTTCGGTCGAGCCGTTTTGGAGGAGTATGGGAACGAACATTGTGACACGAGAATATTAGATTAATTATTTATACTTCTTGACAAACTATAGCACACCACCATCTAGAAGCTATTACTGCGAAATGTAGACTGAACCTCGGGATATTTCGTTGACATCTAGTGGTGAAAAATAATATTTAAAAATAATGCGCAAAATAGCCCAAGTTATGGTGGTCTAATTTTTTTGTAAGGAATGGGGTATCGATACTTTAGTATTATGTTATCTGTGCCCATATTTCAATTTTCTACCTACAGCGCGGCGGCCATATTGGAGGCCAAAAATGACGTCAAATTCGAACTCAGCATAACTACTCGAAAACTCATTAAACCATACCCATATTGTAATTTATCTAGGACACCGCGGCAGCTATATTGGATCCCAAAAATGACATCAAGTTCACACTCAGCACACTCGAAAACCTATTAAACCATACCCATGTTGCAATTTTCTACCGACAGCGCGGCGGCCATATTGGAGGCCAAAACTGACGTCAAATTCGAACTCAGCATACTCGAAAACCCGTAAGACCATACCCATATTGCAATTTAGCTAGGACACCGTGGCAGCCATATTGAATTCCAAAAATGACATCAAATTCCCACTCAGCATACTCAAAAACCTATTAAACCATACCCATATTGCAATTTTCTACCTACAGCGCGGCGGCCATATTGGAGGCCAAAACTGACGTCAAATTCGAACTCAGCATACTCGAAAACCCATTAGACCATACCCATATTGCAATTTAGTTAGGAAACCGTGGCGGCCATATTGGATTCCAAAAATGACATCAAATTCACACTCAGCATACTCAAAAACCTATTAAACCATACCCATATTGCAATTTTCTACCTACAGCGCGGCGGCCATATTGAAGGCCAAAACTGACGTCAAATTCGAACTCAGCATACTCGAAAACCCATTAGACCATACCCATATTGCAATTTAGTTAGGAAACCGTGGCGGCCATATTGGATTCCAAAAATGACATCAAATTCACACTCAGCATACTCAAAAACCTATTAAACCATACCCATATTGCAATTTTCTATCTACAGCGCGGCGGCCATATTGGAGGCCAAAACTGACGTCAAATTCGAACTCAGCATACTCGAAAACCCATAAAACCATACCCACATTGCAATTTAGCTAGGACACCGTGGCGGCCATTATGGATTCCAAAAATGACATCTAATTCGTTATCAACACACTCAAGAACCCTCTTATCTGGCAAACGAGGGTATTACCCTTTTTTCTTGCGAAGATCCGCTGTGGAAAAAGCCCGATTGCGAGTTTGGAGATGCGGTCTATACTAACATCATTCACAGTCAATCTTCTTAAATAAATAGTAGTAATAATGTGCCTACCTATGTTTATTTATATTGTCATTTATGTATGACACTTCTTATCGCTGAAAATATAGTACACCACCATCTAGCAGCTACTACTGTAAAACGTAAGCTGAACCTCGGGCTATATTGTTGACATCTAGTGGCGAATATTAATATTTAAATTTAGCCCGTAAAATTGCCCGAGTTATGATGGCCTCATTTTTTTGTATGGGATGAGGTATCTGTACTTTAGTATTATGTTATCTGTGCCGTAGATTAATTTTTAATTACAGTGAAGCTAGTGTTGTTTTTTTAATGATGTTCAAATATGAAGTTAATCGTCATAGTAGTACTTATTACAGTATCATTTAAGTGCTTAGTTACTCATAATAAAAATTATAGGACCCGTCACTATATGCCAAAAATACCGTGCAATGAAAATATAGGACTATTAATATTTTCACGTAATAGGAATGTTATTATAACCTAAATATTTTCACTAGGATTTCTATAGATTGCAAATCTGATGCGTTAGCCTAATCTTAGTGCATAAACCGTAAAATGCCACTTATAACATAGATTCTATTATCTTTGCCAAGAGCTTTAGAATCTAAAAGTAAACATTTGAAATCTGAGTGTTTGTGCGCAGCGCAACGCAATTGACGGACAAACAAACGGATACGACAGTAATAAGCTGCACATGTGCAGCCTTGGATACTTGTATTTCTAGTTTATTCTTGGGATAATTATTACTGAGATACTTAGGCTTAACTAGTATCTACACATTGTTAATGCAGCTAGTGCATCGGCTACCGAATGAACAAGGTTTAATTATTTTTTAATTTTCTTTTAAAGTTACCGTTGTTTTCAATGTATTTTTGAATGACATTTCTTCGAATAGGTACTGTACTATAAATAATTTTACAGATATGACAATCAGTGCTTCTTGAATATCATAGTTACATCACGGATACATCATCAATTTAAGTGCAAGCAAATGTCCATCATCTCATTTAGAACTCGCACAGCAATATTTAACACTGTTCATAGCCACCATACATTTATTATTCGTAATATGCGTGTCCTAAATAAATGTATTTTATTTTTTTCATAGTGGTCTTTAGTCTAAAGGGCTTAAGGGATCCTGAATTGTGCAAAGACAACACGTATGTTAGTAATAAATTCCAAGTCTTTATAATACGACAAACTAAAAGTACCACAAGAAAGAAACCAAACACTACAACAGTGTATTCATGAAACACATACAATAACAGAAATATTCCAAATAATGTAACCAAAGTTAATGTTTTACCACTCCATCAGATTTACATAAGAAAATATCTTTATATTGCTATACATTATTTAAATGTTACAATAAGAGCCAGTTTGGAGTTGTTTTGTCAAATAATAATTGGAAAGGGGAGCTGCCACGCACCCTGTTTGTGAGACAACAGCTAAAGGACAAATCTTAGCGAATTGCGCAGCGAAACGATTTCTATAACGATTGTTACAATAGCTATATAATAGGCTTGTTGAATGTTTGAAATCGAAAGTAATGTCGATTAAGATAGGAAAAAGTAAATCGCTCAGGCGGGAATCGAACCCGCGATCTTTCCCTTACAGGGGGAATGCTCTGACCACTGAGCCGAGTGACCACCGAGTCACACCTGAAGCTATACAAATTCTTGTATGTCGTGTATGCCGTCTTAGGGCCATCTACCAACATTCATATTCACTATGTCGGTAAGGGAAAGATCGCAGGTTCGAGTCCCGCCTGAGCGATTCACTTTTTCTTATTTTAATCGATTTGAATATTTAGCATAGTAAATGCTTCAAAATTTCGCTTAATATGTTTCTTAAAAACTCGAAAATGGTTTGACTAATCGGGCTATGTCATAATATTGTTAAGGCATAAGGAATGTTCTTGTGGAGGAAAAAGCTAACTTTGTGAGGAAATTAGCAAAAATGTAGCGGGCTTTTTATAAAGAAAGTTAAAAAGTTATTGATTATTTTTATTATTATACATATAACACATTGGCTAATTTGTGTAATAGTAATAAAAAATTACAGCGATATGTTATGCAAATTATTATTCTCAATTTTTTTTTTTATTATTATCGTCAATTATTTGATACTCGCTATTATATTTAATGCTAAGAGATGTTAAATATAAGAAATTCGTTGAAAAATGTATTCAAATGTTAACAACCTCAACAGGAAAATATCAATTTTATTATGCAAATGACAGCGTCGTTTGGTCTCGTGGCTAGAGGTTGCATTTAGGCTACCTACTCCGGCATTTGAGACCCGAGACGGCATGCGGTTCTTGTCGGTTTTAGTCCAACATAACCGTCCATGGTTACCCGTGGGTGCTTCCGCAAGAAAAGCGTCTCTTGAAAGGCAATAAATTGTTACATTTCTTACTTAAAGAATTTTCCAGTGTGAGATTATAAAGATGACATTGGAATTTTTCAATGTGAATTTAGCAAAATGCAGCTACAAAAATATTTATTACTTTTTATAATCAATTACCGGGTTTTTTACCGCTGTCTCATCTGTTTGTAAATGAAGATGAGGTTGATCATGAAACACTCTTGCTTAGAAACAATCTATAGACTCTATACTTAGTTTTACATTATTATTACGGTTTTACGACAGATAGGAAAAAGGTTAGAGTCAGCATCAAATCGATGCAAAGAAGCAAAGTACTATATTTGTACACAAACTGTATGTGTACAATACTATATGATCTTCGTGGCGTAGCGGTAGTGAACGCGGCCGCTACGCAGGAGGCGCGGGTTCGATCCCCGCTCAGTGCAAATATTTGTATGCATGAATATGTAAAATATTTGCATTGGTCTGGGTTTTTCTATGTATAATATGTATGTATTTACAAAAAAAAGTATCTAAGTATGTTTATCCGCATTCTAGAAACCATAACACAAGCTTGTTAAGCTATGCTTACCATGGGTCTAGATAGCGTTGTGTGAAATGTTGTGGAATATTTATATTTATTTATTATTAATACCAAGGCATTCAGATCATTTTGAGTACTTGACTAGTCAAGATTGATTTAATGCTGACTGTACACATTAATTCCACCATGCCAAAACGATAGAAAGTTGAACAAAATACCCAAGAAAAAACGAAGATACGAATTAATTATTCTTAAAATAAAGCGAGGCACACGTTTGTGGGTTTACCACAACGGAATAAGAAATTTAAAACGTCCTGCGCATTATATTATAAAAACGATTTCTAATTTAGATTTTGCATCAGTTTGAGTCTGAGTACAATTAAAGAAGTCTAATTTGGAGTAAAAATGTGATCGCTGTACGTATAAATACCGTTTGTATATTATGGCTAATACTACATGAAATACGTGTAAAATTATACTTAGAATGCCAAAAATATAAGCTACTCAATATTATTGAATAAAATTGAAAAAGTTTGAATCAGTCTAAGCAGGATTCAAAATTATATATATTAATAAATGAGGAGCTGGGGAACAAAAGCGGACTTGTCCACTGTACTCGAATTTTTTATTTTTATTTTTTTGCACTCTTTAAGCTCATATCTATCGAACCCCGGAGTATTGTGTATCAAAAGCGGTCCGATCTTAGATAAAAAAATTGTTAAAAATGATGATTTCGTTCAAAAGCGGACTTGTCCTGTTAGAAATTTATTAAAATTCTAAGGGATTTTTTCTCCAATCAAAACCGGACAAAAACGTAAGGAGAATTGCCGTTAGTACGAAAAATGTCAAACAAAACCGGACAAGTCTAAAAAAATCATTGTTTTTTTGTTATGATATCCCTAAATCAGTTGTGGCAACACTGCTAAATTAAAAAAAAAGATAATCAGCTGTGTGACGGTCATTGCTTTCGTAATTTTGAGAAGAATTTTCCTAGAAAACCGACAAAATTATGGACGGAATCGAAGAAATAGTGGCCAATATAAATGACGGCTCACGTAAACGAAAAAAAACAGGACGGCAAGCGCATAACAACAGGGAATCGAAGTGAGTGTAAAATTATACCTACCGGTGCGTGTTTGTTATTATTCTAACCTATGATGAATTTAAAATTGCTATTATTTTGTTTTAGGTACGCAGATAAAGACCCCCTTGCTTTGAATTTCGTGTCTGCGTGTGAACATAACAAGGGAAAATTTAAGTGCCAGACTTTGACATTAAACGAAATTGTTTACAACCGCAAACTACTATATGAAAAAATTGGCAAAAAATTACAGGATATTTACTTGTCACGGCTCATATCACCATGCCCCATAGAAAGAGAAAGATCGAGAGAGGAATCTCGCAAACCGCAGAGGAATAAGTACTTTGTGACATACTTTCTCTTCCGTGATTCAAAAAGGTTAGTAAAAGTATGCAAATCTTTTTTTTTGGCTGCTCTTGGGCTCAGTAAGCACAGGGTAAACTTAATTGCGAGCAAATTATATGAAGGCAAAACGCCACTTGACGGCAGAGGAGGAGACAGGAAAAGTTTCAAAAGTATTGATAAAAAGGAATCTGTAAGAAAATTTCTCGGTGGTTTGCCAGCAAAGGAGTCACATTACAATCGAAATAAATCAAAAAGAGTGTACCTGTCATACGAGCTAAACGTAAAAAAGTTGTGGGAGTTGTACAATAATTCAGCGACTGATGATTTGAAAGTCTCACAAACGATGTTCCGAAATGTTTTTGAGAACGATTTTAATATTGGGTTTGCGTCACCATCTTCCGACATATGTAGTACCTGCGAACTGCTGAAAAATAGGCAGAAGACTGAAAATAATCCTGAAGAACTTCAATCATTGAAACTTCAACTCCGAGTTCATAAAGCTAGAGCCAAAGCGTTCTTTTCCCTTACCAAAGAAAAACCTGAAAATTCTATGACAATATGTTTTGATCTCCAACAAATTCAATCCCTTCCTAAAACGCCAATCCAGGAATGTTTTTATTTACGACAAGTTGGACTTTATTCTTTCTGCATTACTGATATGCCTACAAAGGAGCCACATTTCTTCATATGGACAGAAAACCAAGCTAAAAAAGGCGCCACCGAAATTGCGTCTGCCCTTTTAACATACCTGATGTTTACTGATTTTTCTGAAGTGGAAGTTTTACGCCTTTTTTCGGACGGGTGTGGAGGTCAAAATAAAAATGCACATGTCGTCCACACTTTGATTTTCTGGTTGAAAAACTACGCCCCTCAAAATGTCACCAAAATCGTACTAACCTTTCCTGTACGCGGTCACAGCTTCTTGCCGGCGGATCGAGTGTTCGGGAGGGTCGAAAAGGATTTGCAGAAGATGCCTTTCATTTTGGATCCAAAAAAATATCATGAGGTTTACGCAAAGCATGGCAAAGTTCATATTTTAGCTGAAAACTGGAACCTTTACAACGTCAAAAACCTTGAAGACTATTACAAGAAAGTGGAAAGTATTCGTGATGCAAAGAGAATAATAATAGAAAGAAAGTCAACCATCATCCAAACAGAAACTCCTAGTCAATCTCAACAATCAACACGAAGAAGTCAGGGCCGTAGTCGTGGCAGAGCACGTGGCCGAGGCACTGCAAACATACGAAGAGATCCTACTGCACGTTTAAATCACGTAAACTTTGGTGTGAAAGTCTTAAACACCTATTATGGAGATGAATCATCAGAAAATGCTGTATCATTGTTAAAAATGACAAAAAACCATCCGAGTTTACTACAAAGATTTTCAATGGTTAATGAACTAAAACCAAACAAGAAAAAAGATGTTGAAACACTCTTAAAGAAACAATTCGGAGATAATTGGATGGATTATCAAGAGCTTGATTGGTTTAAAAACAATATATTCCATACCTCACCAGTGGCAATTGCTGAAACAAGTCAAATAAATGACGAAGACGACGACCACAGTGACGATTGTGACTGTTGCGAACCAGATGTGGGAGAGTTCATATAATTTTTAAATAAAAAAATACAACAATAGAATCTAGTTTTCTTTCATAACCGGACATGTCCATAACTCTTTCAATCATAACCGGAGTTGTCCACCTTTTGTAATCAAAACCGGACTTGTCCATTACAAAAAAAAAAAAAAAATTGAAAACGCATAGTTTTATGACCAACAAGCAGGCTATTAGTTATGTTGTATTAAATACTAATTATACTGAAATGCACAAAATTACAGCCCATATGCATATACCTATTTCAGTTTTTTTTGCTCTAGTGTAAAATTTGATTAATTGGACAAGTCCGCTTTTGTTCCCCAGCTCCTCAAATAACGCAACGACAACTCGTGTTGTCTGTACACATTCTTACAACACAATACATAATGTCCTTGGGCGATATGCATCTAAAACCGATGTTGTTATGTATTCGTTTGTTTTCAAGGATATTTCTTTTGTAGTTGCGTTATCTCTCACTTTGTTATGCCTAATAATAAATAGCTAGCATTGTGTTCTCTTAGATTGTGAAGATACGGATGGTGAAGACTGAAAAATGTGTCTAAGTCTAATAGAACTGAGTGATAATATAAGTATGTCGAGGTTATAAATAAAGTTAAAAGCATTGTTACTGAAAGCTGGGTCAAGTTCAAATCTCAGGTTATGTCAGATTATTATCAGACGTCAAATAACACGAGTCAAATCTAGATAAGACATTACTGGGGAAACCCACCGCTTTGTCGACTTCATTTGTTTTTATTTTATCAAGTAATGTATCTGACAGCGAGTGAAGAACGAGTGTGAGCTTCACCGATTATGTTTCAGCCATTAACTTAATAGGGTAATTTACGTCATACATATCCATACACTTTTATCTTTGTTATTTAGAGTTTTTTTACCAGTGACAATCTCAGTAGCGTACGATCGATTGCTAAGTGAGAAGTCGCGGGATGGAATCCCACTAAGTGAAAATATTTGTATACTATGTATCATTAATTTAAATTCGTATGTATGAAATGTAAGTATTTACAGAAAAATGTATCGTTACACTGGTTCTACAATCGAATTTGGGTAGTATGGCCATAGCAAAATTAAATTTGATTATATTTACTTAAAGTCTAAATACCACTATGTAAAATTACCTATAATATTAATAAATAAATAAATGCCCGGTTTCAATTCCTACCCTGAAATCAAACCCCACACTGACAAATCGCATTCATTTACACAGGACACATCCAATACACACTCGTAATTTGAACTTGCTTTCTGTCTTTGCAAAATATATGTTCGGAATGAGTGCTATTAAATTTTATGGCAACAAAAAAATTGGTCCCATTATTTACGCTCTACAGTCAGAGAGTTCAAGGGGTGTGCGGACAACGTGTTTACAATGGCCACGGACCAATAAGCAAAAATAAACCGATTACATGTTAGACAAATTCGTTTCAACTAAAAGGACTTATGATCAAATTTATAATACGTCCGATGAAACAAAAGACAATACAAGTTTAAATTAGTGGATGTCAATCGTTAGTAATTTGTTTTTTGAAAAAAGTTGTATGCATTGTATGAGACACAACACACTTACGATTCGCTAGAAGTGCGTTGTGGTTCTTACCGAGATTATCTTCCTAATCCGAGGCTGAAGTAGAAAAAAATAAAGAATATACTATAATATAAATAACGTCCTTATTCCACCTATATAACAACTCCAATGATATTCAACTTCACTTAATCGTTTAAAAATAAGTGGTACTGTAATATAGACATCTAATAAATTTTATCTACTCTGATACTATAATACAAAGATTATAAAATTGAAATCAAAACTCTTATGACAAACATTACGCACAGGCCAAAAAAAAAGTTTTATTACGATACAGGTCTTGTATGGACACCTATAACACCTATAACAACCTCCACATGGACTTAACCTCTACTTAAAAAAAAAACCGCCAATTCGGAAGAAAAAAAAGAAACGCGCATGCGTAATCGATGTTTGCGCCTTGGCGTCATTTTTTTTACATTTATTACAAATTTATTTATTATAAATTTATTTATTACAAATTAAACAAAGTTTGGTTTTGTTTGTAAAATAAATTAGTTTATGTATTATAGTATGAGAGTAGATAAAGTAGTGTATGACACTGTACATAACTTGGTCTTATAACACTTCGTTTTATAAGAACCCTTATTATGCAACAGTATCATAAACTACTATTAAAGTACGTTCAAACGAAGTCATTTTAAATTTCTTCATTTTAATAATATTCTTAGCGATAACATAAAAAATGAAAATGATACCCTAAGTTGAGTTATTTGGTGAATTAATAATCAAAGTTATATTTATGTGTGCTATAAAGTCAGCATTATTATTATTTTTATACAACTTTGATGGCAGACAAGCATACGGCTCACCTGATTGAAATTGGTCACTGTGGCCTATGGACGTCTGCAAAACTAGGGGAGTCACACTCGTGCTGCTGACCCTGTAAAAACAAAGTATTACTGTGCCGTTAGTGCAGAATACAAAGCAGTACCAGAATTTGGTCTTTCCAATGACGTCACAAAAACTCCAGTGAGCTCTGGTTACCCTACTACCGCTGGAAATTCTACACAAGGTATAGCTGCGGTATTGTGTAGGGCAAAGGTACTTTCTCAGTCGGACTGCTCAATTGGAACGGTAATACCGTTGTGTCTTACCTCCTACAGAAAGGTGTATTATTTTACTTCGGGTAATAATATTAAAGCTGTTTTTATCATGAATTCATGACTGTTCAAAATGTATGATGGCCTAAATAATGCATGCCTGTTTATGTTTGAAAATAAAATTGTAAAGATATGTAAATTAAGATTAAATATTGATGGTTGATGAAATGTTGATAGTTTATTGGATGATTCAATGAAGGGATAATTGTGTTGTTGAAACTTGAATTAACAATTGAATTAAACTGTTTAATTTCATTTGATTTGCATGTATTTATAATGAGATACTTTTTAAATCCATAAATAACCAAAATAAGCCTTTTTTGCCTAACTCCAGGATCTACCTCATATTGGTATTCATCTGGACGTGCATTGGAGCACGTTAAGCCGTCGGTCCCGGTTGCCATACAAACATCTATGGCAGTTGTTAAGGGTAGTTGGACCGTAAAAGGTGTGGGTAGATACATACATACATACATATACTCACGCCTGTAAATCCCGGAAGGTGTAGGCAGAGGTGTATTAACACCCACATTTCGCCAACTATGATATTCGGTTACTTGTAATAAGGTGGGAGCCTATTGCCGTCAACCGGACTTTAGTCATGGACTGTATGTTTACTGTCGTAGAGCCTTAGCTATCAGTCGCCTTCTACGACAAACACAGGAAGAGACGGGGTGGGCCCTATTGTATTTCACCAGGCACAAACACGTACACTGGGTGCCTATACGTAATCCCGAGACCAATAAATTATTCACACGTTTATCCATAAAGCCTATTATCTCTCTAGAAAATTTCAATCGAAATTTATAAAGTCACTAGCTTTTGACCGCGGCTCCGCCTGTGTGAATGTCGATTATCGCGGCCAAATATAGCCTATGTCCTTACCCAAGGTCTAATCTACCCCTGTACCAAATTTCATCAAAATTGGTTCCGTTATTTAGGCGTGAAATGGTTATATACAGACAGACAGAGTTACTTTCGCATTATTTTTTTTTAAAGAATATTAGCAACCGAAATTATCGGAATTACCAATATTCCCTCTAACCCTTCCAACTAAGCTTAATTGTGTTAGGAGTGGGTTCACGTCGGTAGTGTAATGGCCAGGATTCGAACCCGGGACCTCTCGATCGTAAGGCCGACTCCTTAACCACTAAGCTACCGACGCTTATCTTATATATTTACAATATTAGTATTGATTTGAAATAAAATAAACCTCTTTGATTTGAATGCAATAAAAAGTAATGGCAGCATTAATGTATAACTTTTTCTTACATAAATATACAAAAAATATGATTATTTAATTAATTTTATTACACCAATACGATAGATAAAATCGCTTCTTATTTCTAACATAATGACTATAAATATTATAATCTGTAAATAATAGTAAAATGAAATGCAAAAGCAAAATTCAAGTTTTTTTTTGCACTTTGTAGTGTCTGAAGAATATTATGATTGAAGGAAACTGTTTTTTTTTTTAAATATTATTAGAATAAACAATATTCAGGCTTTAAAAAAAGAAAAAATATTTTGATGAACTTCAATGCTTGTTAATTGACTGGCATACTGCCAGTCAATTTAGCTAGTTAGTATACTCCGCACGCCGAATGATGATCCCTATGACGTTTCAACTGACAGTTGTATTAGTTATGCGAAACAATTTCGATAAAATACTGTTTTTTCAGGCAAATGTCATGTCATTCAGCCAGGTCATTCAACATAATAAGCAATATTTATTTATTTTGAAAAAAAGACTACGCGCATTGATGGCCATAAAACACTAGATAAAAAAGTAACAGCCTTATTATATTTTATTTTACTATACTTTAATTTTTATTCAAATTGCATAATTTATAGAATTTAAAATTCTTTTTGAATTGAATTTTAAAGAATTCATAATTAGCTGGCAATTATGGATTACATGGCAAAGTATTTAAAAGGAGGCCATAGACCTACCGTATTTTTTTAATTCAGTCATGTCATGTCTTGTCAGTCTGTTTTGTCTTCTTGTCACACCGCATCACATCGCGTCATACGAGTGCTCTAACGCCTTGTATGCGCCACATCTTTCTTTGTTAGCTGAGTTTTGTTTCTGTTTTCGCTGTTTTGTGTTATTTGTTGATTTTCTGTTACCTGTTTGTTGATTTTAGGTTTTGCAAAATGTCGAAAAGACAGCGAAAAACTGTTCTCAACAGTGAAGTTCGCGAGTTTGTAGTTCGTTTGCGAGACTATTTTGCTCGTGAACAACAAAATGGCGGACCCTTGTTACCACTTGACAATGTTCGCGATCGTGTAGCCGATGCTCTAGGAATCGGAAAGGCTACTGTTTCTCGAATAACAAAGGAAAAATTTGGGGAGTCGTCCATGGAGGACAATAAACTATTAACACCAAAGAAGAAAAAGAAAAGGTTATGTCATATAACAGAACCTGATGAATTTGATTTAGATGCTATACGCAATCATATTTATGGTTACTACCTACGAGGTGAACTACCGACCTGCCAGAAGTTATTATCCTCATTAAAACCTGCAGAACTCTTCAAAGGCGGTGCTACTTCTCTTAGAATTGTTTTGAAAAAATGTGGATTCCGCTATAAAAAATGTGACAAGAGAAAAATATTAATGGAGCGTACTGACATAGCTTTACTACTATGCGATTTTCTTCGCAAAATCAAACAAATTGATAACTGGGAGAAGGTAGTATACCTTGATGAGACATGGCTGAACGCCAATCATACTGTAGGTAAGGCATGGACGGATGACACAGCCAAATCCAGCACAAAAACTCCTGAAGGAAAGGGCCAGCACTTAATCATTTGCCACGCTGGCACAGCTACAGGTTTTGTGCCGAATTGCCTGTGGGCTTTTAAGTCAGTGAAAACAACGGAGTACCACGAGGAAATGAATTTCGAAAACTTTAAGACATGGTTTATAAAACTATTAGAAAATTTGAATGAGCCTCACTATATTTTAATGGACAATGCTTCATATCACTCAGTTCAAATTAACAAACCCCCCAGCAGCAATAACAAAAAAGCTGAAATTATAGAGTGGTTACACGGCAATGGTGTGGAAACTGACAGTCAGATGTTAAAAAAAGAGTTGGTTAGACTGTTTAACTTTCACAAACAACAGACGCACCCATCATATTTTTTGGATGAATTGGCCAAATCAAATGGACACACGGTAATTCGGTTACCGCCCTATCACTGCCAATATAATGCAATCGAGTTGATATGGGCGCAGATCAAAGGTATCTATATTTTTTATTTATATAATATTATGTATATGCATATATTTCTAAAAATAATTACTAAATGTACAAATTTTTTCAGGTCATGCAGCTAGGCATAACACAACTCCGCCATTCACGGCAAATAAAATGATGGTTTTATAGGAAGAAGCTAGCGCTCAAGTGACAGCTGACGATTGGCGAAAAGTGGTCGAAAGAACGAAGAAAATTTGCTTACAAGACTGGGATCGAGATGTACAATACGACAATATCATTGACCAACCGTTAATAATAAACGTCACGGATAGCTGCAGTTCAGACTTTTTTTTGAAGATCCGATTGACACTGTATCAGATTCAGATTGAAATAAATAAAATACAAACTCAAAGCATTTGTTTTATATTTCCAACAAATTATCGATATTTTTTTTATCGATGTGTCCCTTCTTAGTCGATAACAGCTTGACGACGTAACTTTTGCAGCACGTACCATGTACATTTGCATTGAGTTTTTTTCTATTATTTCCGAACATTACGTAATAATTTCTTAATATTCATTTTTATAATTTACAATTGTACACAATTATGATTTTTTCGTCTTTTTAATTGACCTCTAAAGGATTTGATGTGATAGGACGTCAGTACAATGTTAAGCGCTAACGAACTGTCATAGGGATCATCATTCAGCGTGTGGATTATAGTGAATGGTAGTGAATATTAAAAGTTGGCTTAGATAGACTTAGGGCTTCTAGATAAAGCGACATTCCATTCTCGATAACGCTAGTGGAAAGGTTCACTAATTTATCGTCCGTTGATAACAAATTGAAAACGATTAGTTTTCAAGCGACTTCTCTAATCGAATGTCACTACTTATCTACAGTCCCTGTAAAACGTTCTCTGTGTTAAGTAAAGCATGTTTAAAAAAGCTATTTTGTTGTTTAAAATAATTTTTTTGCTCAATAGAGTCCATGAACTCATTGACAAAGCCAACACGATGATGAAATATAGCAGGAAGGCATTCTAAGTAGCTTTAAATGTCCGAAGCAAATTAGCGGCTCTTTTGCTTGTACTGCCTAATGATTTATGACATGTAGTATGTTTCATAGTTATGTTAGACCACTCACAAGATAAGTTAGTACAAAAAGTCTTTAATTTTTTCGTAATGAGGCTTGCAAGATTTTAACAATTTTGCTTGCAACTTGTTAAGAACTATTGTATCTTATGCAGAGTGTCTACTGGCAAGTATTTTCCGTAATTACTTGCAGAGGGCTGTTTCCACGGAATGCAATTAATATATAAATGCAAGTAGTTTGTATCGTACATATAAAGTAATTGTAGTCAGTGAAAGCAGTCCTCTGTAAGAAATTGAGAAATATACTTGCCAGTAGACACTCTGCTTTAGTAGCTAATAGTCCGGTCAAATTAAACAAAAAAATAAGGGTGAAGTTACATACATTTTCAAAAACCTGAAAGTTTGTGAAATCATTCGAAATATAATTTTAATGTAATTTGAAAGTTTCCCATCTTTCGCCTGGATTCAAAGGTCAAAAAATGAGTTTTTACGATTTTATGCAATTTTCAGCAAAACTGTAAGTTTTATCATAAAAATAACTCAGACAAAAATTTTAGATCATAAAATTATTTATAAAAAGTATAAATACTTTTTTTTTCTACGAGCCATCGTTTCTGGGATATAACGATTTTTGTTAAAGTTGTAATCGTCATAATAATAGGGGTTAAAGTATGTAATTGCCGTTTCATTGTAATAGGTACTTCGAATTGACATAGAACCTTCATGGTTTGAGATTTTTGAGTGAAACTTTTTCCACATGGTACCTATGTAGTTCTTCATTTAAAAATGTGCAACATTCGATTATCGACTTTCAGTTGTTTTTTTTATACAGCTTAGACAAGAAAGATGGATACTTCGAAAATTCGAGTGATTTTTGAATACGAGTTCCGACGCGGAACTAACGCGGCAGAAACAGCTCGCAATATCAATGTTGCGTTTGGAGAGGGGACTGCTAATGAACGCACCGTGCGATTTTGGTTTAAACGCTTTCGTGATGGAAACTTTGATTTGAAGAACGAACCACGAGGAAGGCCGTCCACACAGGTGAATAACAATGAATTGAAAGACATGGTGGAAGCCGATCCGAGCCAAACTACCCAGGAATTAGCTGCATGGTTTAACATTACCTAACCAACAATATTGACTCATTTGCGTCAAATCAATAAAATAAAAAATGTGAAAAATGGGTACCTCATGATTTGACTGATCTGCAGAAAGAAATGCGTGTTGAAACTTGTGTTGCCTTGTTGAATCGATACAGAAATGAAGGAATATTGGATCGAATTGTGACATGTGATGAAAAGTGGATTCTTTACGATAACCGTAAGCGAAAAATGCAATGGCTGACCCCAGGTGAAACGCCACAACAGTGTCCTAAAGCAAAGCTTCCCATAAAAAGGTAATGGTAACTGTTTGGTGGTCTCAGCATGGTGTTATTCACTATAGCTTTCTACGATCTGGTCAAGCAATAACGGCAGATGTCTACTGTGCCGAACTCCGAACAATAATAGCAAAACTAGCAGTGAAACAGCCCCGACTCATGAATCGATCTTCACCATTATTGCTCCATGATAACGCGAGACCTCATACAGCACGAGAAACCGTTTTAACTCTACAGGAACTGCAATTAGAAACTATCCGTCACCCTTCGTATTCGCCAGACCTTGCTCCAACAGACTACCATTTCTTTCGTGATTTGGACAATTTTCTATGTGATAAAAAGTTTTCTTCTCAGGAGGCAGTACAAAATGCTTTCACACAGTTTGTCGAATCTAGATCACCAGAGTTCTATCGCAAAGGCATAAATGACCTTCCTACTAGATGGCAGCAATGTATAGATAATAATGGTAATTATTTTGATTAAATAAATACGTTAAATTAAAAAAAAAAACTAATTTCAATTTGTCAGTACAAATCGGCAATTTCATACCTTAACCCCTTATATTTTGAACGATATCACAAATTTTCAGGTTTTTTGTAAATATAAGTAACTTCCAATATCTAAATTGACCAGACTATAAGGCTTACGGGGACAAGCCTACCTAACATGTAAGCCGATACACCTCTTTATCGATGGTTGAAGCTCTAACGCAGGTTTTACTCCTGGGATTAGGGAGGGATCGGATGGCATTCACTCCCGTAAAAAATAAATCGAATTTAAATTCGCTCGTGGTGTTTTAAAAAATACTTTAAAATACTGTTGTTTGGCCATTATTGTTAAAGGTTGCCTGACAGAAATTGCTTAAAGCGATAAGGTCGCCCTTTGTACTGCTCTTGTGTTATTGCTTTCTGTATCATGAATTTTGTAATCAGCGTACAATAAAGTATTTAATAAATAAATAATAAATTGATTTTTTCTAAGTTTTTTTTTAGTTTCTACTGGTTTTTCGCCTAAATGGTTATTGCGTCCCAGGTAAAAGAAAGCGAGCGTGTTACAATAATTTCTTTTTTGACCGAGCGAGCGAGGCGAACGAGTCTCTGTCAGGCGTGGTTCACTCCGCGCAGTACTTCCGTTATATACCTACAACGAAGTATCCGGCCGAGCGGATTAAAAATTAGTCGAGTGTCACGCGCGCGCTCGTGTGAACGCTTGAGGTGTTTTCTATGCTCGCGCTCGGCTGGGATTTTATAAAAACATTTTTTTTCTCTCTTGATCGTGCCTACTACTGGTACCTACCTTAGAATGGACAAGAAAAGAAAATATGACAGACGATATTGTGTGGCGTTCGGCTGTTTGAATTCGAATAGAAATATACCGGATTTATCTTTTTTCTCGCTTCCCAAAGATGCTGTAAGGTAATTTTGCCAAATTAATAAATTTTAAAATTTTAAGGTACTTACCTACCTACCCATAACCCAACCTACCACTACTACTGTTCAAAATGCGTAACTAGACTAAAACTACTTATTTTATAGGTAGACCACGAAGTAGGTAGGTACCTAGCCAGCTAGATTTTTGAACTGGGAGGGTTATTGGATCGGACCCATCGGGGTCAACGTACTCCGCTGTCACCCGCCTCGACGTATTTTTCTAATTTCGAGTGTCCTTGACGGGCATTGCGCGTTGACTATAGGTAGGGAGTACCACTGACGATACCTACCCTACGTAATTTCTGCAGTTCCAAGTTCCTTCTTTTTAAAAAACTTCAAAAAAGGAGGAGGGTCTCTATTCGATTTTTTTAATTTCTTATGTTTGTCCCTTCATAACGCCGTCATTTATTAGTTCTTAACTACATAATATATGAACCTTCGCGCTCGAAAGCTACCTTATAGCTTATAGGTAATATTTAGTATTCTTTGTTTATAGTCCGAGAGCTGAAGTAATAAATTTAATAGGTATACAAATGAATAGCATAATATTTAATATTATTCACCTGAACACGATAATTAGCTACTTTGGCGCACTTTGGCTAGTCTGACGGGTATATAGACCGAGAGCTAAGGTTAAGTTTGACAATACATGGTGGCCAGCTCTCCTGGCCAAAAAATTTGGCGCCCCATATTGAGGAGTATTTGAGCCACCCCCATGTATGTCCAGTGATTTTTACTAGCTTAGGAGATACGATTTTTGAAGTTATACTACTTTTGGCGCACCTAACCTTTCTCGGCGTGGCGATTATCAAACACTTAGAAAAATTTTCATTGTATAGAGACTGGACTATGGCGACTGCAACGGGGACTGTTCCTGTGACGGCGACGAGCGACTACTACGGTGACTGCGCTCCTCAGTGCCCCGTTTGCTTCACTCTAACCAATGACCATAAGCACATGTGTGTTTGCTCCGTACTGACTACCATTTGTCTATTTTATTTTAGGCGCCGAGAGTGGCTGATTTTAATAAGACGAGAGGACTTACTAAGCAAAGAAAATTTGAGAGCTAAGAGCTACGAAGTCTGCTCCCATCATTTTGAAGATTCTGCAATCAGGACAATCAAACAACTGAAACCAAATACAGTTCCAACAAAGCGTATAGTATCCGAGAACCGAGTTCCTAACAATAATATAAATTCAAATACGAACTGCTTTCAAGTGTAGTAGCAAAGAATACTAAATGTAGTAGTATGCTTATCGTCTTATGTTAAAATATGCGGACATTGTAATAGAATACTTTTTTCATCTAATACTAGGTAGGTATGTTTAACGTTGTCATTTTCACATAAGTAGAAAAATAGTAACAGGTACATAACTGGACTGGTAATCAAATATTCATTTCTTCACAAGAAGGCAACCCTAACAGGCGTAAGAAGAGATAAGAGGTACGCGATAGAAAGAGACGAAGTAGTAGGTGAATAAAATTATAGGTACCTAATGTTGTGCGAGCTGAATTCCACCGTATTGCGTCGGAGCAAGACTGGAATTAATTAAATCTTCTTGCGCAGTGATCCTTCTGTACGTTAGTACTATTAATTATTCTGTGTCTCTGTTTTGACAAGGTAGCCGATTTTGCTTTTGCCCGAATCTGTCACTTTGTCAGTACCGGTCTAGAGGGCTCATTTCTTAAACGGTTTTCAACAAACTTGGCACACATGTTCTGTGATTTAAAACACAACGTAGAGATCTTTTTTATTTAGACAAGTAAATGAGGGAGAAAAGGGTATAAGTTTTCTGTCGCCTTATTTATGAACGGATCTTAATGATTTTGGCTGAAACATCTAGGACACGATTCCTGACAGATTGTTGTAAAAAAAATCAAGCCTTAAAGGTGAAATTCGGAAAAAAAAACAGATGAGATTAAAAGGGGGAAGTTTGTTTTACCATTTTTTTGAGAACGGATCGTCTGTACGTACCACATTGTATCTCCTAAATTGTTGTTTTATATCCTTGGTGTACAATAAAGACATATTATTTTTACATTTGCTAACGCGCGTGTTTTGAGCTTTTAAACTATTTTTACTATCAACAAAGTTGTCCTGAAAGACTTAACGAGGGCTTAATTAAAACGGCAATAAAGTAAGTGAGTCACTTTCCTGGTTTTACCACTCGGTTACCAGGTAACCGCTTACCAACAGACGGACTCATAGATTTGTGTATACTCCCTTAGACGTTTAAAACTATTTTTTATACGCTAGGAGATTTAAAATGCAGATTAACATACTTAGATACATTTGTTTATATTATATATAAATGTCTTGTGGATGCCAGACTTGGACAATGAGAAAAGAAGACGAAAAAAGACTAGCTGAATGTCAAAGAAAAATGGAAAGGAGCATGCTTGATGTGAAAATGGCTGACCGGATCAGTAACAAAACCATAAGAAAAAGAACCAAAGTTATAAATGTAAATAAATATATACGGCAGCTAAAGTGGAGGTAGGTGGGGCTCATCTGCATATTGGAGAGTGATGGATGGGCAAAAAAGGTAACAGAGTGGATACTACTAAATAAGAAACGCAAGTGCGGAAGGCCAAAGAGTAGCTGGAGGGACATATTTGGACAGAAATGTGATCAAGACGACATGAGAAAAGCGAGGGAAAGGGATTTGTGGAGAGAATTAGGGGTGGCCTACTCCGTAGAGGCGACTATTGCAGTTGTTGATGACGTGTAATACTTATAATACAATGGAGTTAAACTATGCTTTCGTACTTTAGGCAAACTTTTATTTGTATGCAATATAAAAGAAGGCTTTTTTATTTTATTTATATAGAAACTAGCTTTTGCCCGCGGCTGCGCCCGCGTGAATGTCGGTTATCGCAACCAAACATAGCCTATGTCCTTTCTCAAGGTCTAATCTAGCCCTATACCAAATTTCATCAAAATCTGTTCAGTGGTTTAGGCGTGAAAGCGTAACATACAGACAGACAGACAGACAGAGCTACTTTCGCATTTATAATATTAGTATGGATACCCAGACCAATGCAAATAAGTATGTATAGAAATTTATGCATACAAATATTGGCACTAAGCGTGAATCGAATCTGCACTTCCTGCATAGTAGTCGAATGCTCTACCGCTATGCCACGGACGCCTCGTGACTTTACTTGAATATTGGTGAAATCATCATGAAATGAAAAACAAAAACGTTTAGGGGGCTGTCTATCTAAATATAGCATTCCCAAAATTAGACATCGAACTGGAGGCCTATGGCAATTAGTGTATTATGCTGTTTTCACAAACTCGTGAAGTTATGTAGAAATATTTGTGTAGTATCCTATTTCAACACCAAGTTGAAGGTTTCACACAATAATAACAATAGTTTCACCCGCATTTGAATATTCACAATTAAGTTTTAGTCTCGCTTCGTTAGTTTATTTGATTTATATTGTTTTGATATGGGTAGATGTATTTTATATAAAAAAGGGACTTTGCCTCACTATGTGTGTTCTACCGCCTATACAATGGTTAGTGCTCAGACACAGAATATATATTGGCTCAGGTGAATTGTATGACATGATGCCAACGGCTACATTTTATCATCGCACCGTTCGCTATAGACAGACGCCATAGAACTCATCCTCACACATTGCGACCAGAAATGGTGCGAACCGTGTGCTATGAAAGGAATTTCATCCCACGTACGCTCAGGCTGTGGTATGAACCCTGCAGTAGTTTTCCCAAGCGACTACAATTCAATGCTTCTTCAAGAAGGGCATTAGAAGGTTTCATTTGGGCGGCAGCGCGAGTGTTACGCCCGTGGTGTTGCACACGTCCATAGGCTACGGTAACTACTTTCCATCAGGTGGGCCATGTGCTTGTCTGCTAACTAAGTGGAATAAAAAAGACGGGTTGCACTCTGGGAGTGCCGGCAGAAGTGAAAACATTTTCTTTTTTTCTTTCTTCGTTATATACATAGAAAAAGATAAAAAAGAACATACCATACCATACCTATAATATAGCGCTAATCATAGAACCTATCACTTATTTTCTACTAATTTTCTGTCAGAAGAAATTAATAAATTATGAAAAGAAAAAATAAACACAAAAAGTAATAAATTACAGAAAGAAAAAATAATCATAAAAAGTAATAAATTACACAAAAAGAAAAAATAATCACAAAAAGTTTCAGAAGGCCAGGTGGTTTGAACCCGATACTATCTGAAACTATAAGGACTTACAGTCGAAGTGCTTACCGTTTAAGCTACGACGTTATCTATGGTAAGTTGCAAAATAGATAGTCTTTACCTAATCTTGTATGACGTCAGTCGTCGGTTACGGTTCAAAGGTCAACTAATCCTGACGCTTCCTTAACATTTTACACCCATCCAACGCCGCTAAAGAAGTTTTCACTTCAAAAAATATTTATTAGACATTGTGCTTCGACGACCCAGGTATTTGAAACAATCAGGTACTTCCCAATTATGTGTATACGTTTGATCACTGTCTCGACTGTGTTGATAAGTGATTATGTGATCCAACTACCATAAAACTAAGGTACAATTGCCCTCGGAAGGTACTACAACCGATGGCGACTGGTATGCTAAACACCTGTGACTGGAAGATTGACAGGTTTAGGGTTCCAAGGTCAGAACTACAGATGCATTGAGATTTTAGGACAATATTTGCTTTAACCGTCTCCTAAAAAGGTTCTGGGAATTCTAAATTTGATCGGTATTTTTTTTATTTGTACACCAATTAGATACTCTTTCAACAACATAACCGCCATACTATATTATTATATGTCTGGCAAAATTTTTAATAAGTTCTTTTTATTAATTTTCAGGTAAGATCGATTGTTTCAATACATCACTACCTACTTGAATTAAACAAGTGTGAGTAGGTGAGTACCAGCGCGTTATTTATTTGTTAATGGACTTTTCTTTGCACAATAAAATGCAAGATTTGTGTACACAAATTGCCTCCCCTCCTGATGGGGGTGAGGGCCAAGATTTTCAAGACGGAACTCCGACTGCTAACCTTGACTCTAATGCCAATATTAATTTATTGAGTGGGGTATTAAAATAAAGGAAATTAAAAGCCGCTTGCAAAAATATATAATAAATATATACTTCATAACTAAAATGTATAAAATTAAATAAATTATTAAAAATAAAAAACCCGACTGATGCTGAAAAGATCGAAACAAGCTTTCGATCTTTTCAGCATCGGTCGGGTTTTTTATTTTTAATAATACCTGTAGGTACAGATACGATGCGCACTGACAAACGCAACCACTACCGCCAGCCATACCGTCTGTATTACGTCCGGGAGAGTAAGAGACATCTGAAAACTGGCCGACCTAAAATGCACTATTGAAAATGTTGCTAGCTCTTAAACGATTATCCTATCATCTCACTTTTTATTAGCAACTATCAATTGCCTTTAATTGAATTAATTATATAACAAAAGCTCAGAGTTTTTGCAAGTAGAAAATCAAATTAAACCTAACATCAAACTCATATATTTACAGCAGGATAAAAAACTATGCATGTAATTACGAAAGGTGTATGGTAAATTTGTACTTATATTTATGGAATCAAGTGTTAGTATCCTATGAATTTGCTAGACCATATTTAAGAATAGTGGAGGATCGATTCAGAATTAATAGTGGTTTGTAATTGTAAAAAATATTTCATTGGATGTTATTTTTTAGTTGTAAAGAATCGGTGCAAAAAGTTGTAATTACTTAATTCAATTGAAGGATTGCTTATTATTGTATTCAGTTGATGATACAAAAAAAACTGTATGACCATTTATAAAGAGTATACTTAGTTCCTGGTACCGGTATTCCGGATAATAATTAGCTTTTTTATGCCTATGATATCTTTAACCATTACTGTCTCACAATGTGCTACATGTCGCCGCCAACTGGCTTAATCAGCCGTCTAATTAACTGCCTAGGATGGTAACTAAACGGTGCCATTCAATTAACGGCCTGAATAATATTCAGCCTTAAAGATTATTACAACATTTGAAAGAACTGGCTGGCTAATGCTTAGGCCATTCGGAAGATGAAGCACCACTCCAAAATAACATAGAAAATCATAAACATACATACATGTACTTACGACTGTAAATCCCCGAGGGGGTAAATAGAGGTGTAAGCACAGAAAATTAGTGATAGGTTTATTGAGATAGCTGCGCAATCCGACTAGGGTAGGTTAGGTAAAAAGCCTATTAAGCTTTCGTGGTTATTAATAGGGGTTAAAGTATGTAATTGCCGTTTCATTGTAATAGGTACTTCGAATTGACATAGAACCTTCATGGTTTGAGATTTTTGAGTGAAACTTTTTCCACATGGTACCTATGTAGTTCTTCATTTAAAAATGTGCAACATTCGATTATCGACTTTCAGTTGTTTTTTTTATTCAGCTTAGATAAGAAAGATGGATACTTCGAAAATTCGAGTGATTTTTGAATACGAGTTCCGACGCGGAACTAACGCGGCAGAAACAGCTCGCAATATCAATGTTGCGTTTGGAGAGGGGACTGCTAATGAACGCACCGTGCGATTTTGGTTTAAACGCTTTCGTGATGGAAACTTTGATTTGAAGAACGAACCACGAGGAAGGCCGTCCACACAGGTGAATAACAATGAATTGAAAGACATGGTGGAAGCCGATCCGAGCCAAACTACCCAGGAATTAGCTGCATGGTTTAACGTTACCTTACCAACAATATTGACTCATTTGCGTCAAATCAATAAAATAAAAAAATGTGAAACATGGGTACCTCATGATTTGACTGATCTGCAGAAAGAAATGCGTGTTGAAACTTGTGTTGCCTTGTTGAATCGATACAGAAATGAAGGAATATTGGATCGAATTGTGACATGTGATGAAAAGTGGATTCTTTACGATAACCGTAAGCGAAAAATGCAATGGCTGACCCCAGGTGAAACGCCACAACAGTGTCCTAAAGCAAAGCTTACCAATAAAAAGGTAATGGTAACTGTTTGGTGGTCTCAGCATGGTGTTATTCACTATAGCTTTCTACGATCTGGTCAAGCAATAACGGCAGATGTCTACTGTGCCGAACTCCGAACAATGATAGCAAAACTAGCAGTGAAACAGCCCCGACTCATGAATCGATCTTCACCATTATTGCTCCATGATAACGCGAGACCTCATACAGCACGAGAAACCGTTTTAACTCTACAGGAACTGCAATTAGAAACTATCCGTCACCCTCCGTATTCGCCAGACCTTGCTCCAACAGACTGCCATTTTTTTCGTGATTTGGACAATTTTCTATGTGATAAAAAGTTTTCTTCTCAGGAGGCAGAACAAAATGCTTTCACACAGTTTGTCGAATCTAGATCACCAGAGTTCTATCGCAAAGGCATAAATGACCTTCCTACTAGATGGCAGCAATGTATAGATAATAATGGTAATTATTTTGATTAAATAAATACGTTAAATTAAAAAAAAAAACGAATTTCAATTTGTCAGTACAAATCGGCAATTTCATACTTTAACCCCTAATATTATTATTATCTTCTAATATATAAAATTCTCGTGTCACAGTTTTCGTTGCCATACTCCTCCGAAACGGCTTGACCGATTTTGATGAAATTTTTTGGGCATATCGGGTAGGTCTGAGAATCGGCCAACATCTTTTTTTCATACCCCGATTCGCGATAACCGACATCCACGCAGGCGGGGCCGCGGGCTACAGCTAGTTTTTTATAAAGAAAATTAGCAACCGAAATTATCCAAATTACTAATAATTCCCTCTAACCCCTCCAACTAAGTTAAATTGCTTGTGCTAAGAGTGGGTTCACGTCGGTTTTTTTTATAACCATGCAGAAGGAAGTCATTTTCATAGGTTTGATTAAATGGCTAGGCAAGTAATTAAACGTCATCGATCCTAGCCATTTCCTTAGCCCTTTAATCAACTGGTTGAACACCATTCAGGCCGCTAATTGCACGGCGCTGTTTAGTAAAGAGCCTAGGCAGTTAATTTAACGGCTGATTAAGGGCTGCGACCTTGTATGACAGCAATAGTTACATATATATGTATGTCTTTTATAGTATAAACACTTACGTATATACTTGCTATTGCGATTTATTTGGTGATGTTCGCGTAAATTTCCAACAGTATCATATAGAATAGCATTGCCTGTCTCCTGTCTTTGGTCGATTCAAACCGTGATATGAAATGCCTCAGCACCCTTATACAATAGCCTTAAGGCTCTATTTTGAGAAGCAGTGACTTGGTAAAAAAAAGAACCTCTTGAATCTTGAATTTAGACCCCAAATATCTTGGAACTCCCCATATACACCCATACAAACATATTCAGCCTTTTTTTTATGCCACTTAGGTGGCAGACAAGCACACGGCCCACCTGATGGGAAGTGGTTACCGTGGCCTATGGACGTTTGCAACACCAGGGGCATCACAATCGTGCTACCGGAACGCGGTTGATTAGACAGGTGATCCGCCATTCAGTGTGGGCAATTTCACCCATTTCCATAATCAGGCTTACAAACTTTTGCACTAAGCGGGAATTAAACCCGCGATTTCTAACTTAGCAATCGCTCTGCCGCTACGAGATTAAGTCCATCAAAATCACATAGCATTGTTCCTTGAAATCAGCTTCAAATGAGTACTAATAGGTAGATACAACAAGTGATCACGATTATTGACTTAACCTTCACACTTAGCTGGGTTACGAAGGTTAAATAGGTATAATCAGGCCCTTCGAGTAATTTGATATCGGTTCAAATCCCTCATTCAGTGTGTCAACTTCGTAAGGGTTCCGTATCATTCGCGAAAGACGTAAGTTTTTATGTATTTTCATGCCTGTGTATACTCTAGACGGAGTAGGCCGAGGTTAAGGCATCTTGTTGACAAAAAATTGCATATTAAATGATTTTTTTAAGTATTTACTATGCTAACTTTTCAAATCGATTAAGATAGGAAAAAGTGAATGCTCAGGTGGGACTCGAACCCACGATCTTTCCCTTACAGGGGGAATGCTCTGACCACTGAGCCACCGAGCCACACCTGAAGCTATCCAAATTCTCCTATACTACCGTCTTAGCGCGACGGTGGGAGCCATCTACCGACATTCATAAGACATTCACTTTTTCCTATCATAATCGATTTAAAAAATTGTATAGTATGAAAAAAAATGTCATCACGGTATACCTACAATGGCCTTACCGTTAGTTAGTAAAAGAATTTATCATAATATTTAATAATTATTAATTGAAAACAGAATACATGCATACAACACAAATCTCACCCGCATAATATTCCATCAAAAACCAAACGGTTTGGTGACTCTTTCCTTAACCGTACTATTAAGACCTGGAAATCCCTCCAGCTCTCGTGTTTCCTACGTCTATCAGTCCCCGGTCCTTTATATAACAAAACTAGCTGTCGCCCGCGGCTCTGCCCGCGTGGATGTCGGTTATCGCGAATCGGACTATAATTTGAGATTTAAACTATCTTATCTCTCAAGTTGGATCGAACTGCACATGGTGTGCGAATTTTATTATAATCGGTTAAGTGGTTTAGGAGTCCATTGAGGACAAACATTGTGACACGAGATTTATATATATTAAGATAAAAAAAAATATTTACAGAAAAATCGATATCCCAACTGAGTTGACAAAACTCTGAGGATGTCATGACGATTAAAAGTTACAAGAACTATTGCTCAATAGTACCTGCAATTGCATATTGCAAGTTACTAATTATATAAGTACCTAATCTACAAACAAAATCAAAATAATGATATATTATTGGTTATTTCCTTTCTGTGCCAAACTGGTGGAACTAATATGTATGGTGGTTACAAAATTGTGTAAGTATAAGAAGGAACAAGGTTGGGTTTACATATTTCAACGAAAATTTTTGCGGCGTGTTGGTAGACCTGCCTAAGACTAGATCACCTTTTTGTCGTCGCGCCTGCATACCAGCTTCACCCCTTCAATTTGGTACAAAAACGGGCGTTGAGGCTCGTCGACAATCCCATACTCATAGGCGATGTGGAACCTCTCAGCCTCAGGAGGGATTTTGCCTCGCTGTTTGTGTTCTACCGCCTAAAGAATGGTCTGTGCTCAGATGAATTGTTTGACATGATGCTCTTAGCTACATTCTATCATCGCACCGCTCGCCATAGGCAGGGAATTCATCCTCACACATTGCGACCGGCACTGGAGCGCACCGTGCGGTTTAAAATAAACTTCATCCTACGCACGCTCAGGTTGTGGAATGAGTTTCTTGCTGTGGTTTTCTTATGCATATAAAATATGAGGTTATTCAAGAAGGATTTCTTCAGAGTAGGCAGCACGAGTGTAACGCACCTGGTGTTGCATACGTCCATAGGCCCCGGTAACTATTTTCAATCAGATGGGCCGTGCGCTTGTCTGCCACCTAAGTGCTTTAAAAAGAGAAGATCGAGGGTTCGATTGCCGCTAAGTACCTATTTTTATACATACCTACCCGCATAACTTTCAGCTAAAAAACAGCCAATGGCAAAAAAAAAATGAAATATCTTAACTTAGTTCTCTTATTTTTCGAAAGGAAAAGGTAAAAGTCATTCATAATTTGTTAGTGTCCAACTAACAAATTTTACTGATCCCAAGACGTGTCAATTTTGTCAGTGACTGTACTTTATGAAAACCTATTTAAGAAATATGTAAGTAAAATGTATTTTAGCTGATGTTATGGCCGCCCCCAATTTTATGTGTTGGTAAAATTGGCAAAAGGTCCCTTCTCGATGTAATAAAAAATGTCTATTTATTTAACACCCATCCGGTAGCTGGGGAACATACCCTTCATAAAGACTGGAACATACTCTAGTGCCTTCAGAATCTAATATCTTTATGAAAGGTTCTATCTAATTTACTTGAATAAGGATCTGAGCTGTTAAAATTTATTTAGCTAGCTGTGACATCCATGCTTTATTACGCAGGATAGTTAAATCAATCGATAGTTAAAAAGTGTGAGGTCTATGTCCAGCAGTGGACTGCAGTGGACTAATTGATTGATTGATTGAAAATACTTTTAGGCAGAGAGGTGTATTAATACACACATTTCGATTTCGTCCACTATGATTTTCTGTAGCACATACTTAACAGGGCCAGCCCATTGCCTATTCATATACGACCGCTACGCAAAAGGCGGTAGATTCAATTCCCGCCCTGCCCTAAAAATATAAAATAAATGTAATAACAAAAGATACTAAATATGTTAATCCATATTTTAGAAGCCCATATTACGAGCACAAGCTATGCTTAATTTGGGTCTAAATTGGATCTAGATGTAGCTTTGAATTATGTCCTAGAATATTTTTTGTTACACCTTAAAATATATTCAACTCAATCATGTACCCATTTTTTCTCAAAGAACATGAATATGAAATCGCCTCCCTATTTCTTATCAGCGAACACAATTTCTCAGCCAAGGAATAGTTTTCCCTGACATGGGTCGATCGGTAACTCATAGCGAAATCGCATAATGTGGTGTGTTTACCCATATTTATTTTAGGGTGTTAGTAAAGAATTTCAAGTCTTCACGTTGCGCTAGAGAAAAGTGTTGTTCTGCCCCCTTTTTTTACGTAACCAAAATCCCCCTTTCCCCCCCCCCCCCCCCCCACCCCGCCGGAGCCGGAAGCGAAGGTTATGTCGGACTCGAACCGACTAAAACGCACGCTGTCTGTGGATCGCAGTGCAAGGTCGAAAGTGAGATAGCTAGTGCATATCCCTTGCACCCCGGCTGACCCAAGGCCATTTCTCTCGATCTGGCCCTCTTCGGGGGGGTATGGGGAGGTGCCGCTGAGGCCTACTTCTACTAGGGTGACAGGCGGCTCCACCCGTCACCCCCTAGACAACTGGCATTCGTGGTGAGTAGGGGGGGGGGGGGGGGGAAGGTAGAGAGAGTTTCTGTACCGTCAGTACAGAAGACAAAGCAAGGCTTTGCACTGCCACAGACAGGTCGGGGTTGTGTGACTGGTTGGCGCGGCGGGCGGAAGGGCCCCCGGTCCCCTCCCGGATACTGTATCCGAGTCCACTCCAGTCTCCTCCTCCGGCACTACTACAGCACCAGGAAGTTTACACAGGCTGCTGGTTCAGCCTTCTGGGGCGGAGATTAAGTAATTCCCAGGTTCGAGAACCGTACAGCCTGCGGGCGGCCAGCGGATAACCCTTTCACCGGGTCTCTCTGACCGCCACGCCAACATTTCAGGACTCCAACTACCCGTAACAACTGCCATAGATGTTTGTATGGCAACCGGGACCGACAGCTTAACGTGCTCTCCGAGGCATGACCAGAACAATGCAAATACCCATATTCATGTATATAAATATTTGCATTGAGCGGGGATCGAACCTGCGTAGCGGCCGCGTTCACTACCTCTACGCCACAGAGGCTCTCTCATACATAAATATTATTATATTCTGTTCTACTACTAAGGAAAGGAGAGGGTGTGACTAATTGGAATAGTTCATTGAAACCTTCGCAATCCCGCGTGATTATATATAAGAATTAGGAAACATTATATTGGTTTATATTGGTATTCAAGTTTTATAATACGATACTTAAATGGGTATCAAATCACTGAGTCCTAGAATGAAAATGTAATTTTCAACACTCTTGCTCATAAAGTGGCTATAATTTCGCCGCAATTAGCCACATAATGACACCTGTAACCAAATTGTGACTTTTTCATTTTTTTTACAAGTGAGATATGGATTTCTTTTTAATTTTTATTAGTTGAGTTGCTTTTTTTCGTAAAATGTCTCGGTACAAATTGAGTCGTTTTTAATAGTAAAAAAAAATTAATATATCTTCCTAAAACTTACTTATACTTGCTATTTAAATAGAAAATTTAAACTCGTTCGTGTTTAATGAACAAAATTTTCACTTAATAAAGTAATAACTGTTGTTTCCTCTGTAACAACTTTTATTTCCCCATTAAGGTCGCGAAAAATTAAATAAAGTAAGTAACCTCTTTTAGTCTATGGCCGATCGAAATGCGCGCACATAGGAAAAAAAACCAAATTAATTTTAAATTTCACAACTCATTTTCACTATTAAAATTACAGGTATTTATTAATTAAAATGACTACAAGAACTTGTTATGAAGAAAAATTTTTATGTTGTACAACGTCCGATATATGATGTGATTGATGTGACGCCTTTAACGTTTACTACCTGAAAACTGCAAGGGTAAATATCTATTTTAGTATTATTTTATTCACTAGAGTGTTGAAAAACATAATATGATACACGTGATTATTAATGACTACAGTTCTTGGCTCTCTTAAGACCCTCACCTAACGGCTCGGGTCTTAATGGCGCGTCAGCGGTGATCACCAACTTTATGAACTTGTACTATAATGTACTATTTATTAATCTCTCTGATGGGTCCTTTACTAGACGTCGATTACTTCACGGAAGCAATCAGACTTATAATTTATTATTATTAATGTATAAATATTGCGCCTGTATAGTAAATAACTCTTGGCGTATGAAGTCTATGGACAATAAACATTTATTTATTACTATAAGTACACGAGGATGTACATCATGAAATACCATGATATAAGTAAAAACTACATAACGATGAGATCATTCCTTGTTTTTAGAGTTATATTAAGACATCTGTGTAGATTTCTAACACTTTTCAAAAAATAAAACTACTTACTCTAAGTCACGCCTAACCTACCGGCTTTCTAAAATGAAAATCCCATAAAAACCCAGTCAGTTCTGAGATTATTCGGCACTAACAAACAATCATATAATTTTATAAAAATCTTTTAGTAAATATCTACTATGAATAGATTTTTTTCTCTATTCATATGTATATCATAATAAAAGCTGGTATTTTAATATTACAAACAGACACTTCGATTTTATTTACTTGTGTAATTTCATAAAATTTAAATTGCCTTTATAAATCTTGTATAAATAAGTAATAAACATCTACTAACACATAAATAACATCATAAGGTACAATAGGAAGAAGGATATTGCAAATCCACTTACACGTAGACATTAATAATCTTAATCTATGTATATATAAAAATGAATGCTTATTTCCCTTGGTCACGCTATCACGCGTGAACGGCTGTGCCGATTTCACTAATTCTTTTTTAGAATATTCCGTGCAGTATGGGGATGGTTCTTACAAGGAGAAAAATTTTAAAAAAGGGTTAAGCCGTCACTGGAACCGGAACAGGGTGAAGCTTCGGACATCAGCTAGTCCTAGAATGAAACTATTAAGGTAGCTTATGGCCATACAATCATCATCATTGTCTTAGCGTTGTTCTCAATGACATCTGAATCTTTCTATTCGGAGACGGTCTCTTTACTCCTCCGCCTCATTTTAGTTTAGCATAAGCGGATTTTATGGGGTCAACCACAGAAATTTATTGGGATAGAATGGGCATGTGATCGGGAAAAGCGTGGCAACTTTTTGGTCAATTCCTGTCTTATGAGACAGGAACTAAACGCTTACTCGGTACTATTAAGACCAGTATGTAATAACATCGTTTAAAATACCGTGGATATGCCAGATTGTGGTATTTCCAACTGTAGAATAAAAATGGAGAAGTAAATTTGAAAAATAAAGGTATTTCTTATCTCTCGTGAGTGTTGATTTACAGTGAAAAAGTCGCCACGCGCGACATGCCGGTGAACACTGCGTATGACCGTTCTGTCCTAATATATTTCTATGGGATCAACTGCCTTTCACTTCCTCTCTGACCTCTCAAGCCAGAGAGGAAGAGAAAAGCCTAGAGCATCGTCTGCTAATCAGCAAGTGTACCAGCATGGCCTTTAAGTTTTTAGTTGAGCCTTGCGTATGTGTGAAATTAAATACCATTGATGTAAGCACTGAGACGTATTTAGTCTCCTAGAAAAGTGGCACAACGTTCAAATCCCATACATTCGTAATTCTATTCCATCAAAAGCTGGCCAACTAATTGCCACTTGTCTAGAGGGGCAGATCTTTTTTGGTACAGGTTGAGACGTGCACAGTGGACAAGAGAGCAAATGCGACATGGACTTCTAACTAACGTTGCACCACTTGTTTAAATAGACAGTTGATGCTAGAAGTATCAATTAATTGATTCTTATTCATTACTTATTTATTTATTTCACATCGAGAGCTACAACAAGCTCATTGCTAGGACGAATGTCTAAAGCGGCACTAGTAGGTTCGCATCAAATTTGGTTAGGCAGGGAGGGGAACTTGGGTAGTGAAGGTGAGTGTGGATGTACATCAACAAAAGGGGTCCCTTCTAAACCTACACTTGGGTCGCAAGTCCCAGACACTGTCCCGAGTTCCCAACTCAGCAACGCGATGAACCCGGCACCCGCACGGAGAATCCATAAATTGCTAAGAATATCGTCTCTATCGTCTCATCACACGCTATATAACTGTAACTAAAAGGCAATTATAAATCACAATATTCATAACGTCCTAAGTTTATAAACAATTTTCTTGTTCATACCGATTACGTAATAGTGTTGTAATATAATAAGATGATTATAGGAACCAATTATTCTGTTTATAGTTATTGCATGCCATGGTGGGAATAATTTTGGATTGCACGAACTTGATGAGAATTAGTTAACATTAATAAACATTACAATGCAGATGGATACTATGAAATGTAAATTCGTAATTTGGTCCCGCTCGAAACACGAATGAAACATGTTAGGTCCAACTAAGTGTGACATGCCTTCTTTAAGTTCGACTGCAAGTGCTCGTAACTTCACTATGTAATTTCAGATGTAAGTGTTTTTACCACTGTGGTGGCAGACAAGGACACGGTCCACCAGATGGAAAGTGGTTACATGGCCTATAGACGTGTGCAACACCAGGGGAGTCACACTCCTGCTGCCGACCCTGTAAACACAGAGAGTTTCTGTGCCATCAATGTAGAAGAACGAAAAGCAAAAGCAGGAATAACCTTTGAGTCTTCCCATTGACAGCACAAAAATTCTCCAGTGAGCGTTGGCTTACACTATTTACTGGTCGGACTGCTCAATTGGATGGAGATTTCGTCGTGTTCTACCTCCCACTGAAAGTTACATGGCAGTTTTTTTTTTACGTGCGTGAATTCCCCACTGATACCCCCCCTTCGGCTCCGAAAGGTTGTCGGACTCGAACCGACTAAACCGCACGCCGTCTGTAGGTCGATGTGCTAGGCCGAAGGTGAGGTTGTCTAGTGACATATCCCTCGCACCCCGGCTGACCCAGGGCCATTCCTCTCGGTCTGGCCCTCCTCGGGAGGGGGGACCACGCGGTCCCTGACTCGCCCCCGGTATAGGGAGGGCCCACAGCAGGCTACGGCGGCGGCGCGCATCGTAGGACGATGCGCGCCGCCGCCGTAGCCTGCTTCTGCTAAGGTGACGAGCGGCTCCACCTGTCACCCTCAGGCCCGCGCTCATGGGGGGCGGGGGTCGGTTTGCGCCCTCCGACACCCGAGCCGCCTTCGAACGCGGCCAGCGATGTCCGCGAGTCTTTCTCGCTCGCTGCGCCGCGCCCGCTCTGCTGTCTCCTTCACGAGCATGACCAGCTCGCAGAAGGAGGTGCTGGCCGCCCACGGGTTACATGGCAGTCCAACAGTTTGATTCACATAAAATATTGTAGATTATCAATATGGTGTAGTTGTAAAGAGTCAGATTCCCGCTACTTGCTAATATTTGCATGCGAATATGTTCATATTTTACACAAGCTATTACAAGCTTTACCAAGTTCGAGTCTAGATTTGTGTACTGTACTATATCGTTGTGTACTATGATCGAGATTACATATCGAGATTCGCCTTAATATCGAAAATACTAGTAAGTATTACGTGATTTTTATAGGATTCTACAAGAAGAGCATTAGAATATTCCTACAGGGTTGGCAGCACGAGTGTGACGCTTCTGGTGTTTCACACGTCCATAGACCACGGTAACCACTTTCTGTCAGGTGGGCTTATCTGCCTAAGTAGTTTATTAAACGTCATTTTCATATTTTGACAGCCCTATTACCAGCCTGAAGAAAAAAACTAGGGTAAAAGTCACAATTCTCGTCCACACATCAATTAACAACACCAATAGTTGTATCATCCGGGTCCGTGGAGCCCCCGATATAAATCAACGGCTGGTAATAGAGAAGCGTGTGTTTTGATCACGACTTTGATATAAGAATTGTGCTGTCATTATAAGTAATGTGTTTTGTGTTGTGTAGCTCGCGTGATGCTGTATTGGGTCGGAAGGATGTTTGTAATAGCAGCCTATGAGTCATTTGAAGGCCACAGGATGGCGCAGAGCCTTGTAATCATTTACAATTATATTTTTAGATTCCGGAATAAATGCCGTTTTGTCATTATTTTTCCATCTCAGAGATTACTTTTCAGTTCCACCCTTTTATGGCGAGGACAAAATATTGCTGGTACACTACATTTTTACCTTTCAAACCTGGCCCTTAAACGATATTATTTTCATGAAAAATAATAATTTAAAAAAATAACCGTTGTAACCAGTTGATGGTGTTCAAAACGACACCATATTTTAATGCTAAAACCATAACCATATAATTTTTATTATATGTTGTAAGTAATTATAACCGCAGACATGGCCATACAGCGGTTGAATATCTAAATAATTGTATTTTAATGATGGCTTAAAATAATTATATGAATTATTATTTTCGTTTGTAATGCAAATGTGTCTCCCACGCTGAATCTAAATGACGTTTTAGCAAATAATAATCATAAAGCAGTTATTGTTGTGTTCAATTATTTAATAACCATATTTTTTCGTTGTTACCATAGATACGTGGAAATTAAAAGCGGTCAAGTGCGAGTTGGACTCGAACTTAACGTTGCTTTTGGAAAATTGGATTTACCAAAATAACTCACCGAAAAATAAAATACAAATGGGTTGGCTACCAAAATCTCGATAGCTACAAAAAAATTCCAGATTGGGAACCGCGTATCGGTCGTTGCATATTGGAACGCCCCTCCTCCCCACATAAACCAAAAATTAATCGCAAATACCTAAAATATGTCTAAGAACCCGTGAACAAAACGCCCATGATATCAAATAAAACATAAAAGATATAATAACTTTACGAAACCCACACATTACCCCGCTGGTAGTGACGTCATGAGACAGTGATTGCACCTCATTACTGTGTCCGTGTCGCACGTAATTGAATACACGGACGACAATATAAATGTTCACCCTGTCCTGAATGCACTGAGAGAAAAAAAGGCCAACAAAGCGACAATAAAAACTTTGTTAAGATTTTATTGTGATAGCATTAAAGTACTTTGCTACTTCAACGAGCTGTGCATAGCGGAACCAACAATCTTTTTGTTGTTGATTTTTTATTGTGCGTCGAGCTATAGACACCTGAATGCTATGACAAAGTTCAAAATGCTTTGATAAGTTGGCAATGTCATTTTGTTAGCTTACCAACATATGAGTTGATATAATAGCAAAGTTAAAGGTTGTTGGAATGTAAAAATTTTACTTTGTTGAGAGATCCAAACAACATTGTCATGTTAACTACTTCATATTTTGCTAAAGTCATACATTGTATTCCCATCAAATTCAACATAAGCGTTCCAACAACTCTTATTTTGATAAATACAACTTTGTTGTAGAATCTCGGCATACTTAGTTGGGTCAAAAAAGTGCGGGAGAAGGGCGGGTAGCAGGGGACGGGGAACTATTGCGTGGTAACTGGTGTCCTTCACGTGGCTCGTTCATTTGTGTGTCGGCGACTGGACGACGCGCTAGTTCAAATAGGTATTATTTTGTTCGTCGTATTTTGTGTGCGTGACAGTATTTGTAATTTTAAACATACCAATATCGTGGATCGTTTTTGTTATGTAAGTGACGTCCAATTATTTATTAATCTCTGTGTGCAAAATAATTGTGCATGTTAACGGACAGTGCGTGTAAAGTTCAGCATGGAGGAAAATATTACCAGTTTAAAAGATTGTCATTCCTGTAAATAAGCCGTTGACATCATATATGTATAGATAGTGCTTAATTTGATATGAATGTAAAATAAAGTACTTATCAAAAATTGTTATACCTAATCATTGATTTTGTTGTTGAAAATATAAACTCATTAAATTACATTGCATTTTATTCATTTCACCATAACCTTCTAGGTAAGAACGTCACCTGCAGGTTTTTTACGTTTACTTAATTAAAGTGTATGTCTCATTTCATATATATTTTGTTCAACATAAGCTGTAGAAGAGTTGATATTTACTCGCAAGGTTTAAATATCAACTCTTCTACAGCTTATGTTGAACAAAATATATATGAAATGAGACAAACACTATATATAGAACAACAAAGAAACTTTGTTAGAGTAGCAAAGGCTACTTTGTTGTAGGATCAAAGTGAAGTTATAGGCCCTTAGCAACGTTGCTAGCGTAGCTAAACGAGAGTAAGTACAGAGACAATGTGCATTGATTTTATAGCAAAGGACTTTGTCACGCTAACAAAGGTACTTTGTTATAGAAACAAAATGAGCATTGTAGATGCATCAATTTGTACATTGTTAGACCTACAGATATTGTTCAGTCAACAAAGTTTGCAGTTTTGAAACACTTTGTTGACTTAACAATGTATTATTTAACAATAAAAACTTTGTTAATCCAACTATTTACTATGAACGGCTCCCCAGCGTTAAAGTTTTTTTGTTGGCGCAACAATATTTTTTTCTCAGTGTGGCTGTGATTAGGTTAATATTATTTTTGTATCTTTTGGGTCGTATTTGTTTTGTATATTGAGGTTTTATTTATTGAGCCAATAGTTTTAGCTTAGCGATAAATAATTTGTTGGATAAAATGATAGTAATTATTATTCTTGTATTTTTGGAGGCTTATATTTTAAGTTCACATGTTTGTATAAGTATGTATAGGTCAAGTATACATTTTGCAAGTCGTTTTCTGTGTTCAGTTGGTATATCTATGTAATTTGAATGATTGGAGCCTGTAGACAAAGTGATTCTATTCATGGAATCGCTTCGAAGCGAATAATTTTCTATTCGGTATCAATGAATCGCGATGTCATGTCGTTGTCCTGCGGTGCTTATAAATATTTCAAATGACAAAGACTCACTTAAATTTTATTAAATTTCTGTGGTCATAGTAATGACTATGTCAATTTTATTATTTATTTATACATGTACATAATTATTTACAATTTAAATTTATCCTATAAACCTATATTAACCTACATACACTACTCTTCGATTTCACTATCGTTTTCGCCAATACAATGTCACTTTGTCTAGACCCTTACGCTAGTGTTGGGAGATCAGAAGTACAAGCGGACAGATCCGCAGTTTGTAATAAATTTATTTTTTGATGTGTACATGTGTAATATATATAATTATATCCTCACTTCCATATAATATTGTTACCATCACTAATTACTTGTGAATTCACTTAAGACATGTTCTATAAATAATTTAACGCCACCTATAAGATAGGCACACATTTTCGAACGAAAATATTTGCTAATTAATGATATTGGAAATTTGTTTAAGAGATCAAATAGGTAATTTATTTGCTAACACAGTTTAAGTCTATGAGGGTAATTATTATTACGTTTATAAATGAAGCACATATGATTTTCTTTAACTACCTCCTACTGTAATTACCTACTAGTATTGTTTGTTTTTATATAGGGCACGGCAATTTACTTCACCTGGCCTGATGGTAAACTGAAGGCAAAGAGGGGTGTTTACAATGGTGGTAGTCAGCTTGACGACCTCATCAGATGCTTTTTCACACCCCGCTTAAAGGGCGGCGATAAGACCCATCATGGGGGAGTGGCTAGAGAGGCCACACGGTGGCCTCTCGTACCGTCAGACGCAGGTCATTACCGGACACGGTAACTTCGGGCGGTACCTGCATTTGATGGGCATAGAGCCAACGCCCGAGTGCCATCACTGCGACGCGAGCGTGGACTCGGGGCTGCACACGCTCACCGAGTGTCCGGCGTTTGAAGCGCCGAGGCGGGAGCTTGTGACGGCCCTGGGGGTGAGAGTGCTCACGCTCTCCACCCTGCTCGCGGCGATGGTCCACTGCGCGGATGCGTGGGCGGCCAGCGCCTCCTTCTGCGAGCAGGTCATGCTCGTGAAGGAGACAGCAGAGCGGGCGCGGCGCAGCGAGCGAGAAAGACTCGCGGACATCGCTGGCCGATCTCCGCCCCCCATGAGCGCGGGCCTGAGGGTGACGAGTGGAGCCGCTCGTCACCCTAGCAGAAGCAGGCCACGGCGGCGGCGCGCATCGTAGGACGATGCGCGCTCCCCCCATACCGGGGGCGAGTCGGGGACCGCGTGGTCCCCCCTGCCGAGGAGGGCCAGACCGAGAGGAATGGCCCTGGGTCAGCCGGGGTGCGAGGGATATGTCAAAAGACAACCTCACCTCCGGCCTAGCACATCGACCCACAGACGACGTGCGGTTTAGTCGGTTCGAGTCCGACATAACCTCCCCCTTCGGCTCCGAAGGGGGGGGGGGGTATTCGTGGGGATTTCCCGCACGTAAAAAAAAACCCCCGCTTAAAGGACCCGGGACTGTAGGAAGAAGGAAACACGTGTGACGTGAGCTGGCAAGGAGTTCCAGGTCTTAATGGTACGACAAAGAAAAGAGTCACCGAACCGCTTGGTTCTTGAAGGAATATTCTGCACCGTGTACGGGTGTGTATAGTGGCTATCATCCCATAGCATTGTTACCAGTTACATGCGAGTCTGTCTTCCTGGGGTCCACTGACTTCACCCGTGGATTAACTTATACGGCTTTTACAAAAGAGAATGCCTTCCAACTTTTCGTCCTCAATTAATAGTTGTAGTAATAGTAATTTCACTAGTACTTCATGAAACTTGTAGAAGGTAGGACACGACGGTATTCCCGTCCAATTGAGCCGACTGGGGAAATACCTCCGCCCTACAGAATACCGCGGCCATAATAACCTCGCGTTGTGTTCCCGGCGGCGAATAAGGTACCCAGAGCTTACTGGAGACGTTGGGATGCTGTCAGTGGGAAAACCAAAGGCTATTCCTGCTTTGTCTTCTACACTGACGGCACAAAAACTCTCTGTGTTTACAGGGTCAGCAGCACGAGTGTAACTCCCCTAGTGTTTGCACACGTCCATAGGCCACGGTAACCACTTACCGTGTGCTTGTCTGCCACTTCAGTTGTATAAAAAAAAACGTTTAAAAATGTACAAACTGTACTATATTTTATTTATTTTACAACATATTACTATTACGATATATATCTACTTTTCCGTGTGAGTAATTACGTGGGTAACCACCACCAGTACCTACACTAGTTGGATGTCCTATTTCCTCACAATTGTTATTCAAATTATCAAAGCGACAAGCTACATAGGAATAGTTATGTGCTTAATGTAACTCCAGTAGGTAGATGCATTGTATCTTATGTATCTACAATGCCCGCTGAGTTTCTTGCCGGAGTCTTCTCAGGTCGGGGCCGCGTTTCGAACCGGTGGTCCATTTGCTAAGCTAGTCTAGATTTTTTTTTTAAATTTGACGTTTTGTAAGTACCTTTTTAATGGTCTATACAGAATAAATGATTTTTGACTTTGACTTTGACTTTGAAATATAAAAATAAATCGCTGAATGTGTTGCTAAGCGCAAATCTCGAGAACAGCTGAACCGATTGCAATAATTCTTTTTTTAGAATATTCCTTGCAGTGCGAGGATGGTTCTTACGCAGAGAAAAATTGTGCAGAGATTCCGGGAAGGCAAATTAATTGAGTGACGCATAATGGCTTAGGGGTGCTACGGGGTTGAAGTATGCCACGGGTGAAACCGAGGCGGGTCAACTAGTGTGAAATATGTTTCACGATCTGTTTAGTAAGAGCCTTCCAGCAAGTCCAATTTAGTGCATATATTTGTTTGCAAGAATATGTGTATTTCCTTTGGTTACAAGATTTTTATGTAAGTACTAGCTTTTGAACGCGGCTCCGCCCGCGTGGATGTCGGATATCGTGACCAAACATAGCCTATGTCCTTTCTCAAGGTCTAATCTACCCCTATGCCAAGTTTCATCAAAATTGGGTCAATGGTTTAGACGTGAAAGCGTAACATACAGACAGACAGACAGACAGAGTTACTTTCGCATTTATAATATTAGTATGGATGTATTTATAGAAAAAGAGTGTGGAAGAATATTCATACACTTTCTAGAATCAAAATTACAAGGTATGCTTAACTTTGGGTCTGGCAATGGTATGATAATGGTATAATAATTCCCAAATTAAATGAAATAAAAAAAAAATCTACATGAAAATATTGAACATGCTGAATTATTCACACATAAATTATAATCACAACAACAAAATCACAAATCAAATCCAAACTTACTCAAAATTTGTAAATAATGACGTTGAGCGTAACTTGAACACTGCATCTGCATATTCATTTAATTTGAATAAAATATTATTTATTCATCAAATGAAAAAAAAAACGAACGAACGAACGAATTACAAACGAACATGTTTCGTCAAAGCAAGTTTAAAATTTATGCTCTTCTAATCAGAACCCTTCATAATGGCCGTTGTTCCAAAGTTCGTCGTGTTAGAGAGACTATTCATAAGGTGCCCGACACGCAGCGTTACATTTTCCTGTTTGCAAATTGCCGCTGTATTTTGTGAAAAGTTTAAATTACAATTTTGATCTTTATTTGAATTTATTTCAACAAATACAAACTTTCATTTTCACAGTTAGGTTTGTTTGGGTTATTGTTATTAAAAGGTCTTTGTAATGATGGTAGTTATGATTGAAATATTAATATTGTTACTCTCGACGAGTATTTCAAAATAAATTTAATTTTTTGAAGTGAAAACTTCTTTAGCGGCTTTGGATGGGTAAAAAGTGTTAAACTCGCGTCAGGATCACTCGACCTTTGAACCGTAACCGACGGCTGACGTCATACAACATTAGCTACAGATTGTTTATTTTGTCAGGAACGCTAAGAAGCTTCGTAGCTTAGTGGTATGCGCTTCGACTGTAAGTCCTAATGGTTTCAGATAGTACCGGGTTCGAACCTGGGCTTCTGACTTGTTGTTGACTTGTTGGCTTTTTTGTAAACTTTGATTAAGTGCATTAGTTTGATCTATCATACCTTTGCAGTATGAAGTACGATGTTGTTTACTGCCCACTTATATGTCCCAGAAGGCACACACAGAGGTTGTGTAACGGCCCCATTTATAGCTTAGCTTCATCACATGCCTTAATTAGGCTCTCGCAGTCCACAGCTGTACCCCTAGCACGAACAACTATCGTAATCCTATTGTAAACGTATTGACATAACGGAGCATTGCGATTGGCCGGCTTCACACACACACAGGTTTACAGTAGGCAGGCGGCCAATCACAATGCTCCGTTATCTCAATGCGTTTACAGTACGATTACGATAGTTGTTCGTGCTAGGGGCACTGGATATAATTCTTTCTCAATGTTGTTAGGCTTTGAACTACATTTTCCACGCTGACCAGATGGGTTGCTACAGGGTTTTATTTCGAATTTATCTTCTCTCTTCACAAAAAAGACTATCAGGTATCGTCTGCGTATTTTTCATGAAATATTTTCCGGATGAAATGTGGTGGTGATACTTGTATTTTTTTCCCACCATACGGATGATGCCTACCTCTATGGAAAATAAGAGGAACTGTATGTATAGAAGATGTGAAATATATACTGTACATCCGCGTGGATGTAACCGCTTGACCGATTTTGTGCAAACTTCACATAAACCATCTACTAAATAGTCCGAACAAAGCCTAAACATTCGATTTGGGTAGGTGAGCCCGTTGTTGAATTATAAAATTACAAGGAAAAGTGGCATTGATTTTTATATACATATATACTGTATTTCTTCTACCCGTATAAAGCTTTACTCCTTGCTTGATTATGACTCATTTTAATTCATGAATTACGTACTTATAGAACTTGTTAATAATTATACCACACTAACGTCTTAATGAAACAAACAATTACAATGTGTGAATATGACCTCAATCGGTCAACTCATTTACGCTATAACTATTATAAGTTCAACCAATTATATAATACTAACCTTTACCTGCGGCTCCAATTGCGTGAATTCGCGTCCTTTAAAATAACATCGGGGAAAATTTCCCCACTTTTGACCCATAAACTTAAGCATTTCGTCTTTCAAGATTGTTATAATATGCTTGTGGCTACACAGTTACCATTTATGTTAGTTCCTTTTTTCTGCGGAAACCCTTACAGTATAATAACCCCTACGGTCAGTGGCGGTCTAGAGGGGCAGGATTCTATTCTCCCCATTTTCAGTTACATACAAAATACGCAGCTACCCACAACCATTATATAAACTCCACAATACCACCAAAAGTAAATGTCAAACCTTAAATTTATCTCAAAAACCAACCGAATCATAATTTATTGTATGCGAAATAAGCTTGTGAGCAAAAAGTCGGCGGCCGACTCGCAATTTGCAAACATTATGCATCACCCGGTCCGATTTACGAGGCTAAACATTTTTTTGTGTGTATTTTTTTAAACCATTGTGTTACTTAATAAGCTTGGTAAAAGGCGTAGGGATTAATAAGTCGCCATTTGTTGGCACAATGAGGTTCTATAATGCAATTTAAAAAGTATTGTATTGTTTTTTTTTCTTAGCTTGGTAGCGAATTCTAGCTGGCTTCTATATTCGAATGTTTTTCTTTAGCCGCGGAATGTAGGTATGTATGTAGTTTCTTCGTTCATGTGTGATACTCTTTCCTGAGACCGACTTCAGCTTATCATCAGGTTACGTGAAGTCATATTGTTATCTGAAAATGGTTGAACTGTTTTAAAGATTGTCAACGAGAATATTTAGATATTAGGGTTATTTAGTCAGTTACATACCTACATTAATTTAGTTCAAACAAAATTTGCTTGTCCAACCTCTACAACCCACATTAGACGCTAAGAAGTTATCCTTACTTTGACTGTAAGGCAAAGTCTCAGCAAAGAGGGTCACCCATAACCGGCTCCAACAATGTTACTATGGTGGCCATCAAGGACTCAGGACTGTAGAAAGAAATAAACACATGTGCTAGTAAAAAAATTCAAAACTTTATAGTGTAGCCAAAGAAGAGTCACCGAACCGCTTAGTACTTTTTAGAATAGTTTGCAAAGTATGAGAGTGACAGCTTAGAGTGCCTTACCACCAGAGATATGCTATGCAGCTATATTACAAGGATGTAAAAGCTACCCTATGGAACTATGTGACTGTTTCCACTGTACTATGCTATGTAGCGTAGCGATTTAGAAGTGCTATGAAGATTTACGTTCAAGCTATGCGACGTATAAATCACATAAATACTTATTTCGAACACAGCGCGCATTCATAGTACGCATCCACAGGATTTATCTTTGTATATAAAAAAACATAGCTAAATTCATATCCACCAGTGCTATAGGTACTATGTGGAACAATGAATATGATTGGTGGATATCAAACACATCCTAATAACGTAGCATAGCACATCTCTGGTGGAAAGGCAGCCTAAGCCTTGTACGTGTTGTCTTGTACAGAAAAGGAGAGGGTGAGTAATTGAAAGAACTCACATTTTAGGCCATTTATATTATTATGTCGTTCTACTTGGCTACACATACGACTCTGCTAAAGATTGGTGCATCATGCTGACGTGTTCCGACGCGAACTAATATTTTAAGGCTTCACGCGTCAGCGAACAGACGGTTCCTTTATCGTTTGACCTTTACGAGGCCATAGTAATGGTGGGAATTCGTGCCCTTGGTTAATAAGTTACGTCAACCATAGAGGCAAAAATAATAGAAGATTCGTTAGGTTATCAAAATTATACCAACTGTAGTGAATTCAAATTTCGTGTGGTGACGGAGAAAGAATACAAGTTAATATCACCACTCCATCTCATCCAAAGGGTGTCTTAATCCAATGTTGGACGTCGGTCTTCCCCAATGGGAGGTTCTGTCCAATGGGAGAGTCAGACTGACTAGCGAGAACTACGCAGACGATATCACTGTGAGAGAAGGAAAACTCGAAATAGAACTCTGTACCAACCAGTCTGGTCAACATGGAAACAGTAGGCCAACCTCCCAACATTGGGGAAGACCTACGTCCAACATTGGATTGCAATTGAAATAATAAATAATTGTGTGATTGAACTTCTACATCAGTTTCATATTAATTTCTCCGGTACGATATTGTACGAACAATCTACGAAACGACAGTTACTATAGGAATTGAATGCGCATCTATACGCCACGGTTATACCACCATTAGTTCCAATTAATTACGGATATTAGTTATAAATCCCCTAATATTTATGAATGGTAATAAAATTGTTACCAAATTACCTTTAAATGCTTCAAAGAATTACCGAAAAACGTTACAAAAAATACTGACAGAAAGTTAGACAGCTAATGGGTTTCGTTCTCATCACTGGTAAAAACGTAACCTACATTGTTGTTATTGGTGTGGGAGGGCCGAGTCATAAATCCCAGCCGAATAATAATGACTGCGCCCTATTTGTTATCGATTTGTCGAATTTTGTAATCGATATACCGAATCGATGATACGAATCGGCTAAGGCGTGGTACGTTTAGACTGGATTGAGCCTCAATTATTTGTTATTGTGTGTTGATTTTAGAACTAAATACTTATCTTGCATTTACGAGATTTCCCGTCACCTACCAACCATTCATCATCATCTTCATATCAGCCGCACATTGTTCACCGTTAAACATAAGCCTCTCCTATGGATTTCCAGAACGACCGATCTATAATTTGGTACGTCCAATAGACATTGAAAATACCTACCTACTTATATAAAAAAAAACGAGATATCGACGTAAGCAGAAAAAGTATATTTTTGAAGTGAAAACTTCTTTAGCGGCGTTGGATGGGTAAAAACTGTTAAGCTCGCGTCAGGATCGCTTGACTTTGAACCGTAACCGACGACTGACGTCATACAACATTAGCTACATACTGTCTATTTTGCAAAATATGATAAATAGCTTCGTAGCGGTTAGCGCTTCGACTGTAAGTTCTTATGGTTTCAGATAGTACCGGGTTTAAACCTGGCCTTCTGACACTTTTTGTAATTATTTTACTTTTTGTAATTTATAACTTTTTGTGATTATTTTTTCTTTTTGTAATTTATTAATTCCTTCTGACAAAAAATTAGTAATGGCTTCTATGATTGGCGCTATATTATAGAAATGGTATGGTATGGTATGGTTCTTTTTATCTTTTTCTATGTATATAACGAAGAAAGAATGAAAGAAACAGTTTTCACTCCTGCCGGCACTCCCAGAGTGCAACCCGTCTTTTTTTCAAGGTTTTTTTCCGTAATCACTCTACAAAAATAAACTTATTTTGCAAAATCAACCCGATCATTGATCATGCATTGACAGCGGTACACTCACGTTCAAAATACACCAAACCGTTAAATATCCCTAGACAGTTTGAGGTGCTGTTTAATAAACAAATCACGTACGCAAACACACCTGCCCGACATCTAATATTCGTAAACTAAACACTTTGTGCTGTGAATGTAACAGACTGGCGCCCACGACAAAGGCAGCGTTTAGCTGTAAACTGGCTTGTGTTTATCGTAGGCAAAGAAACTGATTATAAATCCATTGTTTTGTACCTAGTGCTTATTAAATGGATTTGTTTTTCGTTATAAGGTACTCAGGCTTGTCACCTGTGAGTTAGGTGTGCCTTACATCCAAATTTCTTAAACAAACAAATAATCATGCCTGTATGGGATATACAGGCGTGATTATTTGTTTGTCGAAGGGGTAGATCTCGTAAACTAGAAAGACCGAAAGACTTTATTCTGTCAGTTTTTTTAACTATGATTTTAAACCTCCCTCGTATTTAGGGGTGAACGTATTGCAGCCAACCGAGCAATATCTTTAGCTCTAGAGATTTTCACCAAAAACTTTAAAGAACATTCTTTAGATATTAATTCTATATAAAATAAAACGTATAGCGCAAAGTAAACACAAATATTACGATGAAATCGATATCACGCAACGAAACAGGTTCACATAATAGGAACGATAACAATACGATGCTAAACAATCGATTATTATGAATATCGAATCATATACGATCCCGAACAATCGTAGTATCGAACCCAAAATTTTCGGTGTATCATCAACGTCAAACCGTACTGAAAGGACCCAATCAGGCATGTGAAATATGAAGCCTGGTAATTGGTACCAGTTTCGATTTCCGTCAATAATACCTATTGTTCTTTGACATATTTCTGACGCTGACGGAGTAGACCACAACTTTGAATGGAATTTATGAAATTCTATGATAATATCGAACTATGTAAGTTATGAGGTATGTTTATTTGGATAAAGGAATTTTTGTGAATTTATTCCAAGTATTCCTTTTCTAAAGATTCATTCTTCCAGTATAAAGCAATGGTTAGAAATTTTTGATGTTGCTCAGCGGACGTTAGTAATATTTTAACTGAATTACCTTTGATTCTTTCGCTTTGAACGTGCAGCCTTTCAACAATGATGGTACAAATTCCACATAAAGAATCGAAATATATTACATCTGAAATTAGGTTCAACCAGCAAAATAGTTCAGTTGGGATGTGCTTTGAAGTTTTATTATGTGAAGTTTGTATCTAACCTAGTTACTTTGTTTGCGGTTTTACATTCGTAGGTCGAATTTGAGTTTAACTAAATTAGGTTCTTACTTGAATAATAATGGAAAGCGTTATCATATTTTGACTAATTTTAAATTACATTAAATTACTAAAGTTACTATATATACACAATAGTAATAAACTAAAACTAAAAGTTAAAATGCGTCGTGGAATTAATCCGCATCCGCATGCCTCTTGTGCTAGCGTTCCCAGAAGACTGGCAGCATTGCCACGTTGTATGGCAATGCTTAATCTCTGGCCTAAAAAGACGTCAGCCTTCTGGTCACGAGAAGCGTCGACTATACGCTTCGCAATCTCCCTGAAGAGATTACGGGCGCTCGGACCCCAAAGCCCAAACGTTTCGACTCCAAACGGCACAAATTCATAATCTCCATTGAATTGGAGTATTTGCGCCGCTTGAGAGCCTCTGCAGAAGCTGCAGCAGCGCTAGCACAGCCAGCCGTACCAGGTATATGAGTAGGGGTAATGGTGTCGACGCATGTTGCGTCCCACACGAGAATCCTACCAATTTTCCAACGCATTAATGACATATCATCCGCTCTCTTGCCATCGTCGCGTGCCAAACCGTTTGGTTCAAGCACAGCTGACACACCGGCGGTGACAAGAGCACGGCGGATTATGTCGTTAAGGTTGACGTGCCGTGGAATACGCCCAGCGCTCCTGCAGCACGACAGGCCATGGTGTCCGAGTCGGTCAACTGCTTCTCCACAACGGCATTGATGCGGAGAAACACACGGCGCACCTAAGCGGAGGCACGTCGTGATGCGTAAGGTAGTGTCATCTAACACAGTCCCTACTTGCGTAGATGACAAAAGAGCTTGTAACCACAGACCCGATTCCCACTCTCGAGCTGCCAGTAAACGGGCACGCTCAGCAGCATTAGTGCATAATGATAATGAAGGTTAGTTCGACTTACATTAATAGTCCATTACCGGTACAAGTTCAAATTACATTACAATACATAATATCAATGGTAAAATCAGCTCTTATATTATTATGAAATACTACACTATCCTGTAAGTCTCTTATCAAAATTCTAGAACCTAATTAATATCTCTGAAATATTCTAAATGAAAAGTTTCGCTCAACATGCGACATTCAATTATGACATTCAACATTTGTTTTTTTGACAAAACATGAATCGATATCATTAGCATCGATCTTAACTCGCCACTTGCCATTCATAGTTTGAAAAGGTTATCCACGCCCATCTCTATTATAAGTTCCGACGTGATGTCCAGCGTGCCCACAAACCATCCATTGTCATGGTAATATTCTATCGATTGGTCAATTGAACCATGACCGCCAATAGGCTCACTCACACAGCTGTAACTAAGTGGAACGTTTTTGATTTAATATGACAACAATGATGGAATTTTTCAACCGTGAAAAGACTGCTCGGTCCATTAATTTTTGTGGAAAAGTTTTTCGTAAATAAGGACTTATTTATTTTGTTTGTACGATTTGGAATTTTGACCTCTAATTGGCTAAAATTCTGACTGGAGAATGATTCGTCTGTAAATAAAGAGATTATTAGGTTATCATTACTTATAATGATATTTTGTATCGTTGACTGAATTTAATATAAATCATGATATTGATACACATATCATATGGTATTAAAATGACAGATTTGATAAATATAAGCCCAGCGGTATACAATAAATCTCATAGTGAAAGAAACTAAATAATTCATTGTATAAATTCAATATGAGCTCTTACGATAACCTACAACTTTATTGAATTTATGTTTATGTCGCTCTTTACTTTATTGATATGACGATGAATATATATTTTATGTTTGACAGCTTTAGTCTATTGACAATAAATGTTATTGATGGTATCTATTCGTTAAAAAATTCTTGTGGCTAAATTCAAATCAATATGCCATTTTTATAAAAATTTGAAAGCGGGAACCGTATTTTTAAACCATTTATTTTTGGTTTGGAATTGGATTTCGTCTGCTATCAAGCTTGTTGCAGTCTTTTTGCTTAAACTTTTTGCAATTGATTTTGTAGATTTTTATCTTTTCATTATTTAAAGAACCTCATACTTCAATTAAGAATAAAATATAGACTCATCGTCAATCAGCATAATGCTTCAGGTTTCACAAGTGGTCTTCACTGGCAGCAGGTTTTAGTTAGTTTGTTACTACATTTTGACTAACCGTATCCATTCTTGAACTAAATAAGAACATGTGATTATTTGTAATCTAACCAAAGACATATATTTTTAGTTGAAACATACGTACCAAAAAAAATAAAGACCCCGTCAAATTGTTTTTCAGCGCCATTAAACATTCGGACGCATTTCGGGCACGTTTCATGACATTTACAACTTGACAGTGACTGGCTGTCAAACAATTGCTACCGTAAAAACCACATAAGTTTATTTTTACATAACACTAATAGAATAATATAAACCCATAAATTAATAACAATTTATCTTTGGTTCTGTGCTACAAATGTTTTGATATGTGTGCCCTGCAGTACTGGTGTAGCTTTTTTATAATTTACGTTCATATACGTCATATTAACATAACATAAAACTTTACAGACAATGATTCTTAGTTCAAAATAACTTTATTTGTTATCCCACCTTAGCCCAATGTTAGAGATAGGCCTTTCCCAATGTGCGCCATTTCGTCTGATCCTTACGAGTACAAACTAGAATACAATACAATGCAATCCAATGCACTGCATTGCAATGCACTGCACTTCATAGCATTGCATTACATTATATATTGCATACATCCCAATACAATAAAATATATACAATTTTTAATTAATCTTATTTTCAAGAGAGAAGGGAATTATGAGTGCGATATATTCAACTTTTCCTTTCCCTATATAAGTATTATAAGATTGATGTTAAAATTACAAGCGCAATTTTAGAGGCTTTATGAGGCTTGGTGAGGGACACATTGATTATAAGCTATCTATTTCAAAATCCTAAGGGCTTTAAATTTATTTAGGTGGTAAACGTGGACTCAATATACTTAAATGCATGTATTTCCACATATGTTATGACATCATCTATTATTTAAATTGATCAACATATTTAATACACGTGTTGTAACTATATAAATTTACCTTTTTTTATTTACTATAACTGACATAATTGTGTACGGTTACGATAAAATTCTTGGTATACTTATTTAATTGACAGAAATAAGGAAGTTAATACACTAATAACAAAAATATTAATAATAATTCAAAGATCAATTCACAATATACCTTTTGATAACATACAACGAAGACATATAAAACCCACCCAAGCCTTACGTAATACTCAAACCCTCTTTACGTATAATTTTCTTTGGTGGTATCTTAGAAGGGAATGAAGACGAAGATCTGTAGTCGTTTAAAAAATAAGCTCATTGCCAATTTAAGAGGATTCCAATTCTGTTGAAATACGGACTAAGAAATTTGTGGAGCGGTCTCAGAGGATGGATTCGCAGAATGTTTGAGTCGGACTCAAAATCCTTTTTGTGCAAAGTTAAAAGCTTTGTTGATGACAATCCAGTTATGACGTGATAGGAATTCATGATGTTAATCTATAAATGGTAGGATCCCATTCAGCATTCGAAATTCGAAGATGTATTAAATTTTGAAATTTGAACATTAGTGATGTTTTTTTTTGTCAAATAGTGTATCTGTTATTCTACTCTCATTGTGTATTTTATTTTAAGAATTTGCTATTGAAATAAATAAATATAAAAATATAAAAAAAATCTATAGTTATATTAACTTATCACAGTACTGTAAAGATCATCATGATCTTTGCGTTAGTCCTAGTTTCACTCATAAGCCTGGGGTCCACATTCGTCAATGTTTAAAGGATTGGCTAATTTTTTCAATAATACTACATTGTAAGAGCGACTGCTGACTGACTTCCCAATACCGAAAAGAACAGAATCTAGTCCATTGATTCAGTAGTTAATAAATGAAGTTAGGTGGGCCTTAGACCTTCGTGGGGGCCCCTTTAACACCGAACATGATAAGCTACTAACAAATACTTCCTTGTAAAGCTTGTTCTCTATTGAAAAATATAAATCAATTACGTCACTGTTTCATGTGAAGCGAGTGGTTTAGTGCATATTGTCAAAACACGTCCTCTTGACTTTATATAACATCCACACAACCCTTACACAACCTACACCCAACCGCGTTCCTGCTTGAGCAGGGCTTAAATCGTTTGTAGTGAGTCGTTCTTCTGTCCTTGGAGAGGATACCGTCTTTGTCCATTGGCATCAACGCCTACCCTTATAATGTAATAAAGTAAATAGTGGTATGTCTGTGACCGTATTTATCACTTACAATTAAATGATCAACAATTTAGTGTCACAATTGGCTACTAGAAAAATAATTGGTACTTTTAGATGGCGTCTGGGGGGGAGGCTGAATGAATCTGAATAGTGCTATGTTGGGTACATTAATTGTTACTAATTCGTATAATTAAATCTTAATTAAAAGTTTACAAATTATTACTATTTCGTCTATTCAATAATACTGCGAAATATGTTAATAAATGTAAATTCTTTTTTTGTAAGTCTTTTAAGGAAGCGAATAACCCATATACGCCCCCATATTATAGTCTTAAAATTTTTGAGAGTGAGTCGCAGAGCATTAATTTGTTCTACACCCTACACCACCTTAGCATACCTTTTTTAAATACTCGTCACTACATTCCCTTTCAGGCCACAGCGCTCTCGTATATCTGTATTCTTCAACCCCATAAACACTGCGTAATGATCTCCTTTAAACGTTGACTTTAACATTTGTACCCGACTTTTCTATATAAAAGACGGGCTTAGCAGAAAAGTTATGAACACCTTAAAGAGTAAACGTTCACTGAAAAATTTGCTTCATCATCCACATAGTTTCAGAACTGGCTATATAGCACAAAAGGCCATGTCAAACAAATTAAAAAGGTACTGCCAGACTTGCTAATTGGGGAGCCTTTCAATTTCACTGGCTTGAAGGTGAGACACGCTGTGCTAACGTCATGATAAAATGTACAGGAGTAGTTGAACTTTGTACATACTTTATTTACTTAAATAGACCTGAGGATTTAAGCTAATGAAAGCTGATTCTGTAATTAAACTGTACTACTTGTAGATAATTAGAAAAGTTTAGAAAATTAATAAGATTTTCTCTGAGATAACTTCTTCTCTTCATATCTTCATATCTTTCATATTTCAAACTGTTAACCTATATGCACCAAATTTATTAGAAGAGTTCTACGCACAATTTTATCTTTTTTTTCACTTTTCTTTGCTTCTTTAATTTTTTGTAGTCGGTTTAATTTATTTATAACTTTTACCTCTTGAGTAAATAGAGATGGGTGGGTTATAAATAGGTTTATAAATGTCTTGCCCACCACAGAAAAGTACTTAGTGGGCCAAAATATATGGCACCAATTTTTCACCAATACTGTCACAATAAACTTATTTTAATTTTATCCTGTCTGTTCCACAGAAATAAGCTACTCTTCTAGACGTACGTTATTTCAGGCATTTTCTTTCGGTTTTACGCCCCAATAACCACACGCACAGACAGTCGGGATCCCTTTGATCTATGTGGAGAGACGTTTCCGATATACAAGAAACAAATGGAATTGGCTCGTCTTTTTTTAGTATTACGGCTACGGAACCATGCATGCCAGGTGTGGTTGTATATTTAATTTGACTTTGATTTTGTGTTCCAGATGGCATAGTGATAGTTTATGCAAATACACATGTGGTTCTGGATTCGATTCTGGGGCTTATTTTTCATACTTTTCTTTCCAAATTTTTGTTTTTGGATTTGGGGTCATAATTCCCATACATTCAGACTGTAACAACAACTGTTCGGCATGACTGAGTAACAACACCCATCCATCCATTTATCTAATATTCCGTACCTATTTTAGGCATAATATGTGAAAGTAAGCTATGAATTATTCTTCTTTCAAATCTACACTATTGTTATAAAGAGGGAAGATTTGTTTGCTTCTAATCAACTAACTCTGAAACTAATTGACCTATTTTAATCATTCTTTCACCTTTTTATCTGAATATTCCAACACAATCAGGAGTCATAGATTTAAACCGCAGGTGATACTAGTACTTAATATACAAACCTTATTATTTTCTGCCGTATGAGGACTAGTTAAGAAAGTAATAGCAGTACCATGTGTTGTAAACTCGTTCAACAAGGCGTAACCGTCTCTTTTAGTGGTAAAACCTGCTTTCTATTTAGGAACATGTAGGTCTAACACGGCATGTCGACACAGACATAACTCATGCTGTCACAATACGACCTGGACTTATTTCTTTGGATTTCTTTTATGGAAGAAAGTTAGTGCATGAAGAATAAAGTACACATATGTTGCACATACAGTCTTTGTGTGTAGAATTGTCGGTATGAGTGAAAATAAATGGTTCTTTGTGAGTCTTGTAAGGGTTGGTGTCCATAAGTTTGTGGTTGAAATAGTGTCGCGTTATTGTTTTTGTTAAAAAGTCTAGGCATACAGGTAACCGATTCGTAAAGACACGTTTTCAAAATGTGTGAGTTTTATTAGATTAGAGTTAAAAACGTTGAAAGTCTCTGGAAGGGATGGCATTTTAATCTTCATGTCAAATCCCATCTCATTACTGTCTACTGAGCAATTGCATTCATTTTCAATGCCAAGTGTTCTAAGATTCTAACTTTCAGCCTCATGCTACTGTTCGGTTGCCGATCTGGGCTATTGATTAATGCTGCCAAAAAAATTGTCATAACATAAATTAATGGTTTAAATTAACACATCTTTAACATGTAGATGTTGTCTCTGCTTACGTTAGAGCAAAAAAGGCGTGATTATACTCGTATGTATGTATGTAAAGATATGCTGATTTCCATCTCAAATTTTTATATAGTAAAGGTTTTCCTTAGTGCCGTAAAATGTAATGGTTTTTGGTTGAAATTCATAGTAAATCATTGCCTGCCCGAACACCCTGTTGCGCTGTGTTGTACAATGCTTTAAGAATACGCACAGCCCTACCTAATATATTTCATTGTTATTGGCAAGTACCTAATTTTTTTAACATCAAAAAAGAATATTCACATACATAACCTTTTTTTATACCACTTAGGTGGCAGACAAGTACACAGCCCACCTGATGGGAAGTGGTTACCGAGGCCTATGGACGTGTGCAACACCAGGGGCGTCACACGTTCTAGAGGAATCCCATATTGTAGTCGCTTGTAAAAACCACAACAGAGAGTTCATTCCACAACTTGAGCGTGCGTGGGATGAAGTATACCTGGATGAAACTTACAGTATACCTACTATCTGTAGCACGAGGCTCCGCCCGTGACTCCTTAAAGATAGACCACACTGGTTTTCCCTGCAATCCTGTAAAATAAATTAAAATGAATATGAAAACTGTGTATGGTCGTAAGTCCGGCAATTTTGTAAGTCAGACCAAGATCTTTGTACTCAAAGAAATCGCATCAAAATCCGATCAATAGTTTTGCGTCTATCGAATTCAGAAATATTTTTTGTATTCAGAGTATTTCAACCCCAGTTTTTCTTTTTTTAAATATCGCCAATTTACAGACAGACCACAATATTACAATTTTTCACCGAGTGGGCGAAGCGAACGAGAGTCTCTGTTTCGACAAGGTCTCCGATTTTACTTTTGTCCGAATCTATGTCGGTTTGTAAGTTCCGGTCGGGAGGGCTCATTTCTTAACTGATATTTACCGAACTTGGCACACATGTTCTGTGATTTAAAACAAATTTTGTCGAGAGCTTTTTTTGATGGGAGAGAAAATGGGGGAAAGCTGTGGGAAGTTTCCTATCGCCTTATTTATGAACTGATCTTGATGACTTTTTAAGGCTAAAACATCAAGAACATGATTCCTGACAGACTATTGTGAATAAAAATCAAGCGTCGTAAAGATGAACTTCATTGTGAAAAAAAAAACAGATAATATAAAAGGGGGAAGTTTGCCTTAGCGTTTCTTGAGAACAGGGGCCCGTTTCATAATACTACAATTTACAAACTATAAGTAAAATTCGATGTACACTGCGTAGTTAATTGGCCATCTATTATGAAACGAAATGTACATCGAATTGTACTTGTAATTTGTAAATTGTAGTTTTATGGAACGGGCCCCAGATCGTCATTATTTTTTGGTGAAACATCCAGGGCTGTTTGAATAAGAAGATCCGTATCGTTTTTGTTCTTTTTTTGATACCAGATAAGGGTACCTGAAAATGTGGCAAAGTAGGCTACTGATCGCAGAACTACTAGTATAATAAAATATAAAAAAGACGGGTTGCACTCTGGGAGTGCCGGCAGAAGTGAAAACATTTTCGTTATTTCTTTCTTCGTTATATACATAGAAAAAGATAAAAAGAACATACCATACCATACCTATAATATAGCGCCAATCATAGAACCTATCACTAATTTTCTGTCAGAAGAAATTAATGAATTACAAAAAGACAAGATAATCACAATAAGTAATAAATTACAAAAAGAAAAAACAATCACAAAAAATCCCTGAAGGCCAGGTGGTTTGAACCCGATACTATCTGAAACTATAAGGACTTACAGTCGAAGTGCTAACCGTTTAAGCTATGACGCTATCTATCGTAACTTGCAAAATAGATAGTCTGTACCTAATCTTGTATGACGTCAGTCGTCGGTTACGGTTCAAAGGTCAACTAATCCTGACGCTTCCTTAACATTTTACACCCATCCAACGCCGCTAAAGAAGTTTTCACTTCAAAAATTTCTTCGTTATGCCTTTTCCTCCTTTTCGCAAACAATATAGGGTTTTTCAAGAAGGTTCTTAAAGGGTCGACAGCATAAGTAGAACTCACCTGGTGTTGGGTATGTTCACTTCGATAGCCCCCAGTATTCACTTTCCCTCAGGTATTAAAAGAAACTTTCTAACAAAGTTTTTTCCTTGTCCACAGGTATAAGTGAAGTGCAAATAAAAATCTATGTTCACAACCTCTCATCGATAATAGTGTAGTGTTCATGTGGGGTGAAGGTAGCTGATCGCGCTGGCGTGGTACGGGCCCGGAGGTGGGGCGATGCAGGCGGGAGGGGGCTGGTTTCTGCCCTGGACAATGGGGACGATGGGGATGCAGAAATTTGCCGTGGCCCTCCCTATGGGGGGTGTTGTGCCGCTTGTACCCCCATTGTTGGCTGCCCTGCCGCCACAGCCGCCTCCAATGAGGCTGATTGCACCGCCGCCGTTGCCTCATCAGCAGCCTGGGAGAAAGGTACAGGTTTTATGTTTGTTTATATGTTTAAATATTTGGGAAACTGTAGGATGTTAAAACATTTGTCATACAATTGACAAGTTTTGGTTTATTTTTGAAGACCCTCAAATCCTTGAAGAAAAAGGTATTCGTGTGCTAGCAGTTACATTGTGCAGTTCTCAATTGTATTTAGTTGAAGACACGTGTACTATCGTCATATCAATCAAGCTGTGACTCTGTGCTGCTTCTGAGATTATTCTTGCAGAAAACCCTTGTAATCAAATAAAGCCTTATTCAAATGAATGACACTCAAAGCCTCGTACATAGTAATCGGACCTAGTGTTGCTCGCTCCACATATCTTGGTTCTTAAATACATACATAAACTCACGCCTATATCCCCGAAGGGGTAGGCAGAGGTGCTAGCACCCACATTTCGCCAGTTTTATGTTTAGGTCCAAATGTAATAGGTGGCGAGCCTATTGCCATTAACTGGGCACTTATAAACCTGCGATAAATACACACATAACTTCGAAAAGCATCGAAAAGTCATTGGTGTGTGCCATGGTGAAACCTGGGATCGAACCCGAGACCTCGTCTCAGCAGTCCATTACCCATATCACTATGCTACCGTGGTACCTTGGTCCTTAAATGTGCTCAAAATGTGCTCTATTCATGCGGTACTCATTACTTCGATGTATTTTGAGGATATGACGGGAAGCTAAGGCCGTGGAAGAGCTCAGATTTACCAAGTAGGTATAGCTTATTACAAAACAATCCACATGCGCCAGGGTCTTTTATATGTCACGATTTAGGTTCAAGATATTATAGAACGAGCAATACCACTGTATCAGTAGTTACTCACATACAATTATACATATATAATAAGGTGCAGATCTAACTGGTATCTATTACAAATGGGAAAGAGCTTTTTTATGAAGTGAAAACTTCTTTAGCGGCGTTGGATGGGTCATAAGTGTTAAACTCGCGTCAGGATCACTTGACCTTTGAACCGTAACCGACGACTGACGTCATACACTACAGATTGTTTATTTTGTTAGGTACGCTAAGAAGCTTCGTAGCTTAGCGGTAAGCGTCCGACTGTAAGTCCTTATGGTTTCAGATAGTACCGGGTTCGAACCTGGGCTTCTGACGCTTTTAGTGATTATTTTTTCTTTTTGTAATTCATTAATTTCTTCTGACAGTAAATTATTGGTAGATTCTATGATTGGTGCTATATTATAGGTATGGTATGGTATGGTATGTTCTTTTTATCTTATTCTCTGTATATAACGAAGAAAGAAAGAAAGAAAAATTTTTCACTTCTGCCGGCACTCCCGGAGTGCAACCCGTCTTTTTTTCATGACCGATTTGACAGGAAGGTCAGGAATACACTGGGAATAGGACCGTACGGACTTACATTTTATCCCGAGAAAAGGTCCCAAGTTGGCACTGGTTCAGTGTTCCAAACGAGCATAGCCGGCCTAATCACAAAAAAAAAAACATATTACTAAAAAAACATATGATAAGGAGGTTCCTAAAAACGCCATTACCCAGTTAATGCTATATTTATTTTGAACTTGCTTTCCGAAGCAAGAATACGCAAGAATACGTAAACATTTTTACTCCATAATGATTATCACAAAAAGCTTACTTACCGACAAACTAGTCGACCGAGACAAAAAGCTAAATCACCTTTAAGATCTAAATCCTTCTTGCACAAGCCCACATGCCCTTTTCAAAGGAAACCTTCGTTTATTTTCTTTTAGGAAAATGAAATAAATGTTCGTACATTTATTAAGAAAATTGTGCGTCCGTATATAAACGGTTCAATTTATCAGCTTACATTTTGATCTTGGTTATTCGTGATTCTATTATTATAATTTTTGGGTAGCTTTGTTGGCCAGGTATTGGCTTTAGAAAAAGACTCATAGATTCAGTCCAAGATATTAATTTAATGGAAAACTTCAATGACTAATAATGCTACAATGTTAGTCTTCAGATTTATGGCCTGGCTGATTTTTCTTGATCCGCTGAAAAGACTCGGATTCGGCAGGATGGCATAAATATGTATGTTAGTGAAGAATTTCAAGTCTCTCTGACTCCGTTATGCGAAAAGTAATTTTAACTGGAAACAAATCCTCCGCCCTATAGAATACCGCGGCCATAATAACCTCGTGTTGTGTTCCCGGCGGATAGCCAGAGCTCACTGGAGATGTTTTATGCTGTCAGTAGGAAGACCAAAGGCTTTTCCTGCTTTGTGTTCTACACTGACAGCACAGAAACTCTCTGCGTTTACAGGGTCAGCAGCACGAGTGTGACTCCCCTTGTGTTGCACACGTCCATAGGCCACGGTAACCACTTACCATCAGGTGGGCAGTGTGCTTGTCTGCCATCTCAGTTATATAAAATAAAATACATACTACATAAATAATTTAATGTATTTATCTACTCTGATACTATAATACAAAGATTATAAAATTGAAATCAGAACTCTTATGACAAACATTACGCACAGGCCAAAAAAAAAGTTTTATTACGATACAGGTCTTGTATGGACACCTATATCATGAAATAACTTTTTAATCATAACGATACACCTATACAATCTCCTTCTGGACTGAACCTCTACTTTAAAAAAAACGGCCAATTCTGAAGAAAAAAAAAGAAACGCGCATGCGCAGTCGATGTTTGCGGCCTTGGCTTGGCGTCAACTTTTTTTTAACATTTATATTAAACAAAGTTTGGTTTTGTTTATAAAATAAATTAGTTTATGTATTATAGTATGAGAGTAGATAAAGTAGTGTATGACACTGTACATAACTTGGTCTTATAACACTCGTGTGATAATCGCCTACGCCTACGGCTCGTTTTTTTAAAACACACTCGTGTTATAAGAACCCTTATTATGCAACAGTATCATAAACTACTATAATTTTTTATTGTGATAACGTTTAGTTAGTCATATGAGTACTATAAGTAGACTATAATCTAATCTATCCTTATAATATTAATGTTCTTTTTACAAATAGGCGATTCAAATACAACGAATACAGCATTCCCTTAACAGAATACTGTTGCCATAAATTACCTTATTGAAAGCTGATCGAAGCTGATTGATCCGATCAAGTGACTTGCAATTTGATCAAATTGCGTTGGCAGTTAGCTCCCTTAAATGATTGCTGCCATTACTCACGGCACTGATGTATTTTGTGTGTACTGTACATTCAGAGGGTATTTTTAAGACTTAATTTTTTTTAGGATTCGCCCTTTAGATATATTTCATAAATTCGGGGATTTTTACATTGAAGCTCGTTAATAAGTGAAAAGAAAAGTAATTTCTCGAAATTTTTGCTATGCTTATTTATATTTTATTGTTATTTCTTCTTCTTTAGTTGTATTCAGCTGGGTTGGGGAGAGCAGGGCTACAAGTTTAGATTTTTAGTTAACCTCAAAATTTGTTTAGAAAACTTAGTTATAGTATTCATACGAAGCTTTACAATAAATTTTGCATTATGTAACTTTGATATTAAAACTGATTTTCTGGGTAATTTATTGTAAGATGTTAATACCCAATCGGAAAGTATAATCTTACCCCGACTCAAGGCAAGTTGTGAACTCAAACTACAAACTATGCTTAATTTGCATCTTCATTGTTCTGCCCTAGCATATTGAATTTATAATTAAATGAAACCTGGATGTTACTACATTAATTTGATGATGAAGTGAGGATACAGGCACCACTCTACAAAATCGAAAAAAACCTTTCATAGACCAAGTTTCACTCTTTGCCCCGACGTCCCAAACCGGGAGTTATACTTTTCTAGTCGACTCGAAGCTGGTTAAGAACAGCTTACTCATGTCTACCGGTACTTCAGATGCTCGTTTTATGGAGACATTAACAACAAGCAAATGAATTATAGTCACTTACGTAACAATATTGTAATCAACACGGAATTGTCGTACATTGATTTAATGATTGTAAAACCAAATGGTCCTTGTCGGAATTGCGGCACTTGGCAAACTGCGATGATTGTATTATAATTGCAGTTCAGTTGTGTAGTTTAGTAATGAGTAGTTTAACGGTGTCTTCAATATGCCAGTGTTCTTATAAACGATTTGGGGGTTAAGACAGTGTTAGTAGGGATAGACAGAGTAGTGTTTTTTTTTTAAATCTGACTATCTGTTGCCCGCGACTCCGCCTGCGGGGCATTTTAATTTCTTTCCCATTGCACCCGGCTTGATTCGTGACATATTTCAAACCTTCGTTGTAACCTTTGAATCGATTGGTTGGTATCGGGTCCTTTGCTACATGGGAAATCCATGGGGGCTACTTGGATGCAGAGGGTTGGGGCTGTGAATATGCACTATAGTCAAACCTCTGCAAATGATGGCCCAGCTCCTATTGTGCCCGCTGTACCCCAGTACAATTGAAGTTTTGTAAGAAAATTGTCACCGACTCGAATTAAAGTAAAAGATTATAAAATAATAAAGAATAGTAAGCTAAATAAATTGCCATCAACTAAGTGATTGTTTTTTTTTGGTTCCGTACACCCTGTATCCTCCTGTATATTCAGTACTAGTTTAAACAGCACTGCCGTTCAAACTAAAATATCAATTTCATGTAAATTTTATTGATTTCACGCGTTTATTCTATTAACTTCTTTCTAACTATTTTATAAATTAATTGACATGACGTCATCGGAATAAAAAAAATGTATGGGCCAAGTTGGAAACTTTTGGTTTTCATAAATTGCCTTTTTTATACTGCATAGGGTGCTTAATTGACAATTAAACTTTGGACACGGATATATAAGACAAAAAGTAAGGCAAATTAAATCTATGAATGAAATATAAATAATTGTGATTAAGGCGATTTAAAGAATTATCCGTCGGCTTATTCTTTGTTATCTGTGACCTTTTGGTTTTATGAGCAATTCTGCGATAATGGGCCTCTTAGGTCTTTTAACGTTTGACCTCGGATTTATTAAGTATTGTTTTTTTTATCTGATACTTTATGGTTAAAAATCGTTTATGTTATGGTAAATTGACGTTTGGCGTTCGACAAATAGAGCGGTCGGGGGTTGCGGGTACAGTGTACACACGGGTAAGCATTAAATCTGTGACCTCTCGATTAGTTACTCACCAAACAAACAATTTATCATAGTACAAACAATTTTGCTCCATATATGGTCTGGCTTGTTCGAATATACATATTATGTGCAGTGTCGCAGGCCAGACCTTTTGTTCTGCTGGGTCATTTACTTCTTAGTTAAAAAATAGTTAAAAAGCTATACCCACTAAATATGATGAAAGAGGGCGCGGCGCAGTTTTGAACAACCAAACGAAGGTAAGAAGTAAAACAGTGGCCTCCAAAGTGCAAGCTGCAACTGGAATTGGCGCTTGGATATTGACTGGAGACGTTTATATTTGCGTGACATCTATTAAAAGTATACTTTAGATTAAAATAGATGTGCATGGAATGTACACTCGTGTTTCTCCCAGTAGTACAGGCGCCATGTTCCCTTTCATTTCACTGTCTGTCTCACTCGTCCAATGGTGTCATGTTTACTATTATTATCTGTGGGACTAGTATAACTTGTAAGGAAATTAGGTTGGGCTGAAGTATAAGCGATAGGCGACTTAAGACATTTAAATTAGAGCCGAATCTAACTGAAGAGGACCATCAATTTCTTCAATAATTACAATACGATAACGACAATACGACAATACGAAATCAAGTGGTTTTTTTGCGATTTCGTACGTCTATAAGTGCATTTTTTTAGGACGATATTTATCAGTTAGGTGAAATATTTTCACGATATCAGGATCTGAAGAAAGAATAAAGTAACCAGCCTCTTTAATGCTGAGTTCTTCATATAGAGTCGTTATTTTGCAATGTACGTCTGCCTAGCCCTTCAAAGATATACTTAACGTAAATATAAATAGAAAATATTTACAAGAATCAAGCCTTCTTCTTCTATCCCTTAGTCTCATATCTATGTGGGGTTGGGTCTTCTTGTACGTCTGCGCTAAGACGCTCTGTTCGAGATTTTCTCATGGTCTAATTTCTGTTCTTTAATATCCCTACTGATATTTGTCCACTATGTAGCGGAAAAATTACATAATCATTAAATCGCTACCTCCTATACATCACACCAAACAATAAGTAATTGGTTTAAGTCCAGCCTATGTAAGGCGTTTAATAGTCCCGGCATCGTGTCATCGGATTAACTATGCCTGTACACAGCCTCCCCCAGCTCAGCCAAGACTCTATTGTGAAAGCCTTAATGGTAGTACATTGTTGACAGAATAAATTCGGTGTGTCGCTTCCTTGGGGGGAACAGTGTGAGGAAACTTAGCTGTTTGATTGTACACTTCTGTTTGCTGTCGTTGATGGGATCGTTATGTTTTGGATGTTTTAATAATAATGTAGATACCGCACGTACATTAAATAGTATGAAAACCGAACGTGTCATATTTGCCTTCAACAAATAACCTCAACTTGGTTAAATAATTTTGTAACTATACGAAACTTCTAACTATTGGAGAATTATTAACTATCAATCATGTATTATAAGCTATAGATGCGTTGTCCGCACTCTAAAATGGCAACAAAAAAAATTATGACTTTGGTCATCATTTTATCCACCAATCAACGATACGACAGAGCATTACGAAAAAAGTATAAATTTAATAATGAATACGTTATAATTATTAAGCTATTGCATAGCTTCTATCGAGGGCCTTGAGCGCGGGGACCGAATCCAGAAATTCCGTAACGAAAAAACCTCACGCTCATTTCTTTTCGGCAGTCTTTTTGACACGGTGTTCGTGTGCGTGCAACTAGCCGTATTGTACTACTCTACGAAGCTCGCACGAATCGAGACGAGTTGCTCCGAAATCGGACGAATACATAAGCAGCTGTTTATGAGAAAGTATATAGGTGTATAGGTATTTATGTACAACAGTGAATAGCTGTACTTGTAAAATTTGTCGATAATCACTTCTTAATATCGTTATTTTTTTTTAAATGAATAATTTTGTTTTGGTGTGTCATTACACTATTTATACCTAATTATTTATACCTATTATTTATACCTAGATATTTTCGTTTTATAGAGAAGAAAAGCGTAAAGAACTAAAAAGAAAAAAAACTAATGCACGTCAAAGGGCACATTATCATAATTGCATAAGTTGATACAAAATGCTATGCAATAGCTTTACCGCGGCAGTCCCCGAGTGCCACACGTCTTTTTATTATTATTGATATAAATATTAATATAATTCATATAAATTAAAAAATTGACGTATTTTTAGCGAGTAGCTATAATTTTTTAATATTTATTATTTGCGTCATTTTTTAATGCCGCCATGTTCTTGCATGACTTATTTTTAGTTTATAATACATCATTGTTAACCACCATTTGTTTTGAGGTTGAGGTCGATGTCGAACTTTAATGGTAATGTTAGTGATCATGATAGTCTAAATACGGAATGACGGAATCCTTATAACCCGATTCCCACCGGCTTATCCTTGCAGACATTACCTAGTAGCGATATTTAAATTGATACTCAAACTAGATCGAGACAAAAATTATTTCCACCGGCTTCTATTTTGAAACTTCACCAGTCGATTAATTTAAAAATCCTGTACCTAGACTATACTCATCTTAATAAATAACAGTGACAGTATGAGATGTGACAGTTTTATTTAATCGACTTGCATTGGAGTTGCCATAAGCAATATTTAACACTGTCCTAATATATTTAAAGTGCACTGTACCCTTAACACGAACAACTATACTAATCGTATTGAGAGAATGGAGCATTGCGATTGGGGGCCTGCCTACTATAAACTGTGTGTATGTAAAGTCGGCCAATCACAACACTCCATTCTCTCAATACGTTTACAATACGATTACTATAGTTGTTCGTGCTAGGGGTACTGTTCTAGTTCTGTATTTAAATCGGTTATAAGAACACCTGCATATTGACACCGTATCACTACTCACTATAGTAGTTTATGATACTGTTGCATAATAAGGGTTCTTATAACACGAGTGTGTTTTAAAAAAACGAGCCGTAGGCGAGTTTTTTTATATTATCACACGAGTGTTATAAGACCAAATTATGTACAGTGTCATACACTACTTTATCTACTCTCATACTATAATACATAAACTAATTTATTTTACAAACCAAACCAAACTTTGTTTAATTTAAATGTATAGAACAAAAAAAAAAAATATTCGCGCCAAGGCACAAACTTCGATTGCGCATGCGTGTTTCTTTTTTTTTTCTTCCGAAATGGCGGATTCTTTTTTTAAAGTAGAGGTTCAGTCCAGATGGGGATTGTATAGGTGTATCGTTATGATTAAAAAGTTATTTTATGATATAGGTGTCCATACAAGACCTGTATCGTAATAAAACTTTTTTTTTGGCCTGTGCGTAATGTTTGTCATAAGAGTTCTAATTTCAATTTTATAATCTTTGTATTATAGTATCAGAGTAGATAAATAAACTAAACAGCTTAAGTGCAATTATTATACAATCACCGTTTTCCAAGTGCCGCAATTCCGACAAGGACCATTTGGTTTTACTTTCATTAAATCAATGTAGGATAATTCCGTGTTGATGACTTTATTGTTAATATATCAGTTAGTGAATGTATTCCATTTACCTGTAATTAATGTCTTCATAAATCGGGCGACTAAATACTAGTTTGAAGATATGAGTAAGCTAATTACAAGCTGGTAGACTCCGGAATCCGAAATAAAAGCAGATGCAACTAGGAATAGCGCTAAAATGATGAGGACCCCATCTCATCCCGTGGGTGTCGTCCGACTAAGAGCGTTTTCACACTCATCTGATATCCGATATCCGACATCCGATATCGGAGGAAGTTAAATGTATGAGGTATGTGTCTGTCTTTCACATTGTCCGGCCCGATATCGGTTATCGGAGCTAACACCACAGTGTTGCCCCGATATCGGATCACAAAAAGGCTAAAACAGCGGCTGCAAGCAACCTTAATGTCATTTTATTAGTTACGTGTCTTTTCGCGTTAACTGATGACGCTGATCACGAATATAAGAAAAAAAACTCGATAGAATGTCATGTCAATAAGGTCGAAAATTGCTTGCACTATTTATTCTTTTTTTTTCATCCCTAGCATCCTTAACAAGTCAGCGCTTTCGAGCAAATGGCCGTATCGGCCCGATTTTATCGGATAAATGTGAAAACAGCACAAGGTGTCGGCTATCGGATATTGGCTATCGGCGTCCGACACAGATATCGGATATCGGATGAGTATGAAAACGCTTTAAAGGATAGGATTGTTTTTCATCCAACAGGAAACAAAATGCCCGCTTCACGGCCATGGGTAAGCCCTCCCTTACGAGGGACCGAAAATCGCAGTTGTCGAAATATTGGTATTAATAGACCTCTGCCTACCCCTTCGGGAATTTACAGGCGTGAATGTATGTATATATTTACTTCGTATCTATACTTGTTCTTATCTTATTCTATGGTAAAACTACAATGCGCGATCCCTATTAGAAATATAGCTCTAAAATTAAAATGTTACGGGATCGGTTGGCATTCACTGTAATAACCGTGGTGTTTATGTCATAAATCATGGAGTAATTGCCACCGTGGGGCCCAGCTACGGTCATTAGCCAACTCACTTGCAAATAAATAGCGGCCACTTTCTTTGCACTCATGTGTAATGTTTAACCGCCATAGTTTTTAGTGTACGTCGTAAAATGAAATAAGATACTCTTTGCTTCAGCAGTCATTAGGCACAATCGGAAATATGGCACCGCGTAATACCGGGCAATTGGACACTGGTCTTTTTTAACCATTGTGGGTAAAAAAATAAATTTCAACCACTCTTAATAGTTACCATATAAAATTTATCTTAATTCACTAATAAACCCTATCGTGCTTGCATCGCTTCATTATAATGTAAAATTAAAACTCGTTGCCAGACAAAGGGTTTACGCATTATTAAAGAATGAAATTACTCGTATTATGATGTACTAAAAAACGAGCAAAGTTGATGTCTAAAAAAGAGCTTGTAAATCTGAAGATAGCAATACACTGCCGAACAATTAAAACCTCTGCCAAAATAATATTCTTGCAGTAAGAAATTAGACAGGCCAAAATTTTATAGGAGGTGGTTGCAAATAAATTAGATTTTATTATCAGATGATGTTTAAGTATGGGTTTATAAAATGTGTACAGTGTTCAGATTTTTTTCTCCTGTTTTCTGTACCTACTGTTTCCCTCAGTGAATATTAGTATTTATTTATTTATTAATAGACAGACCAACAGCAATCTTATAAATCATTATCATCGTGAAATAAAAAGTAGGTATATCTATATATAGGTCTGACATGTAAACCAATGAGGGACATGTACAGTATTTATCTTCTTGTAAATATATATGCGGATATACGCGGACATAATAATATTGCAGATATACCGGAGAATGTAGAGAGGAATACTCTCTACATTCCTCGGTATATCCTTCCACTGATTGGAAATGACAATTATAGATGATATTTAGAGCAAGTTAGCCGTCTGATATAGACTGGGCATACATACATACATACATACATACATACATACATATAATCACGCCTTTATCCCCGGAGGGTTAGGCAGAGATGAATTAACACCCACATTTCACCAATCTGTATTCGGTCCCGCGTAATAGGGGGTGGGCACTATGGTTACTCGAGCCATGCATCTGAGACTGAGTTTGGGCTGAACATATCTGTCTGATGTTGAAGTTAATCAGCCCTATCCCTTAGTCGCCTAGTACGACACCACGCGGCTAATTCTGACTAGAGTGGGCACATTTTCCAATTCCGACTTAATCACATAATAAAACACATGCCTACCCCTTCGCGGATTTACAGGCATGTAGTAATACTTAATGGAATACTTTCTTACACCAAATGAATTAAATCATGTCACGATTCCTTGTTCTCTATCATAATATATGAATAAATAATAATTAAACAATATTCTAGGATATTCTACACAATACTTACAATCAACATATTTTTATATACATTAAATTACAAAAAAGGCTACCTATGTCAATAAGAATCATTACATTATATTAAGAGACAGAAACCAACCAAGCAAATATTTCATCCAGTAATTACAGTCACCTTCACATGTCAAAGTAAAAAGAAAAGTGAGGCGTGTATATGATTTAATTTAGCATAAAGCCATCCCTATCATTTGCCGCCATGTCTGTAGGTCTGAAGTCTAAAAATAACACGACTATTAATTAGGTCTCCAATGATCGTGAGATGAATTGTCCAGATATGGAGTCCTAATTACGAGAAATATACCCTTTTTTATTTAAACGAACGAAATCTTGTTCCAATAAAATAAATGTGAATTAAATTATTTGGACCACATAAATTGGCTCGACTTGTAATGATTTTTTGATGTTTAATTCTATTGTCATTAAATTTTTGTCACAGATAAAAAGTTTGTAACGACCATATGGGTGTTTCATTTTTGATAATTACGGAAATTTCCTGTTGGGAAGAATAGGCTCACCCCTTGTGGTAATAGGTTTTTCGTAATATCATAATCAAAGGTATACAAAAGGTCGATGAACTTTGCCATTCAAGGTGGCCATGCGTTTAGTCAACGGCGGTATATCAAAATTTTACGTCGAAGACAAATTTAATTTACTTGCTGTGTTCATAATCATCTGACTGCTTCAAAATTCTCAGTTTAAATGTATGTTTGTACTGTGACTGTAATTAAAGTAATTAATGCTAAATTTTTTACTTCACTTATTCCTGAAATTAATGCTAAAAACCCTCATATTTGTCTGTTAATAATTAACATAAAAAAAATGTAAGGGCTGCTGGTACTGTCAGGGAATGTAAAAAAATAAAATATTTTCCTAAACGTTTCCAAACATTTTAATATTCATATGTTTACAATTTATACCACGGAGTTTGTATTGCATACTTTTTTGCTGACCATACATATATTTCAAAAAAGGAATCGATGTTGCCAATTATGCAAATGTGAAAAATTGTGTACTTTACCGTGTGATAACGAGCACAGAGAAACATTGCTTGCAATTTTTTACCCCATTACGGGCGATTTAAAAAGGTTCGTGTGAGTTTTTTTGTACATAAAATTTAAGGAATCCTTATTGTACAAGAGGTTTTGTTAGTAAATCCTTCTTTTTAATTGACTGCAAATATCGAGAAAGTCTTCAATTAGGAAATATTTATTCTTTTAAGGTTGTTAATTCTGTACCAGTTTTGCCTCGTGGTCAGAATGTGATATTACTTTTTTGTCCAAGTGCCTCGACCCTTTGTGCCTTAAGCGTAATGATGAACATGAAATCCATGAGGAAGTCATTGAACTTCTAAATTTGCAATGCCATCTACCCAACTCAAATTAAATCTAAAATAAATTAAATCTCAAATCTCTCTCAATCTCGTCAAATTAAATCTAAAATAAATATTTCGAGAGGGGGAGAGACAAATGAGCCTGGCGTGTATAAGCCATACCATCACCATATAAGTCATACCATCAATGGTATGCTACCTCTGGGTTGCAGTGGCGAGGGGTCCATATAACCTGTCGGCTTCCCAGTATGATAATAAGTACCTATCTTTTCTTTTAATAAGGATATTGGCAACCGAAATTATCGACATTACTAATATTCCCTCCAACTAAGCCTAATTGCTTGTGCTAGGAGTGGGTTCACGTCGGTAATGTAATGGCCAGGATTTGAACCGGAGACCTAACGATCGTAAGGCCGACCCCTTAACCACTAAGCTACCGACGCTTCAAAACAACCTTAATAACCTTGTGTTGTGTTCCCGCCGATGAGTAGGGTAGCCAGAGCTCACTGGAGAGTTTTTGTGCTGTCAGTGGGAAGACCAAAGGCTTGTCCTGCTTTATCTTCTACACTGACGGCACAGAAACTCTCTGTTCTAACAGGGTCGGAAGCGCGAGTGTGAGGTCCCTGGTGTTGCACTCTTCCATTGGCCACGGTAACCACTTTCCATCAGGTGGGCCGTGTGCTTGTTTACCACCTTAGTGGTATAAAAAAACGCTATTTAGTTCTTCTCTTAAACATAGTTTTTCTGAATATTGTTCTTTATCTCCGTATTGTTGTTTTCAATAATGCACCTACTTTCTCTGCATCACCTCTGGTTGCATGTGACATTAAGTACCACCTATGTACTTGTGCATAAAGTCTAATAAAAAATATAAAACTAAAAGCACTATTTTAAATACCACTTTTCAATAATTAGGTGTCATTCCCACTAATAAAAAGCTATCTGCAAGTCCTAGAAAATTAAACTTATTAATTTTACTGCTTAAAGTAAACATCTTCATTTCTAGACTTTGTTTTTTTTTTATGTAAATGTCACCTTTATTGTACTAAGAAGTTGAATTCTTGTTTAAATAAGGGCGAGTTCAGACGACATTAATTGAAATCAAACAGCTGTCCCAGTAAATAGATAATATTTAAGTAACTTATGTAAATAAATTGTAAGTGAAAAGTTCTAGGTGAACTTTAGTTTTATGAATATTTATAGAAGAAGTGTAGGTAAAGATTTTATTTCATTTCTCCAGACGTATTTTGTGATAAAATATGTATAAAAGATTATGTAAGTGTATGTTGGACATTGAATACTATTCCCAGCGTCTCCTGGACATTCCCGACAGGTTGGGAACCCTAGCCACGCCACATAAATTTTCAAACCGCTGTCGGATTTATTCAAACAGTGATTATAATCTCATTTATAATTTATTATTAAGCTGTTGTTGTTAAATAAGACTTTATGATCCCATAAATTTAGCACGCGAATAGTAAAAAAACTGAACTAGCCAGCAGTGCCCCGCAGTTTAGTCGCCATTTTTTACTTTTTGCTCTAATATCGTAGCTTATTGCTATATACCTTACAACCTTCCCCAAGAACTAAGCTATTAAAATCAGTAAAAGCTATTCAGGCCGCACATGTCGTTTCAGAGAACGCGCAAGCATTCAAATAACAAACTATTGTTAAAACGGCCGGGGATATATTCATACATAAATCCTGTAATCCAATGCTAATAAAAGTGCCTAAAAACCATTTCCGAAACGTGTTTTAAATCGTATCAAAATTGTAGGTCAAATCGATGCAGAACTTTTTGATTTTTTGAAACATAGGTACACTAACTAATTTAACATTTTTATCCAACAGGTAAATCGGATGAGATTCCCTTTAAAGAAAATTTATGTTATGTCAGCTCTCATAAGGTACATTCGTAATGTAAACCATTACACACAAGTTAATTAAGCTCGTTTATCGACTTGATCCGCCTGGACCCGCCATTAATGTCTTGTTGCGTACTTCATTAAATTCATATGACGGAGAGCATACTGTTGTAATTTATGTTTTCTATGAAATTGTTTATTGGTTAGATCTTACGATCGATAGGTTCGAATCCTGGCAGTATCAACATGAACCCGCTCCAACACAAGCAATTGAGCTTGGTTCGAGGAAATATTAAAAAAGACGGGTTGCACTCCGGAAGCGCCGGCAGAAGTGAAAACTTTTTCTTTCTTTCTCTCTTCGTTATATACATAGCAAAAGCTAAAAAGAACATACCATACCATACCTATAATATAGCGCCAATCATAGAACCTATCACATTTTCTGCTAATTTTCTGTCAGAAGAAATTAATAAATTACAAACAGAAAAACAATCACAAAAAGTAATAAATTACAAAAATATAAAATAATCACAAATAGTGTCAGAAGCCCAGGTTCGAACCCGGTACTATCTGAAACCATAAAGACTTACGGTCGAAGCGCTTACCGCTAAGCTACGAAGCTTCTTAGCGTACCTAGCAAAATACACACTCTGTAGCTAATGTTGTATGACGTCACTCGTCGGTTACGGTTCAAAGGTCAAATGATCCTGATGTGCGAGTTTAACAATTTTTACCCATCCAACGCCGCTAAAGAAGTTTTCACTTTAAAAATCGCTGGGAGTATGACCAATGCTTTATCTGAGGATTAGTTACTATAGACCGCATGTACGAACGGGATCAGTGGGTATTCTGTACGGCTATAGCCGCAGGCTAGCAATAATTCAAAAGCGTTGTAATTTTCTATCGTAACTCTTAGCGTATCAAGAACTGGTTAAGAGCTAATTAGAATATTCCTATAATTGCTGGACATTCCGGCCTGAACTGAACTCTAGTCTTTTAGCATAATATGCAGTCACATGCCTAAGGGCAAGGATTTTCTCTACGTCCGTCATTTTATAGAAAAAATATGTAAAGTTTATGAATATACGTTTACTATACATCTTAGGAACGACTGACAGATGCGTTATATTAAGTTAAGTGTACGGACGAAATGGTGTACATTGGGATAGGCCTATGTCCAACAGGGGACTGTGGTGAGCTAATTGACTGAAGTTGAGTGTATGCTTGTTTTACTGTCCTAATATCCTAGGTGAGGCTGAGGGTTTTTTTTTACGTGCGGGAAATCCCCACGGATACCCCTTCCTCCTGAGCCGGAGGGGGAGTTTATTTCGGACTCGAACCGACTAAACCGCACGCCGTCTATGGGTCGATGTGCTAGGCCGAAGGTGAGGTTGTCTCGAGACATATCCCTCGCACCCCGGCTGACCCAGGGCATCTACAGTCCTATCGCGTTTTTTTTAAGGAGGCAAGCAAGCACACGGCCGTTTTAGTAAAATTTACACTTTGTACACTAAAAGAAGAGTTTGACGAACGAAGATTGACAAAACAGACATGTGAAGAGTCGTCCTACGCATACTTTTACGTGTGTCAATCAGATCGAGGACATTTTGAGGACGGACTAGGTCTAGAGTACCCACAGCCGACTAGTATGTGTAATGTAGAAGAAATCGGCCAAGTTAGAAAAATTAAAAAAAAACTGTAGGAGGTAGGCCACGACGGTATACCCGTCCAATTGAGCAGTCCGACTGGAGAAGTATCTCTGCCCTACAGAATATCGGCCATAATAACCTCGTGTTGTGTTCCCGGCGGTGAGTAGGCAGCCAGAACTCACTGGAGAGTTTTTGTGCTGTCAGTGGGACGACCAAGGGCTTCCTGCTTTTTCTTCTACACTGATGGCACAGAAACTCTTTGTACACAGGGTCGGCAGCACGGGTGTGACAACCCTGGTGTTGCACACGTCCATAGGCCACGGTAACCACTTTCCATCAGGTGGGCCGTGGGCTTGATTGCCACCTCAGTGGTATAAAAAAAACTGTTGGTCAGAAGTACTCGAAGCCGGCGGGCTTGCATGAAAGGATTAATGATAGTAATGATAGGAAACTCGAGAAACTCTATCCTTACATACGTCGGATAGAATTAAATGTCTGTGCCTACCCCGGAGGAGAATGCGCGTGAGCGTATGTATCTATGTGTAAGAAACGAAGATGTTTGTAAGGATCGTAGCAACTCGTACGGTCTCTGCCTACCCTGATAGAAAAGGAAGAATTAAGTGCAGATAATCATTTTGATACATCATCGTATAATTATCCGAAAGTAATATCAAATCAAGACACATTCATAATTTAGTCATTGGACTGCTGTAAGTACCTACTAAGAATAATACATTTGACCGATGCAAACATATCATTAGTATAAACTTCATAGTAAATTAGACTTTATATTATGTAGAGTACAAAACATTACCGAAGATTAATGTTCCGTCACTTAAGCCTCTTTCGAAATAAATTCGACGTGTGTTTACCCATGCAATACGTCTTCAAAAAAAGAACGAATGAACGAACTTCGAATGAGTGTACGACCGCGTAACGGTCATACAAGGGCATGTGAGATGTCTAGCGTACTTGTCTAGCCTTTTACACTATTCAAAGTGACTACAATGTACCTACGGTTCTTCAAGAAGGACATTATAAGATGGTTCTTACAGACAGGGTCGGCAGCACGAGTGTGAGGCCCTTGGAGTTGCAGTCGTCCATAGGCCACGATATCCACTTCCCACCAAGTGGGCCATGTGCTTTTCTGACAAAAACAGAGCGTATAATTTTATAGCCCCTTCTACTTCTTCATCCGAGTTGCATCCAAAGATTTGTACTTTGGAGCACTATACCTGCCGTCTCTTGCCTCAATGCGGGTTGTTTAGGCTATTACAGGTGTGACTGCTATCTGAACACCCTAGCCCAAGATTAAAAGAACGGGTCGTTTTGTGAGGTTCCGATAAACAATTATTAACTTTATAAACCTACTTTTTGATAGACGAAAAATAGACTCACGGATTACGTAATAGCTTACTGTGCTTACCCCATAGGGAATATTCAACCGCAAATATTTTTAAAAAACGCATCACTAAAAGCTATATTATGGTTATGAGTTTATTAATTTAATGTACACTTTAAAGCGTTTAATTCCCCTGTACTATAAAAATGAACACTTAAATTCTCAGTGTCCACTCAAACATGTTTTCAAAGGAATTGCGCCCTTATGTTCAGAATCATAAGACATTATTATAGCTTGACGTGTAAAAATCATGTAATGTTTTTTTCTCTCAGTTTTATTGTGATATCCACGAATACTGGTGATCATCTGCACTAAGTATATACCTCAATACATTCCCGTCTAGGGCAGTGCGTGTGGATTATTAATTGCTTCATTGATTTTCTCAGCTTTTTTTCTTAATTATTAGTGTGGAACAGGTTACTCGGTCAGTGAAATAACAGCTGATTTAATATCAGGTATCTACTAGGTAGCAAAAAGTATGATAAAAAGACGGTAGTATAGGAGAATTTGGATAGCTTCAGGTGTGGCTCGGTGGCTCAGTGGTCAGAGCATTCCCCCTGTAAGGGGGTGTAGTCCACTTAGAGCACCCAGCCGAATAGCACCTGAGCGAATAGCACCCAGCCATGTCCATGAACAGCACCTATTAAAATTTTTGGCAGGTGCTATACGTGGATACTAATTTATTTGTACAATGTTGTCCACGAAGAGCACCTATGACGCAGCGAGCTAGTGCGGGGATGTAGAGGGGGCATGCTGACTCCTGACACGTGTTGTAGTGACCCCGATTTAGAATATAACTCATATGACACCCCTTCCTAATCAAACCAAATCATGGAAAAGACGATTGTTAGTGCTGAGTCCAAGCCTTAAAGTGAAAGTTTTGGCTAAAGCAAGGCTGCTAGGGCCTAGCAGAAGTAACAGAAGAACAGATAATAGTGCTTGCGTACCCAGGGTGGCATTTTTTTACGTGCGGGAATTCCAAACGGATACCTCCTCCGGAACCGGAGGGGGAGGTTATGTCGAACTCAAACCGACTAAACCGCACGCCGTCTGTGGGTCATTGTGTTGATTGTCAGGCGACATATCCCTCGCACTCCGGCTGACCCAGGGCCATCCCTCTCGGTCTGGCCCTCCTCGGTAGGGGGGCCCACGCGGTCCCCGACTCGCCCCCGGTTTGGGGAGGGATGATGTGCGCGCCGTCATAGCCTACTTCTCAAGAGTGACGGGTGACTCCACCCGTCACCCTCATGGCCGCGCTCATGGGGGGCGCAGGTCGGTCTGCGCTCTCCGACGCCCGAGCCGCTTACGAACGCGGGCAGCGATGTCCGTGAGTCTGCCTCGTTCATCGCGCCGCGCCCGCTCTGCTGTCTCCTTCACGAGCATGACCTGCTCGCAGAAGGAGGCGCTGGCCGCCCACGCGCCCACGCATCCACGCAGCGGACCATCGCCGCGAGCAGGGTGGAGAGCGTGAGCACTCTCACCCTCAGAGCCGCCACAAGCTCCCGCCTCGGCGTCTCAAACGCCGGACACTCGGTGAGTGTGTGCAGCCCCGAGTCCACGTTGGCGTCACAGTGATGGCACTCGGGCATTGGCTCTATGCCCATCAGATGTAGATACCGCCCGAAACTACCGTGTCCGGTAATGATCTGCATCTGACGGTACGAGGGGCTAACGTGTAGCCCCTCTAGGTACTCCCCCATGATGGGTCTTACCGCCGCAATCACGGTGTGCTCTGGTACCCAGGGTGGCAGTGTTTCACGTCAGATTCCCAGGTGTGCATTTTTATTGAACTAAGGCTGGTCGAAGTCTCTGGGATATTCTTTCTAGGGCATACTAGATACCTCGGTCACATGCCGATGTAAGGGAAACACCTCCAATCCGATCCGATCGGTTCGAGTCCAACATGATGGCATGACCACCTAATAGTTAGCCCTGGTAGGGAGAAGCGTGAGGGGGTCCCAATTAAATATACAGTGCTTAAAATTATTCATGTAATTCTTTGAATTTAGTGGTAAATAACTAGGTGATAAGCCAAAAATGAAAATAAAAGAACATTATTCCTATTCATAGTATTTATATTTATTGTCTTCTCTTATAATTACATCACCTAGAATAATAATAATTCATAATTATATCTACTATGAACATTAGCAACTGTAGACGCAGCCACAGTCGGTAGGCGTTTTTAGTCCGATTCAGAGGCGCACTGTGCTTCCTGTGTGCTAGTAAGTTGAAGTATTGTGAATTGTTTTCTGCGACCCCTCATTGTATGCCACGTCGAGAGAATGTGAGGTTTTCTAGGTGTTAGCTAATTTGTGGTGAAAAGATTCCAATTATGAAGGCATGTCTTATGTGACTTTTCATATTTGTTTCGTCATCGATAGACATTTAAAAGCTTTTAAGTAAGAATCGATGGTTTCACTTGGATGGATATCGTTATTTGCTGTGATATGGTTTTTAGCCTCAGCATACAGCTATCATCACCCTGGCATAATGTCGTGCAGTCACTGAGCTATATACACGTTGTGGAATATGACTTGTCAGCAACTAGAGTTTATTGTCTGCAACTGCCGTCTGATCCAACGAAGCGATCCGGTCTCAGAAACTGTTCCACTTTACTTGCAATGAAGCTAATTGAGATATATAAAAAAAACGCGCAGAATATAACTGAGACCTCTTATAATAACTTCAACTTCTTCAAACTGGCCTCTACAGCAAATCGCCACAATTTCGCCAATGTCAAGTGTACCAGAGCTACGTTAGCCACGCCAGTAAATTTGTTACCGTGTGTTCGCCCCTCACGAGATTCAGGTGGACGATCAGGACGTGTGGTTGGATTTCAAGGGGCCCTCTGATAATATTTTTTTACTATAAAGCCGTCATAAAATTATGACAGAATAACATTGATGACATTATAATATAAAGCAAAGAGAATTCAACCACGTTTCATATTTCCTCTACAAAACTCAATAAAAACTACTTCAGAAAGGAGTATTCTATCAATGGTCACGTTGCCGTTTTGAACAAGCGTTGATATATTACATCGTATAGTAGAACACAGGTCCTAGCAATTCTATGAAGTAATAGATGTAGCCTGGGGCTTTTTGTCCTCAATTTGACCTCATGACTTTCTTTAACGCATATAATAAACCCGTAATTTAATCGTTTTAATCTACAGCGTTTTTTGATATTTATGATTACTGTCTGCTCGCATGTATAACGTGATAGTATATACCTAGCCTATCATACTCAAAAATAATCCGGCTTTCTACTGGTGAAAATACATTCAAAGTCGGTTCAGTAGATCCAGATATTATCCACTGCCATCTCCCTCACTGCCACTCCTCTCATAATTCACCAAGTCACGTTTGTGAGTTGGTGAATTATGATTCAGTGTTTGAGTGATTATGTGAACTATACGACTATTAATTACTATAAACAGTTATTTTTTGTAATAATTAATAGAATGTGTATTGCTTATTAATACTGCTTTCCGCGAGCTAAATGTTGGTTAAGTGACAAATGATCTTAACGTAGTACTCGCTACGCTGAAATCGAACACTTACAACGCGGTAACGGTCTGCTGCCGGTACGCTAGTCACGAAGATCTTGGTAGGGCCTCAAATACATACACCAAATAATAATAATATAATTGAAGACGTAAATGGAAGAAGGAGGTAACTAACAATTTCTGAATATTGAGAGAATTGGCTTTAAGTTTGAACGTTTCACTTGTAAATATAAGAAATAAGAAAAAGAAGAAGAATAAAAGAAATGCGTTCATTTGACCCATTTGAATCTTTCTTCCATGACACTTTTGCTTTTTGTTACAGTTATGACCTTCATGTTTCATGTTTCTTGTTTTATAGTGTTATATATGTAGTTTATATACTAACCATACATACAATACATACCTATAATCATCATAACGCAAAAAATCTTAAATCATAATAATGTTAGATCCCCTCATGCACTCACGTCTTTAATAATTTACAAGTAATATCTGTATCGAAGACCCCTTTACATATGTCTATCTATAGATATAAATAAAATTGGAGCGTCTGTTTGTAATATTGAAATAGAGACACTATAAACAAATGGGCATCCGATATTTGTTCGTTTTCTTCCGGTAGAGTTTGTTTAAACTCATTTTGCCCGGAGGATAAATTCCATCTCCATTTAGTTACGGCATCGGACGACCTCCGCCACCCATGGGCGCGGGTCTGAGGCTGACAGGTGGAGCCGCCTGTCACCCTAGCAAAAGCAAACCACGACATCGCGTGCATCCCGAGGAGAGCCAGACAGAGAGGGATGGCCCTGGGTCAGCCGAGGTGAAAGGAATATGTCGAAGACAACCTCACCTTCGACCTAGCACAACAACCCATAGACGGTGTGCGGTTTAGTCGGTTCGAGTCCGACATAACCTCTCCCTCCAGATCCGTTATCCGCTAACCATGGGGATTTCCCGCACGCACAAAAAAACTAAACATCATTATGACACAAGGTTTGAGTAGGTATACTGCTTATACAGGCTCATATCCCTGTTTAAAGGTTGTTTAAGGACGATTATAACAACGGAATATTTTATTGAGATGCACGGAACTAAATGGCGTGTTTCTCGTGCACTGAGGGTTCCGTACTTAACCCTGACAGTGTGGTATACGTCGTTATAAGGCGTGCCGTTATATGATGCATGGTTATGCAGCCAAAGCAGCCATGCCCGTTGAGTTCCTACATCCTGGAGAGGCTAGTATGGCACCTCTGTAGCCATTCTTAATAACGTGAAAGTGGCGAACTTACCATACAACCGCTTATCCCATAGAACAAACAATAAGTAAAAGTGTGACACGATATAAAATCGCTTGCCACCGCATGCCTCCGCATTGTGCTGATGTAGGAAAGGAATCTATGCAACACAAAGAAATTAAAATCAATTGCAATATCATACTGTTTTATTGTTATTCTTATTATACCTACAACATTAATATCATGAAAAGATCATATTATGCAATCGAAAAATTGTGCAGCTGGTAATGTAATATACCCACCAATCCGAAGTACATTATTAAATTCTTGTTGTAGGTCATTGATCTAGAGGTATTTATATTACAGTAACGTTTTCAGCCGAAATTGATAAAGTGTTCAATAGCCAAGCAATGACTTTCTGCATATGAGTCCGGTATTCACAGAGAAGACTATTCACAGAAAATAACATACAGCAGCATAAATTTACTCTCATACTAGTATATAGCTACGTACGAAAATATATACGAAATATGTACGAAAATATATTTTTGACGTGTCTCTTTAGCAGCACAAACAAGATGACATTGACATTACAAGTGCGCTCTATGGGTCAACCATTATTTTTTATGGAGAATTTAATCAAATAACTAATTATTTAAATCATCACACTCGATTTTGTCGTCGAAGACATCGAATTTTATTTTTGCAAAAACTAATGGCGTACTTCAAACATTCGTGATTTCCCTACAATTGTGCTCCTGAACATCGGTCGTGAATGTCGTGCACCAGTCCTACGGTTTGCATGACTTTTTGAAAAGCCCGAATCTCTTAAAAACAGGACTGGCTGTATATAAGGAAGTACTGGACTCCACACTTATGTATGGAAGTGAATGTTGGATGATATAATATGGCATAAGCTTTCGATTTGGACCATAAAATTTCATACTCTGAAATTGGAATGCCCAGAATACTATTTAATAATAAATAATCACAATGGTCCTCACACATCCATATACTCCATACTAGTAATACTAATAGGCTATGTTTTGTCGTGATAACCAACAACGCGGGCGGAGCCGCGGGTAAAAGCTAGTAATATTACAAATGTGAATGTAACTCTATCTGTATGATAAGCTGTGCAACTGTGTCTGTAAGTTCATGCTTAAACCACTAGACCGATTTTGATGAAATTTGGTATAGGGGTATATTAGACCTTGAGAATGAACATTGGCTGTTTGGTCGCGATAACCGACATCCACACGGGGGTAGCCGAGAACAACAGCTAGTTGAGAATAAATCAGAATCGGAATTTCTTAGATCGGTCCGACAGAATGAAATGAATAGCGTTCCAAATTCCGGTACGTGTATGTAATGGTGACTCTCTTGCCTTCAGCTTACCATCAGGCGAGGTGAATTCAAATTGAAGTGTCCTATATAAAAAATATTCTTTTGATAGAGCAGCACATTCGAAATTCTAACTTAGAATGTTCTGTATTTTTTAGAATCCCCAATATTGTAGAGGTGCTTAGGTGGCAAGCCATATACCTACGACACAGATGATCACCGAGCACGGGAGCTTCGGGCGGTATCTGTGTCAGAAGAGGAAAGAGCCAACGCCCGAGTGCCATCACTGCGACGGGAGCGAGGAGGAGGTCAGAGCTGCACACACTCACTGAGTGGCCGGCATGGGAGGCGCCGAGTTGGGAGCTAATGGGAGTGGGAGCGAGAGCTCTCATGCTCGTCACCTTGCTCACGGCAATGGTCCGCTGCTTGGGCGGCCGGCACCTCCTTCTGCGAGCAAGTTATGCTCGTGAAGGAGGCGGGGGGTTGGGAGCCGGACCGGGAACGAAGAAGACTCACGGCCCTAGCTGCTCGCCAACTGAGGCAACTCGAGCGTCGGAGGTCGATGAATGATCTCCGTCCCCCATGAGCGCGGGCCTGGCGGTGACAGGAGGAGCCGCCTGTCAGCCCAGCAGAAGTAGGCCGCGGCAGCGGCGCCCTTCGCCCCTCCTCCCCAATACCGGAGACGTATTGGGGACCCCGTGGTCCCCCCACCCGAAGAGGGCCAGATCGAGAGAGATGGTCCTGAGTCAGCCGGGGTGCGAGGGATATGCTCTATAGTTACCTCACTTTCGGCCTTGCACTGCGACCCACAGTCGGCGTGCGGTTTAGTCGGTTTAAGTCCGACATAACCTCCCCCTCCGGCTCCGGCGGGGGTGGTATTCGTGGGGATTTCCCGCACGTTAAAAAAAAGCCAAATACTTACGGTTCAGCTTATGGGAAACGGTTACCGTAGTTTATGAACTAGGGGCGTCATACTCACGCTGCCATCCCTGTAATAACCTTTTATTACTTGAAGTCGCCCATATTGTTGTCACTTGAGAAAATTACAGCAGGGCGATCAGTGCCCAGCTGAGCGTGTCCGTGTCTATAGTGTCCGTTTTTACACCGAGTCAAATCAAACTGATCCAGTTGATTTTCAAGTGCCCCTTCAGAGAGATGACAACAGTACTCCAAGTTGGGCCGCCAGACTCGTCTCGAGGTCAGTCGTCCGCTCCATCCACTGGGTATTCTACCAGTGTATGACGCGGTGTATCCATGGTACGATCCTGATAAAGGTGGCACTCGGCTTTGGCTCGCGCACTATATGATGCAGGAACCATGCACCGAAAGCAGCCATGTCCGGTAAGGGTTTTGTCAATGACTGTTTTTTCCCTTAACTAGTAACAGTGTTATTTCTTGGAAGTTACTGGAAAGGTATAAACCTTAACGTTAGGTTTGCTAACAGCTATAGCGACTAATAATATCAGTTATATTCTAAATCGGGGTCACTACAACACGTGTCAGCAGTCAGCATGCCCCCTTTACATCCCAGCACTAGCTCGCAGCGTCATAGGTGCTCTTCGTGGACAAGATTGTAAAAATAAATTAGTATCCACGAATAGCACCTGCCAAAAATTTTGATAGGTGCTGTTCATGGACATGGCTAGGTGCTATTCGCTCAGGTGCTATTCGGCTGGGTGCTCTAAGTGGACTACACCTGTAAGGGAAAGATCGTGGGTTCGAGTCCCACCTGAGCATTCACTTTTTCCTATCTTAATCGATTCGAAAAGTTAGCATAGTAAATACTTCAAAATTTCATTGATAAATATAATTATTTCGAAAGACAAAATACTGAACGAAAAAGTACTATTATTGCAAATCTTTCGTTTTTATACTCACATTTGTAAACTTCAATGGGCCTACCCCTTTAAGCGATGTGTACCTACTACCAATTTGATGGAGGAATGCGAGGAAGATATCGGCTGAAAACCTCACCTTCGGCCGGCGTAGCAAAACAAATCACAGATGGCGTGCGATTTAGTTGGTTCGAGTCCGACATAACCTCCCCTTCCAGTTCCGGGGGGCGGTTCCGTGGGGATTTCCGGCCTATGGCCGTCTCTCGATCACTCATTGATGGACTGTATGTTTAATGTCAGGTCGAGAACAGGTGTAATTTAATTGTTAATCTCATCATTAAATATTGACCAAATATAAGAATATCTCCAACAAAAAGCTCTCCCAGAACTATAACTCTAACAGAAATAATTTTGCAAATCAGTCCAGACGTCTTACAGTAATCGGTGAACATACATAAACCTCCTCCTTTTTTGAAGTCGGTTAAAAAACAGAAAGCGACAATAAATTATTGCTGGACACGGGTACTATATATTTAATGAAATAGAGATATTGAAAAATATATCCCGACCAAATAAATAAATCAATCTACCAAATAATTAATAAACCTCCTAACTTCGAAGGTTGTTTAAATAATACATTATATCTTTTATTTAACCCTCGACTGCGAACGCTAGACTTAAACAGGAATGTAGAAAATAATACAAGTACGAATCGTTAAATGTTTACAAATAGAAACGATACGGGCGTTGCGTGTCATGTCCACCTCATTTTTTCTTTTATTAAACGTCAAAACCATCAAATCTGTAGAAACTTGTATGAAAAAAGGTACGAATCAGTTGGCTCTTTTACATTTACGGGATGTAATTAGTTCTAAATCTCTTTTTATACTTTTAAGGCAATGAACGTGCTATTTTCGCGAGTATTCAAGACATCAAATATCTTTATTTATTTTATGTCATAAGTAACACTTATGATCGTAAAAATAATGCTTCAACATTTACGGCCAGATTTATAAGGCTATAGGTAAAGCCTGTGAAAAAATAAATATGGCAATAAAAACCCACAGCTGCTCGAATCTTTTCTATTGACCACTTGTAAGGTAGCAAACTTAGCATTTATACAATATAAAAGGTATCGCAAATACACATATATTACAATTTTAAACAATAGATAACCCGAATAGACCTATCTAATGTCTATAAATTATACCTTCTGAATTGAATTGAAATTGTACAACATAAATATGACAATGTTAATATATTGTCTTATTTATTTGTACGTTCTAATAAAATTGATACTAAACCCGCATAATATATACACATTATCAACATAAAATATACTTTATATGAACCCAAAACCTATAGAGTGTAATAGTTGATAAAACCTACCAGCAGTATATAACAGAATTTGCAAGGAAAACGACAATATTCAACGATTCCTAGGCAAAGTTCAACGATTTTCATAACCCTAGAAAATCTTATTACGTATTAAACATGGGTTTTAACATCTTACATGGATTTAGTTTGACTAGATACACATAAGAACTAGTACTTCCCTATAAACATACCCTTTCGAGAAAATCTACAAAATGGCCAATAGAATTTAAAAGCAGATACCGCAATCTAATCCCAATTTAAATACAGAACATCACAAGATTCCATATTTAAATACTAAAATCAATAACAATATTTTGTATTCGAAATTGGATTATACAGACTGCTATTTAAAATTCGCTTCACATTCGCGAACGAGAGGTTAACAAGCGTTGCGAAAATCGAGAGTCGAAACGATTGTTTAATAATCGTTAATCGGTCGACACACAGCCTAATTTGTGTGAAGCCATGTTTAATTAGAGAATACAATTTTCGATTTTCAAATATTTTGCGATCACGTTATGTTGATTAATTATTTTTATTGTGTTATACTGTTTACTAAGTTAGTGCTTTAATTTGTTTGAAGTATTGCTGCCATTTGCTGTTTTAAAAATTATTAAATTGATTGAGAAAACAAGGTTTTAATAGTGTAGTGTAATCTGGTTCAAAAAGAAAGTAAGGAGGTAGGACACGACGGTATTTCCCTCCAATTGAGCAGTCTGACTGAGGAAGTACCTCCGCCCTACAGAACACAACGGTCATAATAACTTCTTGATGTGTTTCCGGCGTTGAGTAGGGTAGCCAGAGCTCACTGGAACGATTTTTTCCTGTCAGTGGAATGACCAAAGGCTATTCCTGCCTGTATATAGGGTCGGCAGCACGAGTATGACTTCCCTGAGAAGTACCCTAGATACTACTTAGTGTTAATTCCCGCGCATTGTTGGAGAAAAGCACTATACAAGCCTTGGCCACAACTGAGCGTTGCCGGACTCCGTAATGCGTACCTCGGCCCGTATACTTCACGATCGTCCGGCAACACTACACTTGGCGGCCGCGGCAGTAATATACAATTATCGAAATTACTAATATTCCCTCTAACCCCTCCAACTAAGCTAAATTGCTTGTGCTAGGAGTGGGTTCACGTCGGTAGTGTAATATATGAATTTAATCCATTTCTTTAACTTTTATCACAGACATTGGGATCCATTTATTCCAAATCAACTAACTAACGTACAGGTAATTGATAACAAAACGGCAACACAGCATAATCGTAATAAAAACAAATTCAATTTCACTGCAGTCAACACTGCCGCATTGAAATTGCATAGACTACTTTTAACTCTCGTTTTTTTTTTCTTAAACTGCTTACGGAAAATTAGTTCTATGTAATTATGAAGCCGCTAAAATAATAACTTTTCAGTCGTTTACATATTAGCGGAATGATAAAATTAATATTGGAAAAATGTTATCATCGAATAAAGAGAAAAAACTGAATCGGTCTAGGCGGGGTTTGAACCTGCGCGATCTTTGCCTTTCAAGGGCAATGCTTTGAACAGTAAGCTACCAGACCTCGCCCTAACCAATTCAACTGCCTTTGAGGCGACAGTGGAGCTTCTACCAATGTTCTTACGAACCATCGGAACCAAAGAACCAAACCGCCTGATTAAATTAAAAAAAAAAATATCATCGTCAACTTCCCAGCATTCCCAGCGTTCCATTCTGTCTGTACACGCGTTTCCCTCTTCTTACAAAATGTTACACTACTTACAAAAACTTTCGAAAAAGCATTTATCAAAGCGGCCAAGGTAAGAGATCACCATTTTGGGATTGTCAGCATTTGGAATGGTAGTACATATCATCTGTACTGCACCTTAACTTCTTACTATCCAGCAAGGCAAGCGCTTCAAAATGAAATCCAGTATATCCTGGCAAAAAAATAACAATTATTTCTAAGCAGTTTATCTAACATGTCTATACCTTCATACGAACATTATCAACACAAAATATTGCGTGAAAGAAATGTAATAACACTCCAATTCGTCATGATGGGTATAGAGTACCGGTTTTCTTTTCGAGACTCGAGAATTGAATTCATACGAGAAGCTGGCACTCGTTCAAATACTGCGATCTTATAAATTTCTGTTTAGAAAATAACATTTCACATTTGTAACGGTACACAAATCGTTTCCGTACATTACATGCTTGATGGGTTTTTCAATAAAATATTAGTAATCTGTCATTATATTGCATAGAAATGCCTAACCCATCCTGTGCCGACCATTTTGAATTTGCGTCATAAAATCTTATTATACGAACAACAAAAGCCTTTATTTGTATTGTTATAAAAGTTAATGTTGTATGGAGGTCTTTTTAATGTACTCGCATGTTTATCGCGGTCCATTGATACAAATCGCGGGAACCATTCATGGCAGTCATGTGCTTGGAAACCAATTTCCTGTTCCCTTTCATATTGAAATGTAAGTGGCACCCTTCAGTACGTACACCTTGATGTGGGATTTATCGTCCTTGCTAGGCAAAACATGCAACTTTTTAAGCCCAGTACGTAAGGGTTGATCAGTTTTTGCAAGACGGTGAATTGAAGTGGTACCAAACTCATGTGGGATTGTACAGGTCTGCTTCAAGGTCTCCAATCATGGTGAATATTATTTACGTACTTTTTTTTTTGGACATTATGAGTGAAAGGAAATATTCAGAGCAAATTGTGGTTGTATTCACATACGGAAAATATTGTAATTTGTAATTCGTATCTTGCTTGAATCCATCTTTCATCAGCCGCTTTAGTAAGTACTAAGGCTACGGCAGGTTCCTACTATAGCATAAAAATGTTAATTTTATGATAGTAATTTGTGGTTCATAATTACAAAGCCTTATAAAGGGGTTTCTTCGTGAGCAGATACAGATCTCCCGTATCGATGATTTCCGTTCTCATACCACGAAACCCCACACGCGAGTTAAAAGAATTATCGTCTCAGCACTTACCTGGACAGCTTCCATTTTGAATGAAAAATCTGAATATAGTTTTCGTTTGAATATTGAATTGAGGGAGTGAAGTAATGAATAAATATTTATGAATTAAAAGGAATGAATGAATGAAACATTTCTATGAAAATACATTCAGTATAAATAGAAATACATTAAATGATTACCTAAATATATTTTCCATTTAAAAAGTAACATAGATTAAATTTACGTTTCAATAAAATATAATATAATATTCGCGTAAACTGCTCAAGTATTTTCTTTTTAGCGTTTTTAGTATCATCTCTACGACCCAACACTCCCGCTGGGTGCGGACCATAAAACCTAACTCAAAGGCCTATTGCTTAAAAAAAGTACTCAAATGAATTCGCTTTGAACGAAGGGCAATTTACAAAATGTGTTCGATATAGCCCATACATGCGAGATAGCCAATTTGCCCCTTTGATCGTCCAATACATCTCGTCCGGCGGGCAACCCTTTGTTAACACTATCAATTTCAACAACCGCAGATTTGAAAGTAAGATTATAGTTTTAAAATAAGTGTTTGTTTGTTTTTATTATAATACTAACAATACGTCTTGACATAGCACGCAAGTCGTTGGTATTTTAATTTACCATTATTATTTACTTTCAAGTTTCTTCTTGCAAAAGTGAAGAGGTGAATTTGGATCACCTTTCACCCTAGAGGGGCTTACAAAAAAAAAGGTGGGTTGCACTCTGGGAGTGCCGGCAGAAGTGAAAACTTTTTCTTTCTTTCTTTCTTCGTTATATACATAGAAAAAGATAAAAAGAACATACCATACCATTCCCATAATATAGCGCCAATCATAGAATCTATCACTAATTTTCTGCTAATTTTCTGTCAGAAGAAATTAATAAATTACAAAAAGAAAAAATAATCACAAATAGTAATAAATTACAAAAAGAAAAAATAATCACAAAAGTAATAAATTACAAAAAGAAAAAATAATCACAAAAGTGTCAGAAGGCCAGGTTTGAACCCGGTACTATGTGAAACCATAAGGAGTTACAGTCGAAGCGATAACCGATAAGCTACGAAGCTATTTATCGACTCTTGCAAAATAGACAGTCTCTAGCTAATGTTGTATGACGTCAGTCATCGGTTACGGTTCAAAGGTCAAGCGATCCTGACGCGAGTTTAACACTTTTTACCCATCCAACGCCGCTAAAGAAGTTTTCGCTTCAAAAAACTGGTGATATTAGTAAACCGAATGCAATTAATAAATGAGAAGACGTTATCAATGATGAAAAAGATCACATCGAATAAAGTAACTTGTAAAGTGATTGTGGCTTAGGAACACCCAGTGTATCAAGCAATTGACTTTTACGTAAGTTGTTGTCCTTTATAAATAAATGAAAAAGAAATACCATTGCTTTATACTTTAACAAGAAAACGTTTTATGCTTCATGCTCTGCCCACCATTATGCTAATGAAATAATATTAAAATATAAAAACAAAATGAATCACACATTGAATTCCTACAAAAAAAAAACATTTCTCTTTTGAAAACTGATCAAAAAACTACCAAAACCTACTCACGACAATAAGACGCCTTCTCCGATAAGGGTCAACCGATACGCCCTTTAGTACTTTTTTCTCGAATCTCTTTGTTAAAAAAGCGTCGTCCCGCGGATTTCTTCGGTCGCCATGTTGTTAGGCGCTTAAAAAAGTTTCAACATCCCTTTGCCGCCGTGAAGTTTTCGCGGGAACACTCTAAATAGGAACTTTTATAAATTAATTTTCTTCTTTGGTTTCAAATTAAAAAGTTTTACAAACTATGCTTGGAAAATTAACATTCTATCCGACAAGGATCGTCTGATACACCCTTTAACATTTTTTGTTAAAAGCTTAACATACTTATAAATTTTTTATGACATGAAAAGGCCTGTAAGGACAGCCAGTATTTCTGAAGCTCCAGCTTGTTTTTGTGTCCACCATAATGGTCTGTAGACAGATTTTATGAGCGATTACAGTTGTTATATAGAATGTTATGTAGTTCAAAAGGTCACTAGAGGTACGATTCCTTCGACAAAAAAATTTTGAGCTCGCACGCAAAATGGATCAAAAGGACCATGAATTTCTATAGAAATGCAATTTGTGTTTTTGCTTTCGTCAAAATGGCTGCCACAAAGTTTTCGGCGAGATTCCGGTATCCAGAACAGAAGTTTCGTTTGGTTTGAGTAAAATTAATTTCGTTTGTTTGATCGCGTTTAATTAAAGCAATTGGTTATTTCTGTTAGATTGTGTTACTTAAAATATAAACAAGTTACCGGCAGAAAATTTTGATTTAAGTTGAAAACTGTTTCAATCTTTGTTTATTTTTGAAGCAGTACCTAATGTAAAGATTAAAAGCATTTTCTTTTTGTACTCGTATTTGTGATTTTCGCTTATTCTCGTTTCATATGAATAGTAAATATTATACGAAGCGAGAGATGCTCTTTGATCGCCAAAGCGTATACCTATATGCCAATGAATAGTTTTAAAATAAATTATCCTGATGCGTGTAGCGCAAAATAAATACGTGTAATTTATACTAAATAGGGAAAACTAAATATTATTGAAGTGAAAATTTCTTTTGCGACGTTGGATGGGTAAAACGTGTTAAACTCGCGTCAGGATCACGTGATCTTTGACCTGTAACCGACGACTTTGTAGGACGACATAACGTCATACAACATTCCTAGCTACAGAGTGTTTATCGACTGTAAGTCCTTATGGTTTCAGATAGTACCGGGTTCGAACCTGGGCTTCTGACACTTTTTTTGATTATTAAGCTATTGCATAGCTTCTATCGAGGGCCTTGAGCGCGGGGACCGAATCCAGAAATTCCGTAACGAACGTTTCTTTTCAGCAGTCTTCGACACGGTGTTCGTGTGCGTGCAACTAGGTGTATTGTACGACTCTACGAAGCTCGCACGAATCAAGACGAGCTGCTCCGAAATCGGACGAATACATAAGCAGCTGTTTATGAGAAAGTATATAGGTGTATAGGTATTTATGTACAACAGTGAATAGCTGTACTTGTAAAATTTGTCGATAATCACTTCTTAATATCGTTATTTTTTTAAATGATTAATTTTGTTTTGGTGTGTCATTACACTATTTATACCTAATTATTTATACCTAGATATTTTCGTTTTATAGAGAAGAAAAGCGTTATGAGCTAAAAAGAAAAAAAAACTAATGCACGTCAAAGGGCATATTATCATAACTGCATAAGTTGATACAAAATGCTATGCAATAGCTTTACCGCGGCAGTCCCCGAGTGCCACACGTCTTTTTTTTTCTTTTTGTAATCTATTACTTTTTGTGATTATTTTTTCTTTTTGTAATTTATTAATTTCTTCTGATAAAAAATTAGCAGAAAATTAGTGATGGGTTTTATGACTAGCTATAGTATAGGTATGGTACGGTATGGTACGTTCTTTTTATCTTTTTCTGTATATAACGAAAAAAAAAGAAAGAAAAAGCTTTCACTTCTGCCGGCACTCCCGAATTGCAACCCGTCTTTTTTACTACACTCGAGAGCAATGAATCCGGGTCACTCAAAGAATCTAAAAAATCTCGGAAAGTAAGAATGCTAGGTTAATTCAATAAATTGTATTTAATAGACGATTTAATACTCCTTAAATGAAAGTTAAAAAAATATGAGTCACCATACATTTTATTTACACAAAATTACATAAAGAAAAAAAAACTGCTGATCTCTCCTTAAAACAAAAATAGGAAACATGAAATTTTTGAACTTTATGACGATTTTCTTGAATTTCAATACTTCGTATTACCTCCTCGTGCTTCCATTACTGCGTTTACGCGGTTTGGCATGCTGTACACCAAGTTCCTTATACGATTTTGGGGAATATTCTCCCATTCCTCTGTGAGAGCAATTTTGAGCTCAGGAAGCGTGATTGGGGGAGGGTTTCGTTGTTTTACGCATCTCCCTAGCTCGTCCCAAGCATGCTCGATCGGGTTGATATCCGGGCTGCGCGCTGGCCACTCCATACAAGTAATGTTCATCTCTTGAAGGTAGTCATTCACAATCCTACCTGTATGAGGTCGGGCATTGTCATGCATAAATATAGCATCCTCACCCAAATTGACCATAAATGGACCAACGTGTTCGTTGAGGATTTCTTCCACATATCTTACGCTAGTTAAAGAACCGTTTTCTATGATCACCAGCTCTGTGCGACTTTCAGAGGAAATTCCGGCCCACACAAGTACAGACCCACCACCGTAGGCTACTTTTTCTTCGATGTATGCTTGCTTGAATCTTTCCCCTGGTCTTCTATACACTCTGTGTCTTCCATCGTGCTTGTAGAGCATAAATTTTGATTCGTCGGAGAACATAACTTTCGACCAATCTTCAATACTCCAATTTACGTGGTTCTGGGCATATCTTAGTCTTGAAATACGATGGCCACGCTCCAGTTTAGGGCCGTTTGCAGGTCTAAGGGGTTTTAAGTTAGATTCAGCAAGCCGACGTCTTACTGTCCATGCACTTGGGTTACTTCCTCCGAGGCGTCGAAACTGATTTATGAGTTCAGTTCCTGTGAGAAAGCGATTTCGAAGCATGGTGTTCACCAAGTATCGGTCTTCTCGTGCTGTGGTACACCTAGTTCTGCCCGTTCCTGGTCTGCGTAGGTTAGAACCAGTTTCTTCGTAACGTCGGAGAACTCTTTGTACTGTTGACAGCGACACACCGACAGTCCTGGCTGTATCGCGCTGACTCCGGCCGGTTTCCACCAATGTAAGTATTCTGGTGCATTCTTCAAGTGTAAGCGACATGATTTCAGCTTGAATAATGAATATTGAGCACTATCAACCTGGTTTATGTACCAACATAAATGACAGATTACAAACAAAAGCAAAAACAAATCCTGTAATTTCGTAGTTCCATCTTCGACAGTGTTCCCTTTTCAAATTTGATTTTTTTATGATATAACTTTACAATAACTAAGAAGTTTTAATACTTTCATTTAAGGAGTATTAAATTGTCTATTAAATACAATTTATTGCATTAACCTAGCATTCTTACTTTCCGAGATTTTTTGGATTCTTTGAGTGACCCGGATTCATTGCTCTCGAGTGTATTAATACAGGTCAGAGTGAAGTAAAGTGAAATTATTAGCAATAATTCAAATAGGGTAAAAATGTTGTCGTTGACATATTTTCGGCCTGCTAGCAAAAAATGACCTTAAAGTAAAACTATGTTGTTGATACATTGCGCTTTTGATCTTGTTGGTGATGTGAGGTTTTGATATTGTGCGCTTTGGACAATTTACATTACAATCATTCTATTTTTCTTAATCAATGAAAATATGCCCGGTCTTGAAGTAAAACACGATATGTCATAATTATACAAAAATCATCACATTAACACCACAACAGCAAAGCAAACAATATAAACTGTTTTCTCAATTATCCACTTATTCTATCACATAAATGAACCATAATTCAAAAATATGTGGACACGAAAGAGGTCTTCGCTACAAAGTGAAACGTTTGTGGCCTTCCACTTAGAAGGCCACAAACGTCACTATTCCGGTAGGTTCAATATACTGTGTATCGGAAACCATAAAAGCTTAAATAATCCGGAAAAATCCCTACAACCGTCGACCAATTATCCGAATAAACCTAAATCCGCAATATCGATATGCCAACCTACGTCAACAAAGACAGCGAGGGATATCCCAATAATTGCTATGCGTATTTTATCCTGGATATGGAACAATTTACTGGAGTTGAACTTACTCCCGCATTCCAGAGCGATGGTCAGTCCCAAGTTTCGATTTGTATCTAGTACTGAGAATTGTCATTGACAATCAGTCAAACATGTCAACGAAAACCGAGATGGAAGACTGGAATACGGACCTAAATTTTTTCTCGAAAACTTTTTTCAATACTAAGTTGTTTTTTTTTATTTTCCCGAGCAGCAAGCACGGGAAAATGAGAGACTAGGATGAGTAGGACATTTATTATTTTTGATATAAGAGACTAGCTTTCTAATCTCTTCTTTTGGTACCAAATCTCAGTGTAGTATCCAAAAACGTAGCACAAAATAACGAAGAATTTAATTCCAATTTTCAACAGAAAACCAGTTTAAAACTGAATTTCAGTTTGTAGCCATCATGTTACGAAGTTTGTTGAATATTTTCACAGTATTATGGCACACTGTGCAGTATTGCCGTTTAATACATCGTTCTACGAGTAAAACTATAAAATAAAAAGAGTGTTCCCAACTTTCAATGCAATCGAAAAGAGCAAAATAAAAAGTGCAGCCAATCGACTCCACTCCAGCATTTATGCCACGAATTGTTCGTATACCACTCATAATTCGATTAATTTTTCCGGCGGCAATTAGCCGATTATTCGTTTGAATCGATCTTTTTGTCGGCTCGTCTCGCGACTGCATCGATGTAAATGGATACGTGATTTTATTTGATGTTGCAATTGGAGCTAATTAAATTAATTTTAAATGGGTACACGGCTTCGTCCGTGCGTAGTTTTGACTTGGTTTACGTAACCCACGGGAACCTATTACTAGAAGCCTATGTGTTATTTCAGACCATGAGATATCCCAGTACCAAACTTCAGCTATATCTGTTCAGCCGATAGAGCGTGATTGAATAACAAACTTTCACATCACTACATAGTATAAAACAAAGTCGCTTTCTCCTTCCCTATATCCCTATGTATGCTTAAATGTTTAAAACTACGCAACGGATTTTAATGCGTTTTTTTTTAATAGATAAAGTGATTGAAGAGGAAGTTTTATATGTATAATACATGCTTAATATAGTAGAAGGTGCAGCGGGAACGGGATCTGACATCACGCGGGTGGAACAAAATTGGCGGTACGAAGTTCGCCGGGTCAGCTAGTTTATAATATTAGTAGAATAGGAAATAGGAAGTAGAATTAGTAGTAAGATGATTGAATAAGATAAGAATGTTTATCACTGAATTATTACTTCAAATTTATGATGAATTCTAATTATAATCTTTCAAAACTTGGATCAGCCCGAAACATGATACCAGCAGCTACCTCAGTAGTATAAAAACTCCCACCGATATTTTTTTCTGAAATAAGTAAAATAAACGTGAGAATATTTTTCTTAGAGATAAAACGAAGCTCACTCTTGGGAAAATTTAACTTTATCTCAAACTATACTCACAATATTATGCTTATCTGATTCTGCTCGCCAGCAATCGCCTCAAGTTTTGCATATTCTAAAAGAAAATAGAAATAAGTGTAGCCGTTCCTCTTCACTACTTGTGATTCTCATAAATATTTCTCAGTTTTATAAAGAAATTTTACATTTACCTCTAAAAGTTTTTACTTGATGTAATAAGTTAGTGTATAAATACTTCAACCGAAAACGACAATTTATTTTTTGGAATGTAAAAGCTTTCACCATCCGAAAAATAAAATTTAATTCCTTCAATCCATCCATACCCGATATTGAAAAAAATACTTTGTTCAATATTGAAAGAGAAAAGCTGGCGAGATGGAAAAAACGCTGTTTCCCACTTGCCCATTTAAACAAGAATGAATACAATAAAATACAAATCACCTAATCCAGTCAAACTGTTCTCAATATTGCGCGAAGCAATAAATTTTGCAATTCAATTTTATTTATATTTGTATTATACACTACAAAACCAATAGTGTAACTAATATTAAACCGATGCACTCTTTCATTGCTTCCTCAAGCTCTTGTATCAGAGCTCCCTGATCAATCTCGGATAACGCATTCAACGATTTCAAATTGAATCCATCCTACTGGATTGTTTGATAGCATCGTAATCAAATCAAATTCAATACATCTACCGTTCTTCGACCGTTTGTTTCATACGCTTCCTACTCGAGCATTGAATTTGTACGTTCTTTATTGGAAAATATTATTTGAATGTTTTGTCTTATTTGATGTGAAAAGTTTTGAATATCTTTATTATTATTTACGTAATCCGATGTTATTATAGAGATTTGATGAGGTGAAATGGCATTGATTCTGAAAATGAATACTATTTTTATTGCTTTTATAATTAGAACAGTGTAATTCCTTAGAGAAACATATCCATTCAAGTACATTACTGTTTATTATATACTAGTTAATTATTTAATAACACCATCCATCTCTATAGTATCAAATTCAAACTCTAACCCTATCGATATAACGTTGAAAGCTCGTTAAAAGGTAACCTGTCTCCTGAGATTAGAGTTGGTAACATGAGATAAATTAAACCATAATGGAAGTAGAAAACTTGGGTAGCGAAGTTAGCTCACCAACTGGAGTAAACAACCGTGAAACGCGTTTAGGGTCATTACAACCAAGTGGTGTGGAACTGGGACACGTGGAACTAGCAATACGATTGCACCTATCTTATAGAACATCTTACCTTTAGTTTTCGGAAACGCGAACACGAAAAAGTGAATCCGAATAGGGTTATCGTAATGGGTGTTTTTGAAGTAGTTGCGTAGTTTATTTTAGGCTACCAAGATTTGAAATAAGCACTGGGTTTCTTGATGTGTTGCTGTTGTCATCAGAGAAGTGTTATACGTTGCCAGGTACCTGGAGAATATACACTAATCAATTGAAGATGTTAAGAAGAGGGACCGCATTAAGAACCTTATAGCTAAGCTACAAAGGTATTTATCGTAGCTTGCAAAATAGACAGTCTGTAGCTAATGTTGTATGACGTCAGTCGTCGGTTGGGGTTCAAAGGTCAAGCGATCCTGACGCAAGTTTAACACTTTTTACCCATCCAACACCGCTAAAGAAGTTTTCACTTCAAAAACAATACAATTTAATTTAATTAGCAGTAATAATTTTATCAGTTTCTTCCTATTTTAAGCAGGGCGTAAAAAAGCTACTGATGAGGCCGGGCTGCCAAGCTGAGTGTGGTACTCAGCTGGGCGGCCCGTGTTCGTTATTGTGTTCGTATTTGTAATGGTGACCCTCTTTCCTCTGTCCTAAGACAAAGCAATTGCCTTAAGCTTACTATCAGACGACGTGAAGTCAAAATGACGTGTAGTTCATAAAAAAAAATTATATAGTAATAAGTAAAGTAGATAGTATAAAATTGAAGGTCTTATGGCACTGTGGTTCCTGTTGCAACTTTTATTATTTTTGGCAGTGTATTCAATGCATTTAAGTAAATTTATTTACCGATTAAATAAACAGTATTTGCTATCGGAATCAGTGACACAGTCATTCGCAGAACCACATTCGTTTGTATTAATTCCTACCGCCGTCACACTAAGGTTCTTGATTTTTTTCATTCTCCCCGAAGTCGTTAGCCAAAAATTCGTCTTTTAAGATTTTTTGTTCGATTCGCCGACGTCGGCTTTCGTATCGAATAACCGTCTCGTTGGTTTCGATTTTTTCGCTCCCCCTTTGTTAGTACCTTTTTTATTTGATTTTCGAGGACGTGTATTGTACGAAAGTTGTGCTTTAAAAAAGGAATGGCGTGAGTCTGATGTTTTAGGTCTTGGTATAGGATGTAGAAACTTGTATAGAACGATATTATGACGAGAATTGAATAATTTACTATTAGTCTCTGATAGCAACTAATTTAGTTTAAAAAATATATGTTTATTTGATTTTTTGAAATATTTAATTAAGCTTTTTTACATAAGTACACAAATTGTAGATAGTGGGCTTTCCACGTTACAGTAGCCTATGAAGGCTCGCAACATCAGAGGTACGATTTGCATATAAGACGAGAAAAACCATAATGGAGAATGAGAGAGTAGAGTAGATTGAGTTCATAGATATTGCCGGTCACATACAAAGTTTGACCTCTGGAACTAGAGAATTACTCTCCTATTCCACCTTTTCTTATGGAATGGTTAAAAACAAAAAATATATACGTTTTGTTTTACGTTTTACGGACATAAATTATACGTTCATATATAATCTTCAAATCCGGCTCGCACTTGGCCCGTTTTTATATTGTATTTTTCACTAACCCATAAAACTATAAATTTGGACCCTTACAACCAATTGGACACGAGTCAGGAGCCATAAAACACAGTTTTTGTTACGTCATAAGCCTTTCCTGCTAAACGTAAAAGACTTGTAGGTTTATTTTTTAAATTATCGTCTTTTGTCAGTTCAACACTACCATCGATACTCACTCGAGAGTTACTCGCACTAAAAATGAGTGAGTGGCGTACAGAGACCCAACACGAAAAGTACCACCTTTTTTATTTTACATCATTACTCTAAAGAGGTATCTTGAATTCTTACCTTTCCTGATATTTTATGGTGCAAGCTAAGCATCCACTTATAAAGGATTTTTTGGAAATGACATTACATAAGGGGTAATATAGGCGATGAACGGTTGCATGGAAACCTCGTTATTTTTTATGTAAGAAGTATGTATTTTCAAATAGCTGCTTCTGATTCGAAACAAATGTATACCTATATCGCTGCTTTTTCAATAGTTCATTATTAAGGTAAAATGCTTATTTGTTTCCGGTTGAAGCCGGGACCCGGGCCGCTAGTATATTTGTTTTAGTTTTATAGTGCTAATAGAGATGTGTCTGTAAGAAATAATCTGCTATTTATTTCTATCGTATCTAGTATTGGGTTAACAAACTTAGGATTATCTCTACTTAACTACTATGTCATGTCATAAGGGACTTCCGACTTGTAACGTTTGATTAACTTTCGGATCCAGAAAGTAAATCTGATAGTTGTGACACTCCCAAAGGAGGTTCAAGATTTATAGAAATAAATGGTCACAGAAAATAAAGAATTAAAAAAAAACTATTTATAGGCACTGACTGGTATTAGGGCGTTTTCTATTGTACTAATGCCGCCAATATTAAGTGAAAAATGCAACAGATATGAAAAGAAATCGAATACCAATGGTAGCGTCTATGGCCAAAAAGCCATTGTTCCAAGGTTCAAGAGTGAACCGCAAAGGAAATAATGATTTTTATTTAATATCACATTGTTCCTTTACCAGAAGACTCAGAACTCATAACTCGTAAAAAATCTTATGGCACAAGTGATAAAAGGAAAGAGTTTAAAACTATTTATACTATTTCATGTTATTCAATAAGTTACTATTGCTCATTCGGTATATCTTGGAGCTATAATGAGCTCAAAATGTGATATATACGCGCAGTACGCGTTTCTTGGATGTATTTTAAGAAAAGCATTCCGCCGTGGACGAGCTCAAATTTACCAAGCATAGATTACCACTACAAAACAATCCGTGTACCAGGGCCTTTTATATATCGTGGTTTAGGTCGAATGTATATGGTACTAACAATACCTACGCTCATCGTTTATTTTCATGGGTTGAAAGAAGCCCATAAATTTATTCAGAATAAAGTATTTTGCGTTGTCATGACAATAGTGATTTAAAAAAAGACGGGTTGCACTCCGGGAGTGCCGGCAGAAGTGAAAACATTTTCTTTCTTTCTTTCTTCGTTATATACAGAGAAAAAGATAAAAAGAACATACCATACCAAACCATACCATACCTATAATATAGCGCCAATCATAGAACCTATCACTAATTTTCTGTCAGAAGAAATAAATGAATTACAAAAAGAAAAAATAATCACAAAAAGTAATAAATTACAAAAAGAAAAAATAATCACAAAAAGTAATAAATTACAAAAAGAAAAAATAATCACAAAAAGTAATAAATTACAAAAGAAAAAATAATCACAAAAAGTAATAAATTACAAAAAGAAAAAATAATCACAAAAAGTGTCAGGCTAGGTTTGAACCCGATACTATCTGAAACCATAAGGACTTAAAGTCGACTACGATGCTATTTATCGTGTCTTGCAAAATACATAGTCTATAGCTAATGTTGTATGACGTCAGTCGTCGGTTACGGTTCAAAGGTCAAGCGATCCTGAAGCGAGTTTAACATTTTTCACCCATCCAACGCCGCTAATGAAGTTTTCACTTCAAAAATATTTAGAGCAACTGGTCTACTACAAGACCAAAATATACCAAATACTAGCTGTTAGCCTAAACCGGCGTCCTCAGGTGCAGATCTTTTCCTTTAGATTTTCCAAATTATTTTTTCACATAAAGCTTGTCCTGAATAATAGAAATGATGTGTTATCCAATTCGATCGAACTCTGTTCTTGAGTGTTGCATACAGTAACGTTTGGCCATTCTTTTTTTATTAAATGCTATTAAGAATGTTATATAACTTTTTCTACTGTTTAACCACACTGAGTTAATGTATTCGGCATCTTTCCGTGCTAGTCTGTCATTTGTGACGATAATTTAAATTCGCTACCACTTCTCACTTGAACCAACCCCTACTAAAGTCGTCAATGTGACCTTACTTGGGCGTCAAGACCACACATTATAGTACACGCTTCTACTTTTACACCTTCTATTACGAAACAAACAGGGCTCCGAGTAATTTCAACGCTTCCTAACTTAGTTAAATTGATTACGTTTGAGTCGGTTTCCTCTTAAGAAACTAGGAAAGGTCTCAAAGGGTTTTGGTTTTCACATTAATAGTAGAAATAGACTAGCGAATAGAGTTTTCTAAATTTGGTATCATGAACTGATGTTAATGGATTTTTCACTAGCGTTAACTTTTATTTCTCTGCGAAGTGAATTCTTCTTGGGCATTTTTGAAGTGAAAACTTCTTTAGCGGCGTTGGATGGGTAAAAAATATTAAAATTGCGTCAGGATCGCTTGACCTTTTAACCGTAACCGACGACTGACGTCATACAACATTAGCAAAAGATTGATTATTTTGTCAAGTACGATATGAAGCTTCGTAGTTAAACCGTGAACGCTTCGACTGTGAGTCCTTATGGTTTCAGATGTTACCGGGTTCGAACCTGGGCTTCTGACACTTTTTGTGATAATTTTTTCTTTTTGTAATTTATTACTTTTTGTGATTATTTTTTCTTTTTGTAATTCATTAATTTCTCCTGACAGAAAATTGGTGATAGGTTCTATGATTGGCGCTATATTATAGGTATGGTATAGTATGGTATGTTCTTTTTATCTTTTTATCTGTATATAACGAAGAAATAAAGAAAGAATAAGTTTTCACTTCTGCCGGCACTCCCGGAGTGCAACCCGTCTTTTTTTTAAGAAAGAATATTCTGACTGAGTCACTCTTCTACCGTTACCAACACCTGTGTACCTATATAAGTATTAGCATATTATATTTTTTAAATTTACCCTTCTGTCGGCACACTCGGAGTGTTCTTTTTGGTTTTACTCACGATTTGTTCTTGTTTTTATTACGTTTTAATAGCTGTGCCCTGATTTGGCCCGGTGTAATTATAAAAGCTTGACTTACCATTATCTTTCATATTCCGTAAACTTCCCAAAATTCATTCATTCAACATATGTCTAGAATTAACAAGAACACTACGATTATAACTACTGCGCCGTAAACCATGAAAAAACCACCTGTTTATTTTTGGAAACCCGATATTGCAGTTTATTTGGTAAACCAAGGTTTTATTTCACATACAAATGAGAGGATTTTTTTTATCTGCTTCTGCACATATACTAGGTTATGGCCAGTTGGTCAATATTGGTTCGTGAAGCGTGATCAGTGTGATCTATCATAACAAAGAATTGTATTTTAAATAAGAGTATAGCTTACTCTAAAGATTACATTACAATACAACTACTTATGAAATCTATAATAACAACTGAGGGCTCTGTACAATACTGGATTGAGGGACGAACTTATACTAAATAAAGTAGGTACTACGGGAGGTAGGACACAACGGTATTACTACCTACAGAATACCGCGGTCATAATAACCTCGTATTGTGTTCCCGACAGATGCCAGAGCTCACTGGAGAGATTTTGTACTGTCAGTGGGAAGACCAAAGGTTATTCCTGCTTTGTCTTCTACGCTGACGGCACAGATACTCTCTGTGTTTATACACGTCTATATGTCATGGTGACCACTTTCCATCAGGTGGGCCGTGTGCTTGTTTGCCACCTCAGTGGTATAAAAAAAACATAAACGGCTGTATCTTTTGAGGGTATTTTTTTTTTTTTTTTTTTTTTTTTTTTATTGATTTGAAACTTTATTTTTTTCACTGCTTCAAGGCAACGCAGACTTAAAAGTATTCAATATGAATTTCATTTTGGACAATTTCATTTTAACGGATAATAAAATGATCATATGAGGCCTTCTGTTTGTTCCTCTCGAGGTATGGAATCCAAAACTCCAAACAACTGCGATATTACAAAATATTCAAATCAACACTATTTTTCCGCCATAAAGGCTGTGTTAGGTGGGGCACTACTACAAAATCCATATTTTTTTAGTGGTTACGTTTTGCATGCGAAATTCTGTTTTTCTAACTTGCAAACCGTTGTACTTCACAAATAGGTCGAGTATGCAAAAGTGAATAGTTTGAAATAATTTATGTTTTACTTTCGTTTTTGAACGTAAACGTGGAATCTCGTTGATGGAAAAAACTTATCAAGAGCGAGTCAGACTCGCGTATGAAGGGCTCCATACCGTTATCTTAACAACCTAGCGCCCCTCAAACATTCATTTCATTACATTCTTAGTAATTGTTGTTATAGCGACAACAAATATAACATCCGTGAAAATTTTAACTGTCTGGCTATCACAGTTTATGAGATACAGCCTAGAGACTGACAGACAGGCGGATGGAAACCTCTGAGCAAGAGTGTTAAGTAGGCAAAATTGCCTTGATTAAATAAAATACATGGCAGTCTTGTTAAATACAAAATGGCTATTTCGCAGCAGCCACGTCTTATAGCCGAGAAAAATTGGCTATTACGCTAACTTGCCATTACAATGCATAAAACGTTGATTTAATGCTCTCATTTAGTTTTATTCCAAATTTTAAGTACATATTTTTCTGCGTTTATTTCTTATTCGTTCAAGTCGTTGTGTTGCAAATAACTATATTATCATTATCTTGGCATTACTCCTGGCCATATACGAGGCTTTTACTACTCTTTCTCCGTATTTTATTGTGGTCTGGAGAGGAGAGGTTACCTTCTGACTTCCAAACTCCAAGAGTAAAGCCTACGCTAGAGCCCCGTCCGTCAATTAGCAACTTTATCGACTTGTAGGGATTATAGCACAGGCCTTAGCACAGAAAAATATTAGGATAGAACTGCTATTCACCTGCACGTCGCGAGTGGCGACGTCTTCACTTTTAATAAATACCCACGAGAGTTGAGAAATACCTTTATTCCTCAAATTTACTTCTCCATTTTTATTATTTAGTTAGAAATAGCACAATATGGCATATTTACGGTATTATTAACGATGTTATAATAAGCTAATCTTAACAGCCTCTCTAGAAAATAAGGGCTGTTAAATACATCAAATCCTGTACATTCTTCATTCTATTCCATCAAATGCCGGCCAACGAATCGCCACTGATCTAGAGGGGCAGTACCGGTCGGAGGGCGCAAACTGACCTCCGCCCCCCATGAGCGCAGGCCTGAGGGTGACGGGCGGAGCCGCTCGTCACCCTAGCAGAAGCAGGCCACGGCGGCGGCGCGTATCGTAGGACGATGAGCGCATCCTTCATACCGGGGACGAGTCGGGAAACGCGTGGTCCCCCCTCCCGAGAGGAATGGCCCTGGGTCAGCCGAGGTGCGAGGGATATGTCACGAGACAACCTCACCTTCGGCCTAGCACATCGACCCACAGACGGCGTGCGGTTTAGTCGGTTCGAGTCCGACATAACCTCCCCCTTCGGCTCCGAAGGGGGGGGGGGGGGGTATCCGTGGGGATTTCCTGCACATAAAAAAAGGGGGCAGTACCGAGTAAGCGTTCGAAAGTTCCTGTCTCATAGGGCAGGAATTGACTAAAAAGTTGCCACGCGTTTCTCGCTCACATGACCGTTCTATTCTATTTCTGTGGGCCCTAGGCACTATAGAGTTAGTCTGGAATATCTGGAACATATAGTCTGGAATAACACATCTTTATCCTTGAAATAGGTTTCTATGGATTGCAGGATCAGAATTCCACGGAGACAGCCGCTTCTAGCTGGTATTCCACAGCTATAAAAGATGTACACAGCTTTAATTATAACGTTAAATGTTCATGCAATGAATTAAACCATCACCATACAAACTGAACGCGACTAAAAGCTAGTTCGGCGAATAAATACGATCGCTGCCTACCCTCCATTAATTGCCTCATCATTACCTCTTATTTTACACGCGCACACGCTTTGATTCCGATTTATCGTTTCTCGTAATAGCCATCTTTACAGTGCATCGTGGGTAGTCTTTTAAATAGGTTTTAAAACTGTTAACGACGCATTTTTTTTTTGTAAAACCAACAGTTGTTGTTTTGATTATGAGGAGTAGTAAATAAAGTATAATTTGTTTATATAGTGATACATGATACATTAATAATGTCACAGTTCTCAATGAAAATGATAAATTACGTAAAACATTCTGTTTGTATTTATTTTGGCGTAACCATTGACTTCTACTATGAATGTTACTCATTGTTTAACATAATTGAACAGACCAGCGTATAGCAACAAAATTGCATTAATTTTAACTCCTATAAATTAATCTTAATAAATAGTTCGCCCCTTTTTCCTCATACTAAATCTCTCTTTCTGTTACAGGTAACTTAAGATTCAACAAATGGAAACTACTGTACAGTTAAGTGGTAGATCAATTAAGCTTTACATCGGTTCATTGTAGGTGCATTGCCCCTATTTAAAAGCGAAAAACGTAGACCAGAAAGAACTATGTACCAACAAGATAAATTATGTTGGTGAACGCAGATCGGTAGCTTAGAGATCATAGGTTAAATACTTATGATAGAGACGTCTCAGGTTCGAATGCTGACGACGTGAACAACACAAGCAATTTCTTTTAGCTGGAAGCGTTAGGGGCATTCCCCCTAACCCTTACAGCCAAAAGAAATTGCTAGTTATTTCGATTAGTAATATTTTATTTTTTTCCAATACTTGAAGGCGGAGGATAGGATGAAATGGCGCGCACTGGGAGAAGCCTATGTCCAGCAGTGGACTGCAATGGGCTAATTGATTGATTGATTGATAATACTTATATACGTTATACTGTTATAGTCTGCTCACCCTCCGGAGGGAGAAAATCATAATACTTACATGTATGCAGTTGTGTAATCATTATAAATCTGTCACTGTACCGTGTCTCGGGGCCAAATTAAATGCTAAATGCATTTGTAATGGACGTACTACGAATGCCAAGGGTGTGGCGTGTAACACGCACTATGCGTTACAACTATGATTAGTCGATTAGGATAGTAAAAATATTGAATCGATCTAGGCGGGGTTTGAACCTGCAATCTTTGCCTTACATACGAGATGCAGTCAAAAAATAATGTTTAAAAGTGATTAAATCATTCATTGCTTCCGATAGATCGTGAGAATATCGGTAGATGCCTCCACTGTCGCCTCAAAGTCAGGTATTAAGGAGAAATTTGGATTGGCTCGGTCGAGGTCTGGTAGCTTAGTGGTCTTGCCCCTGTAAGGCAAATATCGCGGGTTCAAACCCCGCCTAGACCGATTCAATATTTTTCCTATCTTCTTATAAGATGCTATGATGCAAATTAGGAAAGGCCCATGTGATATTAAACGCGTTTCGCAGAAAACCAGCCTAAACCTTCTTGTAACCATAGCTGAAAAGCTACCTAAAGTAGGGAATAATATAGCTATGAAAATAAGTAACAATAATCTAAAATTAATTTGATTTCAATAAGTAATATTCCTGGTAAATTCTCAATAACAGCACGTTTCCAGCATTATTCTGCAGTTTATTGATACCGACTAACTCAACCACCTATAAAATATTAGAGCTAAACGGAGCCATTAAATCACACAGTAAAATTCAAGTGGTAGGGGCAAACACAATCGTAAAACTCAGGTATGTGTGCCATTTCTAAATCTAACAAAGGTAGACAGACAAACTAGCTGTAGTTGACCTATCGGCTTGGAGCCAAGCCAGCCGCATGCCTGATTGATGGCTTATACGCTATTGAGGAAGCAACCTTATCTACTGTTAATCGTTCGATAAAATATCCGTGGTATTTGCAAAGAGTCTAGTAGACCAGTTGGTCTTTTTGTACAAAATACCTGTAGCTAAAATTTCGTATAGCATGCAGCCCTGACAGCCTATGTGACGTTCCGGTAGAGAACGCGACTGCGGTGGTAGAAAGGGTGGTAGAAATTTGATGGTACAAATTTTTCACAAGTTTCGGCCGGGTGTGTACCACCGTGCACGATTTCGAAAAACCCTCCATAATAATCTAATCTCAATTGGATTGCGTTCAGGGTTCAGCAAGTGCATAGCCGGGCAGGGAGCATTGTGGTCGCAGCACTAGCGGGACCGGTGGGTGTTACGCGGTGCTGCGACGACAATCCTCTTTAGATGAGGCCGTCAAACTGAGTGGCACCATTGTTAACATGGTACGTGAGCGACGCACTCGTCGCCGGCCAGACCTGCGCCACAGGTGGACACTCTCTCGCTCGAGACCATGGTGCGAGCTATGGTCTCCAGCGGGAGTAAATGGGATTGCGCCGTCTCTTTCTGCGAGCAGGTTATGCTCGTGAAAGAGGCGGCGGGGCGGGAGCGGGAGAGAAATCTTCCACCCGAGTTCCGCAGTCGGCGGCTTGGGTGGCGCCGACGTATCTTCGCCGAAAACCATCGGCCTCCATGACCGGGGTCCTGAGGACGGTGAATGGGCTGCTTACCGTCCTTACAGAAGCAGGCCCGTGACGGCAGCGTGACGTGAGAGATTCATGCACGTCCCCCCTAAGAAGCGGGATGGCACCCGAAACCCCCCCCCCCTCCCCCATAGACGCGGGCTAGCACCCGAACCACCTCTTAGGCGAGGCCGCAGCCGTAGGACTGTTGGTAGTCCTGAGACATCCTTCCGAGGGCTTACCCGGGGCTACTGACCGCAGGCTATTAGGCGGTTCGTGAGGATTTTTAGTCGGTAGGAGTCCGGCATAGCATCCATGAAGGATCACTGCGGTTGACAGAAGATGTCAACCGCAGTGATCGACGAAACGTCTGGAACGCAAGTTTCATATGGACTACGGCCAAACAGCTAGGAAGCAGTATATTCTACATATTAAAAAAATATCTTAAACTTTTGTTGACACTAATGAGAAGTGCTACTGTATCCTACTTTATAGAAGACCACAGGCGTTATTAAAATATATTAACTGACCATAAAACTTATCAATATATAAGTCAGCGATTCGAACACATCAAACTTAATTACTCGATGAGCGCTATGAATCTTCATGGATGAACATGAAATGATATAAAATTATACAGTGGAGCGATCATTATCCAAACACGGAATATAAAGTTATATTATGGGATAAAGGATTGCAATGGATATAGCTCAATAGCTTTATTTATCTTGATCAACTAACTTCGAATTTTACGAATCTAACTATTGATATTTAAGGAAATTGAACTGCACTATCGGCACGGTGTGATGGCGGTAAAGTACTGAGAGAACGTGGCAGAGCTTGTTTGTTCTCTCTCTTTTTTACACGGCCGTTAAGTACTACCTTATCACTACCTTAACAACTCAACTACAGTTGACTATCGTCAATGTCAATGTCAATATCGTAACTTACATAATATGCTAAAACAGCCATCATAGCGTGCCGCAAGTATAGTAAGTGAAACATCGCTACTGGAGAAAGCACGTAAAGTATCCAGAAGAATTCTTCTATAGTTATTATATCATTCTCCGAGCCCTCCGCCAACTCAGTTGGGCCAATCGGCGTTCAGACGACGAACCCACTGATCCCCTAAAATTCGTACCCTGTGCCCAATTGCCACCTTAAATATTTGAGGTTCCCACTTGCCCCTGGTAAGTACAAGACTGTCTAACTTGGATAATTTCCGTAAAATGGCGGCGATATGACTTCCACAACTCATAAGCGATATTGAAATTCTGTGGCCACACCAGCTTGTGGGGCTTTTAAGGCTGTAACTACTTCGCTTATAGAACATCACATAAATTCAAATTTTATTAAGCCTATTTAAAATTTTGTGTTAAAGCTAAACCAGCGCGCCTATCATGGTGTCTATCTACTTAAAATACAAAAGAACATACAACTTTTAATAGCAAATGAAAATAAAAATCTGCCATCGAATGTGTCGCCTTGTTTATAGGAATAATTCCAATTTGTTTTATATAGCTGCTTGCTTGTATTACGTGTCCAAAATTGCTCACATCGGATGTCGGAATTGCCTCTTTCTGTATTTAATGAGCGTGCATCACGGTGTATTTGATTTTTGGTCCATGTCACTGAAAATAACGATTTGATAATAAAACTCCCTATTACTTTCTGCAGTACCTTCCTTTCATACAGAAGATGTACATTCAATTAGATGAATTAAGCGTTGTCGATACTAACATTATTAATGGGAAAGTGTATGTGTGTCAGTTTGTCCGTCTTTCACGGCTAAACCGTTTGTAATGCAATTTGGTATAGGTGTAGATTAGACCTTGAGAAAGGACAAAGGCTATGTTTGGTCGCGATAACCGACATCCACGCGGGCGGAGCCGTGGGCAAAAGCTAGTGACGCATAATGGACAAGATTGACTTGTACTCTGCAATAAGCCCATTTAACAGCCTCATTTCTCACTCAGAATCGCTTGCTTTTACAAAAAATCTTTTCTGTATAGCTTAACTTCTGTCAGTTTCCAATGTTTTGTTGTAAAGAGTTTTAGAATAGTTTACTGTACATAATTTGTTTTATTGGTAAAAGTCATCTCCATTAGTCTAACTATTCAAAACAATTAGGATAGGAATAAAACGAAATGATTAGACGGGACTTGAGCTCATGATCAGTCCCTTACAGAGAGAATACTCTAACCACTGAACATAGCATACTAAGTGCTTAAAAATTTAATTCAATTGTATGGGCGGAGTTATAAAAAGGACGGGTTGCACTCTGGGAGTGCCGGCAGAAGTTAAAACAATTTCTTTCTTTCTTTCTTCGTTATATACATAGAAAAAGATAAAAATAACATACCATACCATACCATACCTATAATAAAGCGCCAATCATAGAACCTGTCACTAATTTTCTGCAAATTTTCTGTCAGAAGAAATTAATAAATTATAAAAAGAAAAAATAATCACAATAAGTAATAAATTACAAAAAGAAAAAATAATCACAAAAAGTGTCAGAAGGCCAGGTTTGAACCCGGTACTATCTGAAACCATAAGGACTCAAAGTCGACTACGATGCTATTTATCGTATCTTGCAAAACAGACAGTCTATAGCTAATGTTGTATGACGTCAGTCGTCGGTTACGGTTCAAAGGTCAAGCGATCCTGACGCGAGTTTAACACTTTTCATCCATCCAACGCCTCTAAAGAAGTTTTCACTTCAAAAAACAATGTTTAAAAATGATTATGACATCATGTTTCTTTTATTTCGGATACTACGTATGACTATCGGTAGATTTCTCGCACCACCGCCCCAAGATGGTAATATATAGGAGATTTTGAAGCACTCAAAGCGTGACTAGGTAGCTTAGTGGTCAAAGCATTCCTCCTGTGAGGGATTGGTCGCGGGCTCAATTCTGCCTTAGCGGTTTCCTCATTTTCTTATTTCAGAATAAATACTTGTAAACTAAAGGACCACATGGCTGTTGAATCTAATTCATGAAATTTTTAGTTGATATGGAGTTTTAATTAATTTAAATGATACTTGTAGATGATAAAGGTTATTGAATAACCACATGTAACACATTACATAACATTAAATCACGTTGTATTGGGCATTGGAATTCAATAAATTTATTTACAGTTTGTGGTCATACGTAGATATTTCTTATTACCAAATTTTACAAAATAGACTGAAATAAAATTATCTTTTTACTCGCCCATGTCTTGCGACTTGCACCACACTTCAGTTCATTGATATCTCTACAAGTCTACATACAAGTATAAAGTCACGCGACTTTGTGTGATCAGGTGTCTTTAGACCGGTGCTCAAACATGTTCATCGACGCGATGTTTACCTCGGCTCACACAGGTTACAAGTTACAACTTTGATATTGGCGATGAGAGCGAGTTCTAGTTTAGAATTGAGACATTTCTATCATCTTTTTGTATACGAAAGACAGACTACGTCTTATTTTGCCTTGGTGTCTGTTGATTATATTAAAGTGTAGTGAATAACCAGTTTGGCCTTCATAGAGGCTTGTCTCAGTCACTCTCCATCAAGAAGGTGATAATGGCGGGATCTCTAAAATAAATAATGACACTGATGGATCATATTTAAATTTTCTTACATCAACACAAAGTACCCAAATAATCAAAGTAGATACACACGATTTATCTTGAGGAAGTGCCAATATCATTCAACTTTATAATACTGGTGAAGGTGTGGTGAGAATGTTAATTTAATCAATCCAACCATTTTATGAATAACTATTAAAATTTTAACGATAAAATGAAGCATCTAGAATTAACCTTAGCAAATCCTGAAATCCCAAAAAAAATATATACCATAAATTGAAATATAATGCGCAAAAGCTGTGTTTCCCTCGAACAAATAGGCTTCACTCGTATAGCATTATAACTAAATTGTGTATAAAATTGTAAGGTATTTTACCCGTTCTTGTTCAAAGTTCTTGACCTACAAAACTTATAAGTATCGTGTTCACATACTCACTTGTCGGCTTTACTTAGCGAAGCATTCGTTTAAGGTACGGTCCTTGTGTTAAATTTAATATTTGCTAGAACATTGGCTGGTTTGACTTTTGTCTGTGAAGTGTTGTCAGAGCAATATTCTTAGTATTCATTAAGGTTATTTCTCATATTACCTGTATTACCAATATTGATATCACTTTATTGGCATATATTATTATGATGTCCTAGACGTGATGCTACATAGTTATTTTTTCTTGCTTTAGTTTTCATGTCAATTCCAAGTCTATTCATAGCTCATCCTTTGGGAGTCCGGCGACTGGTTTCCTCTTTTCCTTATATACTGGATTCTTGAATAGTTTGGTTATTAGAATCGATATGCGATTCAAAATCTTCTTCTAATCAGTTACCAGTATTATCTTAATATTACTTCTTAGTAATAAGTATCATTTTCTGAAGTAAGAGGCACATTGGCACATTGCACAACATTTAATTATGCAATTACTCTGTTTATTCATATCCTTTTCAAACGTACGCCCTGTTCGGCTAGCGATTGTATAAGTCTTCATTTTCTTCACCTTTGTTTTAACCATTTTTTTAATATTTATATTTAAAAGAATATTAACAACCGAAATTACTAATATTCCCTCTAACCCCTCCAACTAAGCGAAATTGCTTGTGTTAGGAGTGGGTTCACGTCGGTGACCTAACAAACTTTGTGATTAAAACTGTGTATACCTGAAACAAAAAGCGTAAATAAGTGAAACTGAAGGTTCGTGCTCATGTTTTGCTTTCGTTTTGCAAAATTTGGATGAAAATTATTACGTTTTGATTTATTTTAAATGGCAGCACATATGTTACAGTAAATATTAACTTGCTAGGGAAATAGTCTTTCTTTACATCGATGCATAGATAACATGCTTTTTATATACAACTGTGATAACAGGCAAGCATACGGTCCTCCTGATGGAAAGTGGTTACCGTGGCCTATGGACATGTGCAACACCAGGGGGGTCACATTCGTGCTACCAATCCCTTAAATACAGAGAGTTTCTGTGCCGTCAGTATAGAAGACACAGCGTGAATAGCCTTTGGTCTTCCCACTGACATTACGAAAACTCTCCAGTGAGCTACCCTACCCACAACCGGGAACACAACACGAGGTTATTATGGCCGCGGTATTCTGTTGGGCGGAGGTACTTCCCCAGTCGGACTGCTTAATTGGACGAGAATACCGCCATGTCCTACCTCCATGCCATGTATTGAAATGTTAACGAGAATTAACGCAATCATGGTATAGGTACATTAAATTAAATAGGATATCGGAGAATAAGGATATCTTTAAATTGTCAGACATTTCAACCAGGTTACACCGGCCGTGGTCACCGGCTGACTGAAACTTAAAAGTTAGTACATGTATTGTATCCTTTCGTCCGTGGAGTGTCAAAATGTCATTATGCCCTATCTGTGGATCCCATTACAGGACTTTCAACAGATAGGGGTTTAAGCACATTTTTTGCAAACATGGGAGTAGAAAACCATTATTTTCTCTAAATCTAATTGGAATTTAGAGTAATTCCTATTGGAATTATCATTTTAATAAATGTCTTTTTCTTATTCCTTACACTACACTTGACTTTGAATTGCCTTGTAACCGTTATAAGACAAATAATATGGGTTACCCAGAACTTAACTTTTATTTTCTAATTAATAAAAAAGAAAACGCCGGCTGGATATAATATTATATATTTTATATACAATCTTACATACTTAATAAAATAAAACCAAATGGCATTATGTTCCAATACATTTTTTTTATACCACACCTATTTTTAAAGTTTGATGAAAAAAGTCCCTCTTCAAAATGTCACTAAGTGGGTCTCATTTAACTTTAGTTTACAGTGCATTATTGGCGTCAGGGACAAGAAGTGTTTTGTTTACAATAATTTAAGCTTATCGCCTAACTAGTTTAAGCAATGATATGTTGTTACATTCTATAGAACTTGAACAATAATGTATCAAATATGAGACTCATAACTGGTACAAAAAACAATGTCTCATTTATACTAAGATTTTGCAGAATATGTGCATAAAAGTGTTATAATAATTAATTATTCAAGATTTACATGAAACTAGGCGTTTACTCCATTGAAAAAAACTACATGTTTGGAAGAAAAATATGAAAAATCATGATCTTAAACATAGTGAAAAATTAGCATGTTTGCTCCATGACGGTTAAATAGTATGGATACGACTTAGTAAATGCAAAAATAAATCAGTATGTTTTTTTTAACTTATTTTTATTTATCTATTGATAAGCCAAATATTACAATTACTGTTGTGATTATATGCTTGAAGATAAAAAAAAGACGGGTTGCACTCTGGGAGTGCCAGCAGAAGTGAAAACATTTTCTTCTCTCTGTCTTCGTTATATACATAGAAAAAGTTAAAAAGAATATACCATACCATACCATACCATACCATACAATACAATACCTATAATATAGCGCCAATCATAGAACCTATCACTAATTTTCTACTAATTTTCTGTCAAATTACAAAAAGAAAAAATAATCACAAAAAGTGTCAGGCCAGGTTGAACCCGGTACTATCTGAAACCATAGGGACTTACAGTCGAAGCGTTTACCGCTAAGCTACGATGCTATTTATCGTATCTTGCAAAATAGACAGTCTATAGCTAATGTTGTATGACGTCAGTCGTCGGTTACGGTTCAAAGGTCAAGCGATCCTGACGCGACAGTACGGATGAATGTTACAGCATTTTTATCTAGTACAACAATATGGATGACAATTTATATATAACTCATTGACGACAGTTTTATTCTACATAAAAATCAAATCAATAAAACTAAATCATTTCATTTTTTATATGAAGTTCAAAAGTCTTATCCATATTTTATGAACGGGCAGCCATTTTGTGAGTTAAAACCTATATCTGTGGCGAGTCCCAGAATAGGACTTTATGTTGTTATATTATTTTTGAGGTTGGATTTTTTGCATTTACCACGTAAATACACGCATTTTGTAATAATCACATTGCAGTTTATTATATTAGTGATCTGATTACACACATTCGCGTCGGTTATAATAATGTTTCAATCCTAATATGATCAAGCAAAATCCATCTACCAATTCGTAAAATGACTTGCCCATCGCTTCAAAGCTTGTTTTTGACTTAAAATGTAATTAATAGGCCCATGTTAGAAAATAAACTGAAATATTACTTATTGTTCCATCGTCTTTTCTGTAGAAACACACACAAAACTTAGGAAATATTGTTCGAACTAGCAAGAAATGCGCGGCAATCTATGACTGAGCAGGTCACAGATTAAACTAAAAAAAATCATTTTTTTCGTACTACAGACGTGTAACGTTGCATGTTAGAGGGAAAAGTCGTTCATTCTTATTCGATTTTTAACGTGTGCGAAAGGGTAAGAATCGTCTTTACTCGTTAAAATAAGGCGCGAAATGAACATCTGGTAGGTCAAGTGACGAGTCCCACCACAGGACGCGCCACAGACAAGCATTTTTTAAAAAGTCCCATAATGGGATCCTCCACGGACGAGGGGGTATGTAAAGGGTTGGCTATAATTAGTTGCATCGGAATAAAGACACTAGTGTTTTACGCTTCATGATTAGTGCTTCAATACACTTTCATGGTACTAAAGTGCCTACGACCGCTATGACAGATGCTTTTTCTCGTTCTGCTTGAAAAACCTATTTGAATATTTTTAGAACCGCTTAAACAACCGAAATAGAAATAAGGAAATACGTATGGGAGAAACGTTCTAATTGATGAGTCAAAATTAGAATGAATGATCCTGTTAATGGCAATAAATCTTCTTTATAAAAATAAAATCTGAAATAATTTTAAATTTTACGATTTTAAAGTATTTCAGGTAACATTTTTATAATCAAGATCTATTGTTTAGAAGAATGCATATAAAATTCTTTCTGTTGTGAATTTCACACATTAAGTATCATAATTCCAAATTGATTTATTAGTAATAAAATGTCAAATTTCAGATATCGTTTGGATAAATACAAATTATTTTCGAAATACTACGGGTTTTTCTTTTGCGAAATACTACGAATATATTATCACACAGCTGTTGTCCCTTTAAAATATATTTATTATTTTTTATTTATATATTTATATTATTGAAGTGAAAACTTCTTTAGCGGCGTTGGATGGGTGTAAAATGTTAAGGAAGCGTCAGGATTAGTTAACCTTTGAACCGTAACCGACGACTGACGTCATACAAGATTAGGTACAGACTATCTATTTTGCAAGTTACGATAGATAGCTTCGTAGCTTAAACGGTAAGCACTTCGACTGTAAGTCCTTATAGTTTCAGATAGTATCGGGTTCAAACCACCTGGCCTTCTGAAACTTTTTGTGATTATTTTTTCTTTTTGTCATTTATTACTTTTTATGATTATTTTTTCTTTCTGTAATTTATTACTTTTGTGATTATTTTTTCTTTTCATAATTTATTAATTTCTTCTGACAGAAAATTAGCAGAAAATAAGTGATAGGTTCTATGATTAGCGCTATATTATAGGTATGGTATGGTATGTTCTTTTTTATCTTTTTCTATGTATATAACGAAGAAAGAAAAAAAGAAAATGTTTTCACTTCTGCCGGCACTCCCAGAGTGCAACCCGTCTTTTTTTTTTAATTATTTTTATACTTCGATAGCGCAACGGTAAGGTGCGTAATTGCTATGCACGAGGTTCCAGCTTCGATTATATCGGGTTAAGTTGGTTATTAAATTTGTATAATCGGCAATTCTTAATACCGTTAAGAATTGCTAAGACCTAAAAGTAGGTATTTTATTTCGTATATCCGGAAAGAAAGGTTATTTCGGACTCGAGACGACTAAAACGCAAGCCGTCTGTGGGTCGCAGTGTAAGGCCGAAGGTGAGGTTGCTAATACATATCCCTCGCGCCTGGCCGTCTCTCTCGATCTGACCCTCCACGAGTGAGGGGACCACGGAGTCCCCAACTCGTCCCCAGCATGGGCGCCGCCGCCGCGGCCTGCTTCTGCTAGGGTGACAGGGGGCTCCATCCGTCACCCCTAGGCCCGCCCTGACCACTAGCATTAGTTGAACACCCTCCAAGCGAATTCCCGATTGTGTCCAGTCGGAGCAGCGCAAAGGCACACGAAGCAGTGAGACCACACGAACACCCGAGAGTTTACACTTTAGAACCCGAGGTGTGCTTAAATTTCTTGATTGGTTTATTGACTGTAACGAGAGCGACTACCGCCTAAACTTGCCTTGTAACAGCAAAATCTTTTGTTTAGTAGTACCGACTATCTGGACAGCAAATATATTGATAGGGTCCTGTACATAAAATATGCATGATATACAGAAAATCGCAAATAAAAATTCCATGTCTTTTACTGCACACTCTAATTAATGGTAGAATAGTAAAGAATTGTTTATATAAACCGTGGAGAGGCCATAACACGCCGAAACAGCTGTTGGCATCCGTCGGCAGTCCTTGACTTGTCAACTACTAAATTATTGACCATTATGTATGGTTTTTTTATAACCACGGATTCAGCTATAAAAAGTTCATTGTTCTAATAATGCGTCTTTGTTTGAAACGTTTTTTTGTGATAACTATAGGTGATTAACTATAGGCCTTTGTTGTGATGAAGAAGGGGTAAGTAGTTTTGTTAAGAAAATTCTAGTAGTTTGATGGAATTTGGAAGTGTTTGAAAAGCCGCCTATTGTACATTCAATGTATACATGCTACCTACTTGTTACTACTGTAAATTTTATGGTGTACAATAAAGTATTATCTATGTATCTAAATATAACGTACTTCCATACAACAGTTTCCCTTAAGGGTGAAATATTAAAAGAAAATTACTTTTTGTATGCTATAAACAGTATAAACAACAGGCATACTTTAACATAACGGTGAAATATTCAACTGCTAAGTCAAAGGCGGGTTTAGTATCCGCTCAGTGCTAATAAAGATTATTAGCTTAATTGTAGGTTTCTATGTATAATATTTTTTTTTTTTTTTTTGAAGTGAAAGCTTCTTTAGCGGCGTTGGATGGGTGTAAAATGTTAAGAAAGCGTCAGGATTAGTTGACCTTTGAACCGTAACCGACGACTGACGTCATACAAGATTGGTACAGACTATCTATTTTGCAATTTACAACAGATAGCGTCGTAGCTTAAACGGTAAGCACTTCGACTGTAAGTCCTTATAGTTTCAGATAGTATCGGGTTCAAACCACCTGGCCTTCGGGGATTTTTTGTGATTGTTTTTTCTTATTATAATTTATTACTTTTGGTGATTATTTTTTCTTTTTGTAATTTATTACTTTTTATGATTATTTTTTCTTTCTGTAATTTATTATTTTTTGTGATTATTTTTTCTTTTCATAATTTATTAATTTCTTCTGACAGAAAATTAGCAGAAAATAAGTGATAGGTTCTATGATTAGCGCTTTATTATAGGTATGGTATGGTATGGTATGTTCTTTTTTATCTTTTTCTATGTATATAACGAAGAAAGAAAAAAAGAAAATGGTTTCACTTCTGCCGGCACTCCCAGAGTGCAACCCGTCTTTTTTTTATATAGGACACGTCAATTTGACTTTACCTCGCCTGATGGTAAGCTGAAGGCTAAGTCTCAGGAAAGAGGGCCACCATTATATACACGTGCCATGTTAACAATGGTGGCACTCAGCTTGACGGCCTCATCAGATGCTTTTTCACGCCCCGCTTAAAGGACTCGGGACTGTAGGAAGAAGGAAACACGTGAGCTGGCAAGGAATTCCAGGTCTTAATGGTGCGACAAAGGAAAGAATCTCCGAACCGCTTGCTTCTTAAAGGGTGGTATAATAAGTATAATAAATAGTAGAGGTGTGTGTAATAAGTATGTGTGTAATTTATATTTATATTTACTTTAAAAAAATATGAAATGTGAACGCATTATTGCCACCTATGGGAATCTATTCTAGCTATGGGAATCTATTCCGCTTAGCAACACATTCAGCCATTCATTTTTATATAGAACAATAATTAAACGAAATAATCTGAATTCTGAATATTTGAAACTCAAATCTCAAAACTTCTGCACATGTCTAATTACATCCCGGCCGCTGTCATTTTAGATATACATTTAGAACCGAAATTAATTTAGAAGCTAACTTTATTGTACGCCAATTACAATTTACTCATCTTGTATAATTCAATTTGAACTTTTCGATATTAATGTATGTAGGTTTTCATCATCATCACCTTCGGGCTTACTCCTCGGAGTCTGACATCCACTTCTCCTTCTCCCCCATTAGAAATCTAGTGAAAAAATAATCTTCTGTACTGTACGGGTTAAAGGTTTTCATTTCTCATTTTAATGTTCATATTAAAACTTCCGCTTTGAATAGTTTGACACTGAATTTCTCTCACTCCAAGATACTAGTACCAGATTTCAAGGCGGTTCTTTGAATTTCGACAGATCGAAAAAATAAAGAAATCTGTAAGTATCTGTTCAATATAATCTCAATTTGGTACATTTTTCATTAATTTCAATTGAAATATTCGGTTTCAAAATTTGATTCGGCTCGGTTCGGAGCCGAAACTAAAAGTACTTTAACAAGATTCACTCGATTGATTTATTATAAATAAAATTAATGATTTCGATCAACCTGTACATCGAATTGGGTTCATAAAATATCATGCAACAGACAATACTATAGATTGTACTCGTATAATATATATAATTATTTTTGATGTTATTCCGTTCTACCATTTAGACAACATTGTAACACCTCAAGAACTGGGAACTATTCTCAGCAAACTAGTATACCTAAAAGAACTATTACATCTCTTCATGTAACTGTCAAACAAGGCCACTAATGGATCGCGCTATTGAAGGAGTGAAGGAGGAAATGTTTGGTTACAAAATGATCCATTACTGTTATAAAAATAACGGGATATTTATCAGGAACGCCGACAGGTGACAAGAAATGGACGAGGTAGATGATAGGCTGACTACCAGCTCGTAGAGTTCAGTAACATTATAAACCAATGCTTGTAGAACTCTAATTCATCCGTACAGCATCATAGCACTTACCGGCAACAGTGCGGAAATATCGGAAATTGATCTTATGATGAAATAAATGAACGTGTTGAATATCCTGTTAATTATTTTCATAGTAATTTAAGTGACCCTATCATTCTAAACTCCAAATGAGCCAAACTATTTTGGCAATTCTTAAAAATAGCTTTTTACTAACGTGAAATCGCTTTTTCAGAAAAATATTGTAAAGTTCACCATTGATCTGATTAGCGGCACATTTCTGAACGCTTCGGTTTTGTCATTGCAGACAAAACTATTGTTATTTTTGGCCACAGTCGCGTCGCCCTTGCCCAGTCGACTTGTTGATATGTTGCGATATAGATAGAAATATAACTGTCTCTCTCTATTATAAAACGTTTTACGACCAACTCCGAGGTTTTTTGGCAGATTTATTGCTGATTCACGACTGAATTGTTAATGATGCTATATAGGATTGTATACCTATAATAACCTTCTATGATTCGAAAATAGAAAGAGTATTTTTAGATTGTCTCTTAATGGAGAAAACTGTTTAGTAGTGGTTGTTTCTAATAGTTTTTTCTACAGAGGTCTTCAGTCAGATTGTCGGGTCAGGCAATGTTTGTGAGTTTTAATGTCAGAAAATTCTTACTAGCACTAGGAAATGCTATAATTGTTAGCGCCTATGCTATTTTTAGTAGAAAAATATAGTGGAATCGCTATCGTTTTTCAACTAGTACAATGATGATTCATATAATCTTGATGATATTCATGGTGATTAACAGTTACATAACAGTGGGTGTGTGAATATTATTTGTTCATTTCAAAAGTGAATATGAAGATCTGTTAACCCTAAAAACCCACATAACACAACCCTAACTAATTATAACACTACTTAAACCGGGGCTAAACAACAATTTAGGCCAATTTTTTTGTAAGTACATTTCCCAGAGGGACTATAAATTAGAAAGGCTCCTTTAATCCTACCCCTATCTCCCGCTGTCCCCAAAAAGGACGTGTCTTATATACCCAACCTTTCCGTAATATTCCATATTACTCGCAACTTTTCATAATAAGGGGCCTAAGTGTTTAATTAAATGTAAAGTTGTCTGCAAATTATTTTGAAATGTGGTTTCATTACAAACGGGATGTGTAATTTGGTTATGTAATGCTTAATATAATGGAAATAGTTACATGTAATACTGTTGATATATTTGACGGGTAACATTTTTCTATTTGTTACTATCCTAGCATTTTGCCTCTTCTACTTTCAATCTACTTTCAATCTGTAAATAATCTGGCTAAAGACCCAAGAGCCAGATTGACCCGACACTATACCGAGGATATCCCGGACGTCAGCCTGTACGAGATCAGCATGGCTCTTAAACAGCTAAAGAACAATAAGGCACCGGGTGATGATGGGATCACGGCTGAGCTTCTGAAAGCTGGTGGAACATCGGTACTTAAAGCTCTTCAGAAGCTATTTGATTCCGTCATACTCGAGGGACGAACGCCTAAGGCATGGCACAGCAGTGTGGTGGTACTCTTCTTCAAAAAAGGTGATAAAACCTTGTTGAAGAATTATAGACCCATCTCGCTTCTGAGCCATGTCTACAAGTTGTTTTCGAGAGTCATTACGAATCGTCTCGCTCGCAGGTTCGACGACTTCCAGCCTCCCGAACAAGCCGGCTTCCGAAAAGGCTTTAGCACCATAGACCACATATAATACATACGCTGCGACAGATTATACAGAAGACAGGAGTATAATCAGCCACTCTGCTTGGCGTTTGTGGACTATGAGAAAGCCTTCGATTCGATCGAGACATGGGCTACAGTCTCTCCAACGGTGCCAAATTGACTATCGATATATCGAAGCGCTGAAGTGTTTGTACGAAAACGCCACCATGTCAGTCCGCCTCCAGGACCAAAGCTCAAAACCTATCCAGTTGCAGCGAGGGGTGAGACAGGGAGACGTTATATCTCCGAAACTGTTCACCGCCGGCCTGGAAGATGTTTTCAAGCTCCTGGACTGGAGAAGACTCGGCATCAATATCAACGGCGAGTACATCACTCACCTTCGATTCGCTGACGATATCGTAGTCATGGCTGAGACCTTGGAAGACCTAGGCTCAATGCTCGATGGCCTCAGTAGAGCCTCCCAACAAGTGGGCCTCAAAATGAACATGGACAAGACGAAAATTATGGCAAATGTCCATGTCGCACCCACTTCTTCTTTAAAGGTTGGAGACTCTACACTCGAAGTTGTCGACGAATATGTTTACCTGGGACAGACAGTCCAGTTAGGCAGGTCCAACTTTGATAAAGAGGTCAATCGTCGAATCCAGCTCGGCTGGGCAGCGTTCGGGAAGCTTCGTAATATCTTCTCGTCCAAAATACCGCAGTGTCTCAAGACTAAAGTCTACGACCAGTGTGTGTTGCCAGCGATGACCTACGGAACTGAGACTTGGTTCCTTACTATGGGCCTCATAAGAAGGCTCAAGGTCACCCAAAGGGCGATGGAGCGTGCTATGCTCGGAGTTTCCCTGCGTGATCGAATCAGAAATGAGGAGATCCGCAGGAGAACTAAAGTAACCGACATAGCACACAGAATCGCCAAACTTAAGTGGCAGTGGGCGGGGCACACTGCTCGTAGAACAGATGGCCGTTGGGGCAAGAGAGTTCTCGAGTGGCGACCACGCGCCGGAAGACGCAGTGTACGCAGGCCTCCCTCACGGTGGACCGACGCGACCTGGTGAAGGTCGCGGGAAGGGCATGGATGCGGAAGGCGCAGGACCGGTCATTGTGGAAATCCTTGGGGGAGGCCTTTGTCCAGCAGTGGACGTCTTTCGGCTGAAATGATGATGAATGATGATGACTTTCATAATAGTTTTCATATATGCTGACCAGTTCTGTTGCGTTCTGTTCATTTCTCCTAGATTTGAACCTGGATATTCCTTAAAATATCTTTTTTATGATTGACATCTATGGCTAGTTCAAAGGGCTGAAGAGGCCATCAAGCTGAGGCTGCTTATAACATTGTGGTGTAAGTAATTGTGATCCTCTTTCCTGAGACTTGCCTTCAGTTTAACACCTTATCGTATATTTCCTTGAATGATGTGTTTTAGCAATATCCCAGGCGTATTTCTCGATTTTATAGCCCGCGTTTATATCAGTCGAGTTGATACTTACTAGCCAAGCGTGAGAGGGTCGTAAGAACTGCGCAATGGACAACTAAACAGTTTTATGATGGAGCTATACGGATACAAAGTTGTACCTACAAAGATATCGTATTACATTTATATTGAAACATTAAACGGTCGTTGCATCGGACTAGGAAGACATGACTATATCAATCAATCATTCAGCCTATTATAGTCCATTGCTAGACATATATAGACAAGGCAACGCGCGACTCCATATGCAGTACCTCTTATACCCTATTTAGGACATCATTCCCAAGCCTGACTCGTGATCGCGCCCGGTTGTCACATCAATGTGACAATCAGGAACTTCTTTCTTGTTTGTCACACCACCAATATAACACAGCACTTTTTATCGTTACTTGTCATTACAACTAGTGTTGCTGTGTTGCCATTTGGCTAAGGTGCGTCTTACCTTCCATTATAAGATCCATTTTCCATTCTAGGGTTCGTTTGCTCAAAAACAGCTCTATATTTAAGTGTACAAGAAGACCCAACACCAAATAAACTAGGAAAGCGATTGGTTAAAAAAATACTAAATCAATATCGATATCTGCCATATTATATTTTCATAGAATATCTTTTTGTTTTACGGTAAAAATATAAAGCAAAATTCAACAAAGCGCCTGTTATTTTTGTATGAGCAATACTCGTTAGCAACGAATGAGAATATCGAAAGGCGTCCGTCCAAATAAATCTGTCGGAGCTGAAATTAATGAAGTCGATCAAACATTTTAACTTCTAAAGACCTTAACTTGTTTACTTCAGTACTAATTTGTCAATATCAAAAGTGAAAAGTCACTGTTTAAAAAAGTTTGATTTGTGTTTAAAGTAATCTTTCTCTTTGGAACATCAATGTCTGTCTTATCAATATTTTTTTTATTTATGAATGAAGAATATTAGCAACCAATTTCTAATATCCCCTTTAGCTCCTCCAACTAAGCTAAATTGCTTATGCTAGGAGTGGGTTCACGTCGGTAGTTGCCAGGATTCGAACCCAGGACCTCTGGATCGCAAGCTTAACCTTGATCCTCACACTTTGGAGCCCAGGGTTCGTTCTATAGTAGTTTAAATGGTAATTACATATTTGAGCCGTTTGGAGTCGAGACGCTGAGATCATGGGGTCCAAGTGCCCGTCTATTCTTCTTCTTCGTCCTAACGTTAATCCCAGTCGCATCCGAAGCTTTTCAACTTGGAGTCTGGGGTCCGCTTTTACCAGTCTTACTGCGGATTTGGCTAAACTTCGATATTATATCGAAACATTAGCTGCAATGTTTCGATATATATCGAAACATTGCAGCTAATTCAGTTGTTAGATTTTTGAGGGCTCCAACTACCCGTAACGACTGCCATAGATGTTAGTACATCATCCGGGACCGACGGCTTAACGTGCTCGCCGAGGCACGACCAGACTAATGCAAATATCCATATTCATGCATACAAATATTTGCACTGAGCGGGGATCGAACTCGCGCCTCCTGCGTAGCAGCCGCGGTCACTACCGCTACGCCACGGAGGCTGTAGTGCCCGTCTATTATTCAAAGATATTTCCAAACGCTTAATAGACGCTACCCGTAACCAGACGGCTGATGTATTCCTTGTGCAAGCCTTCTGGCCACCCTCCCAGTTGACGTCGATGGGAAGGAATTCTTTAACGCCTGAACTTGCAGTTTTGTAAATATTCTGTATTGTTTTTATATTTTTATTTAAATAATTCTAATGTACATATTGTAAATGAAAATTAACTTTTGAAACCTGTCAGACACGAACTGACAAAATCCGCACATCTTGGATCTTCAGATGCGGGTGTGAGATTGGCAGCTAAAACCTGAGAGTCTTCAGGTCTAGAATGCATGTTCAAAAACACTTAACTAGAATCGAATAGAGCGAAATGGGTTCGCACATCAACCAAATCGTCACTTACCATCAGGTTGAATAGTGGTTTCAAAAATATACTATTTGAGGTAAAAAAAAATCGTGGATATAGTTTTATACTAGTTTGCTACAAATGTGCTTCCCATCTTAAAATGCTATCTGAACTCTGTTCAAAAAGGTCTCGAACGGTAAGAGCTATTAGTATTGGCCTCTTGTTGTCAACATGCCAACCTGCAACAGGTATCACGGTTTGCACAGTTGAGTGTTTGTAAAGTTGTCACACGTCAATTGAATTCAGAATCGCGGTTTCGACATTTTCACAATGCCTATTATAGTATACAACGTTCCATTATCAATCGTTGTGATTGATAATACACACACCTTTACGCCTTTCATCCTTTTTCAGACTCCGTTTTGCTATTGAGAATTGCCATACCAAAAAAAAACCCAAACACTAATTTTGGATTAGAGAATTGAACTTGAGACCTCATGTATTTATCAAATTACTATCAAAATAGTCCCTTTAATAATAATATACAATGTATAACATAATATACATACAGTTCCTATTAAATAACACACACTGTATAATATTTTATCTCAACGAACTCCATCCATCATTTCACACCCGTATTCGTCCATAACAACAGCTGTTTACCGTAGCACTGTCTACGGCCGTAGCGTACACGTAGGGCGGCGTAGCGTATTGATCGTAGCAGCCCCAACATACGGCCGCGATCCTAAGCTTTTAACGATTATATCGTATGTATGAAAAGCTGGTTTCATTTATGTTCTTACATTTTGCCAACATATTTTTTTAAGGTATCTTTTTTATTGTTTTTTTTTTTCATTTTTGAAAGCGGTTGCTGTGAAACATCGGTAGCTTGGAGGCCTTACGTTCGAGAGATTCCATTTCTCTCTGAAAGTCAAATAACTGGCCATTTAGTGGCAAACCCTTTATAGCAGAAAATTATTATTTTCTTCAGGTTGAAAACTGTGTCTGTGTCATATTTAAAATAAAAGCGATTTAACGACCTAGGCATGAAATGTTAACAGACAGAGACGTATTTATATAGATTCTTCTATATAAAAATATCACTATCACAACAAAAATCGTCCTCAAGTAAAATATAATCCAAAAACATACCAAACAGTTCATACAACAAAATCAATAAACAGAATACAGAATAAACAGCTAAACAGATATTCCCATTCGTAATCGTACATCGCCGAGCCAAATAATATTATAAGAAATGTCCAAGACGTGCGTGACGATAAAACATGACAATTTCGCTGACCCACGTATTGTATTTTTTGGGCTAACAAGAGCTTGATGGATGGATACAGCCTTCCAACGTAGTTGGTCGTTTGAAGAGTTCGTTGGCATGAAATATGATATCTGTTTGATATATCTAAAGGCGGGTTTTCACGGTGTGTGATTATGCGATTATGCGGACGTTGTCGCCTGTGTGGAACAAGACTTCTGAAATGGATGAAAATTATTTTTTGTGAAGTGAATTCCTTTCTTTTCTTCATCAGCGGATTATACGATCATATAAGACTGGATGCGGTAGGCGGAGGATCGGGTGAAATGACGAATATTTGGATAGGCCTATGTCCAGCAGTGAACTGCGTTGAGCTAATTGATTGACTAATTGTTATAAATATTGTTTGATAAAAAAAAATTGTGAGTCATAAAGATACACTTAAATTTCATTATTTTTAAAGTACATCGCGATTATATAATATCACTTTATCAAGAGGCCGCAATAAGTCCGTAGTGCCCCTTCGAATTCTCGGCTTTGAAACAGACTCACATGCACTAAAGAATACAATTGCTGCGTGGCACATGGTTAACCGTGTTCCACTGCTGTGCGTATTAATATCCGCAAAATCACGCACCGTGGCAAGCTACCTTAGAGTCTAGTGCCAAGGCCTTTAACAGAGGAATGGACAAAGCACTTCATGGGAATGAGTCACATAATAAATTGTGTATGTTTGGACATAAGATTCAAGTCCAATAAAATTGAAAATATGTAAATATATTCCATTATTCATATTGATAAATATATATTGAGCCAACATTGTGTTTGTTACACAATAGTTATACAAGATATACACAATGTCAATACAATGTATAAGGCATTTTAAACACTCACGCATGAAGGTCACCGAAAGGGGCACTCACTCCCTGCTGTGGTTTTCCCAAGCGACTACAATATGGGGTTCTTCAAGAAAGGCATTAGAAGGTTTCTTAAGCGTCGGCAGCAAGAGTGTGCCGCCCCTAGTGTTGCACACGTCCATATGCCACGATAACCACTTTCCACCGTGTGCTTTTTTGCCATCTAAGTGGTATAAAAAAACTTTCTATCTCTGTCAAACGATAAAGAACTGAAATGCTTTACCCGCGCACATATTTCTTCTTCTTATAATCCCGGGTTCTTCAAACGGGGCGTAAAACAGCATCTTCGAAAGCCGTCAAGAGACCATTATTTTAGGATTCCCAGCATCTAAAATGATGGCTCATGTCTTCTGGACTTAATCTTAGCTTCTTACTATTCAGTGCGAGAATCCTATTTTATTTATTTATTATTTTCCTGCTAAACATTATCCTGTCCCAGGTTCATTGATAAGATGGTGATGAGTAGAAAAAGTCAAACTAAGGTTAAATTGGGTCTTAACAGCGTTGAGTAGTGTATCTCTACGATATATTATTACTAGCTTTTGCCCACGGTTCTGCCCGCGTGGATGTCAGTTATCGCGACCAAACATAGTCGATGTCCTTACTCAAGGTCTAATCTACGCTTGTACCAAATTTCAATCAAAATCGTTTCAGTGGTTTAGGCGTGAAGGCGGACAAACAAACAGATAAGTGTGTGTGTTTGGAAAGTGCTTGTGTTTACACTATCCATTTATAATATAAGTATGAATGCTCAATATGTATACTATCAATTAACAAAAAATTCGTACGCAAAAACAAAATGGAATGCAGACATTAAGTTATTAAATTAAAACTGTCGTGTATGGTGTTATGAAGTATTTAATGGTGTCACAAGGGTATATCCACACCCTACGAAACACACACCCACTTGTCATAAATACTGCAATGAGTCAGTGATAGTGACGTCATACTTTACACAGATCACGGTAGCTCTATGATGCTCTCTGGGTGTACAGGACCGTAGCAACACCTTTGCCAATCAATAATAAAAAGCGCCGGGTGCCAAAGTGTAAACTTTAGACACCATTTAGGTGGCAGAGAAGCACAGCCACCTGATGGAGAGTGGTCACCGTAGTCTATGACACATACTCGGGCTGGATAAAGCAGGAATAGCCTTTAGTCTTCCCACTGTTAGCACAAAAACTCTCCAGTGAGCTCTGGCTTATGGTCGCGGTATTCTGCAGCGCGGAGGTTCTTCTCTATTCGGACTGCTCAATTAAACGGAAATACCGTTTTGTCCTACATCCTTCCTTTCATAACGTACTGCGCGTACCGTATCCAATCACAACGTGTGAGTATGAATTCCCTGCCTGTGGCGATCAGTGCGATGATAGAACGTAACTGTGACTGTGAAATAGCTATGAGAATGAAGATCAGTTAAAAAGTTTCGTTTATTCAAAGCAGAAATTGTTCCCGAATCTGTATAACACGTACTTCAATATACAGTTCTGGTATAGAAGCGTTCACCTTTCCACTCCTACACCAAAACCGCCGTTGACACGTTTTGCAATCAGCCCGACTGTCTAACAAACCGTTTGTATAGCTCGCTAATTGTAGACGCGTGTGAATGCTCTGTTGAAGCCAAGGGTTGACAACACTGTCATTAGTCGTGACATCTATTTTTCGTACAATAGAATGCAGGCCACTTTATTGTTATTTTGTTTTGTCATAAAATCTTTAACTACGGTTGGTCCTTCGAATGGGTGTAGTGGGAACTGTTTTGGTCGAAGGACCAAGTGTGATGCGTATGATACAAAACTTCAGTTCAATATTTATATGCATCAATGGCTTAGTGGTTAAAAAATTGAGGCGAATGATTGATTTGATCTATTTAAAAAACAAAATATGTCACTATTGCCGAGCATCCACCATTATCTGCGGATGACGGCTATCACAATTACGTCAGGCGTTTAAGTATTAATACCTACAGTCAAGTTGGACTTTTATTTTGGCACCAGTTTATACGCTAACTATACATTAATATTTAGAGTAAATAGGTCTTAAAGTAATTTTGTTCGACCACTAAATAACACAATACCACAAGTTGGAAGTTTTTAAGCACATACCATCATGTAGTCTATGTGATTGTTTGACCCTACGACAGTTACAAATTCAATTAGCTTTAAATTTCAGACAACATTTGTAGTGTAAATGGAAGATATATTTTGTTCACAAGTATTTTACTGTCAATCCTTCTCTCTCGCCAAACAAATGGATTTCCGATTGATTCGTTTTCATTGCTGATTCCGATTGCCTTTGTTGAAAATGCGGACATTTTAACTAGGACTAATTCTCTACGAATAGTGAGCATCAATTGTGTATTTCAATATTGAAACAATTACTATGCTTACTTTTTATTAATTTAAATCGGAAAAAGTCAATACTCGAGACGAGATTCGAATAGTTGCATTGGTCTGGATGTTTCTACGCAAATGTGTATATATTTACAGTTGGTTGTAGAGTATTTTTAATGACGATTTTAAGTGAGAGTAGAGTACTCTATTTAAAAAATAAACTCCTAAAAATTCTTTTACCTATAACAGAAGGTAGAAAAATTTAATTATAACTTAGTCCGGTGTACTGCATTAATATAACATTCCTCTTTATTCCTGTCCCCTTGGACGCGGCTATCCTGCATTCCTCGCATACACCCGTCTTTCATTTTTACGTTTACTTTTGTACGGGCTACGAATATCTATATTTAGTTTTATAAAGAACCTACCTCTTAAAATTATTGCAGACTAAACTTTTCGCTTCCGATGATATGTAATACAGTTTATGGAAATTTCAAATTAATACAGTATTTGCTATGAGCAGGCAGACCGTGGTCGATTTCGTAATACGTAGATACACTGATCAAATTGATGTTGTATTGACGAAAGGGGACCTAGATCAAAATTATCAAAAGATCCTCTTAATTCAGCACAGATGTCATACAAGGTTGTTACTGCAAAGGTTGCTTAGAAGTGACTGCGCCCCCGCCGGGTCCAGGTAGAAGGAGTAGGCCCAAAAAGTCCTGGCTTGACGTCGTGGCTGTGACATACGTGGTCTCACTTCCCTGAACGCCCAAGATCGTGCGAAGTGGAGGAGGAAGAGCCGGAAGGCGGACCCTGAGCTCCGAGGGCATCTCGGCCTCGTATGCAATCAGGATAACGTCTAAATATCGATGATGATTGATGCTTATAAGTGACTATAGGAAACATAATCTATTTATAAGTCTTCAGGCTTTTACGGCCGGCGTTGCATGTAGAATATACTGCTTCCGGGCTGTTTGGCCGTGGTCTACGTGAAACTTGCGTTCCAGACGTTTCGTTGATCACTGCGGTCGACATCTTCAGTGGCGCAGGTCCGGACGAGGACGCCGAGTTTGGAGACCTTGCCTCGTCGGCGGCTGAGTTGCGACTGATGCGAAGTCTTGAATCGCTGGCGTATTTAATCGCCGCGCCACTGAAGATGTCGAACGCAGTGATCGACGAAACGTCTGGAACGCAAGTATCACATAGACCACGGCTAAACAGCCCGGAAGCAGTATATTCTACATAATCTATTTAATCACTTCTACATAGAGGATGGACGAAACAAGATAAACGAAACATATTTATGACACAACCGACAAGCATTATATAAATAGCATTATGAAAGCAGACGAAGTAAAAAGACTCTGCCAATTGGTAAGTGGTTACCGTGGCCTATGGACGTGTGCTACACCAGGGGAGTCACACTCGTGGTGCTGACCCTGTAAACACAGAAAGTTTCTGTGCCGTCAGTGTACAAGACAAAGCAGCCTTTGGTCTTCCCACTAATAGCACAAAACCTCTCCAGTGAGATCTGGCTACCCTACTCACCGCCGGGAATACAACACGAGGTTATTATGGCCGCGGTATTCTGTAGGGCGGAGGTACTTCCCCAGTAGGACTGTTCAATTAGACCCGTCTTAATACCGTTGTGTCCTACCTCCATTTTAATGTAATAAGTGGAAACAAGTGCTATCTGCCTACCTCTTTGGGAAATGCGGAAAGACTCAATGATCTATGTTTTAAATCTATATTAACAACTCGACATAAAACCGCATCACTGTGTCGCTATCGGAAGTAACAACGGCTATCAGAAATGTAATACGTGCAAACCGGGACATCATTTGACTTCCTTAATGGTGCATAGTGGCTTCCCCGTATGAAAATGGTGGGTTACTAATAGTCACTACCACATACACGGAAGCTTGTATTCGCAAACATGTGTAAATAATTGCTATCAATTTTAAATTAACTGTGTTTTCATGTGCTATGTAATGAAATGCATTAAGTTCAACTCGATTGTGATTACACTCGAGATTCATAGACTCCACTAGATCTTTCCTTAGTATGGGAAACTTTAAATGATTATGAAGATAATTTTCAATTACATATGTGCTTTTTGTTAGGTTTTATTGGTTCTGAAACTGAAGCAAAAGTCACGATTGCCAAATTGTTTTATTTTTAATATAATTAAATATTATTTTTTATAAGATTAACAAATTAATTATAATTGCATAACAGTAATCGCACTTTATGTTTTTATGTAGATGTGTACTGTTTGGAAAATAAAAATATTGCTATTGACTATCCGGTAATTCCCCCGTTGAGCCGGTTTATTCGTTCTAAGAATATCATAGCTCTACAACCTAAAAATACTGAAAGTGACCCTTTTGTTTACATTAGCTTTTCTTCCGTTACAGGGTGAAAAAGACAACGGGAAGAACCTGAGCATACTAGCCTGTGAAAAGCGAAAAGCTGATGACACAGATATCAATAAAGACTTGAAAAAGGTAAGCTTCACCGTAAATCATTAAAATAATGCAACAGAGCTTTTAAAGCGTGTCACACACTACGCAGAATCTGCGCAGTGTGTGACACGCTTTAGCCGCATCTTTTGCATTGACCACCGTCTGGTCAATGTGCTCTCTAAGGGTCTCAAAGTGTTCAGAATGGTTAATTGGTCACCCATTTTAAGACTGATCTGGTTAATATTACTTAACCATGCAATGTTTTAGCCAAAGTTTATTGCATTTTTATTATACGCACAAACACATACAAAAAGCAAATACGATTGCACATAAATGAATCGCTGCCGTGCTACCTCACATGACATGAGGCACAGGTGATTCAATTCTAACTTAGATTTTAAGTCTTACTAACCCTGTAGTCATGAACACTTGACTAAAAACATTATTATTATTTAGCAACGTTAGATCTAAAAAGGACTATCCTCAATGTACTCAAGGAATCATACAACAATAAAGTGAATAACATACATAACCATATTCGTAATATCCGAGTTGGCATATACATTTTTGTATGGCACTGTAACTTTCTATCTTGACATCATCATATCCTTTGAGATGAACTCCCAAGCAGTGGCCTGATTACAAATTACTCCTAGTTGGGAAACTCTCGTAATTTGTAGTCAAACTTTGGCTCAATACAGCCATGAATACCGAAAGAGTTTGACGTTTGAAATACTGGTGGAGAGCAAAATGATTAAATTGAATGCAATAAAGAAAGAATTTGTAAATATAATATGAAAAGACAAACAAGAGTTACATTATAAAAAAATGATAGTAAAATTACACCCGATATAAAAGATTTAAATTCAGTGACGTAGCGGTAGTGAACGCGGCCGCTACGCAGGAGGCGCGGTTTCGATCTCTGCTTAATGCAAATATTTGTATGCATGAATATGTGTATTTGTATTGGTCTGGTCGTGCCTCTGAGAGCACGTTAAGCCATCGTCGGTCCCGGTAGTCATACGAATATCTATGGCAGTCGTTACGGTTAGTTGGAGCCCTCAAAATCCAACAACTAGTCTAACTGCAATGCTTCGATATCGCCTTTGGGTTATGGAGGTCCAATGGCAGTCACTTCACGGAAAATATTACTTCAGCCAAATTCGCAGTTAGACTGGTAAAAGCGGACCCCAGACTCCAGGTTGAAAAGCTTCGAATGCGACTGGGATTAACGCTAGGATGAAGAGAAGAAAACAGATTTATACCTATTACTTCTTTCTTCTCCTTTAATATTTATATATACAGTAGTCTATATTGATTAAGATAGGAAAAAGTGAATGCTCAGGTGGGACTCGAACCCACGATCTTTCCCTTACAGGGGGAATGCTCTGACCACTGAGCCACCGAGCCACACCTGAAGCTATCCAAATTCTCCTATACTGCCGTCTTAGGGCGGCGCGCATTCACTTTTTCCTATCTTAATCGATTTGAAAGTTAGCATAGTAAATGCTTCAAAATTTAATTTAATGTAGTCTATATTGTTGCCACTTCAAATTGACTCGAGTCTTTCTAATTGATTCGAGTCATGTACTTAAGTTTTTAATATAAATAACGTACGTATATTAACTCTTATGTTTTATTATGTTTTCATAATGAATCTTTGAAAATGGCATTACAATTTATCTATAAAATAAAACAAAAAAAGTTATTAAATAGGAAACTATAACTGTAAATAATAAAATAACAATAAAATCTGTTAAAATAGCTTTAAAACAACATATAGCTACATAGCTATTGTAGACAGACAAAAGGAAAATATACGAGTATTCCGTCCCGCGGAGAAATAATTTACGACCAAGTTAAATTTAAAATTCTAGTTCCTGAATTCACAAACTGAAAGGTCCACGAACTGCTACATTATTGACATAGTTTTGGCAGCTAAACAGTTTTAGAAGGACATAAAAAGCCATGAAACTTTTAGCTGGTGACAGATATTTGTGAGAGTTGCTTGTATTTGCATGATTTCTCAATATGTCTAAGATTCTTAGGATGTTTTTATAAGCTGATTACTTAGACTGTTCATATGTGTTATGTCTATAGTCCGTCAATATTTTGAAACCATTTTTTGATCATTTCGTGAGCTGATAGCATCAACTTTCCTACAGGATATGCCTATCTGCTTCCTCAGTGGAATATGCGATTTTACATTGTTTATACCACTGGTGCAATCATCAATTTCGCAAAAAAATTCACTTTCGCAGTTGTACATTTTAGATAAACACTGCTCAAAACATGCTTTTGCAAAATCAATAACAGAGGCACTTTATGAAGTATAATCCGTGTTTATTTATATTGATTGATTATTGATTATAGATTTATATTGGAAAATACATTGGAAGTGACTATAATCCTATGTTTGTAAAGAAATTAGAGAAATCATGATATTTCTTTTCGTTCTCAATTAACATGTTTTTGCTCTATTAAATATCTTTTTTTATGTAGTCAATTTGACTTCACCTCGCCTGACGGTAAGCTGAAGGCAAAGTCTCAGAAAAGAGGGTTACTATTACGTACACGTACCATGTTAGCAATGGTGGCACTCAGCTTGACGGCCTCATCAGATGCTTTTTCACGCCCCGCTTAAAGGACCCGGGACTGTAGGAAGAAGGAAACACGTGAGCTGGCAAGGAGTTCCAGGTCTTAATGGTGCGACAATGAAAGGAGTCATCAAACGCTTATAGTTGCATTGCGTATACTTCCAGTGCATTTGTTTATATTTTCCAAGTATTTCTATCTTGTTGAAGGATTATTAGATATTTCATCTAGGTTAAGAGTAAAGTTGTTAAAAAGTATGATTGAGCAAGAGTGGGAGGGTGTACCATAAAACGTCATAGTAACGTGGCTCCCTTAATGGCAATATAGGTTAGTAGTTGATATCACAAATACCACTATCACATTAAATTAAAAAGCTGTACAAGTATAGTCAGCGTCACAAATAGATGATCTTTTTTTTTATACCACTAAGGCTTAGTGGCAGATCACTTTTAGATTGTAAAATAAGCTTTTAAATTTAATTTTTATATCTTAATGAAAACGCTGTTTAACTACTGAATGAGTCCTAATTAAAATTATAATATATATAAATATTTTCATTAAGTTTTCTAACTTTGAAATCTGTACCCACTAAACGCAATGATCACTTACTTTTGACATTACTACAAAGCTGACTAAAGGCGTTTTCATTAATAGTCTAAACCAAAAAACCAAAACTAATTGAAAGGGTAAACAAGAACAAACACAACAATTTTATGTGTCTTTTAAAATTCGTGTGGGAAAAGCCCTACCAAGTATAACCACCTTTAGCCAGTTTCGCTATCTCAAGACCTATATGGAATTGAATTATAGAAATTTAAAAGTACAATAAATCTACTACTCTAAACAAAACGAGACAAAAAAGCAAAATAGTCGAACAGCCTATAAAAACAAAAAGGAACAGATTCAATAATATATGGCAAAAACGCCTTAACGTTCGACAATTCACCCTCGTTCACCCAATTTGATAAAAGATCCATAAATATACTTCACCAGATGTCGCTTGTAAATTATTCAACAGAGTACCGTTTCTTAAAATCCCGAAGTTCAAAAGTAGGGATTTAAAATCTGCAGGCGAAGTTGCGAACTACAGCTATTATTATATATACAGTACTATCATTTGACTTCACTTATATTTATTTATGATTACATTCAATTCAGTGCTTTAATATTAGGGGTTAAAGTATGAAATTGCCGATTTGTACTGACAAATTGAAATTCGTTTTTTTTTTTAATTTAACGTATTTATTTAATCAAAATAATTACCATTATTATCTATACATTGCTGCCATCTAGTAGGAAGGTCATTTATGCCTTTGCGATAGAACTCTGGTGATCTAGATTCGACAAACTGTGTGAAAGCATTTTGTACTGCCTCCTGAGAAGAAAACTTTTTATCACATAGAAAATTGTCCAAATCACGAAAAAAATGGTAGTCTGTTGGAGCAAGGTCTGGCGAATACGGAGGGTGACGGATAGTTTCTAATTGCAGTTCCTGTAGAGTTAAAACGGTTTCTCGTGCTGTATGAGGTCTCGCGTTATCATGGAGCAATAATGGTGAAGATCGATTCATGAGTCGGGGCTGTTTCACTGCTAGTTTTGCTATCATTGTTCGGAGTTCGGCACAGTAGACATCTGCCGTTATTGCTTGACCAGATCGTAGAAAGCTATAATGAATAACACCATGCTGAGACCACCAAACAGTTACCATTACCTTTTTATTGGTAAGCTTTGCTTTAGGACACTGTTGTGGCGTTTCACCTGGGGTCAGCCATTGCATTTTTCGCTTACGGTTATCGTAAAGAATCCACTTTTCATCACATGTCACAATTCGATCCAATATTCCTTCATTTCTGTATCGATTCAACAAGGCAACACAAGTTTCAACACGCATTTCTTTCTGCAGATCAGTCAAATCATGAGGTACCCATTTTTTTATTTTATTGATTTGACGCAAATGAGTCAATATTGTTGGTAAGGTAACGTTAAACCATGCAGCTAATTCCTGGGTACATTGGCTCGGATCGGCTTCCACAATGTCTTTCAATTCATTGTTATTCACCTGTGTGGACGGCCATCCTCGTGGTTCGTTCTTCAAATCAAAGTTTCCATCACGAAAGCGTTTAAACCAAAATCGCACGGTGCGTTCATTAGCAGTCCCCTCTCCAAACGCAACATTGATATTGCGAGCTGTTTCTGCCGCGTTAGTTCCGCGTCGGAACTCGTATTCAAAAATCACTCGAATTTTCGAAGTATCCATCTTTCTTTTCTAAGCTGAATAAAAAAAACAACTGAAAGTCGATAATCGAATGTTGCACATTTTTAAATGAAGAACTACATAGGTACCATGTGGAAAAAGTTTCACTCAAAAATCTCAAACCATGAAGGTTCTATGTCAATTCGAAGTACCTATTACAATGAAACGGCAATTTCATAATTTAACCCCTATTATTATGGGGTCAATTCGTAAAAACTATCTATTATTTTAATTGGAATTTATTATTGAGATTTAAGAATTTTTTTGGATGGCTCTATTATTGATTTAAAACTACAAATGCAACACAGATAACATTTCAAAAAGACTTGTTTTTATCACCTGCTTGTTACAATTGATTTGTGGCCCCACGACTCAGTTTATAACGCGCTTATTATAGTTTCTAAGTCTAAAATCCGAAATTAAAAAAAAGAAGTTTTATTTTATAAAATTTTATTTTGAACAGTTTCTCTAATGGTAGATTTTATTTGCACTAAATGGTGATTCAGGATAGTAAGGCAGAAGGTGGAATTACTAAATAGCCATTATGAAAATCGACATACTCAATATGACCGTTACACACTCCACACTGAACTAAACAGCTTGCGGCAAATTGACGTATATAAATAAAGACATTACTGTAGTAAAAAAGGAATTATAGACAGCGAAATAAAATAACTTCGATCACGCGACCAAAGGTAGTCGACGGTATTACGTAGAGTGGGCCATAAAGATCGGCCCGATAAGTGTGGAGCTCCAAGTATGTGACCACGAACCTACCACGATTTTATGGTCGCAAATGACTGACCACGTTTTCGTGGTACGTTCGTGCATCTTCGTTTTATTGGAGGAGCTTTGAAGTTTTTAATATGTGTTAGTACTACTACATGCTAGCTAGTGCATCGATGCTTGGAGCTCTTGCATATTTAAAGTTAGAAAGATATTGATTACGGTTGTGAAATCAGTAGAAGGCTACAATATCAGAAAATAACTCGCAGCCTTATGCCATCACTTTTGACAATTAAGAAGTTGCTTACGTGCTTAGATGATTACATGGGAGAATTTTAAATCTGTACTTGATAGAACACCAGGATTTTCTTTCTTTTTACTTTATATTTTAACTACAAGATAGTCGTTTAGAGCAATTGTAGCAGAGCCTATATCCTTTGATTTGGTAGAGCTTGTAGTTTAATAAAACGGTGGCTGCCTCAATTGCTGCTTCCTATGAAAACTAATTTTGAGTTATGTCGACGATGATATAAATAGCCTGTGTATATGCGTATGGTACTATTATATCATAGATACACAAAGACTATTCCAAACTTATCAAAACAAAATTTTTATACAAGTACCCTAAACAACTTGCAAAATTTCGGAATAAAAACTTTCCCTAACTCGAAGCTTTCGTGCTGTTGTTCTTCACGAGACGGGGTCATTTTGTTTTCATTATCTCACTAGAACGGCCGGTATGGGGTAAGAGGGAGCTGCGAATTTACGACAGCCAGTGCACTCGACCCTTATTTAAATACATTACTTGTTCTGAAGGACAGAGTTGTTGTGGTCGCACTACGGGACGATAATTGTACTTGTAACAGACTGAAATTTCCACTTAATTCATTCATTTGCGAGGCACTTCTGGTTGTAAGTAGGTCAGTTTTTGTTTCTTTTAAAGTCTGTAATTTCTATTGCTGATTAGACTATTTGCTGTAACTTGTAATAAGGTTGCATCGTGGTGTAGTAGTCATTCTGGAGTCTTGACCTTATTTTTAATTGACTGTACTTTTGTGTTTATACACTGAAGAATATTCGGCAAAGAAATATTGAAAACAAGATGCTATTCCTCTTTCATTCAATGCCTTGCTCTTTCATAGCTCTAAAAATAATGTATAGGTTAGCTGACCTGGCAAACGTTGTCCTGTCAAAAATTCGAACGTAATCATAATAATGCAGCATGAAATGTCAAAGTGATGTGACACTTCATGTACGACCAACATATATTTCTCTTACCTAACATATTTGCAGTAAAAAAAGACGGGTCACTCCGGGAGTGCCGGCAGAAGTGAAAACTTTTTCTTTCTTTCTTTCTTCGTTGTATACATAGAAAAAGATAAAAAGAACATACCATAACATACCTATAATATAGCGCCAATCATAGAACTTATAACTAATTTTCTCTCAGAAGAAATTAATGAATTACAAAAAAAAATCACAAAAAGAACAAATAATCACAAAAAGTGTCAGAAGCCCAGGTTCGAACCCGGAACTATCTGAAACCATAAGGACTTACAGTCGAAGCGCTTACCGCTAAGCTACGAAGCTTCTTAGCGTACCTAACAAAATAAACAATCTGTAGCTAATGTTGTATGACGTCAGTCGTCGGTTACGGTTCAAAGGTCAAGTGATCCTGACGCAAGTTTAACAATTTTTACCCATCCAACGCCGCTAAAGATGTTTTCACTTCAAAAATCAGTAAGTGACAAGAAATTTTATACACTAGATTTCTTTCAAATGCGATATTTTGCAGCTCTTTCACACATACCTTGCACAAGTTATTACTAAACATGTAATCAAGCTTAGGATCTACATTTAACGTAAATAGATTTCCGTCCTGCGTGCCGATTAGTCTGTCGACGAGTTTCACACTTTAGATAAATCAGCAGTCCTATTACATGCAATGTATACATCCTAGTCTTAAAATAACTATATCGGATCATGTTCTGCAATATCCTGTATTCGATTTAGATAGGATTTTTTTTAATCGGTTTAAACGGGACTCGAATCGGGATTGGTTTGACCACTGAGTTACCAAACCACGCCCGAACTAATCCAAATTTCTTCTCTAAGTCGGCTATATCCTCTTCAAGGTTCGTTCGGGGTTCGTCGTTTGCTCCGACGTATTATTTTGTCGTTGCATCTCGTTGTTTAATATATTAAGGTCGTTCGTCGCACTAGGATAGGTGCTATTCGTGTAGGTACTATTCCGCTGGGTATTCTAACTGGACTACTTCGTTAAATTCATTGGTAGCTTTATCGCGATTAACAAGCTTCAGCATTTATAACATGACTAGAATTCACCGATGGTTAACAACATAATATAACTGACACAACACAATCGTAAATTAAGAAAAAGACAAAAGGATATCGATAGACAAACACCTCGTGTATTATGAAGGAACAGGCAGAAAATACTAAAGTATAATTACTTAAAATCATTGTAACGATTCGACTACTAATACTAAATTATAATAATGTAACCATTGCTTACAAATTATTCGATAATACGCAGCATAATATTGAAGGTTATAATAATTCTGTATTGAAAATCATTTGTACTCGTACAGAATCAAGAGTAATATTAAACAGAATTTGTGTGCAGAATCTAGTCGGTAATAAATTGAAAGTTTCAATAGAAACACTGAATGCTAATCCTGTATTACCATATCTGTATAAAGTTGCCGCTTACACAAATCAAACCGAACAACAAGTTACGTGTGTTTTAGAGTATGTAAATGTTGGTTGAATTTGCTTGTATCACTTTAGTAAAATACTTTGGCTAAATATGGGAATTATGTGCACAGAATAGTGATTGCTATGAATTAATTATTGCTTTGTTGTGATTTGTGCGGCACTCACAAGCTCTTCATTTGTGTATAAATTTAATGTGTGGCTGTTAATTATTTAGGTTTATATTATGCGAATACTCGTTGAAAATGTATAATTTTTGGTGACTGATGGTAGGTGTTAATTAAAGCTTCCCGAGCTATTATCATCATAGAGGTATATTTTACGGATTTTGTTCGAGGTTAAAGTAAACTCGGAGAACTTCACCTTGCCGAGGATTTGTCCTAAACTTTACAATCTGATTAGCGGAACATTAACCGCCCATCCCATTTCCTGGACACTTTCTTAGGTTTTGTCCCGACTGGCCGATGGACCATCGAATTTTTAACCAGTTTAACATTTCCACTTCATATTGGCGAGGAGAGTATCTAAATGCTCACATTATATTGCAGTTTGGAGTAAAATTTTAAACAAATGTCACATAAAAGTCTTTAGTAGTCGCAACGAAAAATGTAGTCCTTTAAAATCAATTTGGTAGTGATCCAGTGTTAAATCATCAAAATTGGTCAACCAATCAGTGCTAAGCCTGCCCCATCTGTTGTGCAAATAGCTTTAATCAGACCAGCGCCGAGTCTGTACCTATCTCAATTGAAATCTGTATGACATGTTTTTAAATTAAAAATATTTTTGCCTTTATATGGGAATAAATATTTGAATCAATATTTGTTGTGTACGACTTTTTCTGTATCGTTACTAATATTAAAATTCATAATATGAATTTCATATAGATTTTAATTATGACCATATTATGAATATTATTGATTTTAATTATGACCAGGAATAGGTTCTCGTGAGTCAATTATGAATGGATAAATGAATTTCGTCTTACCTTTGGCAATGATACTTTAAGCAATTCTATTATCTAGTTAATACTTTATGTTTAACAAATATCAAGTCTATACCTTGGCCTTTCAGATTTTTTGTGAAATTTGAATATTTTATAACTGGAATCTACATATAGGATTCCAGTTATAGATACAGATATCCTATTGAAATTTTCAAAAAATATCATTTTTCAAAAGTCTTATAGAGGGTTCTTTTTCTTTTAACTTTATAACTCTCAATGTTGTTTGTTATACTACATAGAAATCAACAAAGGGTTGTAACAAAGTCGATTGTTACAGTCTTAAAAAGGAAACTTTTCTAATTTTCTCGTGTATTGTCACGTCCCTGTTGACAGAAGTTTTCAACGCTATTTGTTGGCACTTGGCACCAATAATTCAGTCCAATGTTTATAGCCAGCACTTCTTTTCGCTCCACTCCTATTAATAAGTTTGATTGTTCGAAACACCGTAGGATTGTAATGAGATAGATTCTGATATAATCTCTTTCATGCCCTCCAGCGATGACTCAGGCAAGCTATTTTATTTACATGTTTCTTTAAAATTGGTTCAGTGGTTTTGTCGTATATATGTCGCTTAATCAGCCGTTCAACTAACCGCCTAGGGTCTTTGCTGAACGGCGCCGTTCAATTTGCGACCTGAATGGTGTTCAGCCATTTCATTAAACAGCCAGAAAAATTACTTATTTCTGCATGGCCATAAAATAAATTACCAAGAAAGCCAAGGCTCCTGCATTAGACCTTCTAACCTAACCTATCCAATTCGAATTGTGTTACTTTCTTAATAAACCTGACACTAATTTGAATTCACCTCTGTCTACCCCGTCGGGTATTTACAGGTGTGAGTATATGTATGTAATTGTCTGTCTTGTTTCGGGGTGGTGCCCCATCTTCCGAATGGCCTAAGCATTAGCCAGTCAGGTTATTAAATGTCGTAAAAAACATTACGGCTGTATATCATTCAGGTCGTTCATTGAATGGCGCCGTTTAGTTAATAGCCTAGGCAGTTAATCAAACGGCAAATTAAGCTAATTAGCGGCAACATATACATAACAAATGAACACACATCGATAATTATGAGACTAAATAATTATGTTAATAAGTGTTATTTCATCGTTTGTGAGCACAACAAATATTTTATCTTATAAAACAAATATTCATCAGTAGGCAATTCTTTAAAAAAAATAATTGCTTTCATTTGTTCGCTTCGGCCGCGTACGAAACTGTGGGTTCGTAACCAGTTACGGTAGAAGAAAAAAAGGTCTTCATAGGTTACTAGTTACCAAACTTTATTTTTTACCTTATACGATACCAGCATTTTTCTTGGAATATGCCAATTTTGATAAAATCTCATAAAATTTAGGTAAAATTACTAATTTATTGCTGGAATAGTGTTTTAGCTATTCGAATTTATTTTTGAAGAAGAAGATATAAAGACAGCTTCTTAGTTTTTTGATAACGATCAAAGAAGTTGATAAACATGTACCTAACTAGAATAGAATAGAATAGAATAACACTTTATTTGTACACCATTTACATAACATTTTAAGTGTGAAATATAGGTACTTTATACAATTGTTGTACAAAGGGCGGCCTTATCGCCATAATAGGCAACTATATTTTAAAGACTATTAAGGATTTTAATCCTTCTTGAATCCTAAATTTATTTACAGCAATTAAAAAGCCTTATTAGGTAAAAGATATTTATCCATTAACTGACCTATTTTATTCATGAAAATATATACCTGTATCTCTTCTCTCACTTGTATATCCCAGCCAGAGGTTAGCTGATATCTACTTTTCGCCAGCAACGTTTTCCTTTTTATCACAAGTTAACCGACAACCAAGCATTATATCAACACCATGCTTGCTAGGTACTTAATGAAAATTTGTTAACACAAAATTCTAAAATCCACGGCACAGTAACCGTAGGTCTCCACTAACCCAATAAGCTTGGTAACGAGCAGCAAAGGAATAAAAAAGCAGTAAAAAACAGTTTACACATCATATAATAATAAAAAAACACAAACATTTTGGCACTAGTAGACTTCATTCGACGAATAGGTAATCAAATAACCGAAAATCGGAATTCAACCAACATTCCCTCACGCATTGCCCTCACGAATCCTATCTCTAACATTTCACACAGCTTTATAAAGCCCACTGAACACAATGGTTGTTTTTTTTATGCTTTCGCCTTTGTTACAGGCGAAGTTGGAAACAAAAGCGTTGAAAGCTAAAAGGCCTGGCTTCACAGATGACCGCTACAATGAGACGTCTTATTATATCGAAAATGGTGAGTGAAATCATTAATTTTTAGATCTTAATTATTTTGATAGTGTGATAAAAAGCAGGCAAATTTGGGTTAATACAAATGAATTCACTTGAGTGTTAAAATAACACGTAGACATAAGAATGAAGACATTACAAGTGTTTTAATAGTAACAATAATAATCATTTGTTGATTTTTTTAAATTGAAGGACAATGCGATTGTGCGGAATTTCTTCTCAATGAGGTCAAACTGCAATCGGTTCCATAAAAGCTAATATAGGCCAAATTATGGCAAAGAGGAAGAAAGTTAATCCCGCGTTTTAAAACATGATTTTATATCGATATAAATTACATATCGATTCATTGAAATTGACACAATATCGATTAAAAAAAACCGTAAGACGTATATACCCTAACTGACTCCCCCAGGGGATATGACTCACAAATAAATCAGGTATTAATTTCGTCGTCAATCATTCTTCAAACGTTACAATACACATAAATCTCCAATACAAAACAAAAAAAAACAATGAAGCCATAATAAATCAAGATTATAAACTAAGAAAACAACATGATGCTCCTATAAATATATCTGTTCCAATCATCCAACAATACTACTGCGAGCGATTCAAACGAAAATTTCTTTTTTATTTTCCCTAAACACATCTTTGTAAACGTCCAATGATATTGGATTACATGAATTCCTATCTTCGATAACGAATCCATTCCTTAATTATTATTTTTTCTTTCATTGTATCAATTGTTATTGTTATTTTCATCATTTTTCTTTCATTCCTCCCAGTATTTGTTGCGATGTCTATTGTGAGGACTGCGCATTCATATTCATTTATTACATAAATTCTTTAATATTTAATTTAATTGTTTGGCATTAGTGAAAAACTGTATTCCATACCTCTTTTGTATCCCAGCCAGATTTTATTACTTATCCTGACTGGCCGATGCATCAACACAGAGCCTGGATTTATAATATAAACATTAGATACTTTTTATGTTAGAGCAAGAAGTTGATGAGTAAGAAGCATGAAGTGACAAGATTTTTGTCTTTTAATATTTTGATTCATTTTTTTCATTTAGAAATAAATCAACTAGCTGACATCATGACGTAATCTCACATATTGACATTAAGTGGATAAAACAGCAACCACGCTAGTTTTCAATAAAGCTAATGTCAGAAAGGCCCCATTATCATCTAATGGCCTTAGTCATCTACCCGCATTGCCGCTTTCTTTCATGGCTATGCAGATATTTTAGCTAACGACTTATGAATTGTGCACCTGAGTTTAGTGAAAATTTATGATTGGGTGGCTTGCCAGCACGCGGCATATAACCTTCTCAATCTGGGTGATATGTCTGATATTGGATAATGTATTTCATTTAATTTTAATATCTTGATCTATATAAACAACTATTGTGACAAGGAACTCACATTTTATTGAACATTACAGGCCTCAGGAAAGTCTACCCCTACTACTTCACGTTCACAACTTTCACCAAAGGGAGATGGGTTGGCGAGAAGATTCTTGACGTTTTTGCCAGAGAGTTCAGGGCTCATCCGGCTGCGGAATATGAGCGCTGCATCAGGGCTGGCACCCTCACCGTCAACTACGACAGAGTGGACCCAGACTACAGACTAAAGCACAACGATCTCCTGGCGAACGTTGTCCATAGGTATTGAGTCAATATTACTTTGAATCAGTGCAGTAATGTAGGCTGCTTAAAATAGTCACAGCACTTTAGTAACAGTACACGAACCCCGGTCTCCGTTCGACACGGTACACTCTACATACCTTTTAATTTCAGTATTGTAAATATTAACTTCATTTTTCTTTCCTTATATGTATTTATTTACGTGTTTATACACTCACAATTACTCTAACTATAATTTATAATTGTGACGTACGTCGACCAGCTTGTTTGTATTTCTGGTCTAATTTGTATTTAGTCCACTGTAACACAAATATAATCTTCAATAACGAAATCTTGAGCACCGAATGAGCATGCAAGTGTATTTTGGATGTTATCCAACAAAGACACTAGTACTTTTTTATGTAAACAGTAATCACAACACGGTGTCCTGTTGAGAGAAGTGTGCAGTGCACATTGTACATTCAAATTCGCTTACGCATGTTCATTCGTTGTTTCGTTCTCGTCTTAATCTATCTTTCATACATCACGAGAACCACTATTTAAACGTACTCAGAGCAATTGTTTGTAGAAAATGATAATATTAATATATTCTTTTCCAAATACTTATGAGTTTAAAAATCGATTTCGATAGTGCTAAACGTGATACCATCATCAACGTATACAAAGAATTGTTCTGAGTTCGTTGTTCAGAAGCCGTTAGCCTGACGTGTGTATCGTTGCAGGCACGAAGTACCGGTCACCAGCCAACCCATCACCCTCGTACATATCGACGAGGACATTGTGGTTGTCAACAAACCGGCCTCTATCCCCGTAAGTGGCCAATGAGACAGCCATGTTATGTGACGCTTACCATACATCAAACTTGTATGTTATCCTTGTCTGTTGCATGCAGTATATTAAATATAGACTATGGTAGTGCTGCAAATATTCTGTGGGCGAAATACTTCAGCAACTAAATTTAGAAATCCTTCAAAGAGTTTGTTTGTCTATAAGTCAGTGGCAACTCAAACAAACTAATAACTAAGAGCGAAATTTAACTAGATAGATTAAATTGCCTGCAATACTGAAACATTTATAATAGCTGGTCCCAAGATTTCAGTTCATCTGGTATCATATTAAAAGCTTCCTCTGAAATCAGCTTACCTTTCCCTTAAAAGCCAACCTCTCTTGAAATCCTTTACGTAAAGTGGTCGCTTTGCAAGAAATATCTGCAACGCTTCGTGATGGAAGACTCCTAATATTATGGTGCATTTTCATATCTACTTTTATGATGTAAAACAGGAATCTAAAAGGTAGGAGCAGGAATTTGCATGTAAAGTAGACAACAAAGACGATGTCAATCTGGGCTGTTTTTTATTATGTTTTCCAGTACTCGCTTACACTAAATAGTCCTTTTGTTTCATTCCTTTTTTTCCTACTCTCAAAGTTTCGTATACATTCCAACTGGTGTGTTCCTATTTTAATTTATTTAGTAAATAATAATATAACCTTATAACAATGTTTGCCTTCCGAGTATACTCGTTCGTAAAATAGATAATTTCACCCTGTATTATTTAATGTTGTTCAATTTAAAGTTTAAAATTGTACCTTTGTATGAGAAGGCGTGCTTGAAATGTTTTTGCTTCCGTAAAATTGTTATTTGTTAGCCGTTTGAATTCCTTGCTTCCATTAAAACGATGTTTGAATGACAATGAAGCCTTACTAAGGATTTTATCAAAAGAAGTAATGAAACTCATAGTACCTTCTTAGCTATAGGCTTGAATTATAAGTTTAACCTTATCTTCTCTCTTCAAGTAAATATATGGCTTCTTACTTTTCAACAGTCGTTATATTTGTACTGTAGATATTATTAGTCGCTTATAAAGATCTACTAACTATAAGTACCGGGAAACCACGCGACATAACATTGTTATGATCTGAATTTTTTTTTTATGAGAATTTTTTTTTATCTGGTACAACTTCGTGCTACATTGCTGATGGTACTGTCATTATTTCTCACAAAAGTGCCAGAACGTATTAAAAATTTGATTTTGATCAGAAAATAATTAAGTTTACCATAGTTTGTTTTATAATAGTCAACCCCATCAAGACTTGACTTTAGATTTAAGTTTACTTAATATTACGTTCGTCTTCTCTTTCCTCGCTGCCTCCAATCTAGACAATATTTACCCTGTAAACTTTTCCCTTTCCATCTTTCATAAATAAAATTTAACACTAATACATCCCAAGTTCTTTGTTACTATTTTAAGTAATCCTTAATAAGTCATCAGCTCATATTGTCATCATTTTAAACACGATCATGACATGTGAATATGGCACCAAATACCCTTTTCAGCTGCCTTGTCACGTACTCTCAGTTCATGTTTGCAAATTGGAAATTTCATAGCGATCATATCGTTTGATTCTATTTTACTCTTGCATAATTTCAAACACATTAGGACGCCTGACATAAAATATATTAAACTGATATCTGATATAACTATATTGCTTCAAATATCAGTTTGGAATGAAATTCTATAAATCAATATTGGCGTAAGTATATTTATTAAATTGTTATATTTAAATTATTCATTCCAGGCTGATATTTAAATATCAGTATAGATAACTTCAGTTTCAGCTTATTTTAAGAATTCACTATCAGGTATTTTAATAAAACTTTGATAAACAAACGTTTAGTCTAGATTCAAATCATCACTTAGATGCTATTTATTGGCTCAGGCAATATTCCCAGTAACATACCAAAATATGCAATGAAGCCAAAAAGGTTTAAAATATTACCGACCCAAGATTCGAGACGCTAATAAATTTCCATAGTAAAAGAAGTAAATCTATATTAGATTAGACCAATGTAATTGTTAGGCGAATGACGTAGAAAAGAAATATTTTAACAGTCCCAATTTAGAAGGGTCCAAATGATCGAGCCGCCCCATCACAGTGATTGATATTACACTTCAATGTAGGATTCCAAGATTGACTGGCACCAAGTAAAATATAGCATTTAATACCTTTGCTTTTTGCCTTCTTTTGTTGTTTTATAATATGTGCCAATTGATTATTTATTTTGTGGAGTTCTTGTGGGAATATATTTGTCTCTGAAACTACCCGGTTCTATAAAATGCTTACGTCGAGAAGTGGTTCCAAATCCGAGAGGCCTGTGTAGAAGTTTAATCTAATGTAAGATGGCGTACTCAATATAGGTACAATTCATACCAGCACTATAAAAGTACAAAAATAAATATACACCCAATAGAAGCTACAAGTGAAACGTGCAAATTTTAAAACACTGGTCTGTAAAATTGGGAGCTAAAATGAATAGATTTATAAGTCACTTTTCGGACAAACTAAATATGTATGGCAGTCATCACTCACCATTTTACTAAATAACCAAAGTAAAAGCAAATCCATTTAAGAGGCTTATATAGAACGAAGACCCCCAATTCCCCGTAGTTATTCCCCTAAAGATGATACCTTCACCCCTGAGTTTATAGCTCGGCTATCCTTCCTCCTACTAAACAGCCAATTAAAGCGAGTTGAGAAATTTGTTACGCTCTTGGGAGATCATTAGCTAATAAAGGGTAGCTGACCATAGAGGCCCCCAAACTCTCTGAGGAATCTGGATCAAACTGTTGCCATGCACATTCAGCTTGCCACAATCTGCCTCGCAAATTGTGTGTTTTGCCATTTGATATACTAATGTATAAATTATAAAGCTCTATATTTATGCCCTCAGAGTGTTGCGGTACTCTCATAAATAATTGCTATTATATCATCAGATTTATTTATTTTAATAGTACATATCATTAATGTAATATCTTTCTATAAAATGATTTTTCTCTATACATGCTTCTAGTACTAATTCACTTTTTTCACCTAACATAATGAACTTAACAATAATATTTTTTGTCTGTATTAACTGTCACGTATTCACATAAAACTCCACCGGTATTACTGTTTGTAATAATATTATAAGAAAATGATATTCTGTTCAGAATATATACAAAAGTCAGAATAACTACGTTTTTATCTTCGACACAAAAGTTACATTTCGACACTAGCCTGACCCACTCTCCAACTTTAGTATATGTGTTAGATATGAGTACCCTGCAATGAAATCGAACGGGATTGGCCCTTAGAAACTCGTAAACAACTTGACACGCTCACAGCTAAACATTGATACTATTGTAAGGTCTTAGTTTGTTTAATGTTTATTTTGATGGTCATATGTGTTCTGGTAATATATTCTGAAGGTATTTTCGATAACAGGCTATGCATCATTAGTAAAATCAATAACACATTCAAGTCATCAATGTTTATAGGTATAATAAATTTGAAAAGCAGCAGCATTCCGAAGTATACTGATGCTTTTGAAAACAAGTGTTTTGAAAATTTAAGTGTGTTTACGAATATGACTGTATATCATCATTTGGTAAAAGTTATAAAAAGTCTAATAATGTTATGCATAAAAACTAGGACCTTACTTGTATAATAATGTGCTGCTATGTGTCCAATGTATTAAGTATTTATATTGTCTATGATGTTGTAATGCACTTTGAGTTTCTCATTCATTTTAATAGTCCCTCCCCTCTGTCTATATTAAAATAAGGCATTAAAGTCATCTTTGTGTCGCTTGTTTGTATCTACAATGTCGCTTCTTTGTTTTATATTACAAAGTAGAATTAGATAAAATTATATATATAGCATCTATGTAGATTGTAGGAATTTCATGATTTCTAAAACAAATATACTAATATACTTGTCTAGCACATCGATCATTATAACCTGTATAGTGAACTTCAACTCTGAAATCTTCTCTACTTGATCAAAAGATTTATTTATGGAGCGAATTTTCTGCATTATTAAATTCTTTATAAAACTTTGTTATGTGGAAAATTCTGTGACTAACGGCGAAGTATTTTTATAAAATACGAGTACTTTTATATTGCTTGGTATGTCCTCAATTTAAATTCTTTCAAGAGACCGAGGGGCTTAGTTGCGTTCTTTGAGGCCTAAGTAGCAATTGCAACATCATAAGACTAGGAAAAGTCCGTAATGAAACAATGTTGTGTCCGTGGTGGGCCAGGCACGAGACTCCAGTGCTCGCTAGTCCTTTGCGCCTCATACACGTGGATGAAGAGCTACTCGTGCTAGACAAGCCTTGCTCGCTACCGGTGAGTCATGCGTTGGGACCGTTTTGTCTTCATCAGTTGTCGACTCTGATAGCCGTCTGTATGAATCGTCTTTTATTAAAACTCCTTTATTAATTTGTGGTAAGGTTCCTCACCTCCGATTTTTAATAATATCACAAATAACTTCAGCCTATCTTTAAAAAACTACAGGTGCATATTGATGCATCGAAGCTATTTGAAAAACATTTACTTTCAAATAAAATTAAATGTTTGTAATATCCCTTTTTGTTACGTTATAATTTTAGAAGATAAAAAGATTTATTTATGCGGGCAAAAAGGATTGAACGTAGAGAAACCGCTGAACGTACAATAAAAAAGAAAATAAATCTAAGAGATAGGACAAGGGAATTCGGTAGATATTTAGGGATTTTTTTCTCGGTCCAAACAAAGTACGCTGTCAGAGTCTGACTAGAGATTGTGATCTGCACAAAAGTTTGAAACATTATACTGCAAGCAGAGCTGAAAATGTGCGGTCTCGTCAAAAATACCACTTGGAAGTGGTCCCCAAACTTAAGGATTGCGAGTCCCGAATTCTTCCCATTTTATTTCACATCTTCCGAGGCGAGTACCGTGTTATTCAAATATTTCAACTTGATCCAATTATTCTTATTTGAAAAATAACTTTCCAAATATTTTTTTCTCTAACATTTTGGTAAATTGAGTTGCACAAGGTTACGTCGTCGATTAAATTAAGAGTTTGACGTACGCCCTTCTTGCCAATTCTGAAATGTTTTTACTCTAATCATGTTTACAGCGAAATTTTGGGAAAGTTAGCGTTTTCTACTGTAACTCGTGGATGTTGGAGCGAATAAGGTTTGAAAGTGATATTGATGGGAAAAATTCATTTTTATGGGCGCAGATTATGGGTTAAATTTTAGCAAATATGCATGTTAGTAATTGTTTCAATAACTAAGTTTTAAAGGCAATATTTAATACTATGTATTATAATAATATGCAGAATATTTCATAAAAGGTATAATTGTAACTTAGTTCTACTTTTAAAGTTACATTGAGGTCATTAGTTTCTAAACCAGTAGATGCATTCAATCTTCCAAAATGTTATATTTAAAACTCGGTGCTCGCCACACTTCTATTGTACTAAACTATTTTAATATCTATTGCATGTTACTTACAATTTATTCCATTTATAGTGGTTTTATTTGATTCACTTCTATCATTTATCATTTAGCCGGTTTTATTTTATGTATCATTTAGCCGGTAAAGTAGTCTCTTAATATGTGTGCTGATGATCTTACAGCTCATCGTCATTATCAATCGCTTGCTTCGTCACTGTTGCTTTATCATTACTAATTAATTATGTTCTAGTAACTTCAAGTGATAATTAAATAAATGTTTAACTAAATGTGAATTAATATTGTTCGTAGCAATAAATATGCAAAATGAATTTTTGGTTTGTCACCAGAACATTTTCATTTTTGAGATTCGTACATTACAAATATGCAATATAATTTAATTCTTCAGCGAATTTTATGATTTTGCGTTTTTTATATTGTTATTTTTTAACATTTTTGACATGTAAATTAATTTTTATGTAAAATATGTTACTAGGTACATCCCTGTGGAAGATACCGCCATAACACAGTCGTTTTTATACTCGCAAAAGAGTATAACTTGAAAAATTTGCGGACTATTCACAGACTTGACAGGCTAACGTCGGGTAAGATTTTTGATAAAGTTGAACTTATTTTTAATCATTTTCAAAAGAGCATAAAGTTCATATCACAAATAAATTTTGTTGAATACATTAAGTTTATGATAAAATTGCTATTAATTAAATTTATAAACTTCTTACACAATCTAGGTCTTCTTCTATTCGGACGGAGTCCAAAGAAGGCGAGACAGATGGAACATCAGATCAGAAATAGACAAGTGCAGAAGGAATACGTCTGTAGGGTAGATGGAGAATTCCCTGAGTGAGTTTTTTATTATTATCGATACTCTAAGGCCATTCTGGGTCAGTACTTAATGTTTCCCTTGTGGTTTTCTCTTCCATTGATCCCAGTCTTCAAGTAATCTACTCCCTTTCTCTTCATATCTTTTACAAATTGTGTGACAAATGACTAACAAATTTCTTTATTAGTCACTTGCCATCTATCAGTTTAATTCATTACATCTTACTCTTATCCAAAAACCTATACCTACTAATATTTATAAGAAACTCATTACAAATAATAACTTCAAGTCTAACAGGAATAGTTAATAAATTATTTGAATGCTTTTAAAATTTTCAGAGAAGAAATTGAGTGTCAAGAACCAATAGAAGTAGTCAGCTACAAGATAGGTGTGTGCAAGGTGTCTCCTAAGGGCAAGGACTGTTCGACTGTGTTCAAAAGGCTGGGCTTCAATACTAACAATAATACAAGCGTTGTGCTGTGTAAGCCGAAGACGGGGAGAATGCACCAAATAAGAGTACATTTGCAGTACTTGGGTGAGTGGTGACTTAGTAGCATATTAATCTTTTATACCATCAATATAGGATTCATAATTGAACCTGCAAAATGTTTGTCTTCTAGACCATCGTTGAATTTTGGCCCCGCTCGATTAAAAAATTCTGACGTAAATTTAAGCTTTAATTTGTTTTTCTTTGTTCATACCGTAAAAATATATTTCAAATACAAATAAAACCGAAACACAATGATCTCAATAAAAAAATCCATCTCAACGAAATACGAATGTAAATCGATCACTTATGGCTAATTTCCTTTTAAATGTAATTATACACACACATAAAAATCGTACACACATTTAATCAAGTTCCCTGTCGATAAGGAAAATACGTTTCATTTTATGAAACCGTATTACGTATAGGTTTGGGATCGGCTTGGGAATAAAGCAAAATTGAGATTTTATCTGGTGCTTTTCTGCTAACATCAGCAAAATAATAGTGTTGTGGTATATGGTTTTGTTGTAAATACTTGAGTATAAGAATCCATAAGTTTGACAAATTTTCTAACTTCGAACATTTTTCAATCTATAACAGGTTACCCAGTAGTAAACGATCCTCTATACAACCACCCAGTCTTCGGGCCAATTCGTGGTAAGGGTGGCGATACCGGTGGCAAGTCTGACGAGCAGCTAGTCAGGGATCTCATAGCCATTCACAACGCCGAGAACTGGCTAGGAGTCGATGCTGCTGATGATGACTTACTATTCTCCAAACCAGTTTCAGAAGATAAAGGTGATAATAATAAAATATTTTTATTATTTGTCGAATACTGTTTGTTGTAATATATTTTATTTATTGATGAGATTTATATTTGCTCACTCTAACATAACGTACCAAACACTACCTTGGTTTTGGCAATTATAATCCATGGGTGGTCAAGAAGATAATCACAACTGCGATAAAATCACCCATTGTACAACTAACTTTCCTGTATTTTTCATCATTAGTATCCTAAGTTAGGCGTGCAATATAGAAGACCTTGCCATCTACATCTGTAATTTATGAATTTAATATTTCAATATTATCAGTTGGTGAAGATGACTGTGATACTGGTCCAGCATCTAGGGAGTCATCACCGAGACTGGAGTCACCAGCACCTGGTGTAACGCCCTCTTCTATTATGACACGTGAGTATTTAACAACTTGAGTAATTCCTTGATTTTCCGAAATCAACACAATTAAGCATAGCAGTATTGGAGAGAATGACATAAGTGTCAGTTTAGCTTGGTAACTATTTTGGTGGCACAATCGTAGGGGATGCGGAAGGCGGAGGGCCGTACGAAATGGCGCAAATTGGGAGAGGCCTATGTCCAGTAGTGGACTGCAGTGGGCTAACTGATTGATTGATTGAATCGTAGTGAATGCGACTATAGAAAGTCCACAATTGATGGCAATAGGCTCGCTTCTTATTACGGATTATAACTGGTGAAATGAGGGTATTAACACATTTATGTCTAACCCCGAATAGACAAGCATGAGAATATAAAAAAAAACAAAAAGGATAAGAAATTATCACATATGGATACTCGTAAATCTTATTTTTGGTGTAAGATACAGAAGAAATTTGGCAGAAGCATTTTTATTCGATAGATTATTCATATATTTTGAGCTCTGGCCTTATAATATATAGATACAGTTTTGCTAACAAAATGCATTGCTAAAAACTACGTGAAAAAAAATGTATGTATATGTCTACTTATACTGAATCAGTAGCCTTTTTTACACCTCGCAGAAATGACACCTATATGTAGTCTAAGGTTTAGGCAAAGTATTCTTCTACCGTTTTATTAACAACAGTGTCCTCAACAGCCACGCTTCCGAGCCCTTCAAGCGCAGCAGAAGCGCCCGCAGAGGAGCGCTCTCCGGTGCAATGTGGGGGCACGCTGGCTCCATCACCGCTCGCCTCACCCGCGCTCCAGGCGCTCAACGATGACTCCAATGATGCTAAGGTATTTACTACGAGACTTAACTATTGCCAAAATAACCTCACACTTTACGTATGAAAATTATCTTACTCGAGGTATTTAGATTGTGGGGCTATCGAGAGGTCCTGCAACTGTATGTATTTACTGATTTAACACAACAGCGAGTGATTGTGATGAGAAACCCTATGCACAGCAAAAGATCTCGATATTAATTTGTAAAACTATTGAGATCTTCGATAAATATACGAAAGACGATATTGGATAGGTATTTGCTAAGAAGTCAGGGTTAAAATCTCAATTCACAATTTTTTGCATTGTTAATATTCCGAGTTCCTTTTTATACAAAATTTAAAATTTCATAATTACTAATTTGTCGATTTCCTATTTTTCCGAATTACTGAATTTTATAGTTCCTTAGAGTACTAACTCTAAAATTTTCCAAATATGTATAGTTTGATACAGTCCGGGACAGTTACATTATTTTGGGTTGTTAATGCTTTATGGTACCAAGAGAAACAAAGTAGTTCAACATACTTATATTTTTAATCTTGTGTTAGCATCCTAACAATTAAGCCATTAATAATTTAAAACTAAACTATATATTATATAGGTACAAACTTACTTAAACCAACATAATTTTTTTAATCCTTCTTCTGGTGTAATTGTGCTTTTTAATAAATCATCAATAATATTCTGAATTTTAGCATCTTTCAAAATAAATTTAGAACGTTTGTTCTTTTCTTTTACGTATATTTGCGAATTTTTAATTTTTTTTTGGTAATAAATACCTTCTTTTTTTAGAAAGCTAATGAAGCAAAACAGATTCGATTTTCCTACTTTTTTATTTAATCGGAAATGCCATCCCTCTAAGGCATTAGTTGTCCTGTGGCGTTCACTGGAGCAACTCCACATGTCTAAGCAAATCTTATTCATCCATTGCTTTTGAAAGTAGGAAATAAACTTTTCTGTAACAGTATCATCTGTAGCTTCGTTCAGAATGTATAGCCAAGCTTCAGGTATAAATTTTACAGGCATCAGTGCCAGATTAGACGTAAGTCTTACAATTCTTCTGTGTGATTTATCAACTAGCATACCGACTTTTTCGCCATTCCTCCAAATCGCTTTCGTAAAATGGTAAAAGCATCCTTTCACGCGAACTTGTGGGTAAATGGACGTAACTGCATTGATTATGGCAGTTTCCCAATCACTTTTAAAGAAACGTATATCAACATTAAAAAGTTCCTTTAAAATGCGGAACACGTCCATGTATGTAGATTCTTTCTTATTTGGTAAAAGGCAAAAAAAAAATAGGAATTATAGCCGTAACCTCTGTGGTACTACCAATATCTATGAAAATTGTAAACAATTGTTGAAATGTAGAATATACTGCTTCCGGGCTGGTTGGCCGTGGTCCATGTGAAACTTGCGTTCCAGACGTTTCGTCGATCACTGCGGTCGACATCTTCAGTGGCGCAGGGCCAGGCGACGACAACTTCGGAGACCTTGCCTCGCCGGCGGCTGACGTGCGAGTGGCGCGATGGCTTGAGTCACGGCTGTATTTATAGGCACGGTCGGAGCGGGGAATCGACTCACTTGATTCTGATTGGCCAAGCGCTGTGTGTGTGTGTGTCGAGAACGTCCGCGCCACAGCGCTTGGCCAATCAGAATCAAGTGAGTCGATTCCCCGCTCCGACCGTGCCTATAAATACAGCCGTGACTCAAGCCATCGCGCCACTCGCACGTCAGCCGCCGGCGAGGCAAGGTCTCCGAAGTTGTCGTCGCCTGGCCCTGCGCCACTGAAGATGTCGATCGCAGTGATCGACGAAACGTCTGGAACGCAAGTTTCACATGGACCACGGCCAACCAGCCCGGAAGCAGTATATTCTACATGCAACGCCGGCCGTGAAAGCCTGAAGACTTATAATTGTTGAAATGGTTTTGGCACACTTTTAAAAGTACCGTCGGCTAAAAATAAGTCAGTTTTTTTTATTAAATTAAGACAATCTGGGTTCCCAAAAATGAAAATTCCTTCTCCGTCGTACAATAAAAAATCTTTCCTTAAAATTTTCGGGATCTCTACATCTTCACATGTTTTAAATATGCATTTAGAAATATTAAAAACATCCTTTCGCGTCGCGTACAATGAATTTTTTACTGAAGAAAATGGCGGCACTTCCGCGTTATTACTGGAATCTGAATCACTCGCTAAACCTTCCATGCAACTATCCTAAATTTCTGGAATTGACTTCCACTCAAGACGACAACGTTTCTTACAGGTGTTCATAGCCTGAGCGATTTTGTTTTTAGAAAAATCAGGCTTGCATGTATGAATGCTTTCGCGTAATATCGCATCATTTTCCACATTCAATGTGACAGAAGCATTACAGCGTTGGGCTTTATTTGCACACCGCCAAAGTTGAGTTCCAGTTTTATTCTTAGAATGGAAGTAATATTGGTAACCGCCACGAAGTAGTTTCTTCTTACCTTTCCTTCCAACTTCAACAAAGGTTAATTTGACGCTCCCTGTACTTGCAGTAGCCATAATGTACCTACTTCTATAAAATCGATTATAAATTTGTAATATCTTTGTACTTAGATCGTGAATAACTATTTATGCAATATTAATTTGACTTTGACTTGACATTAGAGATTTAATCATCTATTTTGTTGCGCAAAGAGTTTATGCATTACAAAGGTTTGTGTAGTATTCATTCATACAAACCGAACAAGATAAATATGTTTGGTATTGATAAATGAGTCTGTGACTGTACTTATATAAGGAAAATAGTAGAATGTGGATTAAAATAGAACTTGTAAATAAGTGAATATATAAATATTGTATTATGGAAAAAGAAAAATGTGGAAAAATAAAAATTCGGAAAATAAGGAAATTGGGGAATTACACATCTAGGAAAATTTGAACTTCGGACAGTATCGCTGAGTTCTTTGCTAAAGATTTAAGGGAAGGGAATCTTTTGTATGATTATCTACTACTTTCTGTACTATTATGTATAATGTGCATTTACTTACTATCCACGATTGATCGTAAGCTCTGTTAAACTATCAAATATAAAAGGCACCAAAATTATTTGATTTTTTATTGAGAAACTTTCAGTGACAAGCCTACGTAAATACTAGCAAAACATCGGGCTGAATATTTTAAAAATGTATGAGTATCTATACACAGTCGGACAAGGTGACCGTGGCCACGCAGACGGGCTGCACACCGGCAGTTCCCAGGCCCGCAGGGGCCCCCGGCGGGTCGGGGCCCTCCGACGCACTGGCCACTGACCCTCACTGCTACGAGTGCCGCGTGCGCTACCGGGACCCACGCCCTAGGGACCTCGTCATGTACCTACATGCGTGGAAGTACAAGGTAAATGCTTTATACTATAATATTTTATACTTATGTTAACACGTATGTATGACCCATTATAATCTTTGGGGCCCAAGCAGTACACCTGCTAAACAATGGACGAGGCTACTTTTCCTTTTTTAAAATAATTAGTTATATTCATGATTTTAATCATTGCTCTAAAAGATCCAAAAAATTATAATTTTAACCAAAAAAATTTTTGCTAACAGGGCCCCGGCTGGGAATACGAGACGGAGCTGCCACAATGGGCGAACGTTGAATGGGAAGAACCAGATAATTCATAGTTACAGGAATTGACACCATTGAGGAAGCGCCTCGCCACCAAATTGTCTTTAAACCAATAAAAGGAAATCTTGAGAATGTAATCAACCTATTTGGATGGATTATAACGGAAATATTTTTACTTTTTACTTTACCCGACTTTGCGATCGTAGTGGGACCATAAGCTTCAAATGTGGAAAAACATTTTTAAACCCCCGATATAATCCATCTAAATAACTTAATTTTTAATGTAGCAAAATATTTAATATTGCGTTTTAATATTTTTTAAGTGTTTGCTATTTTTTTTTGCAAATTAGATTGTGCAAACACAAAAAACACGTTTGCAAAGTTTTTAAAATATAGCATTTCATTTAATAACAAAAATGTTATAAAACTGTTTGTATGACTGTCTAGAATTGTTGCTACACAATGACAAATAAATATCAATAAAATTACTTACTTTAAAAGATTTGTATTTTAAAAGTGTCTTCATGTACTTTACAGTTGGTTGTAATTGGCAATCCCTACCAATTATGAAATCAGCTGCTACTTTTGCAAATGCAAATGGTAACAATTATTATTATTTAAATGAAATCGCGAGGCGCCCAGAAATTACTAACTTGACTGTTAGGTACTGCTACAGTGCTCTAAGGTAAGTTTTGTAATTAACATAAGTGAGAGTTAGAATAAGGTACATTTATTTTATCAGCGTTTCAACGCTGACAAACAAATAATTTTTTAAATATTTTTTAGACAACTTTAGAGCACTTTTAAATTTTTCTCCATACCTAGTGATTTTAATATTTGTTTAGATTATATCATTTTGTCAGTTCAGTTCCTATCGGCCTATAAATGTTTGGTCAGCTTTTTAGTGACGTAGTTATTGTAAGGGAAATGTAACAATTTGTAATATGTACCATTAAATAGTTTATATCGCTTAAACGAGGCAGGGTCAGAACCACAATCATAATGAATTATATTAAAATGATAATCATTTTTAAAAAGAAAAAGCGTCATTTGATGGGATAGCTCTTCTAATCTTATGACGGAACGTAGGCGAATACATACTTTTAAAAGCGACATTTTAGTAATTTTGAACTTAAACTTTGCATAAAAGCAGTTTCCAAGTTATTTGAACGAGATTAAGACGATTAAAACACGTCTCGAAACTTTATTAATTAATAAAATGTCGCTTGTTTCAATTCAATTTCAATCGAATCTTGGACCACTGCTATATTTTCATAATGTCTTGAGAAATGTATAAATAGGACCACTGTTTAATAGAAAAGCTATCTCTATATTATTAGATGCGTACGTTTACAATAAATGCATAAGTAAATAAAGTAACAATTAAAATATTATGTCGCATTTGTAGACGGTGTTTATAGCAACACCGTCACTTTTGGCTTCCATAGTTTTGAAGTAGTGGTTTTAAATATTTGGAGATAAAGAAAACATAAAATTTTGTACTTTACATACATCAGGAGAAAGTAGTATCTTACTTCATTGCTGACTTTAGAGGCCAGTTGTGATATGCATTTAAAATGTCTGTAATTTTGTTTTACCATCAAAAAAGACAGCTTTTAAAACGGTTTTGTTTTAAACATGAGTAAACAATAAAGACGGTGTGGGGAATTTCCGGAGTCAGTTCAAAGCAGCAGATTCTAAAGACATGTAAAAATCGTTTGTTTTTTCTTTTTAAGTTTTCGAGTGTGTAGCATTAAGTGAAAGGGCGCATACAGTTCTTAATTTTTATTCTTTTTTAAACTGAAAAGTTGGAGTTGTTTGAATCTGTATACGCCCTTACCATTTCCAGTTGTTTTCTTTTTCTTTCAAAATTGGATTGTTTTAGTACTTACGCGGGGTCGTTTAGTGACGTTTATATTTATTAGTGTATTGTAGTATTAAAATGTAAAAGACATTTTTTGACACTTACATTTTAGAGTGCGATGTTTTTTTTTTAATAGAACTACTCATTTTTAACAACAAAAGCATTGTTTTCATAGGTAGTAAAATGAAAAAAAAAACAACTTTGAATTTAGATAGACTATCTACGAAATTGTTTTAGATCTATGAACAAAAAGCATCGCACTCGTAAAATAACGTATAACATAATATTATATATTATTCTCACGAGCTTTCATAAAATTAGTTAAAAATATATATTTTTCTTACTTCTAGGCGTAGATGTAGCAAGCGATATACGTTGTTTTATTATTATATTTCTTTGTTTCGACTGTTTTGAAAAACATTATTGTAGCACTATTCGTAACTCGTATGAAGAATCTACATTTTATTTGAATTATAACGAAGAGATTGACTAAGATTGATCTATAAAAAACGAATTTGTACAGAACTGTAGAGTTCGAATATATATGCCTCTGCATAATAATTGTAGTCTCCTACTCTTCCACACGAGACATATAAATACTTTAACTGAATGTCGATCAATTTGAAACTTTAAAAAAAATAACCATAAAATAGATTTTTGTGTGATGATTATTCCAAATCATCGATTTTTTGTTTTTTTATATGTAGACATCTGCTGAACTGTACATACGCTGTTATTCTGTTTTAATTTCAAGCCTGACATTATTCTGACACAATTGTTTGGACATAAAAAGTAATAGAAAAATATAATACATCTCTACAAATCATGTTAAAAAATTAAGTCGAACAAAATACCTCTGTTTTAGTTTAACTATCCAAATATTCGAGGTTTAATTTTTATATAATAATTTATAGAACAGTATATATATGGTAGTGTGTACAAATAAGATAAATATTGTCCGTGGCATATCATCTAGGTACCACTGAAGATCATTTGACTTGCTGATTAGACGAAATGACACATAATATTTTTTTTTATAATATATTAAATATGTAGAAATAAACAAAGCTAATCGTTTTTCGACAGTCTGGCAATTAAAAACTACTTTATTTTTCGTCAAACATCAATAGAAAAACAGTGTTCAGAGATGTGGATAAATTTCATAAAAAACATTGTATTTGTCTTGTACAGACACAAGTTTTTTATTACATACATTCAGACAGTTATTTTTAACTGACATAAAAAATCTTTCAACTTCCAATACGTTTTTTAAACACTTTCAGACTATTTCTTATGAACGTAATTTTTTTTGACTTGTAATACAAATACTGACGTCAAATCTATATTGAGAGCAAAAAAATGTGTCAAGAGAATAATCAACCTGTCAAATAATTTTCTCCAAAAAATATTGTTGTATTTTTAAATAGTGTGTAAGACCCGTTTATATATATTACGTTAGCGTTCAATAATTACAGAACGATAATTGAGCTTGGAAAAAGGCTGGTGATGCGATTTTTTTAAATTAACGATTTTCCATGATCCCCAGTCTTAAAATAAAATAATTAATTTATCTACGCTTTTTAGTGAATAATAGAATCAGTTGAAAACTAAAGATTTTTTTGTCACACGGTCGATTCATTTATTTATAAGAAAATTTTCATGTGCCTTCTCAAAATAATGGTAAAAAATAAAGATAAAATTGTAAAAGTATGTTTTTATTACAGTTACATATAATTGTTACACTTTTGTCATAAGTAGTGTTACATTTGGCACTAATGAGCTTTCATTAGTTAACTGTAGGAGGACAGCAAAAGCTTGTTTACTTAAAAAATTAAAATATAATTTCATAAAATGTAAACTGAATTGCACACGGCCTTAAGCCACGGTAACTACTTTCCATCAAGTGGGCTGTGTGTTTTATTGCCATCTAAATGTTGTAAAAGAGGGACTAATCATATCAATCAATCAATCCATTAGCCCACTGCAGTCCACTGCTGGACATAATACATATAATAACGATGTCAAAATTTACAACAAATTTAATGCTAAATAATAATATATTTAAATGTATTTATCTACTCTGATACTATAATACAAAGATTATAAAATTGAAATCAAATCTCTTATGACAAACATTACGCACAGGCCAAAAAAAAGTTTTATTACGATACACGGTCTTGTATGGACACCTATATCATAAAATAACTTTTTAATCATAACGATACACCTATACAACCTCCATCTGGACCAAACCTCTACTTTAAAAAAAGAATCCGCCGATTCGAGAAAAAAAAAAGAAACACGCATGCGCAATCGATGTTTGCGCCCTGGCACGAACATTTTTTTTTGTTCTATACATTTAAATTAAACAAAGTTTGGTTTGGTTTGTAAAATAAATTAGTTTATGTATTATAGTATGAGAGTAGATAAAGTAGTGTATGACACTGTACATAACTTGGTCTTATTATAACACTCGTGTGATAATATAAAAAAACTCGCCTACGGCTCGTTTTTTTAAAACACACTCGTGTTATAAGAACTCTTATTATGCAACAGTATCATAAACTACTATTGTAATACATTAATAATTAAAATAATAATAGTTTTAATTTATATTATCCACTTACCCATAAAAGGCCTTATTCGCAAACTGCTGTCCTCTTCTGCTACTGAGGAGCTCGTTTTCGGCACAATTTTTGCAAAAAAAAACATTTGTGATTTTTATTATTTTGCATATTTTTTGTAGTTTTGTTTTTTTTTACTAATTGATTAGTATTGTCACTATCGGTACCGTTATATTGTGCCATACATAATGGCTGCTAAATAACTTAGTGTTTGCAATTATTGTGTTTTATTTATTATTTGAACGATGACAAAATGAAAGACAATTTGTTAATTTAATAAGTATTTCGTAATTAAGAATATAATAGTGTTTCCTTCTTTAGATTCGTGTTATAAGAATTCATGTTTCCACTTAAATTTAATTAGAATAAAAATCATCATTGAATATTGAAGTTTTATTTTATTGAAATCTTAATAACATTAGACAGAAGCTTATTGAAGCATTGGCAGCATATTGACTAAGGACTCGGCCTACATCGAGAGGTACCGGGTTTGAATCCTGGCCATTACACTATCGACGTAAACCTACTCCTAGAACAATCAATTAAGCTTAACTGGAGGGTATTAGAAGGAATATTAGTATGTAATTTTGATTACTAATATTCTTTTTAGAAAAAAAAGATAAGTAATAAGAAATAAATAAGAAATAGTCATTTAAGATGAATAAAGAAAGGGATGAGTGTGAAATAATTCCAAATTACATTGGTTTAATCTACCCTGCAAAAGCCTGTGGATGCGTATGAATAGTCAATCAATATCCAGTAACCTGTCGTCAGTATTTTATGCTTCTAATCACAGCCTATGTTCTTTCCCAATCGTCGCCTACAATGTGGTACAGTACCCCTAGCACGAACAACTACAGTAATCGAATAGTAATCGTATTGAGAAAATGGAGCATTCCGATTGGCCGCCTGCTTACTGCGAACCTGTATGTATGTGAAGCCGGCCAATCACAATGCTCCGTTCTCTCAATATGTTTACGATACGATTACGATACGATTACGATAGTTGTCCGTCCTAGGATTTCTTTTTTAATCTAACTAAGAAAGACATGTTACAAACCTCCTTACTCTCAAAATTGACTGCTATCACCGATCATCCTTTTATACCTCAAGTCACTATTGTTATGAAGAACTTTGTGAACAATACCCTTCAAGACCCTCCGCCTCACTTAACCTTTCGAAGCCCTTCACTCAGAGGGCCCTTAAATCTTAACACCTTTGTAACGCTTCAAACCATAAGTTTGGAAATCTTTAAGGATCAGTTTACGTAAAGCGAATATTCAAGGTGAGGAAAAAAGATACATGATTAACTAAGTATAGCCCGCGGCTTCGGCACCCCAGCCGGCAATAAAAGGTATTATAAAATGTATTATTTCATTATCTGTTGCTGTGCCAAATTTCAACCAAATTCAGTCAGCCGTTTGAGCGTGGTTGAACACAAACATCATCCAAACGAACATAGAGCTAGAGCTAGAACAATAGCATTCTAAGAACAATTTTTCTTAATATTTTAAAGCCTACCATCCAACCAACCACCTAGTACGAAAAAAGATGGGTTGCAAGACCTCTTCGAAAATGTTAACATTAAAATAAATAATCCTTCCGACAAGATCGTTCGATCGCATAGTTAACTAGAAGGATAAAATGGCTGAACTTTTCTTTTTTTATACAACTGAGGTGGCAGACAGGCTCAAATTGAATGACAGATTGAAAGTGGTTACCGTGGCCTATGGACGTGAGCAACACCAGGGGAGTCACACTCGTGCTGCCGACCCTGTAAACACAGAGAGTTTCTGTGCCGTCAGTGTAGAAGACACAGCAGGAATAGCCTTTGATCTTGCCTCTGACAGCACAAAAACTCTCCAGAGAACTCTGGCTACCCTACTCACTGCTACGCACTTTCTTGTCACACTATACTCCTAGACTATCAAATAGGCATGTTACTCAATGTGCTTCAAATCCTTTCCCTAATTCAGTTTAATTTAGCTTTTATCAGTCAGCAGGTGTATTGGCTGAGACAGATGAGGTTGGTATGGCCTATTGACCCATACACTCCAGTAACTGTAAGTGTAAGTAAAACTGTTTTTGAGTAAAATTATTTAATCAATACATACGTTAGGTATAGTCAATCTTCGAAACTCCGGCGCTCCTAGGTTTGACTAGACTAAAATGTTAGTCAAAGTCCAAACAAATGAAAAAAATACTTATTTCTTCTACATGGTTATAAAAAAATAACCACGAAGGCTATTGAGGGAATTCCCTTTTAACCTACCCTAACTAAATCGCTTCAATCTGGCTACTCGTTGAACCGCCGCATTACAAAACGGCTCTGCCAATCTAGACGTTTATGACATGCGTTAACGTCTGTCATATTATGTCAAATCCTATACATTCGTCATTTCCATTACATTAAACGTCGCCACCTATTTTTCAATTTCGGTGTTAGCTCGATGGCTTCGGTCTAACCTAGGATAAAGCAGTCATTCCGCGAAGAGACCGCAGATCTTCCTTTGACTATGACACATACACAAAATACTAGCAATAAAGAAACGATTTTTTTTAATTATTTTTTTTATAAAGAATATTAGCAACCGAAATTATCGAAATGACTAATATTCCCTCTAACCCCTCCAACTAAGCTAAATTGCTTGTGCTAGGAGTGGGTTCACGTCGGTAGTGTAATGGCCAGGATTCGAACCCGCGACCTCTCGATTAAAATTAATTCTTTGCATCAATAAATACGCTTTACTTTTTTCCCATATTTTGCTTTTCGCATGAAACAAGGTTGTAAGTTATACTCGTATTAATACGTTGTGACATTAGATCTGATGAAAATAAGTTACCAATAAAACAAATCTACGGAATTAGACACATCCCTAGCGAGTTTAGGTGTGAAGTATTAAAAAAAGTTGGTGAAAAAATTTTTCAGTAATTAAAAAAATTATACGTAAAAGTTTGACAACCGTCCGAGCGAAAAAATATTTTTTATTTTACCTGTCAACCCTCGTCAACTGAAAATTTTAAACATAAAAATGGTGTCACTTCGTATAATTTATTTAGCATAGCAATGAAATAAGTTATTAATGGTGTTGGTCGTGGTTAAAATTAGAACGTGTGGATGTTAGTTATGTGACTGAAACAACCCCCCGTCGCCGGTCTCGTGATGGATGACGTCACGGTTATGCAAGTTTTTTTAGTTGCTAGAGTTTTTAAAATAATGAAGTTACTCTTTGAAACAAGTAGTACGCAAACTTTTCTTAGCGAATTAAATCGGCAAAGTGAACACCCCAAAACGGGATTAGAACCCATGATCGCGTCACTTTGACAGTACATTTCGCATTACAAGCGTTGAGTTTCTTCGATAATGTAGGTATATGACAGAACAACATATTTAATTCTAAATCCTAAAACTTAATAGGATGTATATTCAATCATTAAAACTGAATATGTATATTCAATCATTATTTCATTCCGAACTAGCAACCTATTTAACTAGTTTTCTGATTTCGCAAAGTTCAGCTATTATTACGCCCGTAGAGCGTCTTAAATACCGATCCAATATGTATAATGGGTTTAGTTTTTACATCACATTATGGATTTAATTTATTTTTAGTGCTGTTTGACATGAACTACACGTATTAGGTAAAAGAGCTGGTTCACACAACCATAAAGTATGTATTGTGGGGGATTAAGGTGTATGATGTCGCGAAAGATCATTAATTAATGGACCACCAACAATGCTCAACATTTGTTGCTATCATAAATAACATTAAAAATGGCACTCTTTATCGATACATACGAAATTCCGGACCCGTACGAAACACGATCAAAAAATATAGCCGTGTAAGTTGCATTATGTCCCTTCGGTTTTCTTACAGCAGGGTTTAAACCGAACCGAAATGTTACGAACCGTTTTTTGAAACAGATTTTATAAATATTAAGTTACATGGTACAAAAAAAAACAACAGCCCGCAACTTGCTTCTATCCAAATTTGAAATTGACAATGAATTCCCACCTCACGCAAGTTCCAACCAGGACATTTTTCTAAGCTACCTCCTCATCTAGAAACTAATAGTACAGTCAGCGCTGAAGCGATCTTAACTACTAAAGTACTCAAAATGATCTTAACATCTTGGTCCCCCCCCCCCTCTCCCTCCCTTTTTACGTGCGCAAAATCCCCACGAATTCTCGATCTGGCCTATTCGGATGGGGCTACTGCCGGGTCGCCAACTCGTCCCCTCAGCCTGCTTCTACTAGAGTGACAGGCGGCTCCACTCGACACTCATGGCGGATGGTGGTCATTCATCGACCTCCAACGCTCGAGTCGCCTACGCACGGTTTCCCCACTTTGATTGATTTTTGATTTGATTTTTCTGATATTTGGAACAGTTCGAACGATAATACAATTTAAAGCAATAAAACATACATACATACACTCACGCCTGTAAATCCCCGAAGGGATAGGCAAAGGCATATTCACAGCCACATTCCGCCATTTATGATTTTCGGTCCCACATAGGGGGCGAGCCTATTGCTGGCAAGCGGACACATAGTTATGGGCTATATATTTATTGTCGGCTGTATATTTAATGGCTTGAGCATGGTGCAGGCACCTCCTAAAATGCTGTAGTTACGGTATAATACTGTACTAAGGACGACACTGTTGTGCCATATTTTAACTTAGGTTAAACATTTTAATACAAAGTTTTTTTGAAGTGAAAACTTCTTTAGCGGCGTTGGATGGGTGTAAAATGTTAAGGAAGCGTCAGGATTAGTTGACCTTTGAACCGTAACCGACGACTGACGTCATACAAGATTAGGTACAGACTATCTATTTTGCAAGTTACGATAGATAGCGTCGTAGCTTAAACGGTAAGCACTTCGACTGTAAGTCCTTATAGTTTCAGATAGTATCGGGTTCAAACCACCTGGCCTTCAGGGATTTTTTGTGATTGTTTTTTCTTATTATAATTTATTACTTTTGGTGATTATTTTTTCTTTTTGTAATTTATTCATTTCTTCTGACAAAAAATTCGCAGAAAATTAGTGATAGGTTCTATGATTGGCGTTATACTATAGGTATGGTATGGTATGTTCTTTTTATCTCTTTCTATGTATATAACGAAGAAAGAAAGAAAGAAAAAGTTTTCACTTCTGCCGGCACTCCCCAGAGTGCAACCCGTCTTTTTTTATATACTTATTGTTCAATTGAGACACAAGGCAAATGTAGATTCGTCCACATTTAGCCTTAAGAAAATTACTATTGTAAATTGAAGTCCTAAAAAATGCCGCAGTAGAGTTTGTTGCGCCGTTTCTTCACCACCAACGTGGTGGTAAACTTAAGTAGAATTATTATTGATGGCAATAAGAACTTTGACTTTACTTTGTCAGATAGAGAACAACCTTCTTCGATACCCACAGGAAGACATGGAGTGGCTCTATTCTATTTCACCGGGAAGCAACAACAAACAGTTTAGTTTTTTTTTTTTTTTTATCTGACGCCTTCGACTCGTAGTCGAAGCCTATGCTGCTATAATTGTTTGTCCACTAGTCTGCCTACGTATCGAAACCCTTTCAGGGTTCATCGTTTTTAACTATTTTGCTTCTATCTGATATTTCTCACATCCATTCCGTGCCTCTATATCATACCAGTTCTCGCTTTTATTCCTCTCGCACTTTCTTTCTATTCCATTCATGCTACAACCCTCACAGGGCTCATAGTTTCTAGCTATCTTACGTCTAAATGCTATTCCTCATTAATTCCGTGTCTCTGTATCATACCAATTCTCGCTTTTATTCCTCTCGCACTTTCTTTCTATTCCTTTCACACTTGGGATATTTAACAGGGAGGGGGGGATGGCAATGTTAGCGTCTGTTTTATTTATTTTGGAGAAATATTACAAAAAATCTTATCATTTAACTTAAACTTATTCAACTTTTACATATTCTTAATTTAGTACATTCAGTTTGAAAATTACTGTTTTTTCAAACAGTTTAGTATTAGCATCATTAGTAAGTATTAAGATTAGTTTGAGTACTAAGCTACTCAAGATCTATAAAATAACTACAGACTGTACATTAATATTAATACATTCTATGTCCCATATTATTATCTCATCTTCAACAAAACCTTCTGCACACAAACGAGCATCTAAAATCTGGTACCTTCGTAATTAATATTACATAAACCTAGATCTTCCAAAGAAAATGTGATCCCTTAGGTAAGGTCCGCAATATGATTGATGGGCTAAACATTATCTGAACATGCTTTGGTTTCCTGACCTCCGCGAGTTAGATTGATGATGTATATTTAGGTAAGTTAGTCATTCACAACTCGGTCAATGGATGGGTGACCTCATTACGTAATAATCTAACTTGGGTCGCGGAAATAGGTGCTGCGGTTTACAGCCGGTTGAATATTTCAGATGGGACTCGTGGAAGTAGAAATTGAGGGGAATATAAACAATTATGTTAAAAATTATAAAGTAGTCATAACAACAGTTTGAACTAGTTATTTTAGTATAGTTATAAATTGAGATTCTGGACTGAGTATCGTTTATTTATACGAGCCTTAGGCAATACCGGGTACCGCTTTTACCCTTTAGACACACCCTAAAAACGTCACCATATACAACATCATTCTTCTACCCTTTTCCCAAGGTTTTTGGGGGTCGGCGCAACATGTACAGTAAGCTGCAAAAGTGCATGGGTAGCTTAAGATCGATAATCCTATGAACTTTCAAACCCCAGTTTATAAAAAATAAACTAGATGGCGCCGGTGGTTTTACGGATTACATTTTTACGACATTAATACGGTTGTTATTATTATGCTAACTACCGTTTCATTGTTAATAGTAATATTGTATACCTACCTCCGCAAATATATTTGTCATCTTAATAAAAAAGTAGATAGGATTATTTTGGACCAGTGTATTATATTCGTAACTTGTGGCGGTAGTTCACGCGACTGCTACGCACGGGGCGCGGGTTCGATCCCTGCTCAGTGCAAAAAAGTTGTATGCATGAATATGGCTGTTTGCACTGGTCTGGTCGTGCCTCGGAGAGCACGTTAGGTCATACAAATATCTATGGCAGTCGTTACGGGTAATTGGAGCTGTCAAAAGTCCAACCAGTCTAACTTGGAACTTCGATATCGCCATTGGACCATTGGTTGTGGAGGTTAGATGGCAGTCGCTTCACGGAAAATATCGAAGTTAAGCCGCATCACAGTTAGACTGGAAAGTTGACCCCAACTGGGTTGGGAAAAAGGTTCAGAGAATGATGATTATATTCGTAACTTAGAAATCATACAACAATTTAATCAAAAATATTTATTTCTTATTTATAAACGCTTTATTCTTTCTTTCATAAGTTTACACATTCTTTCCATATAGTATATTAATAATTTTTATTTCTTAGTGGTAGTATAATATTAATAATTTTTATTGAGGACATAGCTTAAGTTTTCGTTTCCGATATCAGAAAGAAGATTGAAGCTTTTGTCAACTCAATAAAAATAAACTGGAGACCGAAATACTATAAAACGTTAGTTTCCTGTGATGTAATTTGATATAGTAAGTTTAACTTGACTACACAAAAATGTAAACAAAAGTAAATCTAGCTACTGAAAAAGTGAAGCCTGATATATATTTTTTTCAACTGCATCGTTTTCAATCAAACATTGTTATTTAAGTAGACACTGATCAATGAATTATTATTACTCACGCAATACAAACATATTAAAAGTTAAACTTATAATAAATTATATAACAATTTACTATTCATAGAATATCACATTTCGGTCAGCACTTATAAAATACTACCACTATTAATAAACTAAACAATTATGTTAATACTTCGTGTAACCACCGTTCTGATCGATAACAGCTTGCATGCGGGAACGCATTGAGCTAACGAGGTTCTTACATATATCAGAACCACGTATTTTGTCCCATACTTTTAAGCAATGCTTCTCTAAGGCATCTGGGGTCCGCTCGTTTTGATTTTCCCATTGTTGTACAATAATACCCCACAAGTTTTCAATGGGATTTAAATCCGGCGATCTAGCAGGCCATGGAATAACAGAAATGTTATCATGCCGGCCAAACCACTCTTGCACACTACGCGAACGGTGTATGGGGCAATTATCCTGCACAAATTTTATTATAGGAACTTCTTCCTCAGGAAACACGTTTCGAACCGTGGGCAACATAGTCTCCTCCAACACATCTATATAATGGCCACTATTTGCTCGACTAGGCACTCGAATGAGTTCTCCTGGGTCAGCAGCACTCATCCATCCCCACATGTTCACTGTTATATGACCAGACTCCATATTGGGCACTACGTGATCTCTGCTGTATCTGGTATTGTCACGACGCCATAAATTTAAACGCCCATGTTGACTCGACTTGAAGGTTTTTTCATCAGTAAAGATGACGTTACTCCAGTCGTAATTGGAGTACTCCAACGCGAACTCAAGTCTTGTTCTTTTATGGCTGTCCGTCAGTAATGGTTTTACAGCATGCCTCCTAAAATGCAAACCTTCACTGTGCAAGACGCGACGAACAGTATCCACACTTGTGTCAAACAAACCGGCGTAATACTTTGTCGGCATAAATCCATTTTCCTCATAGTCCCTTCTCATTGCATGCCTTTGTGTTGTGTCTATTAATTGTGGTCTGCCACTTCTTTGACGGTGTTTCAAAGAACCCTCTTCTTCGAATCGTCGCACCCATAAGACCACTGTTTTTCGCTATAACAAAGAAATAGAAATATTAAAATAACAATTAAAGTAGCTTTTACCTTGAAATAAAACAATAGGATTATTTATATAGACGTTATATAACAGGACACACTTACGTTTATGCCAATTTCTCGTGCTATTTCAGACATGTTTTTGCCTTGATCATGCAGAGCAATTATTTTTGCTCTTGTCGTCATGTCAATATTGCATCGCGTACTCATTGTAGTAAAAATTATTTGGTTAACTCAGCTCAAGGATAATAGAAATAGGAATGATGTTAGCGAATGAACAAACTAGCAAGTCACTGAGTTTAAGCAGCTATTAAATAAACTGAACTACCCACGTAGTTCATTTAATTATAAATTAAGTTGACCCTCTAAGACATTAAGTTAAACTACAAAAATCTAGTAATATTCTAATTCAACGCATGACTCATGTGCAAAGTTAGCCAATTGAAGTGTCTATACGATATATATTATCGTGAAACTAAGTTTTAGAGTTTCGAGTTCGAACCCTGCCGAGAGCGTTGTGTTTTTGTAATTTTATTATGTTGATTAATTTGTGTTTGTATAAATCAATGTAATGAAAATATTGATAATATACAAAAAGAAGTGAAAATGATGTTTCTTAAATATAATAAACTACTTTGATAGTTCTTTTATTACCTTTGAAAAGTAGCGCAGCGCTATCTAGTGAGATAATCAATGAAGTTTTTAATAATGTTAATGATAATAAATGTAAATTGAAATTGACAAAATGTGTATTTTGCATGCCATCATGTGGCAGAATATGTATGAACTTTATTATATTGTAACACCTTTCTATCTATCATATTCTTGCAAATAAATTAAATTTGAATTTGATATTTATGAACCATTTTACTTCGTCAACAGATGGCGTTGAATACCGGCGCAAACGATTTAGTATTTGTAATGGCCATGCACTTTTGCAGCTTGCTGTACATATGTTTCATCCACTCATCTCAAGTTGCAGTCCTTTCAACATTCACTCCTTTCTTAACCATATCATCTTTAACACATTCCATCCACCTGCTTTTAGGTCGTTCTCTCCCCTTGTAGCCATCCACTTCCATAGATTATCCCTATACATTACATGTCCGAAACAGGACAAACGATTTCCTCGTAGCTTTTCATATACAACATAGTGTATATTTATCATGCTTCAATCATTAACAAACCAACTGGCACTGTTATAGACAGGAGAATTATTTTCGAGTAATTTACCGGATTTTAAGGGTGGTTTACCGTGCGGGGTCGGTGAAACGGTCAGTAATGGCAGCCGAATATCCGAATCACCTGGCAAATGAGCCGGGGACCGGGTGGTGTGTACACCTGGACAATAGCAAATAAGGATTATTTCAGTAAATAATTACAGAGGAAATTTGTTTGGACAGAAAGTGTTTTATTATCTTCTGTATTACTTGTATGTGTTCAAAATATAGGATAAAAATGTCTGTTTCTTTTTAGACACAAAATATATTTAAGACACTTTTATTTTAGAGTAAGTAGTTATTTAGGGGCAGTGTATCACGTTATGTATCCAGTTTGAAAATGGTTCTCGAGATAGAAAAATTTAAAAGATATCGTAGATGAGTCGATAATAATCTAATCTAATATTAGAGTGATGATATTAAGTGGTATGAAAAGATGTGGATACTAGATGACTTTCAAACGAAATGAAGCAAAGAGAAAATCAGTGTAGACCATACTCTTGAAAATCATTTCTTATCAATTTTTCTATTGAGCATTAGTCATCTAGTCGTCTGTAGGTCTATAGCGCAAAGTTGAGTTAATTGTACCGCCTTTTAAACTGTATCACCTCTAGATTTCTTATAAAATTTCACTTTTTTTTACACTGGCAACATAAATATACTTATACTGGCAACATAGCTTGAATAATAATCTATCCAAATAATTATATTTCTCAATATTTTTTTTAGTTTAATGTGATTAATAAATCTGATTGTACGTCTTATCAGACATGCTACAGTGATACCCTACTTATTTATGTAATTTACAAAATCTACTATAATCTGTGACAAACAATAAATTGATTTTGATTTTTTTAAGCTATTACATAGCTTCTATCGAGGGCCTTACACCTGGGAACACCAAGCACACTCCTAGAGGCCTGCAGCAGACCCGGCAGCCTGGCCGCTTTCTGGAAGGAGCTTGGCTGGTTGGAGTAGGGCTGTGGATACAAAAAACCACACAATCACGCAAAAAGGCCCATCTACAAGGGACCACATGCGGAAAAAGAGCCCGCGAAAGAAGAAGAAGAAGAAGAAGAGGGCCTTGAGCGCGGGGACCGAATCCAGAAATTCCGTAACGAAAAAACCTCACGCTCGTTTCTTTTTGGCAGTCTTCGACACGGTGTTCGTGTGCGTGCAACTAGCCGTATAGTACGACTCTACGAAGCTCGCACGAATCGAGACGAGCTGCTCCAAAATCGGACGAATACATAAGCAGCTGTTTATAAGAAAGTATATAGGTGTATAGGTATTTATGTACTACAGTGAATAGCTGTACTTGTAAAATTTGTCGATAATCAGTTATTAATATCGTTATTTTTTTTAAATGAATAATTTTGTTTTGGTGTGTCATTAAACTATTTATACCTAATTATTTATACCTAGATATTTTCGTTTTATAGAGAAGAAAAGCGTAAAGAGCTAAAAAGAAAAAAAAACGAATGCACGTCAAAGGGCATATTATCATTATTGCATAAGTTGATACAAAATGCTATGCAATAGCTTTACCGCGGCAGTCCCCGAGTGCCACACGTCTTTTTTTTGATTTTATGCTCTAGTCTGGCCTCCTCTGATGTGGTTATGTCGTTGCCGTTGTTTAATTCTATATTTACCTTATTCGTTAAATCCTACCACTCACAGTTTGTTAAACTGTACCGGTACAATTTACCCCCCTAGTTTCATACAAAAACATTACACATAATTGAATTATTGTACTAAAATATTTCGGTTTTTTTTTTCATTACGGAAAAGGCAAACGAAACTAAACACATGCAAGGCTGATCAGAAATAAGCTTTTTTTTTCAATGTTTGTATAAGTGTTACTTCTCAATTGTTACTTTTATTATTCTCCTGAATGGTTTCTTTTTTATTTTTATACATATGACAGAAATTAAAGCTCAGAGAAAATACTATCAGTTGAATAAAGAAGAATTGGAGAGAGCGATTTTAGCTTACGAAATAATGAGATACCCTTGAATTAAATTTCGACAACCTTTTACAGTTCCAAAGTCAACGATTCGATGGAAGGATTGAAGGGGAAAAACAAATTATCACCGCCACTAGTATAGAGAGAGGGTTGAATACAACTGCAAAACAAATACAACTGGAAAGTGATCAGATACCGATACGATTATGCTACTTGATGATATTTTGATGACGTGCCGATAGATGATGTTCTAAATTCAAAAAATAAATAATTTATTTTAAAGTTTCTTGTTTGTTTTTTAAAGAGTACTTTATTGTCTAGTACGATTTAAATACCTATGTTACAATATAAATTGTACCGGTGTCAGACCTCCGCAAAAACTACAATTTATCTAATCTAACGTAGAGACAAGACATTGTTCTTTTGTCATCAATAAAAAAGTTATTAAACTTTAATTTACATGTCTATTTATCTTTATAAATGCTTTTATAAACTAAATATCCGAGTCCAAGTCAAAAGTGGTCTAATATAACCCACTCTCCCATATCTGAAGATCCATTCGATATAGATAATGTAATCGAACGACATCATATCTATCGTTATCATAACTTTCGCTTTTTATGACAGATTATTTTAGTTATCAAGTATTGTTTTTCCATTCACATAACAATCGGACGCATGAATTTCTATTGATTCTATAAGCTATTTTTTATTAATAGATACAAATTAAGTTACAATTGTTTTGTGTTCATTGAGAAGTGTGCAAAATGGCTGAAGCTGACCATAATATGAGTGAGGAAGAGGAGACCTCACCAGATGTACTTGGTTTTAACTTGAAGCCAGCGAATACCTCGTAAGTAACAATTCTCTTACTCTAGGAGAGCAGTCAGTGGTGAGATCTTTAATTCGACTCCTGCCGGCTTCTAAATGGGTCGCATGACAAACTAGATCGAGGTAAGATAATTTTCCACCGGCTTCCCTTATGAACATTTTCACCCTTTGAAACTGCTAACAGTAACTTTCATAGTGTGAATTCGACTGTCAGCGCCCGCCAGGATATTTAGTCAAAGTCAAAAGTCAAATAAATACGAATATCGTACATATACAGGTGCATAGGGTCTCACCTATTTCCATCCGGCAGGCACTTGCCTATATCCTTACAATATAAACGAGCTCTACTGCCTTAAACCTAGTTGAATTTAATTCTGTGTTTATTTCAGAAAACCTATAATAATACCTGACGACGATGCTCTAAAATTTGACCCAGCTTCGTTGTACTACGACATGAGCGGCGAGAAATATCTCGTGATCTTGAACCAACATACCTTCAAAAAAACGATCTACTTCAAGTTTGTAAAATTTCACTTATTTAATACATTTCTTCATAGAATTTCAACCGACGAAAAAGAAAACACGGAGGTGGTTCTCAAATCGTTGTGTATTTTTCTAACTAATTCATTCGTGCCATGCACCGAAGATAAAAAAGCTGGTTATTTATTATATATATTCATATAAATATATTTCATTTTCAAATTTGTCATCCTGCCTCCACCTTCCACGTGGCAGACAATGATCCTAAAGGATGTGAACAATGCTTAGCTTAATAAAGACGAAGCACAAGACAGACAGACAAGACAGATAAAATTACTACAAAGTGGGCTGACCCCAAATGATGGACCCCAAGATCTAGTGCGGAAAAGAAGTCACTAAAGTACATAAATAGCCTTGAATGTTTCGGTTACTAACATAAGTTATTTTTAACTTTCAGGAATCGACAACCTTCCACGAGACATGGTACGGACAATGATGTAAAGACTCTTAAATCGCTGTTCCAAGATTTTGGCTTCATGGTCGAGGTGCATAAGGACTTGGTGTACGATGAAATTATGAAAAATCTGAGAGAGGGTAAGCTTAAATTTCAGTAACGATGAAGAATTCGTCAATTTTAAGTTTTCTATTACTTTCTTCAGGAAAGAGAAGTGTGCAGAAAAACGATGTAAAATACTTTTTGCTATATAACAATTCAAACGATTGAAAGGTTGCATGCAGAGAGGGCACCCTACTGGATGATTAAAACAAAATGCGAATTCCAGATACTGTCGATCTTAAAATTATTCGGTTAATTCCCGCTTAAAAATCCGGGATTGTAAGAAGAAGGAAACACATGCGTCTGTAGAGCATTCCAGTTCTTTTTCGTGCCACAAAAACGGGAAGCACCACGAAACCAAGAAATCACCAAGAAATCCACAAAACCACAATCTTACTGCTACTAGCTTTTTCACTTCTTCTTTAAAACTTTATTCCAGTTGCAACAAGAAATCACACCAAGACTTCTTGTATCTGTGTCACTGTCCTCACGCACGGAGACAGAGGCGGTGAGCTGAATGCAGCTGACCGGCCTTATCTGCTCAGCGATATTCTCAACATATTTGAGAATCAACCAGAACTGGTCAACAAGCCGAAGCTATTTTTTATACAGGTACATTTGGTTGAATTTCTGGATATACCAATTATTATTAAAATGCTCAATACTCAATAAATAAATATTCCACAACATTTCACACAACGCTATCTAGACCCATGGTAAGCATAGCTTAACTAGCTTGTGTTATGGAATCTAGAATGCGGATAAACATACTTAGATACTTTTTTTTTGTAAATACATACATATTATACATAGAAACACCCAGACCAATGCAAATATACAAATTCATGCACACAAATATTTGCACTGAGCGGGGATCGAACCCGCGCCTCCTGCGTAGCAGTCGCATTCACTACCGCCACGCCACGGAGGCTCAATCAATACTCAATGCTCAATACTAATAAGGTGGCAACCAGTTACTCAAGCAACCATCAGATTAACGCACTGACCATTTTTTATGGGCGAATAGTATCTTAACTTCATTTCATGGGAGTTGACGATGTGGTCTAACTTGAAAGGACTGCAACAGAAGTCGGCACAGTTTCCTTCACGCCTGTCTGTGTTGCCGGGGTATGATTTGCGATCTCGAAGCTTAAAGTCTCCAGCATAGATAGGTGAGCAACGGAATAATGGTTGCTTAACGTTTAAAATTGCTATCTCCATATTTACTCTCAGGCTTGCAGAGGTGATAAAATGGACGCTGGCAATACAGTACACCTGGACAGTCAAGCCGTTCTTACTGTGCCTACACACGCTGATTTCCTTATACTACGTTCCACTGTTGAAGGTAATATCAGTATTTATAGACATTTATTATACTCAACCCATTAACCCATTGAGCTATGTAGGTGTAAGCCAGGATCGACCTAAAATGTGATTAAAGTCATGTAGTATCAGCAACCGATCCTAGCTATTAGCGCCTTCCACTTGCTTGGTTTTCTCAAAATTTTGATAGATTTGGCTTAAAGTTTAGTGTTTCAAAAATCTTTATGTCCTAAGCTGCCATTTACTTACGCTAAACGAGCTGAGTAGAAATGGAGCCGTTTTGAGCGATTGAAGTGTTACATAGGCAGGGACAGTCACATTCGCTTTGTAGTTTTCTACTGTTCATCAAAAAAGCAACAATTGGAGTAGCATAGTCAAGCACAAATGAAACACTCGAAGCGTGCTTGTTTGAAATTAGTAAGTCCGTTCACACAACAGGAATTCATGCTCGTGTCGTGCTTTGCTCATGCTCGTTATTTTTTACATTAAAAAAACAACGGGTTGCACTCCGGAAGTGCCGGCAGAAGTGAAAACTTGAATATTAACGTTGTGCATTTTGGTATTTTGGAATGGTTAGGGAATAATTTTGCACGAATTGCTTTAATTATCAGTATAAAAGTACTATCATTTATGTGGTAGAATACAATATTTATTTATTGCGGTATCTTAAACAAACATGACCATTTATATTGTTACATTAAAAAGTTTATCTCTCAGAAAAATCACCTTCCATCCATAGGTATTACACGCAATCACAAATAACTTCATTTCATATAATCACTACGTTGGAATCGATCTTAAGACAATTTTGACGTAATGACAATTTCAACCTCCAGACCAAATAGCCTTCGTAAGTTTGGTTCGAAATTAGTTATCTTTTGCTAGTGTCAGTCTTACGAATTTTCGAGGTCACGGTCTCGCGTCAGGACACCTCAACGGTCACGTGTCCTGACGCGAGTTTAACACTTTTTACCCATTTTCACTTCAAAAAACGTCAATTTCAGATTATCTCTCGTACCGAGACGCCAACGGGTCTTGGATGATCCAAGCTCTCTGTGACATCATATCGAAGCATCACAAAGAGTTAGACCTGCTGCATATGATCACCCTTATGAACAGGAAAGTGGCTTACGAGCGCCTGACATACATGCCGAAAGATGTAACGATGAGTAACAAGAAACAGATGCCGGAAACTAGATTCACACTGACGAAGCAGTTGAAATTTTGATAGAGTAACTTCAGCGGCCATAACACCATCTCTAGCAGTATTATTTTAATCTTACTATGGCACTTCCAGACTGTGAATCGGACCGCCAGCATCTGTCTGGACACTCGGGATATTAGGCATAGTTGCACAATACTATCTGCTAGAGTAAGAGGTTTACGTCAAATTTAACATTAACAGTAATACTGACTCTAAAGGTTTCTACTAAATGTGTTACACCAGTGTATTTAGTAGCTCGGTTAAAGTTATCAGAGTTACGAGTCAAATGAGATATTATTTACCTCAAATTCCTTATGTTGTTTTTAATGTAGTAATACTAGACGTAAGCTGTAATTTGCTGTCAGTTTTTATATCAGTCAGTTCGGATGACAATCGATGACGGAAGTGTATTGTTTGACAGAATTTAACGCTAGCAAAAAACTTGACGTCGAGTTTTGACGTCATTTTAACTGTTGTCAAATGGTGCAACCTATTCTATACCTAACCGGTACTTCAACTTCACTATTAATGTTATGTTTACACTTGGTCAAAACAGTTTCTCTGCTACTGTATTTATTTTAATTTGTCAGGCTTTACGCTTGTCTTACAAGATATAGTACTCCAATATCGAGAGAAGACAACAACGGTCCGAGTCTAATTCACACTATGAAAGTAAAGTAAGATTGAAATAATATTACTTTTAAGAGATGATTGTAAGGCCCCAGATGAAGATGTACCTAATTTGAATGTGACTTGTGCTAATTACGAATAAAATATGGTAAAAATATGAGTCGTTTCTCTTAAAACATGAGTTGTTTCTCTTAAAACATGAACAATCATGAAATTTTTAACTACCGACGTGGCAATCAATTACTTTTATGTATCCTACTAGTCTGTAGGGAACAAAAAGACCACTACTTGACCAGCAACGCGCTATGGTTATACAGACAGGTACCAAAATTAATTAAATCATTTATCTAGTATCTGCGTCCCGTTTCAAAATCGAAAGTCATTCCGACCTCACCCAGAAGCTGTGATTGTCAGGCGACATATCCCTCGCACCCCGGCTGACCCAGGGCCATCCCTCTCGGTCTGGCCCTCCTCGGGAGGGGGGACCACGCGGTCCAGTTGGAGGGGTCTGAGGGTATTGAAGTGTTATATATATTTATTTATTATTTAGTTATTATTAGACATTTTTGTACAGTGAAGTATTTTATTTGTTTGTTTTTTTTTTATATATTTTTTTATATATTTAGTTTATACAATTAGTTCAATTCTTCATAAAGTAATATAATTTCACAGTATGTATCTTTTTATTGTAAGAAATCTGACGTAATCGAGATGAATCTTAGCTGTGAATTTTGAAGCACATACTTTTACATTTTAATTTTAATGAACACTGGCTATTGCCTGTAGCTCTACCTGCGTGTAATACCTGCTGATACCGACCCATAGACACCTATTCCTGGGAGAAAAATGTGCCAGATGTGTTCCAGATTATGAGGCGTAAGTATATCTGGCTGCATCAAGATCTTCAAGAACTCTGCCAACCTCACTTGCAGACCGGTGAATGATAAATTAGCTGTTGAGGTAGGTACTATTTAAAAAAAATTAAAGTATGTTATTATCACGGAGGACAGAACAGTCAAATTTGGGTGGGAAATGAGACGCGGTTGGCATAAAGACATACTTCGTCCCCCGTCTCCATCTAGTGCGTCATATCGAAACCAAACAGAAATAGAGCTTGTAATTTTTGTTATAGTTTAACTATTTGTCACTAAGCGCTACACAGAATTCTAGAATAATCTATAATAAGGCAATTAGAAAAAAAAATAAGGCCATCTTTTTTATTATAGCAAAATCATTTAAGCCCCCTAAATGATTTGGCCTTATACCCAATTTAATGACAGATGGCCCAATTTTTTTATTTTTATTTTCAATTTCAGTTAAATATACCATTTAATAAATAAAATAACGTTTTTGAAATTGCTAATGAACTCGAGCGAGATCATTGTGATGAAATTTTCATAAAATGGATGCACTTATTATTACAACTAGTATACATTTAAGACAAAGTTACTTATTTCTTCTCTACAGTAGATGGTTCTGTAAAGACATTTTTTTTTCAATAAATTAAAATATGATTATAGTGGACTTAATGATGTCGGTAGATGCCTCCCACCGTCGCCCTAAGACGGTAATATAGGAGAATTTGGATAGCTTCAGGTGTGGCCCGGTGGCTCAGTGGTCAGAGCATTCCCCCTGTAAGGGAAAGATCGTGGGTTCGAGTCCCACCTGGGCATTCACTTTTTCCTATTCTTAATCGATTTGAAAAGTTAGCATAGTAAATGCTTCAAAATTTCATTCAATTATTTGGGCGGAGTCATCAAAAAACAATGTTTAAAAATGATTGCAACATCATTCATTGTTTCCGATATTTCGTATAAATGTCGGTAGATGCCTCCCACCGTCGCCCTAAGACGGTAATATAGGAGAATTTGGATAGCTTCAGGTGTGGCCCGGTGGCTCAGTGGTCAGAGCATTCCCCCTGTAAGGGAAAGATCGTGGGTTCGAGTCCCACCTGGGCATTCACTTTTTCCTATTCTTAATCGAAATGGTATACCCTTAAAATGTTTAAATTGTTTATCTATACACTTTGTACATCCTTGTACTGCACACTTCATTCTTAAACCAGGTTTAAGCTATTTTTATCGTTGAACATTTGACCGAAAAATGACAACCGAACGCAAGGACGTTTCACAAAATATGAATATAGTGGACTTACTGATGAAATGTTATACCATCAAAATGTTTAAATTGTTTATCTGTACACCTTGTACATCCTTGTACTTCATTCTTAAACAAGGTTAAAGCTGTTTTTATCGTTGAACTTTTGACCAAAAATATGATAACCGAACGCAAGGACGTTTCACAAAATATGAATGTAGTTGACTTACTGATGAAATGTTATACCCTTAAAATGCTTAATTGTTTATTTGTACACTTTGTACAACCTTATACTGCACACTTTATTCTTAAACCAGGTTAAAGGTATTTTTATCGTTGAACTTGTGACTAAAAATATGACAAATATTCCGGTTATTTAGTTTAGCTTGTTTTAGTTTCAAGTTAAAACTAATTTACTTTAATATGATTTATATTTTAATGTTATACCCTTAAAATGTTTAATTGTTTATCTGTACACTTTGTACATCCTTATACTGCACACTTTATTCTTAAACCAAGTTAAAGCTATTTTGATCGTTAAACTTTTGACCAAAAATGAAAACCGAACGCAGGGACTTTTCACTAGAACTAGATGGCGACGTCATAGACCAGTTGAGTCGTATTGACGTATGGAAAGCTCGCGACTCGATTACCTTGTGATTGCTTTGCAACATCACCGCTATCATTCGGGGCCACTTTCCGAAGATGTGGAGGACGGGGAAACTGGTCCTCATCCACAAGACGGGACGCCCGGCGGACGAGCCGTCCGGGTACCGGCACATAGTGCTGCTCGACGAGGTGGGAAAACTCTTCGAAAGAATTATTGCCAAGCGCCTCGTCGAGCATCTCTCTAGAGTGGGGCCGGACCTGGCGAACACCCAGTTTGGGTTCCGCCGGTGGCGTTCCACTGTGGATGCCATCATGCGCGTGGGGACTCTGGCGGGGGATGCGGTTGCCCGGGGCGAGATGATGTTGGCGGTGTCCTTGGACATCTCCAACGCCTTCAACACCTTGCCCTGGAGTTGTATCAGGGAGGCACTCGTGTACCGCGACGTGCCTCTCTACCTCCGCTGCACAGTCGGGGCGTACCTGAAGGAGAGAGCCGTCATCTACCCAAGTTCGACGGGAGTCGGTAGGCGTGAGATGTCGTGCGGTGTTCCACAGGGGTCGGTCCTGGGGCCGCTCCTGTGGAACAGGGGGGTAACGCGCGCGTGGACTCGGGGCTGCACACGCTCACCGAGTGCCCGGCGTTTAAGATGCCGAGGCGGGGGCTTGTGGCGGTCCTGGGGGTGAGAGTGCTCACGCTCTCCACCCTGCTCGCGGCGATGGTCCGCTGCGCGGATGCGTGGGCGGCCAGCGCCTCCTTCTGCGAGCAGGTCATGCTCGCGAAGGAGACAGCAGAGCGGGCGCGGCGCGATGAGCGAGAAAGGCTCGCTGACATCGCTTAAGTCAGACCATTGATGATTAAAACCATAATAGAAATTAAAAATGTTAAGTTCTGTTATGAACGGCTGGCTTTTCATAAGCTTTACAGCTTATGAAAGGCTATTTTCGCCTATAAACTTCATTGGCCACTTACAGTATCGTGTCGTATAATGCATGACAATGCATCAAGCAACCAAAAAACCACTTAATCGAGAGAATTGGTGCCTGCATGGCCTACGGCATCTAAATAGCGCTGAATCACTAAATTAGCATCCTGGATAGCATGGACAAAATTCATATATACATATATCATACACTAACATCGTACCACGGTTTCAAACGTGTAAGGTTCTGATCCGTGGGAATATAAGGATAAAAAATAGCCCATGTTATTCAGGGAAAATGGGGAAAGACTGGAGAAAACAAATAATTCCTGTTTACAATATTTTTATCACATACTCTTAGCACAAATGAAAATATACGCTCAAAACATTCAGTCAAAAGTGCTTCATCAAAATTTCAACTGCTTCGTCAATGTGAATGTAGTTTCCGGCATCTGATGCTGATTGAGCTTCTCTTTATCACTTGGAGTGATCACCACTTCCCTGTTTATCAATGTTATCATTTGTAGCAGATCTAATTTTGTACGATATTTCGTTATGATGCGATAGAGAGCTTTGATCATCCAGGACCCGTTTTCCTCTTCCTCCTCGACATAATCTGAAATTAATCTTTTTTTTTAATGAAAATAATAGCGATATTGGATACACTAAACTATTAACCTGATTTTATGTTCCATCTATGGTCTGATCTGCTTATCATAGTATAATGGAATATTGAGTCTACTATGATCTACCCATGATGAAGTGTAATGGAAGAGTCAGTCAGGGAATTCAAGTATTAGGATCACCAGGGAGTCAAGTGCTAGAATCTCAAGAGATTCAAATGGAAATCGTTGTACTCTAACTAATTACGTTTTCAGTTTCATGCAGCACACGCCAGGAGGTGAACCACATTCTGACGTGTAAATCCACAGTAACACGGCATGTCGTCCGCCTCATCTAAGAAACCCAACTTAGAATGGGCTTCGTTGCTTTATCCGACCTGTGTCTGTTTAAAGGCTTCCACTAACCTCTAGGCATTACCTTTAATGTCCAAGAGGCAATTTCACTGGGAAGTTAGCAAGTGTCTACAAGTATCTACTTCAGAACTATGTTACCTTCAACAGACGAATGCAGTATAAGGAAGTCAGTGTGTGTAGGTACCGTAATGTCAACATCACCATCCCGATGTACAGCTTCTTGATTATCCTCTATAAATTTGACTTTGCTGGCCTGAAACCAATAAACAGATAGATAGATTCCAACTGTTTAGCTGCTACGTTCAGCTAGACGGACTACTGTTAGATAGTTTTCCTAAGACGTTTCCAGACATTAGATTTTTGAAACAAATATAAAAATGCTATTACGGATTCAGCGGCACATAATTTACAATGTTTACAAACAGACAGCGGGTATGCTTTGTTAACAACTTATAGGCTACCAGAGATTGTGAAGGATCTTTCCTAGCCGGGAAACTCAAAATTTTAGTTTACCTGTATCAAAAACAGTTTTGGCTTCATGGCGAGTTGTGGACGTTTCTCAAATATGGTGAGAATTTCAGTAATGTAATATTGTCGGTTTGCTGCATATAGCACCCCCACTTCGTTTGCATGAGTGAGAATAGCAATACAGATACAAGAAGTCCTACTGTGGTTTCTTGACGCAACTGGAATAAAATTTCAAAGTAAACAAAATTGCCAAGCGTAAGGCGGACTGGCGTATGAAAGGTAACATTATCTAACCTCTCTTAAAATCACCTTCTTAGACTTTGTTTTAGGGGAACCCCCTTAAATAATTATTGCATTATGTTTTTAAATAGTAACTGACTATACTTATTTAAAAATGTAACATTATTGTTTTCTATAGTTGGTATGACTATCGGTAGATGGCTCCCTCAGTCGCCCCAAAACGGTTTTGGAACTGGAACTGGAGAATTTGGAACGCTTCAGGCGAGGATGGGTAGCTTAGTAATCAGAGCATTAAAGGACTGGTCTTAGTTTTACATCCCGCCTGAGCGATTAATTTTTTCCTATCCTAATCGATTTGAATAGTTACCATACTAATTGCTATAAAATTTCATTCGAACATTTTATTTAACAACTAGTAAATATTGTATGTTAAGCTTACCCTCCTTCAGAGTTTTTATAATGTCGTCATATACCAAATCCTTATGGTCCTTGACTTCGAAACCTAGACTTTCGAACAGTGATTTAAGATTCCTTACATCTATGTCCGTACTAGTTCTCGTAACTGGCTGTCTGTTCCTGAAAATTAAAGGCAAACATAATAAGTAATAGTCATCCTTTCCCAATCAGTTAATATTTATAGTGCAGATATCCCTTCGGTTACCGCACGGCGTCTTGAATCATTAATTACCAAAGGTGAGATTGTCCCTAACATAACACTCACACCCCGACTTCCCCTTGGGCGTGAGATTACTGTGTTCCAATCTTTCCCCGGCCTGCTTATGCTAAGGAGACAGGTGGCTCTACCTGTCATCGCGAACGTACGTGGAGTAACCTAGTCATAAATAAATAAAATAAAATCTATATTTCAAAATAACAATTTTTTGATGAATGCATACGCGATATGTAAGCTGACCGTCTCTCTGTTATTATGGTGCAGCTAATCTCAGAAGCGGTTTGGTTTCACATGATCTTATTAAATGTAACTTAGGCTACTTATTGTATTTTTAAAGCATCCGAATACATTCATACGCTCACGTCTGTTAATGCCCGAAGGGGTAAGCAGAGGTGTATTAACACCCGCATTTGGGCAACTTTAATTTTCTGTCCCTCGTAATAGGTGGCCAGCCTATTGCCGTCAAACGGCCACTAACTCATGTTTACCATCGGATGGCGACCAGCCCTATCCCTTAGTCGCTTCTACGACACCCAAAGGAAGAGATGGGGTACCCCAATTCTACTCCACCGCGAACCAACACAGCAAATATTTTTTAATAATCGGTCTTTACATATGAAATTGCCGTTTTATTGAAGAAATTGAAGGAAACCCAATTTGCAGTACTAACATTTTTGCAATTTTTTTTTTTTGAATAACAAATCTAAAATTTCGGCAATTTCATATGTATCCAATGTGCAAATACAACCAAATTACAATTTCAGAATAATACTGACTTGAAGGATCTGGTCTTCTTGAAAGTGTGGTGATGCAAGATCACGAGTAATTTGTCGCCCCTCATGTCGTAGTGCCAAGCAGCAGCATCATATACTAGCGCTTTCTCATCAGGATCTATATTATTACGTTTACTAAAATATGTAAAGTATTCAAATTAAATTAAACATACATGAGGTCTTGTTTCTTTCTTTAATTTTAAAAGCCAGTTAAACATCTATTGCAGTCGTCTCGGATAGTCGGAGCATTCGAAAATTCCAACTAGTTATAACTTTAGAACTTCGATATAGTCAATTGATTGTGCAGATCAGATAGCAGTTCCTTCAGGAAAAAATATAAAAGTTCAGCCGCATCAAAGTTAACTCCTCTTTAGCAAGTCCCAAACTGTTCAATCGGATTCATATCTGGGGACCGTGCTGGCCACTCCATCACCGTAACACCAACATGGTTAAGGTATGCCTGTACTGAGCGACCACTGTAAGCCCGAGCATTATCCTGCATTAAAATGAAGTCGTTATAAATAAATGGGGCACATGGCACAACATGTTCCTCTAAAATCTCCCTGATATACCGATCAGCAGTCAGATTTCTGCCGTCGACTACCACTAACTCCGTGCGAGCTCCTATACATATCCCTCCCCAGACCATAATTTTGTGTTCCGCTAATTCTGCTGGTGTATAAGTGTCTAATAATTGTTACTTACGATGTATTCGCAGCCCTCAAATTAAAACCTAACACATCTGACAAAGTCTCCCCGTCAGTCATATCATGGTCTATATCTTCCATTTTGTACACTTTAACTCAAAAAACTATATCTCATTTGGCACTGGTAAATAAAAAAAACTAACTAACTAATGAAATCGATTCGTATGCTTTAAGAATGACAAAACAATGTATGTTAAATGAAACTATAGTAATATAGAGAGTAAATATTGTTATATCAATAGATAATGACGTTGTTCGATTATGTTATCATTGTAGATAAGATATGTTCAATAGAAAATAAGTACTAAGAAAGGGAATTGCCCGGCTAACTTGATGGCCAAGAACCTAGAGTGCAAGTGGAAATTATTTCTTAAACGATGTATGAATAACATTTAAATCCATGCTAATTTTATAAATGCGGAAGTAGTTCTGGCTGTCTGTTACGCGTTCAAACCTAAACCACTCAATTTATTTAGATGAAATTTGGTATAGATAGATTAAACCTTGGTATCGACATCTACGTGGGTGGAACAACTGCTAATACAAAATTAAACATAGTATGGACTACTGGATAAGAAGTGATTCTTCAATAGAAAATTACATAGGATATATTTTCAAATAAAGAATCACTCATTAAGAAAAAAATATTTAGTGAGCCTTCTGGCCATTGGATTGTAACGTTGCTGGCTATCAGGTAAACTGGGGAATTCCCTTTCTATATATCAACTTTTCTATTCAAAATAAGTATCAGTACCAGTAGTCATATCTTTATCTAAAGGACAATGTAATCCATCGAGGCCATATTATCTATCGTTATCATAAATTTTCACTTACATTTAGTTCATTACATTGTTTTAGCACCTAACAAATCGGAGGCGCGAATTGTTCCGATTTATATATAAATTGTAATTGACTCAAAGTTGTTTTATATAATAAGTGTACAAAATGGACGAAACAGGCGGTAATACGAATGTGGTGGAAACTTCAGCCGATGCGCAAAGTTTTGACGTAAACCGTGAAAATACTTAGTAAGTATAATTCAAAGTTTATACAGCCAACATTTATGCCCGAATGATTGAATGTTAAAAATCTAACTAGCTGTATCTAGTTGATTTAGTTCCACTGTAAGGCAAATGCCTCCACAAATCTTAACCTACTTATATTATTAATGTGAAAGATTGTGAAAATGTTAGGCTGTTTGTTGACAAACAACTGAATCGGTTCAGGGCTGATATTTGATGCAAGATTGGGTTAAAGTCTGGAATAAGACATTGGTTTTTAACCCTGGAATAAATTCACATGTGTTACGGGATCAGAATATAACGGGGGTGGAGCCGCGGGCAACAGCTGTTTGATACAATCCCAAGTTTGATACCGAGTAAAACGGGATGAATAGGGATCAAGAGGTGAATAGAGATAAAATGGTCAGTTAAATTCTGTAGTTATATTCTTTCAAGCGTATCTATGGACTTGTTTAATTTAATAACGCATGGAAGGTGTAGTCCACTTAGAGCACCCAGCCGAATAGCACCTGGGCAAATAGCACCTAGCCTTGTCCATGAATAGCACCTATCAAAATGGTTGGCAGGTGCTATTCGTGGATACTAAGGCTCGCGACTCGATTGCCTTGCAACATCTCCGCTATCATTTCCTTCTCCATGGTTCGAACCTTCTAGGCATTGGATTGCAACGTTCGGAACGTTTGGAAACGGGGGAATTCCCTTGCCATATATATCCACTTTTCTATTCAAAATAATTATCAATACCAGTAGTCATATGTTTATCTAAAGGACAATAACAAAATCATCAAATGTACGTTCTTAAAAATTAGCAAAAGAAACTATTAAATTTAAAAAAAATCTCGACTTATGCTAAAAGATCGAAAGAAGGTTTATAGCAGGCGGTACCCATTAATTTTCATCTGGTTTGAGATTTGGAAATGGGTACCGCCTGCTATAAAGCTTGTTTCGATCTTTTAGCATCAATTGGGTTTTTTGTTTTTAATAATATATTTTATTCTATCCTTTTTAGTTGTGGCATATATATTTTTCTAATCGTCTTCTAATTGCCTTCATTTTGATACCCCATTTGATAAATTTGAGTGTTTTTTTTTTCCACATACATTTTGGCGTCAAAATCCCAACATATAGCTTTATTTCATATTTGAAGTACCTACCCAAGAATACAGGGGCAATAAATACCTTTCATTTGGGACATGAATCATTGAAATCCGTACGGTGGTTCAGAAGATATGAGGTTACAAAGAATAAAACAAATATACATACAAACATACAAGATACCCGCGAAAAACATAACCCTTCTTGGCAGTCAGGTAAAAATTCTAATAACCATTTCATTTCTATTCACCCTTTGATCCCTATTCACCCCGTTTTACTATTATTTTTAAATGTAATTCTTTACTTATTTCAGTGAACCTATGATACCTGGTGGTGAAGGCCTAGAATTTGATGCTGCTTCGTTGCACTACGATATGAGCGGTGACAAATTCCTCGTGATCTTTAACCAGTATACCTACAAGAAAACCAAATACTACAAGTCAGTAGGCTTGAATTAAATAATGATTTACTCAGTAAATAATGGTAGGGAGGTTGACTGGTAGAGAATGCTTACGGCATTAAGTCCGCCATTGTACTGTTGTGCAGAAAATTAAATAAATTAATAAACACAAGAAATCAATTTTATGAATAACTAGCGATCCACCCTGGCTTCACACAGGTGGTAAAAACGTTCCCGTGGAAATCCAATATAGCCTATGTTACTCAGGGTGAATGTACCTTTCCAATGATGAAAGAATTTTTGATATCGTCACAGTAGTTTTGAGTTTATTCATTACAAACATACAAAAATACAAATCTTTCCTCTTTAATATAGTAGTGTAGATATGTATCATCATTCTCTGTACACTTTGCCAACTGAGGTGGGTTTGGCTTTTCAATCTAACTGAGATGCAGCTGTACTTTGATATTCACCATGAAGAGACTTTCATCTCACCTCCACTACCAAATAGCGATATCCAAGTTCTGTAGTTAGACTAGTCGGACTTTTTAGGGCTCCAACTACCTATAACGGCCTCTATAGATGTTCGGCAACCGGGACCGACGGCTTAACGTGCTCTCCGAGGCACGAAATCAAGTATTTGCACTGAGTACCCCTTGCGTAGCAGACGCATTTACTACTGCCAGGCCACAGAGGCATATAACATGTATGTATTTACAATAAAAAGTATCGGTCTTTGAGTCTAAATAGCGTTGTAGAGAATGTCGGTGAATTTTTATTTAATACTAGCTGTTACTCGCGTGGATGTCGGTTATCGCTTAGTGTTGATTCAACGCAATTTTTCTAAAATAAAAGTAGCCTAAGTTACTCCTTATTAAACCAGCTACCTGTCAATATAAGTCCCGTTAAAATCGGTCCAGCCATTTCAGATATTAGCCGGATCAAACAGATAGACAGACAGACAGACAAAAATTGTAAAAAGTGTTATTTTTATGTATGGTACCGTATTATATTCATATGCGTGTAGTAAAAAACGGTTATTTCAATATTACAAATAGACACTCCAATTTTATTTATATGTAATAGATTGCTTCTAATAGACATAACAAATAAATGAAATCAGCTGAATGACCTACCAGCAGCATTAATAACAATGATTGTTTTGATTACCAAAATTATTTAACGTTTTCAGGGTACCACCTTCTACGAGAGTTGGTACGCAACGTGACGTAAGAGCTCTAAAATCGCTATTCGATGGTCTTGGTTTCAACGTCAAGGTACATGACGACTTGACTGCTTATGAGATTATGGAAAATCTAGAAAAGGGTAAGCTTTAGATTCAGTGAGACTGTGACGAAGAAAACCTTACAAACATACACCAGCTGATAATAATAAAAACTCCGTCGACTGAATATATTCGTAACGAACTCAATTCAACCGCAAGTTAAAGAAAATTAGCAAAAATGAACAGGGAACTTATGTATGTATGAGACAGAAGATATTTTTTTATTCCACAAGTGGCAGACATGCACACGGCCCACCTGATGGAAAGAGGTTCCCGTGGCCTATGGACGTGTGCAACACCAGGGCGTCACACTCGCGCTGCCGACCCTGTTAGAACAGAGACTTTCTGTGCAGTCAGTGTAGAAGATAAAGCTGGACAAGCCTTAGGTTTTCCACTGACAGCACAAAAATTCTCCAGCGAGCTCTGGCTACCCTACGCACCGCCGGGAATACAACATGAGGTTATTATGACCGCGGTATTCTGAAAGGCGGAGGTACTTCCCCAGTTGGACTACTCAATTGGACGGAACCGTCGTTTCCTACCTCCTCTAATTGCCCTTAATAATCTCCTGCCGCTTTTTATGTGCTGGAAATTCCTACGGATACCGACTAAATCACACGGCGTCTGTGGGTCGCAGTGCAAGGCCGAAGGTGAGGTAGCTACTGCATATCCTTCGCACCGCGACTGTCCCAGGGCGATCTCTCTCGATCTGGCCCTCTTCGGGTGGGGAGACTCGTCCCCGGTATGGGGGGGGGGGAGGCGCAACGCGAGCCACCACCGTGGCCTGCTTCTGCTGGGGTGACAGGTGGCTCCGCCCGTCACCCCCAGGCCCGTGTATCCAAGGCCTGATCATCTTCACGATGGTCCAGATCGCATTCAATTACTTCTCCTCGAAATTCTTTTATACTTCACTATTTCGCATGGTCTTGGGCATTTTTATTTTAAAGAGTTCCACATCAATTTTCAATTCCAGTTGCATCAGGAAACCACACCAGAACTTCCTGTATCTGTATCGCTATTCTAACTCATGGGCACCAAAGAGGTTTGCTATGTGCAGCTGATCGTCCATTTTTCCTCCGCGATGTTCTCAGTAAATTTAAGAACCGACCCGATCTCGTCAACAAGCCGAAACTGTTTTTTATACAGGTAACATTTTAAATAGAATTTCTTGATATTCCTATTAGTGAGGACAAGGTAGGACCTTAATGTAAAAAGTGAAGCTCCCCAAATGACAAAAGATTTGTGACGGTAAGCATTTGTATCAGAAAACTGCTCGCTCAAAAAAATGCCAGTTACTACAAAAATTAATACACCGTTCTTCGTGGGTCTAAAGGTCAAAAGTGACTTCGCTCAGGGTGTTCTCTGCAGGAACCTTAAAAGCCTGAGTGTAGAGGGCCTGAACGATAGCATTGACACCCAAGCCAACCTCACCTGTCAAACAATAGACGAGGTTCTTTCCTCTTAAGGTTAGGAGTTTAGACAGAAGACGATCCTGGAGCAGCCGACACACCAATCAAAAACATTAAACTTTGGGCACCAAAGTAAAAATATGGATGCAACTAATGATGTATTATATTAACGTGCTAATAATACGTCAATGTTATTAATTTATATAAATTATAATATTATTTATTTCAGTAATATTGTTATTGTTAAGAATTTAATATTGAAGACGTGTTTTTTTTATTGATAACGCTCTGTCGCGTCTCTGATTGGTGCATGAAATGAAAACCAAAGTCATTTAATAATTTTTTGTCGCCATTTAAGTGTGTTGGATGCAACTAGGAAATGGCTGTGATGAGGATTAGAGTTATAGGTTCATTAACCCTGATAACCCCAGCACCCTAAGTAACATCTCGAGTATAATATATTAGCAATAAAAGAATATTGGTTATTTAATATTTAAAATGGTTGTCTATTTTATTTTCAGGCCTGCAGAGGCGATAAAATAGACTCTGGTGTAAAAGTGGACGGTGGAACTGTGGTCCATGTACCTACATATGCGGACTTCCTTATATTACGGGCGACTGTTGAAGGTAACAATATCAGTACTTAGGCAGGATTTTATCTATGCATACCCGAAGGGGTAAGCAGAAGTGTATTAACAACCACATTTCGCCAACAATGAGTGAACGTAATAGGGGGCGAGCCTATTGCCTTCAACCGGGCACTCAGTCATGGGCTTTATGTTTATTGTCGAATGAAGAACAGCTCCATCCCTTAGACGACTTCTAGTACTACGACACCCACACGAAGAGATGGGTGTGATACTCCAAATAACAAGAGTACATTATCTTTTTAACTGAAGTCCGGACCACCTAATTCGAATGTGGTTACCGTGGCCTATGGACGTGTGCAACACTAGAGGAGTCTAATTTAAATTAAAATTGCATATTTTAATATTGGTCCACCATGAATTGTTCCAAAACAAATTTTCGGAAAATTTATTCCATTGGATAATTGTATAGAGTACCAAAAACCATTATAACTATTAAAAAAAATGGATAATATCACTTTCAGATTATGTATCATGGCGCTGCTGGATGATACAAATCCTCTGTCACATCATAGCAAACTATCATGAAGAGTTAGATCTGTTGCAAATGATCACCTTAATGAACAGGAAAATGACGTATGAGCGAGAGAAACATCAACACAGGATACAGATGCCGGAAACTAAATTCATGCTGACGAAGCAGTTGAAATTTAAAAAGAAAATAAATGTTGACAGTTTTGATCATAAATATATGTGATAAAAATATGATTTGTTTCTTTAGGTGCATTTTTTTTTACCACTGAGGTGGCAGGCAAGCACACGGTCCACCTGATGGAAAGTCGTTACCGTGGCTTATGGACGTGTGCAACACCAGGGGAGTCACACTCGTGCTGTCGAGACTGTAAGCACAGAGGTTCTGTGCCGTCAGTGTAGAAGACAAAGTATGAATAGCCTTTGGGTCTTCCCACTGACAGCACAAAAACTCCCCAGTGAGCTCTGGCTATCCAACTCACCGCCGAGAACACAACACGAGGTTATTATGGTCGCGGTATTCTGTAGGGCGGACTTATTTCCCCAGTCGGACTGCTTAATTTGACGGGAATACCGTCTTCTCTTACCTCCTAGTTTATATAGGGTCTTAATCATTCTTTTAGCTTTAGTAATCGGCCATTTAGAGATTTTTGGAAGTCCGATGGGCATGTAGAAACTATGGACTGACCGTGAACGCTGTACCACATCCTAGTTACACGCGACGATATGGGGGACAAGGTGTAAATAGAGAATGAATAAAGAGCGAGTGATGTACCTCCGCCCTACAGAATACCGCCACCATAATAACCTAATGTTGTGTTCCCAGTGGCGAGTAGGGTAACCAAAGCTCACTGTTAAGTTTTTGTGCTGTCAGTGGGAAGACCAAAGGCTATTCCTGCTTTGTCTTCTACGCTGACAGCACAGAATCTCTGTGTTTACATGGTCAGCAGCACGAGTTAGCTCCCTGATGTTGCACACGTCCATAGGCCACGGTTACCACTTTACATTAGGTGGGCCGTGTGCTTATCTGCCACCTCAATGGTACAAAAAATACCGGCTTGAGCGTTGGCGGACTGACAAAATTTGACGGTCAGTCAAGAACAGCGATTACGGTTAGTTTCTAGTAGTTACAACATGTCTCGCCATCTCTCTTGCACACACTAGCCAATTTTTGAAAACGTTTGTTTATGGATTTGTTGATAAAAAATATACTGTTGAATTAAGAAACCTCCTCTTCATTTGAAATCGGTTAACAACTGGGTGCCTAGCGATATATATTGACCCTTATAGCATTGACAATAAAGACGACATGACGCAACCGTTCGTAGATCGATTGTACTGTAGAACATCGCACTTTCATTTCCTTTTGTTAGCCCTTATTCGCAAACGAGTCCAAATTATAAGCGAAAAATGGTTCGAAAATCTTTAGAAATTAAAAGTGACTCGGCAATCACTTATTATTTCTTATTTTATTCCCTTTACCACAATTTCAGTCAGATCCGTTCAACTGTAAGAGCGTGCTTGAATAACAAACATCCAAACATATTTACAAACTCCCACACTTATAGCATTGGTAGTATTCGGTTTCTTTGGTTTCTTGGGTTACGAAAAGGCAACAGACTACCGTTTCTTTCCGTCCGCAACAGTTCACAAGAATCCTCTACTGTCATTAAATCTTTTACTTGGGCTCATATTATTAATCTAAACATTAAAAAGAAAATCTGTCAAGTACTAATAAAAGTTCACAATTTCTATATTGGTCCTTCGGGCCGGATGATACTATATCAACATTTATACGACGCATCGTCAGTATTGTAGAATCTCTAGACTCTCACAACTTACACCAGACATTCTGGTAATCGACCACTGATAACTAACTTGATTTCCTCACCGGATATAACTTTTTCTCGGGGGCAAGGACAATTTTTTGATTGATGACAATTTGATTAACATCGGTTTCATTTCTAATGGAGCACTTTTCTGATTAACAGTAAAAATGGCGTCTATAGCGCTTCATTTCCTGTCAGTTGAAATCTTTAGCTTTGAACGATAATGGGATTAGGTTTATTTCATTAATCACTGTTGGAAGGTAATTCGTTTTATGTGTTATTAATCTTTATCGATTCGAAATAAGTTTGAGCATTTTTGCAAAAATTCTGCTAAAGTATTTTTTTTTAATAAGGAAAAAAGCTTGAGGTTTCAGATTTCTTTTTAATATCCTTCGAACGTCCTTAGTTTTTAAAAAGTTAGTGAAATAACATACATGTACCAGATTTTCTGATTATTCCTTTGTTCTATTTCATTATGCCTACCTACTTTATTGCAGAGTGGAATTTTTTAACCTTAACTAGAGGGAGAATAAATAAAACATACTCCAAATACTGGAAATAGCAAACGTTACTCAAAAGCAATGCTCTTTTCTGTTTAAAAAGAAACTATCCTGTGATCAAAGATTTCGTAAACCGCACTTATTGTTGGTACTTCTATAAATAACATACTGTTCTTTTGTGGCATCAATCGATAGGGGTCAATTATAAGAATTTAACATATTATAAAACCATGAGAAATTAAAAATCAAAACTCTCAAATTCCATGGGACAGCATAAGACACTTACTCAAAAATCCATCAGATTATCAAAAGAAATGCATATAAATAAGTATCACAAACTTTTTTAACGAACCAACACAATTTAAATTAATGAAATGAGTAAACCAGAATCATATAAACGACGTGCAGTAATACAGTTTAAAACTCCGCCATTTTGAAGTCAACATTAACGTCAATGAATTAATAACGATGTCAATTTAACTTGCGATATGACAACACTGTCAGGCCTCCTCAAGGGAATACGTGTAGCGTTTAGTAATCTAAAATAACATTAAGGCCCGGTTTCGGTGCGGTTTTAAGTAGAAAGGATAAATAATGACGTCACAATACGATAGAGAGAGAGAGAGAGATGCCTTGAGAAACATTGAGGGCTAATAATGACTTCTATACTATTAGACTGGTTGTGAGGTACAAACAATTTGGTTACGAAATACCACTATTAGACCACGAAAAATGCAAGACTTTGTGTTTCTGTCATACAGATCACTTTACAAAAAAGCGATATAAATACCTGTCAAAAATATCATCATCATCCTTGCCAGTCCCAGTAGCATCCGAAGCTCCAGGAATCCAGGGTTCGTTCTTTCCAGTCTAACTGCGTCGCGACAGAAATTCGATATTTTCCATGAAGCGACTGCCACTGACCTCCAGTGGCTATATCGAGTACTACAGTTAGACCCGACCCGACCCTCTACCCAACTAGTTGAATCACGGAAGATTTTTACATACACACACCGGCAGAATTAGCGGAACACAAAAAAAGGAGAGTATAAAATAGTTAGCTTTATTTTTAAACAAATAATAATTTAAACTTAAACAATAGTTAAATTAACATTATATATTAATATAACATTATACATTATATATTAATCCGGGGACCGTGGTGGCCACTCCATCACCGTAGCACCAACATGGTTTGGGATATGAATCCGATTGAACATATTTGGGACTTGCTAAAGAGGAGTGTCAAATCAAGAATGCCATCTCCTAACAATCTGGGCGAGCTGCAAAACACATTAGTTGAAGAATAGCAGAGGTTGCCCCAAGAAATCATTAACGACGTCATTCGCAGCATGCCCAGATGAATGGAAACTTAATCAGGGCACGAGGGGGAAACACTCGTTATTAAACGTTCATCTAATTAATCTTACTCCGTCATAAAATCTAAAAATTCCGTTTGGGTATGCCTGTACTGAGCGAGCACTGTGAGCGCGACCATTCTGGATCCTGCATTAAAATGAAGTTGTTACCAATAAATGGGGCAAATGGCACAACATGCTCCTCTAAAATCTCCCTGATATATACCGATTTCCGCCGTCGAAATAACGCTCTCCTTTGCGTCTCCATATTCGCTGCCTTCCATCAATCTGATTTAACAGCTTTCTGCATTCATCAGTAAAGATAATCTGTCCCCACTCGTCAAAGTCCCAATGACGATATTCACGAGCAAAGTATAGTCGGTTTGTGTGGTGGTGTCTCTCAAGTTTTGGTGTTTTGGTGTGTATAAAAGACCTATACCAACTTCCTCGAATCTTTTGCAAATCTCCTCCAATGCATTTCGGGCCTGCACCGCCGTAAGTCTCGTGTTCCGACGAACTTGAAGTTGTATTCGGTCATCTCTCTTGAAGTACACCTTTTCCTGCCTTGTCCTCTTCTCCTCACTAGAGAATTCGCCAATCTGAACCGTTTGATGCTACGATGAATCGTTGATGACGATCGACGAAGTCTTCTGGCAATCGATCTGTAGGATTGACCATTTCTTCTCACTTCTGATGACGTTAAATCAGGCAAACTTATCAATAAGCAATAAACCACAAAAGTCTCATAAAACTGCAATACAAAGTTTTTCAAATAGCATAAATTTACGAACTTTACGAAAATGGAAAATCTACTTCGAAGCAGTCGATAGAGATTTATGAATGAAAAATGAAAACAAAGGAATGAAAAAATTACTGTGGACATATGTTCCATTTCCAAAATAGAGGTTTTTAAAAAAATTGCGTAAAAAAGTGCTAGTGCAAAAATATATGAATTCTTCTTCTTTTTGTGTTCCGCTAATTCTGTCGGTGTGTGTATTAAATTTATGTTGATTTATGTGTGTTGTTATAAAAACGTAAATTACTGTCACACGCCTTAACATTATATTACAGTTAGGTGAGTATGAAATAGAAGTTAGGATTTCAATCCTTGGAGCGGGAATTATTAACGTTGGTGACATCATCGTTCCTTTTTTTAAAGGCCAACAACTTACTAATATGTATTATAAACGCGAAAATTTGTAAGTATGGATGGATGGATGTTTCTTACCCTTTCACGTAAAAACTACTAAATGGATTTTAATGAAACTTTACAATAAATATAGCTTATACATCAGAATAACATATAGGCTACAATTTATAATTTATAAAGATATTATAGCGATAACCGACATCCACGCGGGCGATGCTGCGGGCAAAAGCAAGTGATCTTAAAATATACTTATATACTTACTTGTTCTACGTCACAGATTTATTGCATACCCACAATCCTACCTACCCTACTCAATTAATAGAAATAGCATACAAAATTGCAGGCAAACGTATAATAAAAAAAAAACTTAACTAAACTTTCAAATTTAAAAAAAAGACGGGTTGCACTCTGGGAGTGCCGGCGGAAGTGAAAACATTGTCTTTCTTTCTTTCTTCGTTATCTCTAATATATAAAATTCTCGTGTCACAGTTTTCGTTCCCAAACTCCTACGAAACGGCTCGACCGATTCTCATGAAATTTTGTGGGCATATCGGGTAGGTCTGAGAATCGGCCAACATCTATTTTTCATACCCCGATTCGCGATAACCGACATCCATGCGGGCGGAGCCGCGGGCGACAGCTAGTATACATAGAAAAAAAGATAAAAAGAACATACCATACCTATAATATAGCGCAAATCATAGAACCTATCACTAATTTTCTGTCAGAAGAAATTAATACATTACAAAAATAATCACAAAAAGTAATAAATTACAAAAAGTATAAATAATCACAAAAAGTAATAAATTACAAAAAGAAAAATAGTCACAAAAAGTAATAAATTACAAAAAGAAAAGATAATCACAAAAAGTGTCAGAAGGCCAGGTTTGAACCCGGTATTATCTGAAACCATAAGGACTTAAAGTCGACTAAGATGTTATTTATCGTATCTTGCAAAATAGACAGTCTATAGCTTATGTTGTATGACGTCAGTCGTCGGTTACGGTCCAAAGGTCAAGCGATCCTGACGCGAGTTTAACACTTTTCACCCATCCAACGCCGCTAAAGAAGTTTTCACTTCAAAAATCGATTTTGCCCAGCCTTGTTGAGCCTCAAGGATATTAGAAGGGTCTCCGTAGCCGAACTAAGCTTAGCAATAGTGCTAGACATACGACTGGTATACTACCCGTGTGGTGACGGAGACAGAATACAAGTATCACTACCCCATCTCAGCCGAAGGGTGTCGTAAGGTGCTATTAACGAAAAAATACGCTGACGGTACCACAACAAGAGAAGGAAAACTCGAAATAAAACCCTGTACCAATTCGTCTAGCCAGCGTGAAAACATTACGCCAAAACCTTCCAACATTAGGAAAAGCCCATGTCCTCAATAGACTGCAATAGGCTTTATTTATTGATACGACATGCACTATTGCTATGCGACAATTGGCTTTTTCTAGCACGTAGAAACGAATATAGAGTCATTAATACTCTCCTTATGTAAAAAAAAAACATATTTATACTCCAACATTGGTTAGTAATAAACTGCAAAAATGTGCAAAAAATTCAGTATAAATGTGAAACGTGTTCTCGAAGTTTAATCGCGAAATCTCAACAAAATATTCCACAGAAACGCGATAAGTTAGTTGCATTGGCTTATGTTGTCGCGCTATGTGCTACTGTTGGCGCAGTTGTTGCAAACAATGAATTAATAAGCGGCAGCGATTGCACTCGCGCGTAAATTGGGCCGGATTAAAAATGGAAGCTGGTCACACCGTTGCGTAATTAGATTTTGGATGTTTTTTTTTATAAATAGGTCACGTCGCCGTTGACTTTACCTTGCCTGGTGGTAAACTGAAGGCAAAGTCTCAGAAAAGAGGGCCACCTTTATACACATGTACCATGTTAACAATGGTGGCATTCAGCTTGACGGCCTCATCAGATGCTTTTTCACGCCCCGCTTAAAGGACCCGGGACTGTAGGAAGAGGGGAACACGTGAGCTGGTTATGATAAAGGATTCTTTAAGAAGATTCTTGCAGGGTCGGTAGCACGAGTGTGACGCTTCTGGTGTTGTACAAGTCCATAGGTCGTAGAAACCGTTTACTATCAGGTGGGCCATGTATTTATCTGCCACTTAAGATGAAAAAAAAAATTGCTTTATAACTTTCTCAAGTTTATGGCATGGATATAGAGCGATCGACTGCTAAGCAGAGGTCGATTTGACTTCGATGCATTGAAAATGTTTGTATAATGAATATATATCATTTGCATCCAGGAGTACAATAATTATGTACTTATGTATTATAATAAATAAGGTATCCTTCCCGAACCTGAACACGCTGGAATTGGCACTCCCAGAGATTTTGTTACAACCGTACGAAACGTAGCCGCACCAACTAGGAAGGTAATATAATTAAAACAACAAACTTGCAAACCTTAACCATCCTTAATTGTACTGCATTGTACCCCGTAGGAATATGATGCAAATAAATTATCATTCATTATTTTTTTACTATAGTAAGTAAAAAATACTGTCAGCTGTTACACTTCGGTGTAAAACACAACCGAGCATTAACTATGCGCTAGAAGGAAAAAATTCCCGCCACGATGCACGATGCATGCCCACCTGCATCATGAAATATGAATGCACCTCAGATAAGCCTGTTAATGAACACAAAATTTCTGGAAATTGCCGTTTTACGACGATAAAACAAGGACAAATTAGCCTACACAACACGTGGAACTAATTTTAACAGTGAATGGGTTTAACAATCTAGGGACCTAGGCATATGCCTATCAATATTGTAAATCAAATCGAAGACGTTTTAAGAAAAGACCAAGGGCCTCACCACCATCTATTAATAGGAGATTAGTAGCGAAGGGCTGTAAGGCATCAATTGCAGCCCGAGATATTATATAGTTCGAGGGTGCAATTGATGCTTACACCCGAGCTAACTACTCTGCTTTACATCTCGATTGTGAGGTAAGTAGAAAAACCGGCATTACAATAATAAAACATTTTATAAGTTAAAATTTAAAGTGAAATGAGAACTATTTTCAAAGGACATTTTTCATTTTGTTAGAGATTTTGGCTAAGCATGAACAACTACTTTTTAACCTAATCTGATATGGAACTTGTACCTCACACTAACAACTAACAGATTTTACTAATAAAGTTGTATCCAGGTTCACACATCACCTTTTATTGACAAGTAAATTTAGCCGGTTCATGTAAATAAAACATCCATTTTATTTATTATTTTTTGTAAATCTGAGTCATATGTTAACAGAATGTAGTCTAAAAACTGTGCTGATGGACTAATATTGACTGTATATCTTGTCCAGGTCATGAACCAAATAATTGTCATTACATGAGCACAGCAACCCTCCGTCCTTTTGCCTACAATAAAATATAGGTTCTCTGCCATGGTTATTATAGTAGATTCTTTTATTTATATGTCTACTATCAATTTTAGCTCATAGCAACTGTAAGTCGGCTCCAGGATATCTAAGTACCCTGCTGGCTATCTTTAGGCAAGTAAAAGTAAAAAAATCTACAGGCAGATGTATAGATAGCACATTATTTTGACGTGGTGATGGATGGGATGTTGCTTGATCAAATCTTTGCCAGTACTGATAACATATTTGGTGTGCTCTGTATAACTGCAAGTAAAAACATTCCTCATTAATATTCAATATTAATTGATATTCATCAATACTAGCTGCGACTGGGATTAACGCTAGGATGAAGAAGATAAGTTTATTTTCATATCGCCTTAATTTTATTATTATTACCACAAACCACACATTTAATGAGATAAATAAGAAATAGTATGTTAACTCTAGGATATAAAATGACACCGAACAGACTTGACACCGGCAGGACAACAATGTATTACTATACAATTACAATCTATAAAACAAACTTACTTGTCGAGGCTCAATCCATACTACTATAACATTTAAAATGTGTGCTTCTCGTTCAGTGCCAGATTGGAATGAATGCGATTTTGTTTGCAAAATTGAACTTCCAAAGTTGACACACACTTGCTGACGATACCCATCACTGGTAGAGGCTCTTGCATTCACTTGAGTATTTGAATCATATAACGCCAAAGTTCAACAGGTAGGAGTTACATACAACACTGTCAGCTTCGATCTGGAAAACGATAAGTTGGCTACTATACTTTATAGTTATTGACATGCTAATATGATGAGGAAGAAACGTACCACATGTGTGGGGCAATCGGCTGTCTAAAAACAGAAAAAACTTCAGTGAGACGAAGAATATGGCTCGTCCTTGGGCTAGCCTGCAGTCGGTGCTACAATTCAAAGTTCTTAAACATGTAATCCAGTCCCATGTTGCGTTCAGTGTCAATATTCCAACCAGTGTTAAGGTAGGCGCGTCAGGATCGTCAATAAACGGAATATCCAGGATTTATTTTCAATTATCAACGTATCAGGCGTATCAACAGTGCCAAACGAAAACAAAGCGAACGACAGTTGGCTGTGTTGCCATATATGTTTCCAAAAATAATTATGAGTATCGGCATTGATAAATGAGGAATGAGGTTAATAATTCGATTTATTAACGTTTAATTTAAAACTAAGTGTTCAAAATAATATTTAGTATGATGTAAAATATGACTGTGATAATATATTAGTACTTATTATTATTCAAATAGGGACAGGTTTAGGGAAAAACCAGTATTCTAATAATGTGTATCGATTATATTATTAATCGATTATTCTTATTAAATATATCTTGACAACATTAAAAGGAAATAAAATGGATAACCAAAAAGCTGAACCTTAAAATTAATTGAAATACTACTTATTCAACGATATAAGTTGAACACAAAAACCAAACACCAATATCTTTATAAAAATAATATTTAATTAATGGCACTAATAACCATTTGCAAGCATCTTGTTCACGATAGCCGATTATGAACTATGTCCTTTTAGGGACAGGTGTTTTTTTGGGGATGTTCAATTCAATTCTTGTTGACTGGCTTCTGTGTGTTGCCACAACTTGCCAATGTCAGGGTGTTGTGAAAAGTTATTCGGTATTATGAGATTGTTGTCTTGGGTATATTAATAATAAATGTTTTCTATTCCCGCCTTTTCTCATCTCTTTTTTTTAATTTGTTTTTCAATAACGAAATTGAGCTTCGCCGTTCGATATTTAAATTGATGCCTATTAAACTCATACGAAGACAAGGCTGAATAGCGAAGCGACCTCTTTTGTCAGTCTATTGCCAGTATGACGGTTAGATGTACGCGAACTTTTTGAAAGAGTAAAGTGTTTTTTTTTTTATTACTTACCGCCCTAGGGCTTTTATAGCTACATTATTACCCTAGACCGCTAATGGGTCACCTACAAACCCCATTTGGGGGTAATAAGGACCTACTTACCGAACATGAGAGATGTAAAGTAATATTATTTCAATCTCACTTCCCTTTTATAGTGTGTATCTGACTCGGACCATTTTCGTCAGCGTGTACTGTACCTTGTAAGTCAAGTGTAAAGTCAAACAAATGAAACAAATAAATATATGCACTACAGTAAGAGATACTTTTTGACTTATGTTGACCATATTATAATAGTATCCTGAGTATCCTGACTCCTCTTTATACTTTGAAAGTCACAAAGTAAGATTAAAATTATACTGATAGAGATGGTATTCGACTATACCTTGACGTACCGTCTTCTTTCCTGTTTTATATCATTTTGATAGCGTCCACGTCTTATCGGTGTCAAATAAATGCAGTTTCGTATCTGTGGGATTCACGTCTATAAACATGCATACGCATGTCAAAATTCATCTAGTCAATCCATCGATTACTCACCAGAATTAATGCCGGCCGACCGATGTAACGATGCCGTCTTTTGTTTCACTTCACACATAGGGAGATAATGTGAATCCTCTACTATTAACGACGAAAAACGTCGCTCATTTCAAAGTTTTTACCTCGAGCCCAGGGTTCGCTTTCCGGCTTTTACTCAAAAAGTAACTTTTTCCGTTACCAAAAAAAGCACAGCTACATTTTCTGAAGGTATCACAAAACACGGTCCCCGAAAATGTACGTGACAAGTAACAAATTATTTGCTCTGTTCTAGGACTAATTACTCTCTCCAGAACTACCATTTATTTAGCCGGACGCTGACAAAAAAGACAGCGATTAATTCATGTGTCCCTCTGGAGATGCTTATAAACACTTCATTATATATATACTTTTGCATGCGTAGGACAATAATAGATAAAACAATGAGCGTTTTGCTTTAACAGTGTTGAAATTGAATTACATAATATAAATGGGGTCTCACCACGTAGATGGGTCCCATCATAACCTTCGAGACCAAAGCCAACTTGATCTACACGCAGGTGTGTAAATAAAATTGGTTTGAGCTGATTTTCAAACGATATTATGATGCAGGCCAGTTTCTAGTCTCTAGTCTTAAGTCACTAAATTATGAAAAGGGAAAATAGAAGAGAAAACTCCTCTTTCATTTAGCTAAATTACTTATGCTATGGTAGGTTCACGTCTGTAGTATCGCCAAAATTCTAATCCGGGACCTCAAGATCGTACGGCAGGCTACTCAACTACAAAGCTACCAGCACTATATAGAAGCATGATAATCTGATGTAACTTGACAAACCATCTTGAATAATTCATTCATATAACGTTTTAAATAACCACCCGCTTCACAAACGTTTTCCTTTCATCAAAACTTGCAAAGTGAGTTCCCACCGTGGTAGCGTCAGCAAACTCAACAAAGTGGCAATCTAGACATGAAGTTGTGCCACACAAGATAAGCACCAACTTTATGGTCAACATGCAGTATGTTTGTTACCTAGAGAGGTTTTAAACTTTTTGCAGACTGTACATGCTAGCGATCTAAATTAAATCCGTTGTTTTGTTTAGCTCTGGTTTGTTGTTCGTGCGAGTGTTTAATTTGGTGATTCGTGGATTTACGATACTGCAATTGAGATTTACAGGCAATGTCATTAGTATGCGTCCAATAACACGTACGGTGAATTTAATTTAAGGTATGTTTTGAAAAGGCCTTGAGGTGAATTCAGTAAGGCTTAAACATTGAACTCTTGTATTGTTGATAAATGACACTTGGTGGCAAAACTGTCACCTTTTATTTCAGAATGTCGTGAGGCGAAACCGGTCAGGTTAAAAATTAAATACTGTGGAAAAGTGTATTTTTAAATAGTGTGGGAGAGTACTAGTGGTTTACTTAATTTATGTAACAAATCCAACGAAGGGCCATCAGTCAACAGTACCGGTAATTAGTTTAATTTAGCCTTATCGTTGAGAAACAAAGTCAACTTGAGCTCACAACAAAATAGTTCAGTCTTAAAAAATCTCCCGCTATTAAAAAAGCAGTAAAGTTTAACAAAAAACCCATACATAATATTTCAGGTTTATCATTAATTATTTTAATTGGGTGTAAGAACTCTTGTATTTACTCCATTACACGTAATATAGCATGTTTATATTTGTAACAATATTTATTTCCAATACAATAAACATTCGTGTACCAGATTTTCTAAAACTATGTTATATTCGTCACATTAATTTTATGCGTGTCCCAACCCGGACCGTAATGCCGTTTGATTACAATCTCGATTGTAATCTTTGTAATGTAACGAGTCCACTACATAATTACATTCAAATTAAACGTCTATTAATCACGCTGTAATTTCCTTTATATACGCATATTTGGCAAATTAATATTAAGTATGTAAAATTAGGTGTATAAAAATAATGAATGGACTTGGGTTAAACAGCTATGACGCAAAGGGTCTACGGAGTTAAGTAGAGGGTGATTATCGATAATCTAGAAATTATTTTTAATGATTGTTTTCACGATATTTGATATTTTTGAGGTTATTGCGGTACTCAAGGGACTAACATAGTCTTTTGGGTCAGTTCGGCTCTAAAATAGCGTTTATGGACGAATCGAATCGAAAACGGAATAATCGAGAGGGGGGGGGGGGGGCTAGATGGCCAAATATTTTCGTATAGGCCTTGAAAAAGTCGTATACGAAAAAATACACCACTTACTTTGACCTTCCGAGGTGGGCCAGACCGAGAGGAATGGCCCTGGGGCAGCCGGGGTGCGAGGGATATGTCACGAGACAACCTCACCTTCGGCCTAGCATATCAACCCACAGACGGCGTGCGGTTTAGTCGATTTGAGGCCGACATAAACTCCCCCTCCGGCTCCGGAGGGAGGGGTATCCGTGGGGATTACCCGCACGTAAAAAAAGACACTTACTTTGAAGGCACACCCACCTCACCTGAAATCTTATTGAGGTTCAATCTTCTGTCTCGAGTTTGTGAGGTCACATGACAGTAGACATAATATGTAATATTGTCTTTTCAAATAAATATACGCAGGAAGGAAAATATAATATGTAGCTACATATATTTTTATTTTATAAAATGATAATATTATCTTCAATTATTACAACATCAGTGACGTCAGTTCCGGGCAGTGTCGGAAGTGGCGCCATCTGCAGACAGCTGTTGACATCGAGCCAAATGCATTGTAAGTGCTAACATATTGTGTGGCATATAAAATATTCATCCGTTTTATTACGTAGGGGTATGGCAGTCTCGTATGGTAAACGGCTTGAATATAGGATGGCTTATTGAAGATCTGAATAGTGAATCTCTTTTTTAGGACGATTCAAAATATTGATGTTTTAAGAGAAATTCTCAAATATGCTATACACATGTTCCTCTAATTCCGGGTTATTTAAAGGTGGTTTGACAGTCAGTAGCTGTAGTTAAATGGTTAAGGAGTTATCGAGAGGTCCTGGGTTCGAATCCCGGTCATTATACTACCGATGTGAACCAAATGAAGCAATTTAGTTTTACTTGAATGGGAACACCAGTTATTTTACTAGGAGTCTTTAAAAAAATTATAAAAATTATTTAATAATGGTAGCCACTCCCTGCTATTACTATCAATCGAATTACTGCTAATTTTCCTGAGGGTAAGCTTTTTGATCCGTATCAAACATTAAAACAGAAAATTATCCATTAGTCAAACTCCAAAAATACCTTTTTTTAATATATTTCCTCTACCAAAATAAGACCCTTCATCGCCAGGAGACAAAATAAACTGTAACGTACACTCCCAAAGGGACATCTGTCAGAACTTAGCTTGCAGTACATTTCGGCGGAGCACTAATGGTCGGTGACTTACAGCCTTCAGACTTTCATTTGACAAGAATAGCACATCGCTTCCGAAATTTTATGAAAATTATGCACTGTCAACAAAAGTGTAAATCCCTGAAGGCGTAGGCAGAGGTGTATTTAGACCCACATTTCGCCAACATTTCGGCTTCAGTAGAATTTGGGCCACCCCTTCTCTTCCCATGTGGTGTCGTACAAGGCGATTATGGGATAGGGCTGATTAACTTTAACATCAGACAGATATATACAGCCCAGACTCAGCCTCAAATGCATGGCTCGACTCAACAATAGTGCCCGGAATACGGCAATAGGCTCACCCCCTATTACGTGGGACCGAATACAGATTGGTGAAATGTGGGTGTTATGTTAATTCACCTCTGCCTAACCCTCCGGGGATAAAGGCGTGATTATATGTATGTATGTCATTACTAGGGGGCGACCCTATTACCGTCAAAAGGGCACTTAGTCATGGGCTGTATGTTCACTGTCGGATGGAAACCAGCTCTATCCCTTAATAGCCTTCAATGATACCAACAGAAAGAGATGGAGTGGCCCTGTTCTACTGCACCGGGAATCACGGCTATGTAAATAAACTGTGTCTAAAAATATTAAAAAAAAATACTTGGATTACGTCATACTAACGATACGTAACTAATTTTTTCCACTGTGTTGTGTTCTACTAACGCAAATCTACTAATCGAATTATGCCAAACAGCTACGCCGCGCCGTAGAGGGTCTACGCAGTTTAGTAGACGTGATTACCGATAAGCTAGAAATATCACGCTTTTTCATGTTAAGGCTTTGTTTTCATTAGCCACACTAATATTATAATTGTGAAAGTAACTCTGCCTGTCTGTCTGTCTGGATAAACCACTGAACCGATTTTGATGAAATTTGGTATAGGAGTACAGATTAGATCTTGAGAAGAGATCTGAGCATATGCTATGTTTGGTTGCGATATCCGACTTACACGCGGGCGGAGTTGCGGATTATTGGAATAATAATCTGACAAAAATTAATATTTTTGATTGAACATTAACGGAATTAGCCAGTGCTGGAACACAGTTAATAATCTCAAAAAAATGTGTAATAATATACAAATATTATTTAGTGCTTTTATATTTGATAAAGATTGAAAAACTGTATTTTGCTTATTGATAATAAAAAATATGTATTTATTATTATTATTAATTTGGTGGTGTAATGCTTCATCGTCTAAGATGGTATAGGGGTACCTACTTTTCTCTTATTCCTCCTAATTGTAGTACCTTGGATAGCGCAGGAACGACCGCCGTTTGACTCCCGAACCCCGAGAGGAAACCTGCGTCATACCTTCATTCATAAATTATTAGGTGTACCAGCTTGTAGTTAAAATAGGGCCCCTGCGTTGTTGATGGGGCCCCATATATATTATAAAATTACCCGGAAAACACAAATATACTTTCCCAATCCTTCAAAAATTAACCGCAGTCCGATATTCATTACTGTAATTGAACGTACGGCATCACGAGTATGTTTTATTTAAACATTTTGTTTCAATCTGATTGCGGGATGAATGGAGTCTCGCGGGAGTTTCGGGTTCGCCCCTGATATAATAGTTTATGTTGGTAAGTAAAACCTGAATCAGTGGGAGAGCTAGAAAGCTATATAGCTCACTCAGGACCAATCATGTTGTGTGTCCGTGATGTTTCACATTAATAGCGTATTTCCCACTTTAGGTACTGGATAGTAAATAGTTTTTGGTTCCCACTTTTCAAGGGAGGTTTTTAACCAAAAATTGGAAGTACACTATATTAAACTGAGAGCATCATGGATTTATACATTCATATGTATTCCTATTTTCTAGTCCTTCAATTTACCTCTGAATGATTTCAATGCAATTACACATAATCTATTTTTTCTTGGGAATTCTCAAAGTATCTTAAAACTTAGTTAATAGTTAAGTAACTTCATTTCATCAGTTCAATAGGGCTTTTTTCATTAACAACACTTAACGCGACTTACAAACTAATAGGAGCAGACTCCGATCGCATTTCTTATTTATAAACCGGTCAGTGCAGTGCGAGGCGGTCGTGTGATATTGCCAAGCTCTGCATTCTAGAACTACGTGAGAGAATTGAACGGGACAAGCGTTGGTATATTAGCGTTTATAGAGTCTGTAAGACACACGGGTGTATAGGGCCTAGCTAAAATCTTCGGGGCGTTAGCCAGCCTTATCTGCAAGCCTGTACCCCTTTTTTCTTTTTCTGTCGAATCGATAACGTATTTGCTCTCAAATTCTGTTTTCCCAGTGTGCTGCTACCTGAATTGCGTTTTCAGAGGTACTAATACGTTCCTCCGGTGTATAAGTAGATGGGCATGCAGCACACGTTGATTGATAATTATTGATGACACGATTGACGGACAAAGCTCTGATACAAGCTTTCTCTTCATGCTTGAGGGGTTAGATTCCAATCGTTACCCTAAAAGGTAACCAAACATATCATGAAAAATAGGAAAACGGACCCCGGAACATGCAAACTTGGGGTTCAATCGGGATTGCTACTCCGGTAAAGAAGAGAAGTACGAAAATTACTATCACGCTGTTGATACTACAGGTACCTAGCGCCATCTAGTGGCAGCGACTTGAACTACTTCAATACATAAACTACTGATCCTGGATCGCGAAAGTTAAGTTCACACACTGGGGTAATATTCTAATTGACATCGACTTTACAATGCAGTCGTAATAATAGGGGTTAAAGTATGAAATTGCCGTTTCATTGTAATAGGTACTTCGAATTGACATAGAACCTTCATGGTTTGAGATTTTTGAGTGAAACTTTTTCCATATGGTACCTATGTAGTTCTTCATTTAAAAATGTGCAACATTCGATTATCGACTTTCAGTTGTTTTTTTTATTCAGCTTAGATAAGAAAGATGGATACTTCGAAAATTCGAGTGATTTTTGAATACGAGTTCCGACGCAAAACTAACGCGGCAGAAACAGCTCGCAATATCAATGTTGCGTTTGGAGAGGGGACTGCTAATGAACGCACCGTGCGATTTTGGTTTAAACGCTTTCGTGATGGAAACTTTGATTTGAAGAACGAACCACGAGGAAGGCCGTCCACACAGGTGAATAACAATGAATTGAAAGACATGGTGGAAGCCGATCCGAGCCAAACTACCCAGGAATTAGCTGCATGGTTTAACGTTACCTTACCAACAATATTGACTCATTTGCGTCAAATCAATAAAATAAAAAAATGTGAAAAATGGGTACCTCATGATTTGACTGATCTGCAGAAAGAAATGCGTGTTGAAACTTGTGTTGCCTTGTTGAATCGATACAGAAATGAAGGAATATTGGATCGAATTGTGACATGTGATGAAAAGTGGATTCTTTACGATAACCGTAAGCGAAAAATGCAATGGCTGACCCCAGGTGAAACGCCACAACAGTGTCCTAAAGCAAAGCTTACCAATAAAAAGGTAATGGTAACTGTTTGGTGGTCTCAGCATGGTGTTATTCACTATAGCTTTCTACGATCTGGTCAAGCAATAACGGCAGATGTGTACTGTGCCGAACTCCGAACATAGCAAAACTAGCAGTGAAACAGCCCCGACTCATGAATCGATCTTCACCATTATTGCTCCATGATAACGCAAGACCTCATACAGCACGAGAAACCGTTTTAACTCTACAGGAACTGCAATTAGAAACTATCCGTCACCCTCCGTATTCGCCAGACCTTGCTCCAACAGACTACCATTTTTTTCGTGATTTGGACAATTTTCTATGTGATAAAAAGTTTTCTTCTCAGGAGGCAGTACAAAATGCTTTCACACAGTTTGTCGAATTTAGACCACCAGAGTTCTATCGCAAAGGCATAAATGACCTTCCTACTAGATGGCAGCAATGTATAGATAATAATGGTAATTATTTTGATTAAATAAATACGTTAAATTAAAAAAAAAACGAATTTCAATTTGTCAGTACAAATCGGCAATTTCATGAGAAGACGTTATTACAATTGGTTAAAATAAAAGAGAGAACTGGCGTAAAACTAGACCATCTTAAATTTGTCTGTTATTATCGCGTGGAGATTTGAAACGGTTTATCATTTAGAATAAGAGGCCTGAAAGCATATATACAATATCCTAACGTTAACCGCTGGACCTCATTCCACCAGCCTCCCTCCGTATCGAAGTAACTTCACACCCCGTTCCTTCGTAGCATGTTCTGCAACATGCCTCAAGTGGCTGTGTGTAGTCTTAATACTCCCTACGAGTTGTGAGCATATTACCTAAGCTCTATTACGCTCCGATTGGTTTCCATTACGCAAATGTGTCACTTAACTCATAAACTGCTTAAAGCAATTGCAACTAAAATTGATGCGGAACCTAATAGAGTGGGACCCGCTCGCTTCAATTTAACATCGTTTAAAACATGAAAAATCGAAAATGCGAGAGCTCAGGCTTATAATCGGAAGCCATGCTCCGGGTGACGGAGGCGTTTCCGTGGCAACAGAAAAATATTTTAGCAGAAGAATAACGATTAATATTTTTATCCTGAATTGTTTACTTAATAAGTAATAACGTAAAACGTACTTGCATTTTGGTGAACAGTCACGATCAGATACATCTTGACTAAATAGTCAAGCAAAGCACCATTTTTGAGGCAGATTTTGAACCAGGAAAAAATTACTGAATTTGGTCGGGTCACCGGCATTTTTCACCGCCGTATGGGCAGCTGACAATTTTTTTCCTTTAAGTAATTAACTTCACTGTATTTTAGCCAGTTTTGAGGCGGGAGGAAATGACTGACGATTTTAATTTTCTTTAGAATTTTAGGTCAATAACTGACGCATGTTCCACCGCGGTATGGACAGCTGACAATTTTTGCTTTCAAGATATTAGCTTGACTGTATTTCAGTCAATTTTGAGCCGGGAGAATATGACTGAATTTGGTCAGGTTTGATATGATGCCGACTGTACCTGTGCCAAATAATTTCGATATCGTTGAACAAAGTACTCAAAACGATCTTCATGCTTTGGTCCCCCCCCCCCCCCTGATTAATTGATAATTCGATAAACACCTTTAGTTCGGATAACAATTAAACCAGGGTAGAAAGAAGCCTTTAAAAATAATAAAAAGTGAAAAAATATAATAGTAGGATGAAACCCATTAGAAAAGGAGGGGAATATTATAAAAATGAAAGGAAAAATAAATAATGGGCGATCTGACGTCGGGAAGGGGATGGGGGTGAGTTTTAAGGGTAAAAAACGGTTTTTCTCGATTTCCGGCAAAACTAAAAGTCCTATGGAAAAAAGTCAAATGGCAAAGTTGTAGGTAATAAAAAGATCTAAAACTTTTGTATTTACACTTTTTTCACCTAACCTCAAAATTTATGTGAAAAATGCAAAAAACCAAGATTTTGGTTTTATATTTTTATCTTTTTCAAATAAATTTCTTTTTTCATGAAATTTGTTAGAAACTTACCTTTTTATGTCCCAAATACGCTGTAGTTTATTTGATTAGAAATATTTATTTTTGCACCTTATTTTGAATTAATATCGAAAAAGCACCCTAATTTTTAGAAAATGCCAAAAATCGAAAAAGACTCGAATTCGAAATTTCTTTTTTAATTATTATATACAATTTTGAGCCATTTATTTAAATTTACACTTTAATTACTCGAAAAACGTAAGATTACATGTTACAAGTTTACTTAAAAAAAAAAAATGTAAATTAAATAAATATATATAAATATATATATATATAAATTAAAAAAATAAATGTAAATTTTAATAAATGGCTCAAAATTGTATATAATAATTAAAAAAGAAAGTTCGAATTCGAGTCTTTTTCGATTTTTGGCATTTTCTGAGAAGATTTACTATTGTGACATATTTTTTTTTTCACCATCGGAAAGTAGAGATTTCAACGAACAGAAAACATACCAACTTTTTGATAAAAGCTGATATTTTGACGGGTGAATTTTCGATTGAAAATTAGGGTGCTTTTTCGATATTAATTCAAAATAAGGTGCAAAAATAAATATTTCTAATCAAATAAATTACAGCGTATTTGGGACATAAAAAGGTAAGTTTTCACCAAATTTCATGAAAAAAGAAATTTATTTGAAAAAGATAAAAATATAAAACCAAAATCTTGGTTTTTTGCATTTTTCACATAAATTTTGAGGTTATGTGAAAAAGTGCAAATACAGAAGTTTTAGATCTTTTTATTACCTACAACTTTGCCATTTCACTTTTTTCCATAGGACTTTTAGTTTTGCCGGAAATCGAGAAAAACCGTTTTTTACCCTTAAAACTCACCCCCATCCCCTTCCCGACCTCAGATCGCCCGTAATTTATTTTTCCTTTCATTTTTATAATATACCCCTCCTTTTCTAATAGGTTTCATCCTACTATTTTTTTTTTTGTTATAAAAATTATCGACCCTTGTCTAAATATACTTTGAATCAATAAAACAGTTTGATTTGCTCTAAATACAAGAGTTTTAAAATAATTTTGTGATTTTGAATTAAATTTTAAGCGTTTTCATGCAAAATATTGAAATCGATTTACATAGACGGCGCCTCAAAGACGGATATAGAAGGAGAAATTTTAATTGGTTAGGGTGAGGTCTGGTTACTTAGTGGTCAAAGCATTGCCCCTGTAAGACAAAGATCGCGGGTTCAAACCCCGCCTAGACCGATCGATCGATCATTTTGTGACTTTGTTTGAATTGGAGTATTAGAGAGTTTAAATCTCAATAATCGAAGAGACGTATGAGATATCTTTTTACAGTGAAACACAGTGGCTGCTGCAGTTACGTGGAATTCAAGCTGCAGTTGGTATTCTGTATTCTCACTCGTTACGACCCCCACAACTTCACGAGATTTTCACTCGCATTTGCGCAACCAAATACAGTAGGAAATTGCCCGCGCTGACTATTATTCTATACGGAAGAGTTATGTGTTGGTCCTTTTCATATTTATTCATAATATGTTTCTTTTGCTTACTGAATAGGCAGAAAGGGTCTTGTATATTTACTTAGGAAATAAACCCATCACACTTCGTATCGCCTTTAGCGTTTTGTACACAGTTTTTTCTTAGAATATTCTTAAGAAACAAACTATTAGAATTTGGGAACTGTATGCGTGTGAAATAAGTGGGTTGTTAGGTTCGAGCTATGGTGGTATCGAAGGCCATACATTGTCTCAGCAATGACGTCACTAATAACACTGATGGAGAATAAATATTCAAAAGCTTAACAATTTGTAACTAAGTATTTTCTGGTATATTCACGTCTGTAGTTATTTCAGTCATAGGGTTAGCAGTGGTCTATTATACATATGATTTAATCTCACGTAATATCATTCATATTACCATCAAGTTGAACTGCCTAACTGAAAATTCTAATAACACTATCCGACTCAGACACCGAATTCGATACCTTGTGTAACCAATCGTATCCATAACTGCTGCTTCATCAAGGCAGTCACAAAGCTCTTTTGGGATTAAATAACTGAGTTTAATAATACCTATTAGTATAAATTATTCTCAATGAACTTTAAAACAATGCAATGTAAGTTCTTAATTATTGTTGCCCAAATTCTAATGAATTCACGTAACCTCTGCGAATGTAGCATAAAATATCCAGCACATTCTAGTTATTATAAACAAAGCTCTTAAATTGCTTTCAGGTACGCTGGCAAAATAACTTACTCGACATGATACCGTACTGAGAAATTCATACAGATGAACGGGAAATGCGATACACAAACACACAGATTGAGTTAGTTGCTACTAGGGTTGTGATTTTCAACACCTTAATGAATTTAAATCACCTGATTCTTGCTTAGTCTTGACTTAAAGTGAATGAGTTCAGGATAGCGGTATATACCTAAGCAGCAGAGAAATATAATGGTTTGCTTGTACGTCCGGGATGATATTTGCTGCTGCCGTCTAAATAGCCTTGAAAACTGGGACCTGTTAGCTCTATGGGTACGTATAGATCACGGTGGCCACGCCCGTGGCCACACCCGTATCTATGCGTGCCTCCGAAGGTCTACTAGCGGTGACTTGGACACGGCTCAACTGTTGGAGCACCTGCAGGGGTCGGCGGACAGAGTAATTGAGCAGTACCCTACCGCAGTCTTAGTATTCTTGGGGGATTTCAACGCCCACCGCGTAGAGTGGCTGGGGTATCCCAGAACTGATTTTTCTCACGACTTCACCCTGACCTCAACTAAGACACAGAAGCTCTATACTGGACCATCTGCTGACTACGCGCGCGGATACGATGTACTCCATCACCCCTTGGCACTTCAGACCACAGCCTCGTCTGGGCGCAAGCCTTCTTTAGTGGCGGAATGTATGGCACTATAAGTCGGCAGACTAGGACGAATTGCGAGAATACTTCCCATGGAGGCAGCTTTGATTCACCTCAGATGATCCAAGCTTCTGTGCATTAGCAGGCGCTGACGTGATTCTAACGGGCATGGAGTACAATATCGCCAACCGCTAGTTCGCGACAGGAGATAGCAAGCGCCCGTGGTTTAATAGGTCTTGCAGAGAAGCGAGAACTCTCAAGCAAACAAACTCTTGCCAACAAAGTTCCGAATATCGCTAAGGTGAAGCGAAATCTGAATGCTGTCACGAGGTCCAGTGAGAAGGCAACGGCCAGGGCTAAATTTGACTTCATCGGCAGAATTGGTGAGCGACTTCTATCCTGTAGTCGCGCATTTTGCTCGCTCTCCATAGCTGCCGAGGGAAAATTTTGCAAGTCTTGCCTTCCGCTGCTGCAAAAACCCGACGGTAGTCTGGCTAATGGCGCCAAGGAGAAAGTCGATCTTTTAGACTGTTTATACTGAATATTGATGGCGCTTGGTGGAATTAACTACACATATGAATTAATACACTTTACTTGCACCTTGTCACCGTTTATTTTTATTTGACCGGTTTCTACTCTCGGTATTCTTAAGGCGCCCACTCACTAACAGTTTACCAGACGACGGCCGGACGATATAAATCTGTCAGTTAATCGCACTAACCCACACACTAACAATTTCGTTAACGATTTTGGACTGACGACTAATACGATCCGATAGTGTGTGGCCGCCGAACGATTCCGGACAGTTCTAAGCCGGACAGTCCTAGGCCGTCAGGGCAAACGAGCACACGTCTGTCGGTGGCCTGTCGATCGACGTTTCGTGTCAGCTTTTTTTTACGTAATAAATTTAGAATAAAATAATACGGTAAAGTAATATTATTCTTTTGTCTGAGGTGAATAACATTATGAGGACATATACCTATATGACTAGTTTTTACTAAGATTTTATTCAAATTATGTACATAATCATCTATATTTCATATGCACATAGTCCATAAGGTCCAAAATAGCTAACACCTATTTCTTACAATGACTTTCACGTACTTATGTAAAAATTACGTAGTGCAAGCTATTTTCAACCTTATTGACATCGGAACACATCTAGTTTTTTTTCTTATATTCGCGATCAGCGGCATTTATTTATGCGAAAAAACATGTAATCAAGAAAATGTCAATAAGGTCGAACATCGCTTGCACTGTTTCATAGTCTCTGTGTAACTGATATCAGACCATTCCCGGCAGGCGATCGTACGACGCAAAACTGACGCCACAACTGCTAGTGTGTGGTCGCAAAACTGACAACAGGGAATTGCCGGCAGGCCAAAATCGCTTTAGTGTGTGGGCGCTATCGGCTTAGGACTGCAGGCCGCCGGACAGATCAGAAACTGCAGGCAGACTGCAGGCGGACTGTTAGTGAGTGGGCGCCTTTAAAGGTTTACATAACAATGTTAAAAGTTTACAAAGCTTTTTGTCCATCAGAAGCATCCAAGCCGTTGTAGACGGCAGCTGCTTGAACCACATGGACATAAACGCTGGTGTCCCACAGGGTTCCATGTTGTCTCTGACCCTGTTTCTGCTGCATATCAATGACATGCTGTCGGATGACTCCATTCATTGCTATGCGGATGACTGTACTGAAGACGCATGTTATACAGTCTGTGCAAACATCCCTCAGTCCGAGATGGAGGAGAATCGCGAACAACTTGAGACTATTCTCTCGGGAGTACTAGTCCAGTTCAACCCCACTAATACACAAATATGTGTATTCACCGCTAAAAACCCCCATTTATTGTAGGGCCGCAGTTCCTGGGCACACCGCTTACCATCTCCTCGAGTATCAGGCTCCTGGGTGTCGACAACTCAAGTGATTTGCAGCACCGCAGTCATGTAGAAGACAAGGTCAAGCTGGCATCATTGACACTTTGAGTGCTTAACAGGATGATGCAGTACTTCACTGCGGGGGGCTTCACTCTTTCTTCATAAGTCACAGGTCCAGCCCCACATGAAGTACTGCATGCCCGCTTGCCGGCGATGTGGAACCTCTCAGCCTCAGGAGGGACTTTGACTCACTGTGTGTGTTGTGTTCAGATGAATTGTTTGACATGATGCCCACAGCTACATTTTATCATCACACAGTTCATCAATGGCAGGGAATTCATCTTCACACATTTCGACCGGGAACGGTGCGCACCGTACGGTTTGAAAGGAACTTCATCCCGCGCACGCACAAGTTGTAGAATGAACTTCCTGCTGTGGTTTTCCCAAGTGACTACTAAATGAGGTTCTTCAAGAAAGACATTAGAAGGTTTCTTCAGCATGAGAGTAACGCCCCTGGTGTTGCATACCTCCATAGCCCACGGTAACCACTATCCATCAGGTGGATCGTGGGCTTGTCTGCCACCAACCAAAAAAATGTTCATCTGAAATTATCACAATTTTATTCAATTATAAATTAAATATCGAACCCCTAAGCCAAAATATCTAAGTATCACAACAGTAATGTTACCAGTTAAGAAAATTTAAAATACAACTATGAGTAATTTCACCAAAAATTTCACTTAAGTAAATGTTCAACCATTTAATCCCGTCTTGTCCTTGTCAGTCACTTTTCTCAAAACAGAATTAAAAGTCAGTGTGGCAACCCTCAGCACAAACACGGCAGCCGTCAATTTACGTACTGGCCGCATTCATGAACTAGCATGCGGTTAGCGCAGCCTTAGTGTTGCCAACTGTCGTGTGTAGTCCGGATTAAACTGTTTGCGCATTTTTGCCATTTAATTGGCAAGGTTTTTGTACTTTTTTAAACTGCAGTATGTGGCAAATGCGCCAAGGTTTAATTTATTCCGGTTTTGTGTTAATATTATTTTGATGAAAGGGTTATGTAATTAACTGTTTTGTTACAGTAATAGTAATAAAATAAATTATTATAAATAAAAAACCCAACTGATTCTGAAAGGATCAAAAGAAACTTTGGCGGTACCCATATTCATCTGGTTTAAGATTTGCAAATGGAGACCGCCTGCTATAAAGCTAAATGAGACCAATTGCAGTTAAATGTTATGAAAATATGAATGCACGCGTGGTGCCTGTACTTTATTGTATATCCGAGAATTATGCAGTTTTATAGTTGGTAACATTCAGTACCGAGATGTAGGAATTTTGGTTAATAAACAGTTCATTTTAAATTATGAAACTATGAAATAGTGAATTGAATCACGCCCATAGCAAGTGATTATAAAGCAAAGAAAAAAATGTTTTTGATACTTACTTATGCACCGTGAGTCATTGAAAGATATCTAAAAGGGATTGAAATAAAATTGTAGTTCGGCAACTTCATTTCTGAACTATGACTATATTCATTTTCAGCGCTAAGTAATTTCAAAATTTCTACTCAAACTCATAGCAAAATCCTATTTTGTAATGAATTTTATCTACTTCGGTTTCGTGATATTCGGATTTTCAACTTTACAGCGGTTTGAATATAGTATGCATATTGCTATCCTGTTTTAATAGAAAACCTTACTGCAATACTGTCTGAGTATCAGTATGAATCGTCATAAATTCTAAAATAATATGAGCAAAGACATTTTCACATAGCCATCCATCCATTATAATCTATGCATCCAGCCATCTGTAGAATTTACTTCGAAATCAAGTCAAATTCAATAAACATTTTTAAAAATGGAACGCAATAGCATTCGATTCTTTTGATTTAAAATCAAAACAATCGAATGCTATATGGCTTTTTCTGCTTGAATACCTTTGCAATATAAAGACAATGTAAATATATTTAAGAATACACTTTATTATCTTTATCTTTGTTTTATTTGCAACCTCGTAGATAAAATGTTGTATGCAATTGCATAAATAGTTATTTTCAATGAGACAAAAAATTAAACCTAAAAATCATTTTTCGTATAGGGAGCATTTTCGAATTCACAAAAAGAATAAAAAGACGTTCGAATTTTAAAAACCAATGTCACCAGCTATCCCGCACTCGATTGGCCTCAGTTCAGTTCCATTAGCTAATTGCAATTGGCCGTGATTCAGGCCACATTTCACTCTTCGGCCAATCAAATGAGATTCGAATTTTAAATACTAAAGTAATTTCAACTTTGTTGAGTGCGGTCGGCAATGCGATGAAAATGCCAATTGCACAATTTATGTTCTTCGTTTAAAATCAGTTTTGTAATTAATTGGGACATTTTGGTCGTTTTTGACGTTCAATTTCTGTATAATTGGTTCTTGATGAATAAAAAGAAGTACCCTAAATCATTTCTTTGTCCCTAATTGCTCTTATTTTAGAGAATCTAAAGCCTTTGTTCTTTCAATCTATTAACCGTGAAGAATATTCTTCATAAAGCTTAAACCGTTATTGCAAATGAAGAGTGTTGAGAAACTAAAGTTCAACATCTCTTGATAAGAGCTCTGCGCCGCAAGAACATGACTGTGTTAAAAGTAGTGGCTAACCTTGTACGTGGAGCTACGAAACAATAGAGAGCACTTTATTATCAACTATTCCTATTTTATTTGTTTCTTATATACTTTATTGTTCGCCTATTGAAAATTTAAAGAAAATAAAGTTATACCAAGTACTATATCAGTTCTGTGTTTATGCAATCCGTATGCGACATGAACTTATAATTTTTTTTTCGTGAGAAGGTAACACACATACTGACTGACATTGGTCGCGTTGTTTCCTTCTAGACATTCCAGTATTTTCTAAAGAAAAATGTGAACCCACAATTAACACAAACAATCCCAACAAAAACCTTTGAAACAAAAATAACGCATCCTATAAAAGAATAAGAGAATTCATATTGCTTTTTTTATCGTGCGGGAAAACCCCACGGATACCTCCCCCGCCGCAGCCAGAGGGGGAATTTATGTCGGACTCGAACCGACTAAACCGCACGTCGTCCGTGGGTCGAAGTTCAAGGCCGAAGGTGAGGTAGCTATAGAGCATATCCCTTGTACCCCGGCTAACCCAGGGCCATCTCTCTCGATCTGGCCCTCTTCGGGTGGGGGGGATTATGGGTCCCCAGCTCGTCCCCGGTACAATCTACACTGATACCATGCCTGCCATAGGGGATTATTTTGTCGGGCTGGGACTGACTAAAAGCGCACGTCGTATCGTGTCACATTTATCGGGATGGAAGGTTATTAAGCCATTTTAATCGAGCCTACCCTAAGCCATCTACAGTTTTAAAATAGACCTCTTGTGTGTGGGTAGCATGGTGTCTGCATAGAACCCCGAAAATAGTGAGCAACAGGCGGCCGCACTTGTCCCCTCACGCCAGCGCTTGGAGAACCAGCTCTCCACTGTGCCCTCGTCTAGTCATACGGCATACGGACACGTGGAAAACTTCCGCAGCCCTCTACACCCAATTCGGCCAGAATTAAAATTTACCGCAAATATTCTCTGTAGATTTGTTCGCTTCGGAGAGCATGTTAAGCTGGGGCGGTTGCCATACGAACAAATTTAGCAGTCGTTACGAGTAATTGGGGCTTTAAAAAGTCCAACAACTGGTCTAACTGCAAAGCTTCGATATCACCTTTCCACCTTTGGGTTGTGAAGGTCGAATGGCAGTCGCTTTTCGGAAAATATCGAAATTCAGCCAAATCCGCATTTACACTGTTAAAGAAGACCCCAGACTCAGAAGTTAAAGCTTCGGATGTGATTGGGATTTACGCTAGGATGAAGAAGATTCTCAGTAGTAAGTTCTTTGATCGTGAATGCGAATTTAGAAATGAGCAAATTTTTTTTTAAGAATATTAGCAACCGAAATTATCGAAATTACTAATATTCTCTCTAACCCCTCCAACTAAGCTAAATTGCTTGTGCTAGGAGTTGGTTCACGTCGGTAGTGTAATGGCCAGGATTTGAACCCGGGACCTCTCGATCGTGAGGCTGACTCCATAACCACTAAGCTACCGACACTAAAATAGAAAAATAAATAACTAACTGGTTTTTAGATATCCTCTCCATTTCTTCACGGCTCGTTGTTCAGAAGCTTTATTAGAGGGTAAGAGGGTAAAGGCCTTTTGCGTTAACTAGAGGGTTTCCTTCAACGATTTATCTAGAACACTCTCGTTAGCGTTTAAGTTTCATAAGTTTTTGTTAGGTAAAATGAATAATATTATATCACATTTGTTTTCAACCTTGTTGGTAACGTTAAATAAGCTTTTAAACCTCACTAGAAGTGAAAACAGTGCTAAAAAAATGGATTGTTCTGACAAATCAAATGGGTTACTTTCCTTATTTGATTCTTATTCAATTACTTTAGCCTTCTTCACCTGAGCACCAATCCTCGTTGCATTAAAGCTATCACTTTGAACACCTAAATTAAAAAAAAAAAATATTGACCTTTATGGGTGCGACTGCGAAGAATGACACGTTTTCATTAACTCGAGCAAAACCGGTAAAAGATTATTATAAATACAGAATTAACTGTATATGTTATCCTTTCATTTCTAAAACTTGTAAACCGATGAAACATCGCATTCCCTTGTTAATATAATTTTTACTTGGCTCTAATAATATAAGTACGTCAACCGTCTCAAAAACATAAAATTATTTGTGTTAATTATAATTTGTAATTAATTTGCACCTACAAATTAATTTCAATTTAATATACCTACATAGTCAAGCCACTATCCCATGAGGGTGGACAGTGACACTATCTTTCTACTTGCTACGTTCGACTATTTTTTGCCTTTTCTACTTTCATAGTTGAGTACTTTCCCGTAGTTAAAATAAGTTATGTAACTGAACTTAATGAATTAAGAATGGTAAAGGAAATGTAAAATATACACCGATTCTTATTTTATCGTTTTTATTTTATTTTCAATCATCCACCCAAAATATATAGTAGATAATATGACTATTAAATAAAATGACATCACTAACAATTATCCATACTAATATTATAAATGCGAAAGTAACTCTGTCTGTCTGTCTGTCTGTCTGTCTGTCTGTCTGTCTGTCTGTCTGTCTGTCTGTCTGTCTGTATGTTACGCTTTCACGCCTAAACCACTGAACCGATCTTGATGAAATTTGGTACAGTGGTAGATTAGAGCTTGGGAACGGACATAGGCTACCTTTGATCGCGAAAAGGGGGGTAGAAGGGGGGGGACTAGGGCCTTGGGATGAAAGTTTGCCATTTTTGAAGATTTCCTGATGAAATTTGGTACAGAGATAGTTTAGAGCTTGGGAACGGACATAGGCTACCTTTTATCGCGAAAAGGGGGGAAGAAGGGGGGGACCAGGGCCTTGGGATAAAAGTTTATCGTTTTAGAAGATTTCCTGATGAAATTTGGTACAGAGATAGTTTAGAGCTTTATCGCGAAAAGGGGGGAAGAAGGGGGGGTCCAGGGCCTTGGGATAAAAGTTTATTGTTTTAGAAGATTTCCTGATGAAATTTGGTACAGAGATAGTTTAGAGCTTGGGATCGGACATAGGCTACCTTTTATCTCAAAAAGGGGGATAGAAGGGGGGGACTAGGGCCTTATTGGGATGACAGATTGTCATTTTTGAAAATTTCCTGATGAAATTTGGTGCAGAGATAGTTTAGAGCTTGGGAACGGACATAGGCTACATTTTATCGCGAAAAGGGGGGAAGAAGGGGGGCCCATGGCCTTGGGATAAAAGTTTATCGTTTTAGAAGATTTCCTGATGAAATTTGGTACAGAGATAGTTAAGAGCTTGGGAACGGACATAGACTACCTTTTATAGCAAAAAAGGGGATAGAAGGGGGGGGGGGACCAGGGCCTTGGGATGAAAGATTGTCATTTTTGAAGATTTCCTGATGAAATTTGGTACAGAGATAGTTTAGAGCTTGGGAACGGACATAGGCTACCTTTTATCGCAAAAAGGGGTAGAAGGGGGAGGGGGGAAGGGGAATAGGGCTATGGGATTAAAATTTCTCATTTTTCAATGGCACAAAAAAGGGGGTGAATATGGCATAAATAGCAAGAATTTCTTTTAAAATGTCCTCATGAAATTTGGTACAAAGGTGAATTAGAGCTTCGGAACGGACATAGTCGAGTAGCGAACCAAATATTGAAGGGAGTGGAGAGGCGAGTAGAGATTGTTATAGGAACGAGTGGATAGGCGTGTAAAGATCGAAAGTCGAGTAGAGTCGACTACAGGGGCGAGTAGATATGCGACTAGAGAGCCAGTGGAGAAGCGAGTATAGAATCAAATAGAATGCAGTAAAGAGTTGACTAGAGAGACAAATAGGGAGGCGAGTGGAAAGATGAATGTAGTGGCGAGTAGAGATCGAATAGAGAGTTGAGTAGAGGTGCGAGTAGATAGGCGATTGGGGAGAGTCAAGTAGAGAGGCGAAAAGAGAATCGAATGGATGGGCAAGTAGAGAGGCCAATGGAAAGGCAAGTATAGAGAAGAGTACAAAGTCGAGTAGAGAGGGGAACAGAGAAGTCAGTAGAGAGTCGAGTATAAATTCAAGTATAGAGGCGAGTAGAAAGTCGAACAGAGGTGAGTACATAGTCGGGGACAAAGTTGAGTAGAGAGGCGAATTTAAAGCTCAATAGCGTCGGATCAACACTAAGCGATAACCGACATCCACGCGGGCGGAGCCGCGGGCAACAGCTAGTTTCATATAAATTTCCTTATAAATTACCGTTTTGACGTTCAATAAAAAGTAACTAATTTGACTACTCAGCCAAATACCCAATTGGGTATTTGGTTGAGTAGTCAAATTTATAAGGAACATTAAATGAAAAAAATATTAATGATGTCATCATTTTTAATAGTCAAATCATAAATAAGTTCAGCTAAAGAATTTTTTAAACAACAGGAATATACCCAATTATTTTCAGGCAGATAGATGCTTATAGAGGTGATCCGGGCGTCAGAGGACACTCAATGACCGTCCGTCCTCCTTGAGCGATGCAGGGTGGTGAAAGATGGAGACACCTGTTACCCTATCACCTTAGCAGAAACAGGTCGAGGCGACAACGCCGCACGCAATACGGGTTACCATATAAAACTAACGGCAGATAAGTAGATACTTGCCGGGTGGAATATTATAGGAGTTCAAGTCAAGAGGCCTGGGGGTCTAAAAAGGCCATATAACGAGTAACTTTATGAATTTCCAGTGGATCTCAATAGATAAAGATTAAATTCGAAAAATGGTTACTCATATGAGATTTTTTATCAGTCTCCTCTCCTACTGGGTGGTTTAAAAAAGAACTACGAAGGCTAAAGCGGGAGCTCCGCTCCATTTCGCTCCCGCCTTAGCCTTCTAACCTAACCTATCTGAGTCGGGGTGCCTAAGTAGGGGTGTTAACTATAATGAATGAAAAGAAAAAACAGATACAATTCAACGAAAGACTACAAAAAAAAGACGGGTTGCACTCCGGGAGTGCCGACAGAAGTTAAAACTTTTTCTTTCTTTCTTTCTTCGCTATATACAGAGAAAAAGATAAAAAGAACACATCATATCATACCATACCTATAATATAGCGCCAATCATAGAACCTATTACTAATTTTCTGTCAGAAGAAATTAATGAATTACAAAAAGAAAAAATAATCACAAAAAGTAATAAATTACAAAAAGTGTCAGGAGCCCAGGTTCGAACCCGGTACTATCTGAAACCATAAGGACTTACAGTCGAAGCGCTTACGGCTAGGCTACGATGCTTCTTAACGCATCTAACAAAATAACAATCTGTAGCTGTTGTAATGTTGTATGACGTCAGTCTTCGGTTACGGTTCAAAGGTCAAGTAATCCTTACGCGAGTTTAACACTTTTTACCCATCCAACGCTGCTAAAAAGTATTCACTTCAAAAAATCTGTCAAAGTAGTGGTCATTCGAAGATGTGTCTTGTCTAAGTATTGTCTGTCGAATAATCGTCTGTCGAAGTAGTGGTAATTCGAAGGTATGTGTGTTTTGTCTTATAATTTTCTGTCGAAGCAATGACTTGTCGATCTATATGTTTTCGAAGTTCGCTACCTACATGTCGAAGTATTGTACTGTCTAAATTCAGTTCGTAAGTGTTCTGGCTGAAATTTGGAACAGGAATAGATTTTAGATCAAATTTCCACGCATGCCAAGCCGTAGGCAACATCAAGTTAACAATAAATATCATTAGTTCAAAAGCTTTAAACACCGTGGTCCCATCGGATCAGTAATTGCCCAAGTTTGGTGCGAATACTCCGACAGTATTCCAACTATCCGATTGTGCAAACTGTGGTCAATTTAACTTTGGCTGCAGTGCCGGACTTTGTGGTCATATCCCTTTGTGTAACACGGTGTGTGGTGGTGTGTCTGTCCGTCGAGTCTAGTTGTAAGAGGATTTACTTTATGGACACTTTGTGCTACGTCTGTGGCAACTGGACTTAGGGTCTTTCTAAATTAGATTCAGAAAATAGTATGCATCATTTAATCTTATTCGAGAGTTATTGCTTACTATCTAAAGCTTTGTCATAATGGGATAAGGTAGGTAAGGAGTTAACTGCTTGAGTATTTTGTCGCTTTGTTTGAGTGACTCTTGCAGTTTACAAAATGGGAGTTTTAGTCTAAATTCCATTTACTAAATTGAGCTAAAGTTTGGCCAATATCAAAACTAGCTGATGTCCGCAGGTTCGTCCAGATGGAATTTTGATCTCGTTTCAGGAACCAATGGGAACCGCTTCCAGAGATAAAATTAGTAGTTCTGTGAACAGTAGACCTCGCAAGCATTCTTTTTTTTTCACACCAACCTCTGAGGAATAAAGTTTCAGCCAAAAATCATCAAATGATGAAAATCGTTTTAGAAAAGCTCCCAGACCGGAACTGACAAAGACTCGCTCACTTCGCTCGCTCTGTTAAAACGTCAAAGTTACCTATACAGGGTGGAAGAGTTTAACCTTACCTGGTGGGGAAGTACTCTAAATACTTGAGATAGCGAAATTTCATTCAAAGGAAACATTCTTTTATTTATAAAAACAAACAAAACATTCATAGATTCTTGAAAACTCGCTTGCCAGACCCGGTAATCGAACCGACTAAAATCCAAAAAAATAACATCCTGTATTTTTATGGCATCAATCGATAGTGTCAATATTTGCACTGAGCGGGGATCGAACTCGTGCCACCTGCGTAGCGGCCGCGTTCACTACCGCTCCACTACAGAAGATGTTAATTGAGCCCTGAGACGGCGTGCGGTATTAGTCGATTTGAGTCCTATGTAAATCCCCTACTGACCAGTGGCGGTATCCGCAAGAAAAAAAAAGTTATTTTATTTAAATATCGAATTTAATTGTTAGTTGGATATCAGATGAGCCTTCTAATCAGCGCTTTATTTGGTCAAATTTAATTTATAAGTTTAGATTTCAAGGATTTCTTTTCATTTAATGTACCATGATTGTTAGAGATATTGATCCTTATGATTGATATATCTACATAATAATTTCCCTATACTTATAAATAGTAGTGATGTTGGGTTTTAAAGAAGAAGTATGAAGGAAAATAAAGCTGACAACGCTGTGGCAATGAGAAATTTGAGATGTACAGCTGGGGTGAAGTTGACGGATCGAGTAAGAAACAGCGTGATAAGGGAACGTTGTGGCATGGTTGAAGATGTAGTGACTAAGATAGAGAAAGGAATGCTTAGATGGTTCGGACTTGGAGAGGATGAACGAAAGAAGACTGACGAAACATGCTTATGAACTGAGGGCGATTGGGCAACCCAGTAGGGGTTGACCTAGACATTGTCAATTAGATCGAAGTCATTTTGAAGAAAGACGAAAAAGGTAGGACACGTCGGTATTTCCGTCCAATTGAATAGTCCGAATGGGGAAGACCTCCGCGCTACGAAATACCGCGGCCATAATAACCTCGTGTTGTGTTACCTGCAGTGAGTAGGGTAGCCAGAGCTCACTGGAGAATTTTGTGCTGTCAGTGTGAAGACCTAAAGCTATTGCTTTGTCTTCTACACTGACGGCACAGAAACTCTCTGTGTTAACAGGGTTGGCAGCACGAGTGTGACTCCCCTGGTGTTGCACACGTCCATAGGACACGGTAACCATTTTCCATCAGGTGGACCGTGTGCTTGTCTGCCACCTCAGTAGTCTAAACAAAATACCATGTCAAGAATACCCGAAATTGTCGAGCATATGGAAGTAGAAGATGCGAAAGATGTATGCCAGGATCGTAGCAGGTGGAAACATTGTGATCTCTGCCCACCCCACTGGTAAGGAGGTGTGACTGTATGTATGTATGACATTTTTTAATTTCTGTAAAAAAAATCACTTTTCAAATACTTAGAGGTATAATTCACTCTGAGAAAAGCTAACCTCCCTGAATATTTTTAGCATTTTCTTATACGGTAAATTTTTGTTGACTTTTAAATGAAAGCATGAAATAAAAATAAGGATATTTCCTCTCATGTTTTAACCATAAAAGTGTGACACCATTTGTGAAATTAAGGCGCAGCTTAGGGCCTTTTTAATGAGGGGAAAAGTGGGTCGGCCCAGCCAAGCGAATCAAATTTTTCTCCTTGCTTGCTTTTAAACTCTGTGGAATAAGTTACAAGATGTGATAAACAAGATTATGTTACACTCTAAGCAACAATCTATTTTAATATTGGGCACGTCAACTTGACTTCATCTCACCTGATGGTATGCTGAAGGTAAAGTCTCAGAAATGAAGATCGCACTAACAGACACCTACGATGTTACAATGGTGGTCTTCAGCTGGATGGCCTCAATTAGCCCACCGCTACCCACTGTTGGACACATGCCTCTCCCAATGTGCGCCATTTCGTCCGATCCTCCGCCTTTCGCATTCAGTCTATCCCAGCCACCTTTTTAACCTATAGTATCTTATAATATGTTATAGTATCCTACTTTCCGTTTGCCTCTGCTCCAACTGCCATCGGTCCTTCGACAGACGTGGCCAACCGGCCGTGCCACTTCTGCGAACTATGTCGATAACTTTTATTCTTGGTCGAATTTCATAAACAAAAAGATTTCAAGAATTTCTTAAAGTCAATTTCGAATTTTGAACGGTAAAACAGGAAATTCTAAATGCTTTTGTGTTGTGATCGCAAGTGACAAGCTTTATAAGCACATAAGGTGGCGAGAAAAAAAAATTAGTAGAATAAATTAAATGATTTACAAAAAAATAATGTAAATATACGAAAATTAATCGCTCCACAAGGAGCGCTCGTTTGTTTTGTGAAAGAAAAATAATTATACTTAAAATGATTTCGAAGTTTAATAAGAATAGCACTTATTTACTTGAAATACAATATTTTTTTATTACCAGGAAGCGCCTTTGGACTTTCCACTGATAGCCTTTTTGTTATTTATCATATTAGATAACCTTTTTGTTCCGATATTGTTCATTTTTTTCATTCCCTTTAGTGCCTATATCATGTCTCTGATCTCGATGTACCTATCGACATAGGCCCTCCAACTCTTCCCATTGTGCTATGTCCAGCTCTCTAGCTGCCCTTTCAACCTTTCATACCTTAGACCACACTTAATAAGGATTAAAAAAGAAACTTGCGTAAAATGCAAAGCAAAAAATATATGCGAAGAAATCTAAAGTTTTTCGCTTCCGCTGAGCAACACAGTTATATTGAGTACACTTCAAATTGCGTCTGAATAACGTTACGGTTAGGATACTTTAACGTTGTTTTAATATAGCACAACGCGGGAGTGTTGAAGCACCTTCAGCTTAACGTGCCGGACGGATATGTGTCTAAATGTAGACGTCCACAGCTGTTACGTGTACAAGCAGCTAGGACTACTTACGCGCAAAAAATCCGCTAACACGTACAATACGGGTTCTGAATGAGGTACATAACAGAATAGACATATTCTCGGATAGTTTGAGGGAACTCACAAAAGTGATAATGTTTATTGTTTGCTATAGCACATTCACGATTACGATTGTGTAGTGTGGGCGCTCAACAGGGATGAGTTATATAGAGGCGCCCTATGGAGAGCCGTAATATAATTGCTTGTTCGATTGCTACATATATATTTTAATAAATTAGATTCAATGTTAACAATAAAAACAAAAAAAAAAAGGTGAATTGGATAGGTTTGATATAACTAGTTTGGAAACTGTGTGTCTTCGACTTATGTAATTTACATTTACACTAGCGTCACTATTGTATTAGGTTTGACATGTACCTGTAATGATAGTGTAAAAGTTGTAATAAATAAATATCTTAAGAGATTTTATCTCCTTACGTGAATCGATTTAAATAGAAAACCCCGCGATCTTTGCCTCACAGGGGCAATGCTTTGACCACCAAGCTACCAGACCTCACCCTCACCAATCCAAATTTCTCCTTACATATCCGCCTTTGAGGTGACGCCTAGACCGATTAATTTTCTTTTTATAAATTTTTTTTTTATATTTAAATCGATTCGAATATTTAGCATTAAATATTGTTACGAGCGTGGGGGTCGGTTTAAATAGAAAATGCGAGGACAACCGTTGAAGACAGATTTTATTCAGCTGCACTTAACTTACAGCAAAGCGCGTACAAATTCGATAACTCTTCCTTACACAATACACAGTCACTTGTATAATCGCACTGTATCGCTTCGCACACTTTATCGCAATGATCGCTTCGAATTCTAGTCGTAGACTAACTTGAGCAGCGGCTGTTAGCTCGCCTTTTATATAGGGCGCGGCCGAGTAGCGAAAGATCGAGAAAAGACAGGTACGTTCTGAAAAAGACAGGAACTTTCTGGGAGGTTCTATTAGGTCTTGTGTCTCTTTCTAGCCTGACGTCTCGTTCTATTCATTCCATTCCTTCTAGAACAGTGACGTCAAGGCATGCTGTCTCTTTCTATAGTGCCGTCTCGCTCACTCCTATGAAAATTTGGCCATATATTGAAGTGGCCAAGCGCCGGGCGTAGCACTACCCCCTTCTTAGACATGCTCGTCCCGAGCATTATTAGATCCGTAGTATCTCGCCAGTCGGTCAACATGTACAACCTTCAAGGGGCTTCGCTGGTTGCGTTGTATCCGGTATGTAACGTCATTGATCCTGGTGACAACTTTATACGGCCCTTCCCAGGTTGGAGACAACTTCGGAGATTTGCCTTTACGACGCATCGGATTGTGTAGCCATACCAACGAGCCTTCGTCGAACCCGGCTTGATGAGAGTTGCGGTCGTATCGGGTTTTCATTCTTTCGCTTGCCTGGAGCCCAGATTCACGGACGTGGGTGTGAACGTCATTTAGTCTATCGCGCAATGCACTAGCATATTCCGTGATTTCTTGCGGTGAATCTGGAGGACGTCCAGTCAGTAGATCAGCCGGTAGTCTCAGTTCTCTGCCAAAGTTTGCACACGCAGGCGTCACCGTTGTGTTTTCATGTATCGCTGTTCTATAAGATAACAAGAACAAAGGAATATGACTATCCCAGTCCTTCTGGTGGCTCTCAACAACCTTAGCCAAATGCCTTTCCAAGGTTTGGTTAAATCTTTCAACCATTCCTTCAGACTGCGGATGATATGGGGTGGTCCTGGTTTTATGAATACCCATTATCCTACAGGTTTCTTGAAATACCTGTGATTCAAAATTCCTTCCCTGGTCACTGTGTATTTCCAGAGGAACTCCATATCGGCAAAACACTTCCGTGACTAGTCTTTCCACGACTGTAGTTGCTTCCTGGTTAGGTATGGCAAAAGCCTCCGGCCATTTAGTAAAGTAGTCCATTACTACTAGGATGTATTTGTTTCCAGACTCCGATACAGGAAATGGCCCTGCAACATCCAATGCAATCCTTTCCCAAGGCGCTCCAACATTGTATAGCTTCAATGCGCCCCTGCTCCTTGTATGAGGCCCTTTTACCGATGCGCAGCATGTACATTTCCTACACCAATCTTCAACATCCTCACGGCAATGAATCCAATAGAATCGTTGACGAATCTTCATCAAAGTCTTCTTCACACCAAGATGACCGCCTGAAGTTCCGTCATGAATTGATCTCAAAACCTCATTAATTTTAGTCTTTGGGACAACCAACTGTAGATGTGAGTCTTTCCCGTTTGCAGACTCCCATTTTCTACACAGGACTCCATTGTGTATCACGAGGCTTTTCCATTGTGCCCAGTAGCTCTTCGTAGCTGCACTCATTTGGGAGACATCACTCCATTTCGGCTTAGGTGTTCCTGTCCTTATCCAATCGAGAATAGGCTTGATGTCTCGATCCTCTTGCTGTGCTTGCTGCATGGCTTCGCTACTCCATTCATCGCTGACAGTAACAGTCCTAATCGTTCTAACCGCCACACTGTCCTTAGCTTCTTGCCTGCCACAATGGTTACGTTCCACCGGACAAGGTCTTCGAGAGAGCGCATCTACATTTCCATGCGCTTTCCCACTCCGATGCTCTCGTATTCCTGGCTCTTCAATCTGTCGCGCCGCTTGTTCTTGGCCATTACCATATTGAGTCCGTTTCGGGCAGCTAGGCCGAATATGTCCTTGTTCTTTGCAGAAATAACACCTGGGGGCGAATTTCCGACGGTACACACGTTGCTCATTTGTTGAGATCTCACGCAATCTATGTCGTCGAGGGTCATGTCGAACAGCCTCCACTTCAAGGGCGTGAGCAACAGCATCTTTAAGGGTTGCATGGTGACCCAGGCGGACGGCAGCTCTCACCTCCAAGTCTCTAATCCCGTCAATAAAAGCTTGCACCAAAATGCTGTCAAGAAATGACGAAGAAGCTCTTTGGTAAGCTTTTCTCACGAGCTTTTCCAAAGCCCACTGCTGCAGAGACTCATTAAGACGCTGGTTTCTGTCCTTCAATTGGGCACGGTAGACATGTTCCAAGTGACTATCACCGTAACGTGATTCCAACGCTTCAAGAAGGCGGTCGTAAGTCACTTCACCTCCAAGCGCCTCTAAAACACTGAGTGCTTGGTCCCGTAACCCCAATGTTAATGCTGTTTTGGCTTGCTCCTTATCCCAACCGTTCGCCTTTGCCACTGATTCGAACTGCAGTTTGTATGCAGTCCACGAGGAGGTCCCGTCAAATGGCGGTACTTTGAACTTTCCGACAGTCTGTGCAGATGAAATGGTTACAGAGCCAGCTGTTCCGCAAGCTATTTTCGTCTCCAATTTTTTTACGTTTTGAGCCACAGACTGCAGCCGTTCCTCATAACTCTCAAATTTCTCGTCGATGCTTCCTAATTTTTCGTCGTGGCTTTCTAATTGAACGTCGTGGCAGTCGAGCTTGTCTTGCACTGAATGAATTTCTCTTTGCCATTCTGCTTTAGACTCTTTCAAGAAGGCAAATAGATCTTCTTGTTGTTCCCGGAGCTGAACCTTTAGTTGTAAGGCCTGCTCTTCTTGGCGACGGGCCTGCTCTTCTTGGCGACGGGCCTGCTCTTCTTGGCGACGGGCCTGCTCCTCCTGTTGACACTGGAGCTGTGCCTTCAATTGCAGAGTCTGCTCTTCCTGGCGACGGGCCTGCTCTGCCTGGTGACGGGCTTGCTCCTTCAATAAGGTCATTATCGCGCTCAGGTTAATTTCCGATGATGATCTTGAAGCACCCGACGACGTACTCGGAGTACCCGCAGCCTCTTCCGCGGCCTGGCTTCGGGTTTTAACCCCCTCCCTGTCGTCTCTCGGCGTTATCGGCATTTACTATCCCACTTCTGACACCAGTTGTTACGAGCGTGGGGGTCGGTTTAAATAGAAAATGCGAGGACAACCGTTGAAAACAGATTTTATTCAGCCGCACTTAAATTACAGCAAAGCGCGTAGAAATTCAAAACTCTTCCTTACACAATACACAGTCACTTGTATAAATCGTACTGTATCGCTTCGCACACTTTATCGCTTTGATCGCTTCGAATACTAGTCTTAGACTAACTTCAGCGGAGGCTGTTAGCTCGCCTTTTATATAAGGTGCGGCCGAGTAGCGAAAGATCGAGAAAAGACAGGTACGTTCTGAAAAAGACAGGAACTTTCTGGGAGGTTCTATTAGGTCTTGTGTCTCTTTCTATTCATTCCATTCCTTCTAGAACAGTGACGTCAAGGCATGCTGTCTCTTTCTAGCCTGACGTCTCGTTCTATTCATTCCATTCCTTCTAGAACAGTGACGTCAAGGCATGCTGTCTCTTTCTATAGTGCCGTCTCGCTCACTCCTATGGAAATTTGGCCATATATTGAAGTGGTCAAGCGCCGGGCGTAGCAATATGATTAAAAAAACTAATTCAAAAAAATCCTTACGTGAATTCTATCAGTAGGCCAGTAGTCACTCTAACAAAAATTAAGGAACGGCAAACGATTTACTATCACTTCAACCGTTACAGGAAATCAGAAAATTCACCCTAGCATGTATTAAATAAATCAGTCGCGTAATATTTGAAATGTATTTCATCCAGCGGACTCTGTTTATGGAGCCTTCCTGCTACGGTTTTCCCAAGGGATTATGGTTATTCAAAAGGAGCATGTGAGGCTTTTCAAATGGTAGACGTGCGAGGTTTGCAATTCCCGTGTCTTGCCCTTGATATTATGGAAGTATATCTACGAGAATAGTTACAGCTATTTAAAGATGTGAAACGACTATTATGATGCAAAAAATCTATTTACTTGTTAGGAAAAACTTTAAGATTTGATCTAGGTAATACTCGTATTGTATGTATTAGTTTGTGAAGTTGTATCAACGTTTGTAACTCAATCTCGCTCAAACGACTGAACCGATCGTACTGAAATTTCGTACAGGGATAAATTATTGTCTTCATTAACATATAGGCAGCTTTGACTGCCATTTAACTTTCCAACCCCAAGACCCTATGCTAGAGCCTCATCCGATAGTTAGTAGGTGTACTAATGAACAATTTATTCTAGTTATATCTCTAAATACATGAAGACCTTCTATAGGAATGTGGGTGTGCCATTAATAAATTCCTCTAGCCCTTACAGTCCGTAACCATATGTTACGGTTTTGTCCCAATTATTTTGGATGTCTGCTAACTAAATTTATTGAGAGTTACTCATAGACTAAGTCGCGCTTGTGTCTCGGACCGACTATTCTAAATCCTAAATCTGCGAACTGCTTCAAACACACTGCATTGTAAGTGTGTAAAGAGTAATTTATGAAGTTACAAGTATTATTGGCGGCGTATATCGTAACTTCAAGTCACAGAGAGACGAGATATCATCTTTGATTGATGGCTTTGAGCTCCTCCGTCGCTGTATCGCCCCATGGCCCATGTTAATAAATAACACCTAAGTTTGCCTCTGGTTATTATTTCTACACAGAGTCTAAAAGAAGAATGGCTAAAATTTTCTATTTTCGTTCCTGAAATAACCCTGTTTTCGACTATAAAAGCGGGTAATAAACACTAAAACAAATTGTATCTCGTAATGAATCCAAAACTTTGCACATTAAAGGGTTATTGTTCCAAACAATCATTCATATTCACCTATCATGATCTTTCTATTGTAGTTAACTATTGAACTACACAAAAACGAGTAAAATAACGTGTTCTTTTTTTTAATCACAATCAAAATCATAAGGAATTGCACAATTAATATTTCATAATATGTACAAATAAATAAACAATGGCGTACTTTCTCATTTTAAGTAAGTAGACAGCCAATAATGATCTATATTTAATAAAATTAATCTCTATTTCCCTTGATCACGCCATTGCGCATGAACGGCTAGACCGATTTCACTAATTCTTTTTTTAGAGTGTCACTGGCAGTACGGGGATGAAAAATGAGGAGAAAAATTAAAAAAGGGCTACAGAATTCCACGCGGGTAAAGCCGCGGACATCAGCTAGTTAAATAATATTATTGTTCTTGATTTTCTAAATAATTCAATTAATGCAAAATAAGACTCTGGGGAGCTAGGGCAGAGAGGCCAAAAGCCTTGTGAGGGCGATTGGGCAGAGGCTCATGGAGGCCACTGGTGACTCCGGCTCCGGATCGTTCCTGGTGCAGAGGCTGGCCATTGCAATCCAGCGTGGAAACGCGGCAAGTGTGATGGGCACCTTCGCACCGGGAGCGATCAGTGGTGGGTTATTCGACTAATACAAATAGCAGGTACTAAATTTATATTTGTATTATATACTTAAAATTAAGGTGACATAATATGGATTTATTATTGCATTTTTATCTGAATTAAACCATTAATGCCTTGTTTTTATATTTTTGTTTAAATAATTCTAATGTGCATATTGTAATTAATTTAACAGTTTTAATGAACATTTAGAGTCAAATGAATGCCTTCTGTTTTAGGTCTATTATTATAGATAGGCATAGATATGGCAAATAATAGAACTTCAGTAGTGCCTTCTCCATCGAACGCATCACTGAAATTCTATCTTATTCTAATCCAAGAGACTGCCCTCGAATTTCAGCATTTGTTTCTTATTCATTTTGCAATACAGATATCGATAACGAAACTCTAGAATACTGCTACCCATAGTAGGGGTTTCAAAGCTACTAAAAGGTAAAATAAATATAATTACATAGGTACATTTGGGCAATTAGTTTGATTGCCTGTTTAATGCTTTGTAAACACCAGCGATTTGTATCGCTTACTTTTAAGAGAGGTCCGCTCTTTAAGATTTCTTAGGATAATTAAAGAAATTACAGGTGAAAAATAAAATAAAAATTATGGCACACTGGGAGTGCCGAAAGAAGTGAAAACAGTCTATTTAAAAATTAAAATAAAAAAATTCACAAAAAGAGTATTATTAGTATGTGTAATAGTAATAGTTCCTGTGACTTTGCCTACCAGGCGAGAAGAGATCTCATCACATGAACTGAAACTAATAAGGCAAATATCTGTTTCCACAAAACCACAAATAAAAATCAAATCCACTTACATAATTTAGCAAAACAAAAAAAAAACATCTCACTGTTTTTGCCTACCAAACCACTGCCAATGAATCTATTAGAACAGCGATATTTCTTCTTGTACGTGCAATTTGCTGCTCATACACTTAATAAGATGATGGGAAATGATAATACTCTTTAGATAGATCAAACTGATATATTATCTAACAAAGGGTCTAAAAATATGAATGATAGATGAGAACGCACGGAATGCTTGGTGACCGAATGCGAACTGAATTTATTGCAAAATAATTATAACTGTGAAGTAAACAAAAATGATGATTCGTGCATTTACATGGTTTCGTAATTATGTCGAGCGTAGCTCGTACATGCTCCCAGACGAGGAAGATGAGAGTTAGTAGATGGGCATTGAGATGTGAGTCGAGACAAGGTGATAAAACAATTTAGATTTAACCTAAGATGTTTCTCTGTTAATTATGATATGATTTACAAGGTGATAAACAAACATTTTTTTTTTAATTTTATATTTAAACTACTGTTCCGGTAGTACGAATACCGAGCGAAGTACCGGAGATGTACCGCGATTTTGTTTAAGAATACGCGCACTTGTTTTCGGAGGCACAATAACTTCACTTAGGTCAATTGTTCCATCACTTGTTTCACATTTAGCACACTTTGAACATTCGTTTTTAGATTTTTGTTCGACTGCGTGCGACCTCCCGGCCGTGGCCGCAGTTATCGCTCTCGGGGGCGGCTGCTCCGCCGACAAAGAGTCTCTTCTTTCTTGTTGACAAGACTGACGTTGTACACGTAATTGCTTCACCACATAGATTATACCCGCTAACAAAAGAATACCCATGATAATGTATATTGCAGCGTAGTGGTGGACATCATGCGTAGACACCGTTTCTATGCCTGGCATATTTTCTTTCATGACGTCTATTTGTCTCCTAATTTCTTCTAATTGTTTGCTAGGATGTGGTATACTCTCTGAGGGAATGAAGGTAGATATCGACACGTTGATCATATGATTGATTGGAGCTACTTTTGGAGCCTCAATTTCCGGATAAATCTCAATTTCACTGGTCGCAGATTTATGTGTGTACACAAAGAAGTCAGCTGATTTGATTATGCAACCTGGATTAATTGTTAATAAGCCATTGCCCTGTAGCGCGACGGCGGTAACTTGATCTTCACACAATAGCTTCATATGACACCGGTTACAACAAAAGTAAAAATATTCATTTAGTTTGTTCATGTCTCGCCAGGTATTGGTACAAGGGCTAGATGTAGTCTTGCAAATCCTTGTCCCAGGTATGGTATCACATAAGCTCTGGTCGTCCTTGATATGATAGATAGGTTGCCTTAAATAACATAAAATTAAATTCATATTTTGTTGCGTACATCGTTGAAGGTCTCTTTCTGTAACTGGTATAAGAGCATCTTTTTTCAGGTTAATTGCAGCATATTCGGCTATTGGCACTATTGTTATCATTTGGTTACCAGACAAATAGGGTATCGGAATGAGCTTGAAAGTTTCATACATGTCTCTTCCAATCAGTGGTATTTTAATTTCGATGATAAGAAATTTCAGTGACATTCTGGTTCTCACTTGGAGCAAATTATATATTTCTGCTAAATTAAAATTATCGGTTGGAGAAGACAAATCCTTTGGCAGTTGGCCTGATATAATATTTAACTCATGTGTTAATTGTTCTGGACTGAGAAGTTGGAAGTTGAATTTCCCATTGTAGATATTAGTGACTGTATCTAAGAGGGTCAGTTGTATGTTTTTTAAACTAAACAACAAGTTATTTGCGATCATAGCGGTTTCTAGGAAATCCGATGATAGTGACAGGTTTTGAATTCCCTCCTTAACTTGGTTTAAAGAAGTATCTATAAAATTTAACTTTTGATGTATTAGTTTATGCTGACGTTCCATGGTGTCTTCGGTTCTTTTCAGCAAGTTGAACTCGGCTTCTACTACTGACGTCTGATTTTTCCATAAGGCCGCAAGATGATTTTCGTTACTCCTGATAATAGCGATATCCTTTTCGTACTTTTCAGCGAAATGATCATCTAAAACTCCGAATAGGCTATTCGCTATGTAGCCAACACCGTTTATAAGCCCGCGGCGCCGGCGGCGTTGCCTTTGGATAGTATTAGACTGATAGTTTATTAGAATATTGTTATTATGTTGCAGTTCCCGGAACTCGTGCCGTAATTGTATTATAATTGCGGCGCAGTGTGATTCCATTTTTATTGTTGGACATAATTTCTCCAGATATTCAATGTACTTGCGTAGAGTCGTATTTCCTTCTTGATAAGGACGAGTATTGTAATATAAAACGAGACGCCAGTGGTCTCGTATCAAATGCATATTAGTAATTGAATCAAAATAAAGGCTATTATTGTTTTGCAGTGTCGTAATATTGTACGTGGTTTGTGATGAAGGGGCAATGACCATGAAGAATAGTAATAAAGACATGGCTATTTTGGTAAAACTGATCTGACTGTTACAACGTCGTTTACTCGCTTGATTTTGTTGATTTTCTTGACGTGTGGCCTCTTGTTTTTCTGCTGATGTAAGTATAGAAAGCTTGATAACCGGTCGCTTTATGAATCCGTTCTTTGTTTTGAGTGTTACAACTCTCACATAATTATCACATCCTGGATGAAGCTTCACAACCCTCCCCAGCGCCCACTGACCAGGCGGGAGGTTGTCCTCCTGGATAACGACTACATCGTCAATCTTGATATTTTCCTTTGCTTGTCGCCACTTGCTTCTTGTTGAAAGTTGTGTCAGATATTCGCGGCGCCATCGCTCCCATAAATCCTTGATGATTTTTTGTACTAATTGCCACCTCGTTCGCAGATCCTTTTCCGTGTTATAGATAGTCAATAAGGGGCCACTACCTAAAAAGTGTGCTGGTGTAAGAAAATTAAGATCGTCAGGATCGTTAGATAAAACGCATAGTGGTCTTGAATTTAGGCATCCTTCTATTTGTGCTAGTAAGGTACTGAATTCTTCATAAGTAAGTTGTTGTTCTCCTATCACGCGTTTCAGATGGTATTTTACGCTTTTAACGGCTGCCTCCCACAGACCGCCTGCAGATGGCCATGACGGAGCATTAAAGTGCCAATTAATTCCCATTTTTGATATTTCTAAATGACATTCTTGCTGATCAAGTGATTTTCGAATTTCTTCGTATTCTTGTTGTAGTACTTTGTTGGCGCCTATAAAATTAGTACCTTGATCGCTGTATAAGTGACCTGGGACGCCGCGTCTAGCTGCCAGTCTACGAAGAGCGGCGAGAAAGGTTGAAGAAGTCATGTCAGAGACGAGCTCTAGATGTATAGCTTTAGTGGCCATGCATATGAATACGGCCACGTAACCCTTCGTGGTCTTGATACCACGTCCCTTGTTGGACTTTATAAAAACATGACCTGTATAATCGACGCCCGTGTGATAAAAGGGGCGTGATGGATTCACCCTTGATGGTGGTAAGTCACCCATGGTTTGGGGTGACTTTCTCGGATTTTGTTTTTTACACGTCACACAAAGACGTAACCTCTTTTTTACGGCCCTGTTGCCACCAAGTAACCAATACTTTTGCCTGATAAAGGATGTAGTGAGTTTAGCACCCCCGTGAAAAGTAGTTTCATGCGCTTGGTCGATGATAAGCTCTGCTAATCGGTTATTCGGGATAATCAATGGGTGCTTCATTTCCGGGTCGATATTGGCATGTCTTAATCTACCACCTACTCTCAGTAGACCATCTTCATCTAATAGAGGGTTCAGGCTTAATAATTTACTTCGTCTACTCAAAGGTTTCCCTTGACGTAAACATGATATTTCATCATAAAATTGTATCGCTTGAATTTGTTTAATAATTATGTTCCTTGCCTTTGTTAACTCCTCCACTGATAGGTAATCTGCGTTCTTCCTGAAAATAGATCTATAAATCCAAGCTAGAATTCTAATAGTTTTATTGAGTGAACTGTGCTGCTGTAATAAATCAAGAACAAATGTATTTTCAGCCACTGCAACATTTACTTGTTTACATTTCTTGACCTCCAAATTCGTTGAGAACTCTTGTGTCTCTGCTTCTATATCCGACTCATAGGTTGGTAGCCATGCTGGCCCGTGCCACCAAAGGTCGTGTTCTTTCAATTGGGAAGCAGTCAATCCTCGGCTGGCGCAGTCCGCTGGGTTTTCCTTAGACTTGATATAGCGCCAACAAGTGGGTGGTATTACCGCAGTTACTTGTTTAACGCGGTTAGCTACATAGGGTTTCCACTTCTCTACGTTTCCATTCAGCCATCCCAATACGGCCATGGAATCCACCCAACCAAACATTTTGATGTCGTAATTACTGAGGCATGTCTTGATTTTTGCCATCAATTTAGATAATAGAACTGCTCCGTTGAGTTCCAGTCGAGGCAATGATGTATTTTTGTCAATTGATACTAACTTTGTTTTCCCAGCTACTAATACCACCGAATAATCTTGATCTCTCTTTATTTTACAATAAACTACACAACCGTAAGCCTTGGTGCTTGCGTCGCTGAATCCGTGCAGCTCGATGGTGTCATGTTCCCTTGTTTGCAACCACCGTGGTATTTCAATTTCATTTATGATCGCTAAATCGTTCTGGATTTTATCCCATTCGTGTTTTATTGCTTCCGGTATAGGTTCATCCCATTGTATATTAGCCTTCCATACGTCTTGAAATATAATTTTGAGCTTGATAGTGATAGGGGAAATCCAGCCTAGGGGGTCGTATAATTTGGATATTTCCGACAAAAAGATTCTCTTTGTTAAAACTACAGCCACGGGTGGTGTTATTCTTGAATGAAACAAAAATTTGTCCTCTATGGGGTTCCAGCCCAGCCCGAGTGTCTTCGTGGATTCCACTTGCTTGAAATCAAAGATTTCTTGACTGCAGTTAACATTCTCTAATAATTTCGCTGTGTTTGCCTTCCACTTTCTAAGATTAAAGCCACCGGAACTCAATAGGTTTATTAAATCTTGCTGTAATTGTTTCGCGCATGATATGGAATCGGACCCGTATAAAAAATCATCCATATAGAAACTGCCTTCCAGGGCGTCGGGCGCGGCACTGCCTACATAGTTGAGCCTCTCATCCCGTGCGAGTTGCTTGAGCGTCATCATGGCGAGAAACGGAGCCGCTTTTGTGCCGTACGTGACGGTGGCAAGCTGGTATTCATTTATTTGTTGGTTTCGTTCACTACGCCAAAAAATTTTTTGATAACATTGATCAAGTGGATTGACCCAAATCTGTCTGAACATTTTTTCGATGTCAGCAGTATACGCATATTTGTATTGCCGCCATTTTATGATCAAGTTCTGCAAATCCTGTTGTAAGTTTGGGCCCCTGCACATTACATCGTTTAAGCTAAAACCGCTTGATGTTTTAGCCGACGCATTAAAAACAACTCGTAGCTTGGTAGTAGTCGAGTCGTCGCGGAGCACACAGTGATGAGGTAAATAAAAATTGGGCTTCATATTACTGTTGTCGTCGCTGTCGCTAGCCCCGAGTGTCATATGACCTGACGACAAATACTCATTGATAAATAATTTATATTGATTTGCAACTTCGGGTTCTCTTTCGAACTTTTTCTCCAAATGATAGAACTGGGCCTTGGCTTTATTTTTCGACTCGCCTATTTTTGTCTGATAATTTGCTTTAAATGGAATTCGAACTTCGTATTTGCCGTCATTTCTTCGTACTGTTGTTTCTTGATAATATTGCATGCACTGTTGATCTTCTGTTGTCAAATCTGGTGATTCTGTGATATCTTCTGTTTCCCAAAATTTTTCTATCCCTGATAAATCATTCCGAACTATGTTACATTGATAAGTTTTAACGTTCCCGCTCAAAATCCACCCTAGACGTGTTTGTTGCGCAGTGGGTAAATTCGCGTTTTCCCTACATATACCTTCCATTAAAATAAGGCAATACACATCAGCTCCTAGTAATAAATCTACTGGGCGGCTCTTGTAAAATTCGGGGTCCGCTAGTTTGATATGGTTTAGGTAGGACCAATTTGGTTCGAGGGTTGTATGATTCGGCAAATTTTTTATTAGAGTTTTCATGATAAAAACGTCTGTTTCAAAAGCAAAATCTCCTGCTGTCGACATGCATTGTATATTGATCATCCCTTTGCAATTATTTTCTTTGGCGCCGACTCCTGATATCACGCCCTTACATTTTTGGCGAGGAAGTTTCAGAATTTGGGCTGCATTTTCTGTGATGAGCGAGGTCTGTGAACCTTGATCTAACAAGGCGCGCATTACTTGATATGACCCGTCAACAGCTTTTATCTTGATCATGGCAGTGGGGAGTAAAACTTCCATTGGGTCGCCTTGCAGCGCCACGTGACTGCTACCTTGCATCGACGATGACGCCGGCTGCCCCGTGACTGCGGCCGATGAACTTGTTTCCGGCCGCGAGCGTCGAGGTGTCATATGACTTGATTGAAACACCTCATGCAATACTGAATTATGTTCTTTATTGCACTCCTTGCACCTTTTTTCCGATTTGCAAGGGTGACCATGATGACTGTAGAGACAATTATAGCAGAGATTATGTTTATCTACTACGTTTTTCTTGATATAAGGCGGCATATTGAGGAACTTTTGACAGAAATAGATTCCATGTTCGTTGTTATTACAAATAACACACCAATATTTATTGCCTGTAAATTTTTTGTCTTTGTTTCCCGTATTGTCTGCAGGGATTACCCGAGTGCTTGAAGAAAATGAGTTTTTCTGATATCTAGATTTTTGATAGTTATTGCTCGTATGCTTTCCTGGTTCTTGATTCTGATTGAAAGAACTTGATCTTTGGGTATTGTTGTCTTGTTTTCGACGGGATGACTCTAAGCTTGTAAATTTGGTTTCCAAAAAATCTAAAAATTCTTTTAAGTTTGGTATTGCCTTTGGCTGTCTGACTGACTCCATGTAATCTTGATAAGTATCGGTGTCCAATTTTTGAGACAAAATATGGACCAACAAAGGGTCCCACGATTCTGTATCAATATCTAAATTCTTGATCGCATTTAAGCATTCGTTAGTGACGTCATGAATGCGTTTGATACCACTAGCCGACTGTTGTTGTATATTTGGGATATTTAAAAGTGTATTAGCATGAGCGGAAAAAATTAAACGTGTGTTATCGTACCTGTTAGTTAGTATAGACCAACTTATCGTGTAATTACTAGAACTTATTTGTAAGTGCTGAATTAATTTTTCCGGCTCCCCCCTAACTTTGCTCTTAAGGAATTGCAATTTCTGAGCATCGGACAGAGACGGGTTGCGATGGATGGTTTCGGTGAAAAGATCTTTAAACGGAATCCACTGACAATAGCTACCGGTAAAAGTAGGTATGTCCATTTTTGGTGTAGTTTTCTCAATATGTGCGACTGACCACATCTTTTTGTTGATAGATTTCTTAAGACTGTTGTAATGTGATTCGTATTTAGAAAACTCTTGTTCGTATTCTTTATTCAAGCCGCTTAACTCTGAATCTAGCTCCCAATGCAATTTATCTATCGCAGACCATCGAGATTGTATAGCACGCAACAAATCTTCAAATTCCCACTTTTCTGAGACAACTTCTACGTCGATACTTGATACAGTTCTCATATAAGCTTTAAAATTGCTTAACTGTTTTTTCAACAAATCTTCGGTCTTGCTACTAGCTGCTGCATCTTGCTGCTGAGGAGTCGGCAATACAAATTTTGGTGGTTCGAGCACTGGCGTCTGAGCCCTCTCCGCTTCCTCAATGCTCCTTGATGGTAAATAGTTCTTGATAACATCCCTAAACTTTTGATATTGAGATTGGACGTGTCCATAGTTTTCGCTTGAGAAATAGTGAAGCGATGCATCACCAATGTCTACTAATGTTAGATGATTACTTGTAAATTGAGACCAATAAGTATCTAAAGAATCTAAGCGTCGTTGAATGTACTCCGGGGTTTTACGACCAGCCCCGTCCTTTTTAAAGTTGATATAAAGTGTTTCGATGGCAGCTGCGACTTTCTGCTGCTCAGAAAGTAGCTCTTCTACTCGCGTCATGATAGAAATGGTAAAAAGGAAAGATCTTACTTGATAAGCCTTTCTACTTGATAAGAAAGGGTCACGGTACGCCTTACTGCCACGTCACCCGACTGCAGTATGTTTCTTGATACAAATGTGAACTGATGTGTCTTGATAACACGGAAACAAGTGTCTGCTTGGTACACTGAACTTATTCTTGATAATGCTATAAACTGGTGGTACTGTCCACGTTGATAAAGTCAGAACCGGAACACGAACATGTGCACTAAATTCGCGTCAAGGTCCCGCTTCACGGAAAACTCGAAGGACCATTTAAATGTACGTGCAATTTGCTGCTCATACACTTAATAAGATGATGGGAAATGATAATACTCTTTAGATAGATCAAACTGATATATTATCTAACAAAGGGTCTAAAAATATGAATGATAGATGAGAACGCACGGAATGCTTGGTGACCGAATGCGAACTGAATTTATTGCAAAATAATTATAACTGTGAAGTAAACAAAAATGATGATTCGTGCATTTACATGGTTTCGTAATTATGTCGAGCGTAGCTCGTACACTTCTAGACACAAGTACCAAATGCTATCGCAAGATGTCCGTAGTTCCGGCGTCTGCTTCGTACTGAACCGGAAACGGTATACACTGGCTCCAACCTGTTGAATAATTCATGGACACCCTATATATATCGTGCTGAGTTCCGTCATAGATTATAATTTTAAACGACATAGATACGCCAGCTGCTGTGGAAATATAGATATTATACCTAGAAGACAGACTTCGGAATATAAGCACATTTTCCATGAATGATATAATTTAAAACCGGCCAAGTGCCAGTCGGACTCTCCCATGAAAGGTTTCACACCATTTCTTTTTTCTATATTTAGTTGCTATAGCGGCCATAGAAGTAGGTACATCATCTGCGAAAATTTCAACTGTCTAGCTGTCCCGGTTCATGAGATACGGCCTGGTGACAGACAGCAGAATCTTAGTAATGGGGTTCAGTTTTTGCCCTTTGGGTTCGGAAATCTAAAAGCCATATTTTGGATATCGTCTACAGTCTACTACAGTCTACTACTCCCGACAGTGCATGTAGAATATAAGAAAATAACTGTCTTATGTAAAAAAGATGAGCTTAATTTTAGGTCTCTCCACAGAAATGTAAGAAATACATATAAATAGAAGTCTTTCCAAAAACCTACATACACATTCAACCATGTAACTTAAACTATATTAAAACCAATAGAACAAAGTCTTGGAAAAAAAAACAAAACAATGGACCAAATCATATTTTTGTGCACTCAACATACAACTTTAACCTTTAACGAACAAAGTACAAATATGTTCAGCAAGATTTTTCAATATAACACCTGTTGTATCGTCTAGCATCGTTTGTCACGACTGAACTTGAGATTTTCGCGAAAAGCTTTCGGGTGCTTGTTGCTCTTCAACTATCTTATATCTAGTTTACAATTGGATATTATTGGACATCGTCTAAAGAGTTTATTCTTTAGAATACGGGTATACCAACATAGTTAAGGACATTAATGAGGGGAAATACCTAATACCAGTTTTTTCCATGGAACACCATCGTTACACTCGGAAAATAATATACTTTAACGGTCCCTTAATGTACCCATTTGTATTAAGTTCATAGAAATTTTGAATAAATTAGAGTTATGCAAAATATGTAAAAAATTAAAATAAAAAATTAGCAGGTGTCGCTCACGAAGATGTAGTTGGATCCCAAAAAAGTCCAACAACTGGCCTAATTGCAATACTTTGATATCGCCAATGCGTTGTGGAGGTCATAGGGCAGTTGCTTCACGGATAAGGTCGAAGATCAGCCAAACCCGCAAAAGCGGACCCCAGACTCCAAGGTGAAAGCTTTGGATGCGACTGGGATTAACGCTAGGATGTAAGAGAATCGAGAAGAAGATTCAAGAAGATGTGAGATAACTAAGATTTTTCTGAGTATACATTCAAAGTCGTTTAAGCATTTAAAAGTTATAATGAAATAATACAACTCCCATACATATGCGGTGAGTAGAGTTTCAGGGCTCACCGGAGAGTTCTTAGCTGTCAGTGGGAAGACCTAAGGCTTATCTTGCTTTATGTTCTACACTGACGGCACAGAAACTATCTGTTCTAACATGGTCGGCAGCGCGAGAGTGACGTCCCTGATGTTGCACACGTCCATAGGCCACGGTAACCACTTTCTATCAGGTGGGCCGTGTGCTTGTCTGCCATCTAAATGGTAAAAAAAAAAACATATAAATCTTGAAAACATTACACAATTTTCTTAGGCAGTTGTGTAAAAATCATACTGTTTTAAAATAACGTTTTATCGAAGTCGAGACAGTAAATAGCGTGTTTAAGTACAATAACGATGCGTGTAACCGACCAATAAGTTTAATAACAAGTTCGAGCTCGTAAAGAATCCATCAGCCATTAAACAAAATTGGTATTTCTGTACTAAACTTAAGTGAATACTTTACCAATACGAACGCTTTTCTGATTAGGATACATGCATATGAAGTGCGGAGCTGACTTAAAAGTTGAGTTCACTCGACGACCTCCGTCCTCCAAGCTTGGGCAGGTGGAGCTACCTGTCACCATAGCACAAGCAGGCCAGCATGCTAGAGGCAATATGGGAATACCTTGATACCGTGGTGGCAGGGATATGCTTTGGCATTAGCCTTGATAGCTTGATCTGAATCCCCTTGAGTTCAGTTAGAGGGATATCACAATCCTTTGAGTCTTCTCAGGTCGGGGCCGCGTTTCGAACCAGTGGTCCATTAGCTAAACTAGTCTAGATTTTTTTTTAAACTTGACGTTTTGTAATTACCGTTTTAATGGTCTATGCAGAATAAATGATTACTGACTTTGACTTTGACATGTATGTACCTCTCCTTACTTATCCTGATCGTAAATAATAGGACTATTAAGGCAATAATATTTTTCGTATGTAACTAAGTGCCACTTAATAACAAAGTGAGGTTTGGTATTGAGATCTAGAATCATTTTTGGCTGATATGTACCTAATGATTTATTTACTTACTCTATTATATTTTTTAAATTTAGAATTTATAATGATGACAATGAAATGACGACGAATTGAAAATTGTGTCACGCTTCCTGGGTAAGGCGGAAATGAATTTTGAATTTCGTATTTGGAACAACGGAGAAACTAATAATGAATTAATAAATTATAACCTAAACCTAAATTTTAAAACTAATCTTAAACACCTATTTGTAGAGGCATAGCATAGATTATCTGTTTAGGTATGTAAACTTCCGCGAAACCAAATTTTTTGTTACGTAAAGCCAGTCTCACTGCAAGAACTCATTATAGCAAAACTATAATTGTACATTTTTGTAAACAATATTCTCATCAACTTCAACTACTCGACGCCTTAACAGAGTAGCGCCACTGAGCGCCACCATCATTCAATGCAGTTTGTTGCCAGTGTAAATAAGTCGGATGCGCAGTTTCGTGTTGCACCAAATATTGAGGTTGCCATCAATTCATGCGGGTCATTCGCACTCGCTATATTTACGAACTGCCAAGCGTGAGTTATTAATATTGGGTGCAAGACTACTTCACTACAGAGTATAAAACAAAGTCGCTTTCTCTGTCCCTATATCCCTTTGTATACTTAAATCTTTAAAACTACGCAACGGATTTTGATGCGGTTTTTTAATAGATAGAGTGATTCAAGAGAATGGTTCATATGTATAATACATGTTTAATAAAGTAGAGGGTGCAGCGGGAACGGGATTTGACGACCCGCGGGCGGAAAAATATTGGCGGTACGAAGTTCGCCGGGTCAGCTAGTTATTTATAGAGTTTGCTTTGATATTTGATTTAATTGTGTTTTTTATGGTTGGTTACGTAATTGCTTGTGTTAGGAGTGGATTCATATCGGTAGTGAAATTACCTGGATTCGAACCCGGGACCCCTTGATCGTATAGCTGACTTAATCAGTAAACTACCAACTACTATCCGTCTATGAATAAGATTTGCTATTAAGGTAATAACAAAGTAATTAGTTGGTAGCGCTAGTCGTGAAAATAGCTGAATATTTCTAAAATAAATTATAGCTTCCAGCTACAAGCAAAGACACACTGACTTGAAACTATTTTCTTATTTTTACAACAGGCAACATCGGAATACAATCGAACGTTTAAAAAAAAGTTTTGGCGGGAACATCAAGATGGAATGTGAATTCGAGTTTTTATTTATAAACGTGTTGGATTTTTAGACATAACGTCCTGGAAAAAGGGTAGGAATATGAAATATTACAGTGTATTTTGACATTTCGTGTTTGTTCCAAATCTTCCTAGGGAGCCTTTAGTAAATTCCCCACAAGTTTACTGAGGCAGCAATCATCATCTACATCATCAACTCATTATCATCATCATCAACAAATGAAGATATTATACCAATATAAATGAAGACATGGCTTAAAGATCTTGTAACCAAGCCAAAATATTCATTAAAAAACAGAATATTTAAAAAAACAAGCACTTTTTCTTTGCTTAGATGCAGCATTGCTTAGCAATGCTTGGGGCTATGTGTCGAAGAGTGTAGATACAGTGTAAAATGGAAATTTTATTTCATCTTGCATTTAACTTAATTGCGAAGATTTGGGATTTATTTTAAAATTTATTTTAAAAACAGACAGGGATGGACTTGTTAACAGATTAGTTACTGATTAAAACAAAGGAATGTCTGGCCGTAGAATATTTTTTCTCTATCTTACCGAAATATATAAACAATTTCCCTAAGAATGTTATAAAACCATTAGACTTCAAATCCCATTTGTACCACGTTACTCCAAATAATATCAATGATGGAAGTACATATTTTTCATTGCCTACAAAACAGCCAAAAGCTTACTTTTTTTTCTATTGACTGTTATAAAATATTTTTCACTTCTCATGCTCTTAAAATGTTACTTTAGTCCCTGCATATCGGGACTAAAATTCCTTATTAATCTCTAGGGACTAAAGAAATTTTTTTTTAATTTACTTTATTAACTCCTAAACAGCCAATCACGGTGTTTGTGAATGGGAGGATTATCACCTTTTTAGTGATTGTGTATAGAAATAACCTCAAAATGACATTTGAAAAAATCAAAAAATCCCATTTAATTTCGTGAACCACGATTAATGATATTAATTTAATTAATTATTATGTAAGTATTAAGGATAAGTTCATTTTATTATCCATTTCCAATTAGTATTAAATTATTTTTCAAGTTTGTATCTGTTGGCTAAATATATATGCGAGCATATAAACCGTACGTCACTTAACAACAAAAAAAACCGCGGGACAAATTTCTTTGCAATTTGAATTTTGAATAGATTATTCGTAATAAGCTTGCGTTGTAATCACCAATTACTTACACCAATTAATTGTGCAACTTAGAAACTTTGTTATTAAAAATAAATAAAAATAAATAAATATTCCACAACATTTCACACAACGCTATTTAGATCCATGGTAAGCATAGCTTTACTACCTTGTATTATGGAATCTAGAATACGGATAAACATACTTAGATATTTTTTTTTGTAAATGCTTACATATTATACATAGAAACACCCAGACCAATGCAAATACCCATATCCACGCATACAAATATTTGCACTGAGCGGGGATCGAACCCGCGCCTCCTGCGTAGCGACCGCGTTCACTACCGCCACGCCACGGAGGCTTTATCCCGTTATCGATATGATAAATTAATATATTTAGGTTGAAAAAGATATTTGCATATTTCTTAAAAAAATTAATTAAATATTACAATTTTGTATAAAAAGTCGCTTTTTTTTTCCTCGCATTCAAAGTGAAAAGTAGAGTGTTTAACGTGGGACTAAACAACCATAATGACACTCGAACTATTAGTCACCCTCGCTTCGCTCGGGTGGCTAAAACATCTCGTGTTATTATGGCTTGTTTTAGTCCCTTGTTGAACAATCTACTAAAAAAACTAATAAATTTTTCCCCAGCTCACACTATAGGTAAGCACTTTTTTAATGCCCAAATATCTTGTAAACTTGACTTCCATTTACCCCACTTTACTCTATAAAGCTTGTTTCGATCTTTTCAGAATCAGTTGGGTTTTTTTATTTTTAATAATTTATTTTATTAAGCTATTGCATAGCATTTATCGTGGGCTTTGAGCGCGGCAACCGAATCTAGAAATTCCGCAACGAAAAAATCCTTACACCCGCCTACCATGTAGCTCGGCTGAACGATTAACTCCGCCTACCATGTAGCGACGGACGGATGGATGGTCGGATGGTCGGACGGTCGGATGGTCGGACGGTTGGACGGTCGGATGAACGGCCGGTCGGGCGGTCGGACGGTCGGTCGGTCGGACGGTCGGACGGTCGGACGGTCGGACGTTCGGACGGTCCGACGGTCAGGCAGACAGACAGAAGACGGCAGTAAGGCCGACTCCTTAACCACTAAGCTACCGACGCTACTTCGTTTCTCGTTCTCTAAGATTGTTGGCTAACCGTACAACTCAAATTCCATTTCACCCCACCTCACTCTGTATAAAAGACCCGGAAACTGACTTACTGCCTTAAATAATTTAGTTTAGCCAAAGTACGAACAGATACATCAACGTCAAGCATCGCTTAAGAGGAGAGTGATTGATTGGTCAGCAGCGAGCGAACTTCCCAAACACTGGGAATAGTTTTCCCAGTCTTTATATCATTAAGGAAGTTTCCCGGTGTGCTAGAATTTTGAATGCTACGCCAGAGGTGGGTGATTCGCTCAGTAGAAATATGTGTATAGCCAGTTTGTGAAATCGTGCTATCTTATGATTTGCAATAAAACAATACGTAATTACAATGCAGCCAACTAGTCTAATCAGCCGTTCAATTAACTGCCTGAATGATATTCAGTCGTTTTATTAAACAGCTAGACAAATGACTTAGATCGATGACGTTTCATTACTTGCCTAGCCATTTAATGAAATCACTTGTTTCTGGATTATTATAAAAAAAATCGCTGCTTTTCTCAATAAGCCTATCACTAACTTTCTGTCTTTTTCTGGTTATCTCATCGTACGAATGTTAAATGAAATTTATAAGCAATTAGGTAGGAAAAAGGGGAAACAACTTAAGCGGACTTGCACCCGCGACCAGGAGGAATGCTTTGACCGCCTTCTCCCACCATCACCCCAAAATAGTAGTATATCTGTATAGGAAAATTTGGAGCACTCAAGGCGTGACTTGTGATCTCAGTGGTCGGATTACTCCTGTAAGGGACTGGTCGCGGGTTCAAGCCCCGCCTTAGTCGTTTCCTCTTTTTCCTATCCTAATCGAGTTTGTTAAATGTTGTAACAAAATATACAGCTAAATATCATTCAGGCCGGAAGTTGAATAGCACCGTTTAGTAAACAGCCTAGGCAGTTAATTTAATGTCTGATTAACGCAGTTGGCTGCGAAATATGCATTTGATACTGATAAACGTAATTCTGATTTTAGCTACTTCACAGAATTGTTGGTTCTTTATAAATGTGAATAGGTATGTTTATTTATTTTATTTATTTATTTATTTATTTATAGTTAATTAAAACGGTACATGACCAATTACAATAATTAACTTAAGCTAAATTACATAAAATAGGTATCTTAAATTACTAAATTTGTATGGAAGACATCCTTGCATACTTACTCTCGCAGAACTTCAGACATACACGCGTAACTTCCTTCCATTCATCTGCAAACACGTCACAGTCAGGGTACGCTAACAGGAGGTCATTAAGTACCCCCAGCGTTCGACACACTGGGGACTCCATTCTTGCGACTGTTCGGCAAGGGGGCCGGGCAAACAGGCAGTGGCGTCGGCTTTCGCGGTGTGCTGTGTATTTGTTAGGAACATATAAACGGCAGAATAGGTTGTGCAAGTCCGGACAATTAATGCGTCCACGAAGGGTCTTACAGGCAACGATGAGCTGATCAAGGCCCCTTCTTACCTCCAGTGAGTTAAAGCCTAATGTACCTAACAGGTAGTTTGTGGGGTACATGAATGGGTATACTTGGTACAGTTTTTTAAATAGAAATCGAAGAAATGTCTTCTGCACTTTTTCAAGCATCAGTATCTGACCAGCCACATAGGGACACCAGATACAAGAACTGGCCTCCAGCTTACACCTAACCAAAGAGGTATACAGAAGCACTATAACATGGGGGGTCCGGAAGTCGCGAACATTCCGCAACACGAATCCCAAGCGTCTATAGGACTCTCTAGCCAGGGTGGATATATGATCACTAAATGTTAGGCCGCGATCGAAGGTTACTCCGAGATCCCTCACGCTAACAACCCTAGTGATTTCGTCATCGTAAAGTTTGTACTTATGATCTATTAGTCGCAAACGGCGGCTAAAGGTCATTACAAAACATTTACTGGTGTTAAAAAATAATTTGTTGTTAATACTCCATTGACTAACAGCGTCTATGTCTGCTTGTAGGAGGTCACGATCCTCATCCGCCTCCACTTCCATGATCAATTTGAGATCATCCGCATACAAGAGGCATTTGGCTGATTTCACAGTACTCACTATGTCGTTGATCATTATGAGGAACAGAAACGGACCGAGAACTGACCCCTGGCTGACTCCCGAGCGCGTGAAATAGGGTTTAGACTCAAAACTTCCATGCCTAACAAATTGTCTGCGATCGCGTAAATAGTCAGCGAAGAAATCAACCAGTCCAGGTGAAAAGCCAATGTTCCCCAATTTTTTCAGAAGAATATCATTATCAACCCTGTCGAATGCCTTTCGGAAATCCAAGTAAATCACATCAACCTGCCCTCGGTTGTCCAGACATCTGGAGACGTGGTCCACATGGATCATTAAATTAGTGTTGACGGAACGACCGGGCCGAAAACCATGCTGCGCGTCGGATAGACACCTGTCGACCTGCTTATATAGGATAACGTGGAGCACATGCTCAAAAACTTTTGCGATAGTGGAGAGAATAGCAATGGGTCTATAGTGCTCAACAGATGTTTTGTCTTGCGTTTTAGGGATTGGCGCAACACGTGATAGTTTCCACTGGCTAGGATAAACCCCTGACCGGAGAGCCAGGTTAAAAATGTGACACAGGGGGGTCACCAAAACCTCACTGCATCCCTTGACGATGTAGGCAGGAACATTATCAGGACCGATCGCACAACTGGAGCAGAGCCTGGCGATTCCATCCGCTATGTTCCGAGGTTCCAAGGATGGAAGGGGGATGTTTCCTCCCTCAACCCCAGGGTGGCCGACACTTGGATTAAGACTCGGTGTATCTGGTAAGAATACACTGGCAAAGTACGCTGCAAATGCTTCAGCCGCCTGGACCCCCGAGTACTCCACCCCATTGGACATGATGTTTGGAACGAAACCACCTTTAGATCGCAGGCTAGAAATATGTTGCCAGAACTGCCGTGGGTTTGATTTTATGTTGTTTTCGGCTGTCCTACAGTATGCAGCATAAGCTTTCTTAGTTCGATCACGTAAGTCAGACCTGAGAGCCTTGAATCGAACATAGTCAGACTCGCATCGTGATCTTTTCCAGCGTTTATGGAGTTGGTTTTTACGCGTGGTATCACGAATTATATCGTTGGTAAACCAGACTGGGTAACGCGCTCTACTGGAAGGTGATCTGATTTTCTTAGGGATGGAAAGGTCAAAAACTGAGTACAAAGTCGTGTAGAAGGTATTGGTGGCTGTGGATGCGTCATTACATTGAAGGAGATCATGCCAAGGAGCGAGGCAAATTTGCTCATATAATAGGGCGTAATTGCCCTTAACAAAGTTCCAGTCCCTCTCGTTATTTATATTGCTAGGGTCTACTTTTTCATCATTTTTCTGTGGGGTGAAAGTGAGTGCAACATCTAACGGGGGATGATATGAATCCATTTTGACTAGCTCTGTACCTTCTATATAATCACATGTAACATCAGTGACGTCGGTGTCTTTCCGAACCAGTACTACATCTAATTTGCTCTGGTGCTCATTCATCACCTCATTCATCTCCACTAGGTTACAGTAGGTCAGGAAATAACAATAATTACTTGTATAATAATTGACACGTGTACCATTCTGACATTGAGACCTCTCCGTGCATTGGAGGAGCATGTTAAGCCGTCGCTCACGGTTGCCATACGAACATCTATGGTAGTTGGAGCCCCTAACAGCCGGGACTGCCGGCTCAATTAGCACTACGAGTTACGGAAACACCTAGATCAATACAAATAGATACATTCATGCGTATAAATCACCACCACATTCCAGATGCTGTCCTTTCCTCTCATATCACTAATATACCCAAAATCTGTAATGAACCTAGTAATCCCCAACCAAAAGTAACAATAAAACCTTTCATATTTATTTCACAGAGAAACATGCTACCTTACCGTAAGTCCTTATCATAACAATCCGCGTAACACAGCAATCCACCGTAATAATATCCTCAAACAAGATAATAATAACAAAACGAGCCCCCTCACCACGGTATCCCTCAATTATATTCGAAACGCTCAACCTACACGTGTTGTGGTGATTATGTTCGAGTGCTACGGCTTGTCGATATTCAGAGCGATAGAAAGGCAGCCTCTGAATACCTCGTTACTGGGGCTTTCTTCTGACGCAGAGTAGTACCCGACAGAGTAACTAAGTATGTTATTGAATGTATAAGATTGTAGGACTCTCAACATGTAATGATCACGAATCTATATATTGATGACGAAACGAATTCAAAAAATTGAAGATCATGGAAATCTGTACAGCCGTTCTTAAAAGAAAGTCACCTCTTTGGAGCAAAATGGGGATATCATTGGACCTCCCCCCCCCCACCCCCAATACCGGGGGCGAGTCGGGGACCGCGTGGTCCAACCTGCCAAGGAGGGCCAGACCGAGAGAATGGCCCTGGGTCAGCCGGGGTGCGAGGGACCTCACCTTCGGCCTAGCACAGCGACTCACACACGGTCCGACATTATAAACCCCCCTTCCGACTCCGGAGGGGGGTATCCGGGGGATTTACGGCACGTTAAAAAAAAAAGTGGTTGAACTGTGAAGTATCCCTATATGAAAATTACTGAATCGACACCAATGATATCAACCTGCATTGATTTATTCCCTTTTTTACAATAAAGATGTAAACTATTACCAAAATGAATAAAAAAGAACCTCAGTTAGAAGCTTCGCTGTCTCTAGTTCTGCTCACTACTCTATAACTAGAGGCGCGATGCAAATAGGTACATAGGTAAAGACGAGACTACGTAGCACCCTTTATGTACGGTTAGCGCCAGCATCCTGTATTTCCACGGGTGTTCAATATGACTACATATTTATTTATTTTCCAATTTACAGTTGAATGTATACGAGAATTTGGATTATCCAAGACGTGGCGAAGTAATTCATTTGTTCAGAGCATTCCCCCAAAAGAGCGGTCGAGGGTTCTAGCCATGTTGACTCGTGGATGTTCACTTTATCTCATCTATAGGAAAATTTAGCATACTAATTTAATCCATATTAATATTATAAATGCGAAATCTGTTTGTTTGTCTGTTTGTTACGCTTAAACACCTAAACCATTGAACCAATTTTGATGAAATTTGGTATTGGGGTAGATTAGACCTTGAGAAAGGACATAGGCTATGTTTGATCGCGATAACCGATATCCACGCGGGTGGAGCCACGCGTAAAAGCTAGTAGCTAATAATTTACTAATAATACTTTAAAATTCCGTGAACTTAAGGCCTTATTGATAAAAAAATTTACACAGGGTAAATGTGGCAGTTATGTCAGAATTTCCATACAACATTTTGACATAACAGCTGTTTATTTCCTGTCTAATTTTTGATTAGTATGTTTTTGTTATACTTTATTCAACTACATACTATGGTAAGCTTTAGTGCCCTTTACGTATGCTCAGAGCCACACGCTCCACACATTTGACTGTAGTTATCTCGGTAATATCCCCTGATCGTGAAATACGTGCTGTAAGCGACTGTCCACATTACTACTCAACATATTTTGTATATATTTATATGAAACTTGGAGGATATTTGACAGCTTACCTAGGTGATAGAGTACAGTCACGACGAAAATCTTGAAGAATTTTTTAAAATTAAAAATGTGAAAATATGAATACTAAAGTTATTTAAATTGGACTTGAACCCGTGAATAGTTCCGTCATGAGGATTTGCTTTGGTTTCAGGTATTTTGTAAGATTTGTGGGAAAATGGCTCCAGGGTCGATGTATGTTTAGGAATATTTGGGCTTTTCAGGACGTGTCCCTCAATACACGTTTGCATGGAACCCTCATTCCGAGTTTGTCTCGCACTTAACCGGATTTCTTATTTCTTTTGTATGTTTACCTGTATTTAAATCATAAATTACACATGGTAAATCCTATTTCCTTCCATTTTTGCCTTTTTAAACCACTGCCTTTTCCTAAATCAGCTGCCACGAACACAATTTTAGGAATTTCCTCAACTTTACCTATTTGGCTCCGTTCCTTCTGCTACGTAGAAACATCTGATACAAAATTGCACCGACAGATACGTTCATATATCTGTAAATTACACCTACGTTACTAGTTGCGAATATATATTACTGTAGTTTTCCAAAACACAGTTGGCAAGAAGACAACTCGAAAATTCACCTTATTTTAGGTACAATACAGCGGGATCTTGATTCTTTCTTCCCGTGGGTGGAAACACCCGCCACAGAATTGCAGCCTTTGTGTATGATCTGCTTATTTACTTAGATATCATACGTTGTATTAGGTACCGAAATACAGGTGAACTGATTACTCTCTGAATACTAGCGATTAAACAGCTGTATTTCTGTGTAATTCTGTGTAACCTATTATGTTTTAAGAATAGAGCCGTTTAATGCGTTTGTTTACATGGAACCGTACCTGTGTATGTAAAATAGGATGGGCGTGGAGAATAGAATAGGAAATATTGTGTGTGTCATATTAAAACCGACGTGCATGTATGAAAAAAAGAAAGAAAGAAAATAGAAAAATAATACGTACAGAACATTCCTTCAAGAACCAAGCGGTTCGGTGACTCTTTCCTTTGTCGCACAATTAAGACCTGGAATTCCTTGCCAGCTCACGTGTTTCCCTCTTCCTACAGTCCCGGGTCCTTTAAGCGGGGCGTGAAAAAGCATTGTAATGAGGCCGTCAAGCTGAGTGCTACCATTGTTAACATGGCACGTGTGCATAATGGTGGCCCTCACTCCTGAGACTTTGCCTTCAGCTTACCATCAGGCAAGGTAAAGTCAAATAGACGTGTCCTATATAAAAAAAAATAAAAAAATTAGTAAGTGAAAGGTCTCTGCCTAACCCAATGGGAATGAAACGTGTACCCTCTATGGGTAAGTGGCAGCGAAAAACATCTCTAAGACTACTTCTCATTAGCTAGATGATTTTTATTTCATGCCATCTGTCCTATTTCGGTAGGCCATGTTAAAAAACATTACGTTATATTTCTCTGCAACCGCAAGCAATCAGCAGCCTTATAAATCAAAGAGCATCATAGCGACGAAACCCCTTGGGAGGTGGGCAGGGAATGCTATTGCCGGTGAAGTAGTCCTTGCTTCAACCGACAGTTTCTATCTTATATTTTAAAAGATTTTAGTTTTCATTTGAAAAGCTTTGCACATATTACACATTAAAGTATTCTGCTCACTTAAGAAGCTAATCAGCGTCTCTGTTTCAAAGAGCACTAACATACTCCTGAACCTCGAAAGAAACCTCAAAGGGGCTAACGGTTAGGTGGATATGTTAGAATCATAAAGCCTGAAACCACAGAGCCTAATGCGGGCCTTATGCCCTAGGAAGGTAATCCCCTGGAATACCAGACCCCAGGCTCCGGGGTGGAAGCTTCAGATGCCACTGGGACCAACGCTAAGATGGAGAAGATGAAATCGGTGCACTGGTTACAAACATACATACTCGTATACCTGTATTATGACCGCATTTAATCAACAAAACCATTTATAGCAATAGTATTTAAATTATTTTATTATTTTTATTTTATACAGCTGAGGTGGCAGACAATCACACGGCCCACCTGATGGAAAGTGATTACCGTGGCCTATGGAAGTGTACAACACCAGGGGGTCACACTCGTGCTGCCGACCCTGTGAACAAAAAGAGTTTTTGTGCCTTCAGCGTAGAAGACAAAGCAGGAATAGTCTTTGGTCTTTCCACTGACAGCACAAAAACTCTCCAGTGAGCTCTGGCTACCCAACTCACCGTCGGAAATACAATACGAGGTACTAGTATTATTATAGTCAAACTGGGTCAAACAGTATTTCTTACTGTAGTGGTTAATAATTTATTTGTTTCATTCGTTAGATTTTACACTTGTCTTACATCGACGGAAGACAAGTTCCGGTTAGATTCACACTACGAAAATAAAGTAAAATTTAAATAGTTGTAACGAAAGAAAATGTTTTAGGCTAGGATTTTAGGTGAAGTTAAATAAAGTGAATAAAAGTGGCTATGAGAACTGTAAAAAGTAATTAATGTTTACCTGGCTAGCTAATGAGACAGAAAAGAAAAGATTGATTAACAATTTATAACAACTGTAATCGATATAAAGAAAGCGTTACATGAATTTATGTTTAGATAGGTATTATAGAAATTAATCTCAGGGTGGATTCGCAATAAATATTCTGCCGAGGCGTTGTTTGATCCGTAGTGCAGAGATGGTAGTTTGCACTTAGCTCGTTCACTCCCGGCTGCTGATGTTGCCGGCGTGCCAGGGTCCTCGCTGGTGTGCCTCACGGCCGAATGATGGCGTGAAGCCCGGTGCGAAGACCCTGTAAAAAGAAAGAGTGCGGGTCAGTATGTCACATGGGAACTACGTCCAGTGACCCGCTAAAATAATAGCAGGTGAAGATAATCTCCCCAACGGCAGAACAGCGTAGCTAGAAGCTATAAGAAAATATTAATAATTACGCAGCGCAAGCTGGTGACGTGACCTCCGACCGTAGAGGTCATCGGTCTCGTGGCAGTAAATATCAGGCTGAAATAGCACATAGATATATATAAAATAATCAAATAAAATATATTAAGCCATGCATTAAGCAGGCCGTAAGCTGCACCGCTGGAAAGTCTTCACCTGTAGAAGAAGTAGGAAATGTTGATCTCAAAATTTACCCGGTGCCGACAGCAGTTGACCGCCGGGGTCAAGAGTGACCTTTCACGGCGAAGGATAGCCGAAGAAAGGGAACACTTCAGCGCCGTGAAAAGACACTTAAGTTAATGTTGTCCAATCTCGCTCGCACAGCCATAGACAATTTAGTTATATAGTGTCGAAAATACTAAATTATCGACTATATTATAGAATTTATTTAAAATAGATTTATAAAAAATCCACAACGTTACATAGTATTACTTTTAAAATATGGTGGTAATAACATGTTAACATTCAGTCAGCACAATAGAAACATCGGAAATGCTATCTCTAACCGTACTAACCTCAGAGCAATAAACCAAACGGAGTGGACTCGCGCGCTATTTTGTACGAACAAAAGTCTGCCACTTTCAGCGGGGGACGGGGGACGCACACTAATTTAATTGTCAATTACTAATGCATTTTTAAATTACGTCGCTATGCACTCACACAACAAAAATGTTGAACACTAATTTAAACTATACGCACACACTCACATTCGCACACAGGGACCTCTATCAGTGACATCTCATTAATGTAAACAAGCTAGAGCTTGACCATGTCGATATTATGTATCGAGGTTTTCGTGTTTCAAATGCGTGAAGGTAATTATCAATTATCATATGTGATGACTTTTTTACGTATTATAACTTCATTAAAATAATATTCATTATATTTATTATATAGAATATGCATTCTTTAATGAAATGGGTACTGTGTACAGGGGTTTTGCTAATAATTTTGTAAGTCTTTGAAGATTTAGCACTTTGAAATGGCCAAAAATTGTCCAAAATAAATTCCATTAGAGTTATTTTAATCAGTCGTGGGACCCGACGATGAAGTTCCCCAATAAGGGTTTCTCGTATGAAATACAGGTACCAAAGTAACAATAAATAGGTTAATTATTTATATTAATTTTAAATAAGTGATTAATAAAAGGCTTTTTATTTTATTGAAAACTTTTTCTACACTTTTAATACTCCTTACATATGAAATTGGCGTTATATAGAACTGGCCATTTTAATCTGCAACATCCAGTACAGCTAGCCGTTAATCGGCCGAGATTGGTGAACTGTTCTAGCCCACTGCTGCTTCAGGACAACGTTAGACCACACCAGACCAACAGACGGTCGTTAAAGTAGAGAAGGAAAAACTTTCAATTCAGATTAGGCAGTCCAAAACAAAACTACTTTAATCAATTTGTTGATTCTCGCTCCCGCAACTTTTTCAGCAAAGGAATCAATGCCTATAAAATGGCAAAAGTGCATAGATAACAACGGTACAAACTTTGATTGATATAATAAAAAAACTGTAAAAATTAAGATTATATATCGTTTTATAACACCAATTTTATATGTATACCTAATATTAAAAGGGTTAACTACTAAGCTGAAAATCAGGACCTAGTACAACAATAAAATGTACCTTGGGTAGTATCAACGTTGGTACAGCGCCCTGAATCAATTTTCTCTTAATGTTTGATTGTATTATAGAACAGGAACTTTGAAAATGCTGTGAGCAAATTGTACTTCTCGGCACCCACGAAACCTGGTTCCCACAAAATTGGACCCAAGCGGTACAAAGTAATAGTTCTTTTGGGAATCTAAAAATTAACGTTAAAATTGTTAATATGGTACTGGAATATTGATATCGATATTGGTCATTATGCTGTCCCAGCTCTAATTCTGGCAAAGTGTGGCCAACTTCCTACAAAATATTTCGCTTTTTTTTCGAAATATTTTATTTTCGAATGTAAGATAATAATACTCTCATATTGAATTATATCTATGTGCATTGGTACTATTGGTTGAAAGGCTATGATGCTATGACAGCAAAAGTAATTTTGACATACCTATTATTAAGCAAACAGGGCAGCCAATAAACTGAATGTTAGTAATCTTTACAGGGTTTTGAAAAACTAGATTATGTTGCAGTAAGTTAAAAATAAATATTTCTTTATATTAATTGAAGATATGACTTAGGTATTGTTTTAAACAACGATCCCTTCGTTCTTATTCGATATAGTAAATATAACTTTCAACACGTAACTACAGCGATAATTTAAACTTCAAGCAAAGTACCAGTTGAGCGTCATATTCCACTTAGAATGTCAACAATATTATTATTTATGAACTCGGCTCTCCGCGGTTTTTACGCAGTAACTATAAACATGCTATAGGCCTCGGTATCCACTTTCCATCAGTTGGACCGTGTGCTTGTATGCCATCTAAGTGGTATAAAAAATATACTGTGTAAAATCTTATTAAGCTTAATACAAAATTAATTAAATTGGTAAGAAACCTTAGCTTAAAAAATACCCCAGATTTGATTCTAGTTCATACATTGGTAACACTGTCGATTAGCATACATTTTTTGGTTTTTTGATAATTTAATGAATTAATTGATAATATTTGAACGAAATTATACTTACAGGTGAAAGATAATGTTATCCTTTTGTTTATTTGATGTCGCTGATCGCTTTTTACACCAAAATACACAGCAACTCGGCATTTTAATAGGAGAAGTTAACTCAGTGAGCCGTGCGTCGAAATGGCGCGGAAAGCGCGGCAACTAGTTTTATATAACGGGCATGACCCGCTGTCTCATACCTTTGGCAGCGGGGTATGCGTGTTAGTGGCGTCTCCGGTTGGTTTATTGCTCTGAGGTACTAACTCATAAGAGCCCATGCAAATCGTTATCAAATTGATGATATCCCAAAGTTTATATTAATAGGGGTACGTCCCAATTGTTGGCATTCCGCTACATTAACCGCACCCGACCATGGCCGAAGTTTCGGGCTCTTAGGGTATGTTTCCACTGGACGGTTTCTCGCCGGACCTATGCCAGCATCCGGCCTTGTATGGCGCAATATACGTACCTAGAAACATTGATCAATTTCATATTTTTTATAGAATATTAGTAACCGAAATTACTAATATTCCCGCTAAATCCTGCATATATATGTATAATACTCAAAATTCGAGCTCGGAAATTTTCAATTGTAAGGCCAATCCTTAACCACTAAGTAACCCCATTATGGACATGGACATCATAGTAGTAGTCTTCATTCCTTATATCACTTACAGTTTCTTAATATAAGGTGGAACGAACTCATATTTTTGCATTATTACCAATTGCATTTAAAGCATGCATTTTAGAACCCTGAGTCCCTTGTTCAACTGCATCTATGCGTAATTTAGTTGATTTAGCCGCTTACTGGAGTGACTGCCGCTGACCCCCAAGAGGGAAGGCTAGGCCAGAGCTTCATTAATCCATCAGTTTTACTAGCTTGCCGGTCAAGTAGGTTTAAAACCTTGAAGATCTTGGTGAGGCCCAAAGTCAAATTGACCTGTACTATATAAAAAAAAGCCGGACTTGAAACCGTCTCATGAGAATACAGCCTTATTACGGTAATCGTTTTATGAATGGGGGGTACCTTTCTTCAGCTCGGTGAAGGTAAAGACATGGCTGTTTACTGACTGCAGCTAATCATGCCACGGTTTGTACCGGCTTAACGGGGTAGTAGAAATCCACCGCAATGTTTTGTATATAACTGCAGTTTAGGGTGATAGTTTAGGCCAAGCCCATTGCAATACTATGCCAATTTGAGCAACTAAATTTCATCCAAGTTAATTGTAATATTGAGTATGAGTTGTTTGATTGTACAAATACCAGCTCTGTCCCTTTGAGTCACAATGTCTATCTTTAATTATGAAATAAAATAAACTATATGTGGCCATATGGCTTTTAGTCTCTATAATCTAAAAATATCGATACCTACTATTCTAGGAAATACTACACAGCGCTTTCTAGACTTATATTAAGCACCAGCTGTTGCCCGCGGCTCCGCCCGGGTGGATGTCGGTTATCGCTTAGTGTTGAGTCAATGCTATCTTCTAAAATGAAAGTAGTCTGAGATACTCCGTATTACATCAGCTACCTGCCAATAAAAGTCCTGTCAAAATCGATCAAGCCATTTCAGAGATTAGCAGGAACAAATAGAAAGACAGACAGATAGACAAAAATTGTAAAATAGTTATTTATGATACAAGTGTGGTAAGTTGGTCATTACACTCGAGGTGATATTGCACAGCCCGAGCCGAAAGCGAGGGCTGCAAGGAAACCGAGAGTGTAATGACCATACCTCACGTGTGTCATACAAAGTTTTTCGACACACTTACGAGTAAAAAAAACATATTTTATATTTAATGAAGGTTTCATAAACTGCCATGTACTTATCCCTGGATTTTGGAGGCAAAAGGCTATCACTGGCATTTCGTGCCACACTTAATATTTCCGGCGGCGTCATATCAACGTATCGGTCTTCTTCTATACTAGAGATTGACATTCTAAACGTGTTGATCAATTATTCGTACTTAAATAAACAATGCTCACAGCACAGACGGAAAATTTGTTGAAAACGCCGCGCTAATATATTTTTTTCAGCGCGCGGCGTGTTATCTATGCGCGCGCAGATTGGAGCGTAGGCACGAGCAGTTACGCTAAACAGCCAAAACGCAAAATGTAAAAAATCTAATTTTTATGTATTTATAAATTTGTTTCACGTTGAATTATTAATTAAAGTAAATAAGTTGTTGAAAATTTATCATATTCAAGGTGGTACACTACTTTTTTTTTAAATAGTGTTATTTTTAGTCTTACGTTGAAACGAAACGTATCTAAGGCAAAACTTTTGCCGAGATTTAAAAATAAAACTATAACCCAGTTAAGTTAAGAGCAAATAGAATGCATATATAATATCTTTCAGCGAGGTACCAACTTAATTTGATGGAATATAAAATAAAACACTAGTGCGATCAAGAAAAAAAAAGCACAAGTGTTTAATAGCATAGTTTATGAGTGTAAAAGCCATGTGATAAACACCACTTTATGAGTAAGGGTGTCGAAAAAAATATTATTATGTATGTACCGTATTATATTTATATGCATATAGTAAAAAAACAGGTAATTTCAATATTACAAACAGACACTCCAATTATATTTATATGTATGTATAGATGTATAGATAAATATCTGGTAATATAGATTCTAGAATACTAATAAACAATGGTTTTCATAACTATGTCATTTTATAACATATTCCTGAACATATTTGCAGTGAACACGATACGATACCAGTGACGAAGCAATCCAACACACTACCACCTGTTCACTCAGCTAAAAATGGCTAATTAGAAATGCTATTATAGATTAAGCATTACAATCACTTTTTACAGTTATTACGCTAAAGCCCCTGTAGTAAGGTAATTAAGCTATTAACAAACGATTAAGGTAACCAAAGCACCCTGAGGCTAAAACTAATGTACTGCATGATGCAATGTTATAGGAACCATTACCTCTGTTATCCGCACACTTAAAGTCGAATATTTAATTAGACTATATATGAAAGTTAACGTTGACTGTGTTGTCGGTTTTTGATGAAATAAACATAGTGTTGTGACAAAGTGAATGATTATGACAATCCTAATTAAATCATTCGTTGGTACTACTTTGATTCTGTCAAGAAAGTCATGAGTGAACGAGAACTGAATTTTAACATTGAATATGACAATATTATTTCTGATTATTTCACAAAGCGACATTAGTTGCCGTCAATTTACTTCGTCTAATAAAAAAATCGACTATAGACAAAACATTAGCTCCCATAGTAGGTAATTATCAAAAATCGCTTTTCCAAAAAGCTGAAGAAGATTTTTCACCATTTAAGAATTCTTAAGCTTAATTACTAAAAGAAATCCTAAATGAAATACTATTGGCTAGTTGAGGGGCGCGTGGTTAATTGGTAACCGAATAGTTTACCACATTACAAGGTTAAGGAACACTTGCTAAGTCGGTCTTAGGACAGGATAACATTACCTACCTACGTGCCTTCGAGGAGCACGTTCACCCGTTGGTTTTACATGTCCCATACAAACATCTTATGTCAATAGTTAAGTGTAGTTGGAGCCCAAAAAAATGCAACAACTTCACTAACTATAGAACTTCGATATTGTCAATGGGTTTTAGAGGTCATATGGCGGTCACTTTACAGAAACGACGTTCAACCACGTGACAGTAAGCCTGGTAAAAGTAGACCCCGGACTTCGAGGCAAGGCCTCAGATGCGACGAGGATTAACACAAGTATGATAATGAGATGTTGCCTCTAAAGCCCGTTTTCGAAAGCCACGTAAACATATAACTAGATTCCAGACTCTAATCGAGTGCCCGGATACTATGGCGGAAATTTAGAGCTATGTGTCCAGCAGTGGAGTGCTATTGGCTTATCCATATTTCTGTACATCCATCTACACTACTATTATAAAGCGGAAAGATTTGTATTTTTGTATGTTTGTAATGAATAAACTCAAATCTACAGTGCCGATTTCAAAAGTTCTTTCACCATTGGAAAGCTACGTCACCCTGATTAACATAGGCTATATTGGATTTCCACGAGAACGTTTTTACTTAATATAATAAATGCGAAATTGCCTTTTCACTTCAGCAGCTCGAAAATGTCAGTTTTGCTGCGTAAAAACAGTGTGCAAAATGCGATTTTGCTGACTGAGTGAGACAAAGTAACTTCTTAATTATTCTTTTTACCATAGATTTAGCAAAAAGTCGTATAACTTTCGAACTACACTGCACTCTGTCTCTTTCCCGTCCTTAAATAAAACGAGTGACAAACACAAGTAATTCGAAGATCGAATTTCGAAAATTGGGTATTTGACTGACCAGTCAAATTAGTTACTTTTTTCTAAACGTCAAAACGGTAATTTATAAGGAAAATTGTATGAAAACTATATTTGTGACGTCATAATATTTAATAGTCAAATCATATACTATTAAACGTTGGATGGATGATTAAAAATAAATAAGAACGAAAAAATAAGAACCGACGCAACTGTTTTCACTCTTTTACCATTATTAATTTAATAAGTCCAGCTAAATAATTTATTTTAACTACAGGAAAGTACCCAATTGTCCCCAAAGTAAACTCGTTCTGAAACGCGTAAATCAACTAAATTTGTAAGTATTTGTAAAAGGATAACCATGTTTTTTATTTAAATTATTTATTTCATTGTATTATTACATACGTAAATAATGATAATGATAAATAACAATAATGAGTAATGCGTAAGTATTTGTAATGAATACTTGATGCATAAGTAGGTACATTTTTAAAATTATTTCCATTTTCAACATTTGAAAAATAAAACAAAGCGGACGCTGTTTCTGAACGCGCCTTAAAAAATTGCAGTAATAGAAAGTAGTGTTGAATAAGATTAAAAACATTAAAATAATCATTAAAGATGAGCGATATTAGTATTTTAACACGAAGAGTTGAAACAGCAAGTTACTAATTCGGAATTTAGTTGCCTTCCTGAGAAATCTTGCGAGAAGTATTTGAAAGCATACCATAACTTCAGTAAAAGGAGACTTACAAAGAGTGCGACCCCTGTTCCTGTTCGAAGACGTGTAACTATCGTATTGTATATCATTTGCAGAATTGCACCTTTAACTTTTAAAATGTTCAGCATTATTTTGATTTATAATAAATATAAACGTTATTTCTATCTGTTCATGTTTATTGTGTTATCTTCTAAGTAATACAAAATAATATATAATAATAAAAGTAGGTAATGTGTGCCACACGTGAGTAAAATTATTTGCATCTCGTGCCTTTCAATCCCTCGCCACGCTCAGGATTCTACATTAGAATCACTTGCTACGCTCGTGATTCAATCTTAGAATCCCTCGCTTGCTGGGGAGTCAAAATCAGCACTCGCAGCAAAAAACTATTTTGCTTACTTGTTGCACAAATAACTATTGTCTATCTGTCTGTATGTTACGCTTTCACGCCTAAACCAGAAAACTGATTTTGATTAAATTTGTAATATGGGTAGATTAGACCTTGAGAAAGAGTATGTGCTAGGTTTGGTCATGGTACCGGTAACCGACATTCACGCTGGTTTAGCCGCGGCGATCAGCTAGTTATAAATAGAATTCGAAATAATTTATAATTTGAAATTCAGAATTCAAATTAAACCTATCCAGTTTCCCACAAAGCTATTACAGGAATCTATCTCAAGAAAGGACCGCGATCAATATTAAAACGCTAGAAAATGAACGTAAAACTAATTGGTCAGTAATTAATACCCGTTTAGTTATTCCTTCAGAGTTTCACCTTAAGATTAAATGGTCTCATTAAAGTTTAATTATGACGTAATTTGTGTTAACAGCCAGTGATGGAGATCCCTATTAAATATATTTAGTTAACATCTTTATGAGGATTTATAACGATGGTGGTTCATCTCTCAAATATACTTACCTTCGTCGGAGATTGTATAAAATCAAACTGTAATATTCCAAACATTTTCCTTAAATTGTATTACTGCTTTGGCGGCCGAGTATGGCTGATATTTAATCATAACAACATCACGTAAGCCCTTCTCGAGCAACAACAATATGGGGTTCTTCCAGAAGGGCATTAGAAGGTTTCTTCAGAGTCAACAACGTGTTGCATACGTACATATGCCACGGTAACCACTTTCCCTCAGGCGGGCCGTGTGCTAATTTGTCACCAAATCAACTGAACAAAGTAAAAAATGAACAAAGTAATGAAATCATAATCAAATCAATTTTTTTGTGGTAAAAAAAAATTGATTTGATTTTGATTTCATTACTTTGTTTATGTAGATCATACATAACATAAAATAATTATATTCTTGGAAATACTACACAGTGTGGTCTACATCCAATATATTTATACTGTGTCCAAACTGAGCAATAATAGTCAGTTACGTGCGTTTTATACCTATCAAGGGTATATTTTTTACAGAATATTAGTTATCGAAATTAACCAATACGATAATGGTGATGATGATGACTGAGGAGAGTCTGTCCGATATTACATTCCATAATACTACATTATGGTTAATATCAATCAATCAATTAGCCCACCCAGGGGCGTAGCTACCGCCGTATTTGCCGTATCAATTATACGGGGCCCCCAAAGTGTGTAAGGAAAAAGAATGAAAACTTTCTAATTTATTTTATTTTACAAATGACAAAATTCTATAAAGCAATTCCTTTTTTTCCCGCCTTAAGCGTGCGTTTAAAAGTTGGCAACACTCTACATCGTTATGGCGGGCTGCGGGGCTTCCCCGTTTTACTTCTTCATCTTCAACTCAGCGGGGAATTCCCGGGAATCCTTCATCGATATCGCGATGTACGTGTACGTTGTTGTACTTTTTGCATTGGATGTTAAACCACGGAGTGCAGTGCACTGTTTATTTACGCGCTTTATATAAATGTGCATTACATTGTAATTCAGTACAAACAATATTGTTCTTCTGGTTTAGCAGTATTAGTAGTGATTTGTAAAAGAAATGAGTGAAAGGAAAAGAGATTATCCCAGCGGCGCTGAGAAAAGAAAAATTAAACAGAAAAGGGACGAGGTTATAAAAAAAGTCCCCAAAATTTCTTCATTTTTTCAGAGACAAGATACTTTGAATGATTTAGATTGGAAAGGTAAGTACTACCCAACCCATTTATTAGGGGCCTGTAGTGATAAACAAGGAAATCTTTTAATTTCGGTCTGTCCATCTGTCCGTCACAAAAAGTTGTCTCCCCCCTCGATTTTCACAATTATACTGTTTTTAGGGTTCCGTGCCTTGATTAAAAAAAAAAAATTCTAACTTATCTATAGGATTGATTTGTTTTGTTGTTTGTCTATCAATCCGTATCGTATCGTTAATTGCGTGTTGAGAACTTCAGATGTGCAGAGTCGCTTTCGGGTTCTCGTTTTGTATGGCCACTACGCGCTGCGTTTAAATAGCACGCAGGTGTATAGTAATGCACGGACGGGCTGCAGGTGATTTTGTATCTACTAAGTACGAGCACAATCCGCGTAGAGTCTGTGTGGGTCTGAACTGAACACTCTCTAACTGTGACCCTTAGTAACGTTATTTATTTATATATAACTCTTTTTAGTTTAGTATCAAAGCATTCGTATTTATTTTTTAACAATTACTCGTTTATTTTTAGATTCTTCTGACGCATGTTCTTCGTCACATATCCATCCGGAAATAGAAAAAAGCCAAGCACATACTTTATCAGATGTCCATCCAGAAATCGAGGAACCCCAAGTCAACGATTCTGATATATCTGCAGATTGTAATATAATTTCATCAGATAGAGGAAATTTTGGTGACAATTTAACTGAAAGCGAACGAAAAATAATTTTTAAATTGGGTCCATTTAAACCACAAGGACCATTTCCAAAAGTTTCAGAAAATAACCGACCTTTTTCGGCTTATTATTATTCATATTTCAATCAGGCAGGCATAAAAATTATAAGACCATGGTTATGTTATTCTAACGTTTTAAACAAACCGTACTGTCACTTCTGTTGGTTATTAGCAGATCGTCAAAACAAATCGTACTCCTCTGCTTGGGTTAACGGTGTTTCGGTTAGAAGCAATTTCACACAAACTATTCTTGACCATGAAAAGTCACAGCAGCATATTAGTGCCTCACTCTCTTATAATAATTGGTTGCAAGGAAATACCATCGATACTCTATTGAAAAGTGAAATCGATAGTAAAATTACATTCTGGAGAGATGTACTGCATCGTATAATTAATGTTATAATTACTTTAGTATCTTGTAATCTACCTTTGAGGGGGCATGATTCTGATTCTGGCAATTTCATGGCAATTTCACGTCTGCTATCTAACTATGATGCAACTTTAAAAGAACTTCTTCTAAAACCGAAAGGTGAAATAAATTATTTAAGCCCTACGATTCAAAAAGAAATTATTAGTTTGCTTGGTACCACCGTTAGGAACAATATTATCTCAGAAATTAAAAAAGCTCCATTTCTGACAATAATTCTGGATACAACACAAGACTTGTCAAAAATTGACCAACTATCTGTAGTTTTTCGATATATCTCGGTTACAGAAAATGATGATAATGTGCCTAAAGAAATAAAAATCTGTGAGTCCTTTTTAGAATTTATAGCAGTAACCGATTGCAGTGCTGCAGGTCTGAAAACTGTCATTTTAAATTTGACTAAAGAATATGAAATTGATTTGACTAAATGTAGAGGACAGGGATACGATGGAGCAAATGTTATGTCGGGTGTGTATGGAGGATTACAAACCCTAATAAAAGAGCATGCTCCAAATGCCGATTATGTTCATTGTGCTGCGCACGCTTTAAACTTGGTTTTGAACGATGCTGCGAGACATGTTCGTGAAGTATCGACTTTTTTCAATAATTTAGAAAAAATATATACTTATTTTGGCAATAGTATAAAACGCTGGGCTATGCTAAGTGACGATTCATCTGAAAAATATTTGATTACCCTTAAAAAGGTATGCTCCTACCAGATGGTCTTCTAGGAACGACGCTTTATTAGCAGTAAAGAAATTTTTTTTACTAATCATGAAAACTTTGTACCAACTAAATTTAATTTCAAATAAAAAAGATGAACGTTAAGAATGTAAAAGTATAATTAATATTTTAGAGAGTTTTGATTTCTTAGTGCTCGTTACATTTTTTTCTTCACTATTTGAAATTATTAATCCTGTTTCTAAAGCTCTACAGCATGAAAATAATGACTTACAGAAATCTAGTATTTTATTAAGTAATCTTTTAAATAGACTGTGCCAATTAAGAAATCAGAATTCATTTAATAGTTTGCTAAATGAATCCAAAGATTTAGCAAAAGAGTGGGGGTAACAACTGTTTTTAAAAACAGTAGGCGAAAGATAACGAAGCGTTTTTTTGATGAGTTATCACAAGATGAGAGAATTTCCGACCCGGAATCCTATTTCAAAGTCAATGTATACTATTGCTGCTTAGATATATTAATTTCTCAAACTAAAGAAAGATTTCAGAGCCTTTGCAACCTGAGTAGTATATTCGAAATATTACAACCGGAGAAACTCCTATCTTCTTCAAGCGAAGAGATATTAAACGCTTCCGAAAAACTGTCTGCTAAATACAGTAAAGACAAATCTTATTAATCTTTGTGACCAATTGAAGGCTCTAAAAACATGCTTAAATTCTGAAATTAAAAAAATTTATTCCATTAAAGAACTCATTGAATTATTACTAGTAAAATTCAATAGTCTTGCATCCAGTTTTCCCGAGGTAATCACAGCATGCTTTTTATTCTTGACCCTTCCAGTTACAACTGCAACGGCAGAAAGAAGTTTTTCAAAATTAAAACTAATAAAAAATTACTTAAGAACTTCGATGGGACAAGAACGACTGTCAGACATCTCACTATTGTCCGTAGAGGCAGAAACTTTAGAAAAACTAAAATCATCATCTGCCATAAATGATTTAATTAATCAGTTTGCCGAAAAAAAGGCAAGGAGAGTGAATATTTAAAATTCGATTTTTATTTGTAAAATGGGTAAATTATGTGATAAATAAATATTTCTTCTCACAATATTTTTTTTCTTTTGTGAAAAATCTTTACCTCCATATAAGGGCCTCCAAAAAGATTTTTATACGGGGCCCCGACAAGGCAAGCTACGCCACTGAGCCCACCGCATTCCACTACACATAGGCCTCTCCCAATGCGCGCCGTTTCGTCAAATATTTGATATGGCCGTATAATTATACTTTTTATATTGAAAAGGTACCTGGGACCTATATCCTGCAGTGGCCTGCAGTGGGTTGTAAAGGAACGGGGCGTGATGCTCCTCCAACACAAAGGGAGGTCCTCTGACCAGGTGAGGTGATCACGGCGGCCCAACGATTGTCGTTGGGATGTTATATATGTATTGTAGTCTGTAGTATGTAGAGTAGTAGTAGTCGTAGTAGTTCGGCTTGATGTCGCTAGATGGCGCTGGGTACATATAGTATCGCCACAGGGTTAATTGATTGATTGATAAGACTAAATAAGAATAGTGGGATTTCAACTCACTACGACACGTGCAGGACTTAGATGTCACCCCTATACGGTGCAGAACATTCCTTCAAGAACCAAGCGGTTCGGTGACTCTTTCCTTTGTCGCACCATTAAGACCTGGAATTCCTTGCCAGCTCACGTGTTTCCCTCTTCCTACAGTCCCGGGTCCTTTAAGCGGGCGTGAAAAAGCATCTGATGAGGCCGTCAAGCTGAGTGCCACCATTGTTAACATGGCACGTGCATATAATGGTGGCCCTCGTTCTTGAGACTTTGCCTTCAGCTTACCATCAGGCGAGGTAAAGTCAAATTGACGTGTCCTGTTTATAAAATAATAAAAAAAAACCGACTCAATATTTTGTCAATTTCATCAAAGCCAAATCGTCTGACATGTGAGTTAGATTACGTGAACACTATCTATCGAAATAAGAACGAATTATTATAATTCAAACAGGAATTTCATAAAGAATTGAGCTAGATAATTGGATTCGCTTCTTTCATAAGTTATATTATACCGCTGTTGCCTTGAGACAATCGTAATCCCTCCCGGCTGGCCCCTAAAACCCTCATTATTAATGTTCCAAAGGGAAAGATGCAAATTTGCCCACAAATAGAAATTCCTCTCATTAACTCGGGCTTTAATGACGCCTTTTTTTACTAAAACCACCCAAAGAAATGCGTAGCTTTTGCTAAAAGACGAACTTTAGAGTAAACAGTAGGGTCACCATGATTTTTCACCTGTTTTGTGGAACCTTTTGTACTGAATGACAGCGCTTAGTTGTTTTTTTTTTTTTACTTTATATGACTGTTATAAATGTGCGAGTTCAATTCCTGCTTACTGTTTAGCCCGGCCTGTAAGCCCTGAAAAAAAATAATGACCTATAAAGCTGTGAAAATATTCGCAATAAAAGATGTTGTATTTTCTATCACAATGACAGAGGATGTCATTTAATTACGATATATTTATCATAAAATATAGACCTATAAATTATATGAAACCAATTCTCCGCTGATCTTTCTAAACTAATCTCATAATGCTTGTAACAACACCCATGGGATCGATTGATGCTGAGATAGATTTATTATCTTGATCTTGATTAGTTTCTCTTTTTAATTAGAATATAAACTTTGACACAAATCCATTCAGTGTTTTTGGCATTCGTAACCCATGAGCACATATTTCAGGGAGGGAAGATAACCTACATACGGGTATCCCTGTACCAAATTTCATCTAGATCAGTCTTATCATTTGAGCGTAATTGTGTAACAAACATCAAGTCAAACTTTCAAATTGATAAAATTATTAGTATAGGGTAGGAGTGAGGTGTGAGCGATTGCGATTGAGGTACCTGTGTATCAAGAACTGGGTAAATATTCCACACGTGTGAAGCCGTGGGCGTAATCTAATTAGGTGCTATGCAATCTTCATTATAACCATCATTTAGCAATCCTTGCTTGCCAATACACCATTTTTTCCTTCACTATACACAATTTATTACATATAGATTTGTTTTTTTCTTCGTCATGGTCACCCGAATGAGGGATGAATATTTATTCAGAAGTTAATACTAACTAATTACACATACTTATTTACCGTAGGTAAATAATAATTCGTAAAGTTTAAGATAATGAAACTTTGCAGGTAAGCTTAGGTACGATTTATAGAACAAGGGGACTGTAATTATAACAATGATTGCGTTTGTATATTAGGTTCAGTCGAATAAAGGCACAAGTAAACTTCAAACAAATTGTATCTTTACTTAAATGTTTTTTTGTGAAGTTTACTACTAGTAACCGAAATACTCCTGTTAAGCGCTACATCTAAGGTTAATTGCGTGATTGAGAAGTGGATTAAAGTGTAGTAGCAAGGATTCGAACATGTGACCTCTCGAAAGTAAAACTTAGACTATTAGTGTTACTAAATGACCAAAAATGTCTATTCTGGTTCACATTCTAATAATAGACGAAAAACACGCTGTACAGAAAATTCACTGCAAAGTGCCATTTTCTGTTCGAAAAGGGTCTGCGACGACGTGGCTAAATAAAAAGTAGAAAATGCTTCATTGTGAATGACGTGGATGCTAGAAATAGCTTGGCACTTGGACCTGGCTTTAATAGAATCCAGTTACGTCACCACTACATCCATACTAAATATTATAAATGGGAGAGTGTTTGTGTGTGCCTGTTAGTTTGTCTGTCTTTCACGCCTAAACCACTGAAGCAATTTTGATGAAATTTGGTATAGGGGTAGATTAGGCCTTGAGAAAGGACAGCCGCAGGCAAAAGCTAGTATTTTTATATTTGCATGCTAGTATAAATAAAGTCGCTTCATGCAGTCTGTACACTTAGAACTTCTTAACTACACAACTTACTTTAATGAAATTTTAAAGCAATATTACCAACTATTCAAATCGATTTAGATTGGAAATAAAAATGTTTAAGATGGGTCTTGAACTAGCATTCAGTCCCTTACAGGGGGAATCCTCTAACCAGCTGAGCTATATGAGCACAGCACAGCACATTTTTTTATATAAAGGACACGTTAATTTGACTTTACCTCGCCTGATGATAAACTGAAGGCAACGTCTCAGGGAAAAGCATTGATTTATATACACTAGATTGGCAACGACCACGCCAAAATCAATGCCACTACAGATCTGACCACGGTCATATCTGAGGCAACTTCATTTCAGTCTGACCAGTCGAACCGAACGAATTGAACCGAGAGCTAAAATAGGTAAATACAGTGAAGGATTGTGACATAAAGTCCAAAAAGCACAATAAATCAAACGGGATTACTTTTCACACGTAATTATACTATTTATATGTATATTGATATTAACGTAAATTAAATAATTACAAGCACTCGGCCCTCCAGATGGAAAATCGTTACCGTGGCCTATGGATGTGGGCAATGCCAGGGGCGGCATACTCGCGCTGCCAACCTTATAAGAACGTTCTAATGCTCTTCTTGAAGAACCCATATTTTATCCGCTTGGAAACACCACGGTAGGGAGTTCATTCCACAACTTAGCATGCGGGAATGAAGTTACTATCTTACCTAACTGTATCAAATAGCAACGTGTGAGGATGGATTCCCTGCTAGTGACGAGAAGTGCAGTGGTAGAATGTAGCAGTGGGCATCATATAGAACAATTCATGTAATTCATACAATTCATACAATACATACAATGCATACAATCCGTACGATTCAAACCACTCATACATAATCATTTATGACTAAAACATTTTTATATACAACTTAGGTGGCAGACAAGCCCACGGCCCACCTGATGGAAAGTGGTTACCGTGGCCTATGGACATATGCAACACCAGGAACGCACACTTGCTACTTGCTTGCTACTTAAAATGTTTAGTTAAAAATAGAATCTGTTTTATACACCTTACTATATACCTAATCGGCAGATTACCTAGTTAACTAAAATTTGTTTGGGTTCTTACATTAATGTATGAACTCAAACATTTTCTTCCACATTGACCGATGCAGCCAGGTAATTTTGCAGGATACCTGGTTAATCTGCACTCTAACCGATTGACGCACATTAACGGTAACATCTATACGAATAAAATCATTTTGACTTTGAATAAAAACTGAAAACACCCCCTGGTGTTGTTTATGACCATAGGCTACGGTACCTACTTTCCATCAGGTGGGCCGTGTGCTTGTCTGCCACCTAAGTGGCATATAACAATAAGAAGTTGAAACAAATTATGTCATACTATGTAGTCATAATGTACCAGAAAATACATCATACCCCACATACCGGTCAAAACCGAAACCCGCATTCTGGTAAAAATACATATTTCAAAAATATACTTTTTTTTTACAAAATTGATTAAGAAATTCTATATTATCGTGGGTAAATATTCATACGTCTGTCAACACTGGCTCACGATTACATGTATAAACTTTTGTCTTTGTCTAATCTCAGCGGCGGCGGTGTTCATGCCACGCGCGCGAATGAGACATATATATATTTTCTTTCATAATCTTCAATAGTCTATTGTAATTTCTCGCAGTGCCATAGTTGCGCTTTTAAGCTCACAAGTGGCAACGCTTATTGTCGGTCGCTCTGGAGTGGTTTGCCACTCTAATTGTTTACCTCAGTGGGGAAGAGGGGCACCATTACAGACACCTACGATATTACAATGGTGGCTCTCAGTTCGACGGCCTCATCAGATGCTTTTTCACACCCCGCTTTAAGGACCCGGGACTGTAGGAAGAGGGAAATGCGTGGTCCGGTAAAAGTGCGGCATACTCCCATAACAAAACAAGAACAACAAAAAAGAAATGGAGAAAAAAGGGATGACAACTGGCCTTCGATTCTGCTAAAGCTAAATCAACTGTCACAACACAGACACAGCGATAAATGGCATTAAATTTTAGACTTTATTTCTATAACTTAAAGTCCAAAATTAAATGAAGACTGTCACATTTCACTTTTTCATTCACTCTACAAAAAGCCATTTGATATTAGACTTTATGCACGTGAGTTTAAAGTTTAAAATCAACCATTGTCATACCACTATGACAATGGTTTTACTTTAGTAGAATCGAGGTCCTGTTTTGAACTGCAATAAATTGGCTGAAATATGAATTTGACCCTCACCCTGTAGCTCAGCGTTTCCCATTCCCTGGTCGTGACCGGGTACCGGGCCATCAATATAAAATACCGGGTTGCCCCATTCCCGCCCTTTTTTTGTAAATATTACCTACTATCGTTCGACGCATCGTATAATAATTTAAATAAAGCTGGGCTTTCAACACTAGTTTACCTTAAAAATAAACGTAAAATCCGACTTGAAGTGGAACCAGACCATGGGATAAAACTTTCGACATTTTTCGCAAACTTGAATTCTTTAGTAAACATTAAGCAACAGCTTCATACTTCGCACTAAAATTTTGTGACTAAATAGGTGATACAAAAATATTGTATGTTGTACTTAGTGTTAAATAAAACATTTCTACTATTAATAAATGTATATTATTACTGGAACCGCGTGGTCCCCGGTAGAGAAGAATTTGGGCCAGCCTTTCTCTTCCCATGTGGTGTCGTACAAGGTGACAAAGGGATAGGGCTGATTAACTTTAACATCAGACAGATATGTACAGCCCAGACTCAGCCTCAGATGCATGGCTCGAGTCAACAATAGTGCCCGGAATACGACAATAGGCTCACCCCCTATTACGTGGGCCCGAATACAGATTGGTGAAATGTGGGTGTTAATTCACCTCTGCCTAACCCTCCGGGGATAAAGGCGTGATTATATGTATGTATGTATGTATTAATGGAACCAGCTTGGGTTAAAAAGTATTCAGTGGGTCACGATGGGGCAGTGTGAAAATTACCGGGCCGTGGCTGAATAATATTTGGGAAGCACTGCTCTAGCTTATCTAGATACCCCTCCAACCAGGGCCTGATTAACCCTTAGGCTAATTAGGCTGCAGCCTAGGGCGCGAGGATCAGGGGGGCGGGCGCGCTGAAATCGTGTCTTCTTATGCACTAATCTACCATCATTGCATCTACCCTACATATTGCAACTAGACCGAGAAGAAAAACACTAGAAAACACTAAAACTAAATGCACTTGAGAGTTCCTAATTATAAAAGTAAATGTAAAAAATTTAAAAAGCGCACGTAGAACAATAATAACGGGCGCAAATTTTAACTTCATTTTGTATGGGAAAGCGTTAATTTTAACTTCATTTTGTATGGGAAATTCCTAATTTAAACAGTGCAGCATAGTTGTGCATTTGTTGAAATTTTCACACTATTACTCTGGCAGGCTACTTACGCAGGCGGCATGCGGAGATGGTTCCATAATGGATCCCCAGCTCCGCATCCTGCAGGCACTTCTGCTCCAGAGCATGGCACAGTGGTCCATACACGTTGCCCCTGTCGCCGAGCCATACACTCACCGACACCTCAGGCCCGCCTGGGTGGTCGATCTGGATGGTTCGGCGGCACTGGTGCATAACTCATCCGGTTCTTGTGCTCAGGGATTTCAACGCCTGGTCGGGGGCTTGGGGTTCCCGGCGCACGGACGCGCGAGGCAGGGCTCTGGAGGGCTGGGCCGACAGTCTCGGTCTAGAATCGCGGGGCCGAAGCCACGTTTGTGTCGGGCGAGCGACGGTCGATCATAGACCTTTCGTTCGCGAGCGCTTCCCTGTCACTCCGCGTGCGGGACTGGCGTGTCGTCGCGGAGGTGGAGACTCTGTCGGACCACCGATACGTTTGGTTGGATGTCTTCCATCCCGCGGGGGATACGCCGGTCGCAACGGCCCAACGCGAGCCGCGCTGGGTGCTGGGGCAATTGAATCCGCCATCGTACAGGCCTGGGCTATTGAGCCGGACAGGCCTGTCAACATCGACGATGAAGCGGCGTGGTTCCGGGAGGCTATAACACTTGTCTGCGATGCGGGTATGCTTAGGACTGCAGCCTATAATCCGAGGCGTCGGATCTACTGGTGGAATGCGGAGATCGCGAGGCTGCGTCAAGCCTGCGCGATCACGGACCGCCGGTGGGCCCGATTTCGTAGAAGGCGTAGCCGTCCCGAGGATGCGGTCGCTCGGGGCGAGGTGATGTTAGCGGTGTCGTTAGACATCTCCAACGCTTTTAACACCTTGCCCTGGAGTTGCATCAGAGAGGCGCTCGTGTACCACGATGTGCCTCTCTACCTTCGCCGCTTAGTCAGGGCGTACCTGACGGGGAGAGCCGTCGTCTACCTAAGTTCGACCGGAGTCGGTAGGCGTGAGATGTCATGCGGTGTTCCACAGGGATCGGTCCTGGGGCCGCTGCTGAGGAACATCGGTTACGACTGGGTGCTTCGCGGTGACTTCGCGTACGGTGCCACCGTCACGTGTTACGCGGACGACACGCTGGTGACGGTGAGCGGGACTATGCACCGCGAGGCGACCCTGAGGGCCACGACCGCGGTTGCTTAAGTCGTCGAACGGATCCGGCGGCTGGGTCTCGAGGTGGCTCTGCACAAGTCCGAGGCCATATTCTTTCATGGCTCTCGGCACAGGCCAGACCCGGGAGCCAGCCTTACAATGGGAGGCACTCCCATCGACATTAAGCCCCGGTTGAAATACCTGGGGCTCGTGCTTGACGGTCGATGGGACTTCGGAGAACGTCTCCGAAGTCTGCGCCCCAAGTTAGTGACAACGGCGAATGCCTTGAGCCGGCTGTTGCCCAACTTGAGGGGTCCAGAGGACTCCTGCAGGAGACTCCACGCGGGTGTCGTGCGGTCCATGGCCCTATACGGGTGCCCCGTATGGGCGGACACGTATAGGGCCAGATTCCTGCCTCTGCTCCACGCGGCGCAGGGGACGGTGGCCGCCAGGACCATCAGGGGGTACCGCACGATATCCTTTGAAGCGGCGAGTCTCCTGGCCGGGTCGCCACCGTGGATCCTGGAAGCGAAGACCCTTTCGGCACTGTATCGGTTCCGAAGGGAGGCGCGGGAGCGGGGATTCGATCCCGAGCCCGAAGAAATTCGGGCCGAGAAATCCCGGCTCCACAAGGCCATGGTGACCGAGTGGGAGCTACGACTTGAACAACCACGCGCAGGGCACGCCGTGATTGCTGCGGTAACACCCATCACGGGGGAGTGGCTAGAGAGGCCTCACGGTGGCCTCTCGTACCGTCAGACGCAGGTCATTACCGGACATGGTAACTTCGGACGGTACCTGCATCTGATAGGCATAGAGCCAACGCCCGAGTGCCATCACTGCGACGCGAGCGTGGACTCGGGGCTGCACACGCTTACCGAGTGTAGAATCGCTGAGGCAGGTGCTTGTGACGGCTCTGGGGGTGAGAGTGCTCATGCTCTCCACCCTGCTAGCGGTGATGGGCGATGCGTGGGCGGCCAGCGAGGAGGGCTAGACCGAGAGGAATGGCCCTGGGTCAGCCGAGGTGCGAGGGATATGTCGCGAGACATCTCACCTTCGGCCTAGCACATCGACCCACTGACGGCGTGCGGCTTAGTCGATTCGAGTCCGACATGACCTCCCCCTCCGGCGCCAGAAGGGGGGGGGGGGGGGTAACCGTGGGGATGTCCTGCACGTAAAGGAACACACACACCTAGCGGGGGCGCGTCCTCATATTTAGCCTAGGGCGGTCAGAACTCTTGATCAGTCGCTGCCTCCAACAACATTATAGACAAGTAAAACCAAAATCTAAAGTTTCTACAAAAGATTAACTTGTTTAAAGACACTAACTTCTTAATTAATTGTCATAAGCGCTTATAGTATCTTAGTAACGTCGGTTTTACATCCTTCTCATGGCTTTCACGGGTACAAATTATAACTTTAAATGCCTAAGGGCTCCTTTTAAGGGTACCAACCCTAAGAATGCCGCCATTAAAACTAAATATCTTCCCACATCTATGGTTTAAAGAGAAAGTCTCTTTAATCTCCCGGGAAACTGAGATATAAAATTTAATATTCATCTAGAGGTGAGTGATGCAGCGGAACAGGGCTTGTATTATGTTACTTTAAGGCGAAGAAGAATTTGTGTCATAATACTTTTTCACTAGTTTAACCGTTCTGACATTTACGGGAATATTTCCATAGAAAACACCATATGACTAGATTGCAGTGCCTTTTATGGGGTTCAATAGGGAATTGTACTACTGTATCTGACTGTATCTTTTCACAAATAATACTTTAAAAAAACTAAAAAACATGCTTTTTATATAGAACCGAACTAAAAAATAGAAAGAATTTAAATTTATTAAAACTAATTTTTTTTTTTTAGTTTGGTTCTCTATAAAAGTGTTTTTTTTTTTTGTTTTTTTTTAAACTATTATTTATTACCTACATTTTAGTTTTGTTTATTTATAAAAACCTTTTTTTTATTTTTTTTCAACCTATTATATACTGTGTTGAATTAAAAATTCTCTTTGGTGTTCGAAAATTTGTTAATGTTAGATAAATCGACTAAATTAAAATTTCTGCCTTATCGACTATAGATGAAAATTATATAAATATAAGGAAAATCTTATTTTACAAATTGAAAAATGGAATAATTTAATCAAATCAATGTATTGTCATCGGTCCTCGATATATCTACAAAGTTTGAACAAAATCTGGTCGTTTAAAGTGGGTCAAAATCGCGCCCAAAGGAGTCGGTTACAAACAAACATACAAACAAACAAACATACAAGTGAAGCTAATAATAAAATAATTTTATCAAATTAGTGTATTGTCATCGGTCCTCGATATATCTACAAGGTTTGAACGAAATCCGTTTAAAGTGGGTCAAAATCGCGCTCAAAGGAGTCAGTTACAAACAAACAAACATACAGGTGAAGCTAATAAAAAGCATATAAAATAAGAAACTCTAGAAGAAAGCTTCGTTCACTATCTAGCAGATGTACTGACTGACAGAAAAGAGTGGCTTGGGTTCCTATGATTTTGCAGGGACCCCATACACCCTGTCCCAAACGTTCACAGGGCAAAATAACTCCTAACCATCAATTCAGCTGTATACTTGTTTACCACTTTAGTTATATAAAAAAATCTATCGAAAATAATAACGCATGAAACTTTATTATTTTAGTAGATATTTTTTCTAGATAGATAAGTAAATAGTAGATGGGCATAGATTTAAGATAGGCTAGATACTGCAAGCCTAATGCAAAGAGGTCACCATTGCCTATGGAACCCCATATTATAGTCGCTTGTAGCTGTACTACAGTAGCGAGGAGTTTTCACAATTGAAACGTGCGCGGGACGAAGTTCCCTTCACACCGCACAGTGCATACCACTTTCAGTCGTAATGTGTAAGGATGAATTGCCCGCCCATGGCAAGTAGTGCGATGATAGAAAGTAACTTATGGCATCATTTCTGTGGCTAAATAGTTACCCAGTTAGTTAACACATTGCAAGATCAAGCATAACTTAACCTGGTTAATCTTAGAGTGGGTAATCATTCGTTTCACATATAAGACCCCTCCATTTCTCGGAGAAAACGTAAAGCCGTCGGTCCCGGTTACTATACAAGCATCTGTAGCATTAGTTATGGGTAGTTGGATCCCTTAAGTGCCGACAGTCTTGCTACAGAATTTGAATATTTGCAAACTGGCAGTTCTTTCATGGAAAATATCGAAATTTTGTAGTTAGACTGAATACCAACTCCAAATGAGTTGGTAATAGTTTGCAACTGTCTTTTGACGTGGAATGTCGGGAAGAAGAATGAGTCCAGGCTAACACTAGCATAATAGAACATTCTTCATTCGTACATATGAGGTTGACTCGTAGAAAATGCTTATGGCATTAAGTTCGCCTGTGTACATATGTGCATGAAGTTTAATTAAATGAATAAATACATCAGACTGATAATTAAATCCCTTGCAAGGTAGTTAAAACCGTTCCTATTTTTAAAAAAATATTAAGACACACTAGCACCAACAGCTAGCAATAATAATAAATCATATGCGCACATGTTATCTATCATTTTCTATATCTATGGCACGTAGCTACGATACATCGACTTAATACTTTGAGGAGATCATAAAAAATGCTATATTCGGAATGTAAGGTCCACCCAGGGGAAATCTAGGAGCTTTTACTTATATCAGCAAATCGTATTAAATAACTGTTGTATATGATGCCTTGTTTGTGAAAGTGATAAGGTTTCTATGATGCCTATAACAAAACGATGAACAATGTTTTCATATGGAGGAATATAAATTTTGAATGTATGGGAAATAGTCTTATTTGTTTATATATACACGCGTGTATGTATTAAGGTAAACGAGTATGGAGGGTAAGCAGAGATATTTATTATATAACACCCATATACCAATTAGGGAACCATCCTTATTAGTAGCCAGTTGTCAGTTTCGAAATTCCGTAAGACAGAAAAACTCAGTACAGGTGGAATCAAACCCAGGACCTTAAGATCGCATGCAAACATAGCGGCAAACTTATCTTATTTTTTATTTGGTAAAGTTATAAAGTTCACAATTGTTTAAAAAGATTTTTTTTAATTATAAAAAGTATATATATATTATATTGTGGGACTTGTATTATATAAAAGTATATAGTACAAGTCCCACAATCGCCTTGGGAATATGAGTCAACTTCAATGTCTATATTTCTCACAATAGTGCATCATAATTACCTACATGTTTTTGACGTCAATTATGCTATTTCACCTGAGTTTACCATCGCTTTCATTCGTATCTATGGGCTGTAATATTTGACGTCAATTATGCTATTTCACCTGAGTTTACCATCGCTTTCATTCGTATCTATGGGCTGTAATAATATAATGATAAAAACAATGTATGATTCGATCTAAATAAATAATGATACCACAATATATTCCTATCTAATACTTTCGGTTAAGAGTTTGGTATCTTGTAAATACACGTTACCAAATCCGGGATGGACATTATTGCCAATAATACGCGCTGGCCGCAGGGTTAATAGAAAACTTAATACCTTTATTTTGTTAGCTTCAGTTAAGCAGATTGTAGGGCGTCCATTTTGTCGAAGTACTTGGGATTTCTATAAGAAAATTCTCATGCAATCGAGATTCATAATCATTTAAGAGCTTGTACCAGTTGCTGTGAAAGCCACTTTGGAGCCCAGGTTTCAATTCTTCAGTTCTCGTTACACATTACGGTCTTGACGGTATTTCATTACATTTCCCTGATACCGGTACAGATTTTTTTCCTTTCAAACGTTATGACAAATCAGAACGGAATTCGTATTTCGTTATAAGAACATAGGATATCATATAGGTTATGAGTAGGTAATTGAAATGAAACCACTTTTAACGGATTCTTCAATAAAAATATATTTCAATGAGTCTCAATGAGTATGCATGAATTTATTATTTGCATTGGTCTGGGTGTTTCTATGTATAAATATGCATGTATTTACAAAAAAAAAGCATCTAAGTATCTAAGTATGTTTATCCGCATTCTAGATACCGTAACACAAGCTAGTTAAGCTATGCTTACCATGGGTCTAGATAGCGCAGTGTGAAATGTTGTGGAATATATTTTCGCGTAAACTTTAAGAAAAGGTTATAAGTAAGTTAGAAACCGAAATATTCTTTTTCGTTATGCTACATTGTTAATTGTTAAGCTAATGGTATTAAATCGAATTAATTTGCAGGATTACGATAGTTGATCGATTACTTATGTAGAATTTGCTGTCTCGAAGTAACGTGACTGTGATCATGAAAATTTTAAACTCCGGTAGAATCAGTCCGGCATACTGATATAGTTCGTTATAAAAATATTACGGTAAACATATAATTAGGAACGTAAGAATATAGTTAAGAAATACAGGTTGACATTGTAATTTTACAGTTATATTTACGGTTGCTCAGGCGCAGACGTTATTCACAGGGTGGGGAGTGAAACTGTAGGGGCCAAACCAAATTGAACTGATTTGGACCACCTGGATGTGCCTTAACAGGTTGAGGTCTCTCGTCTCGTATTTCTGTACCACGAACCGGGTGCAATGGGGCTCCCTGGACGTGAGGGATGGTGGTTGTGGTGCACCTCAGCAGTCGATGGACCACCTCCTGTCATGCTCGCTATTTAAAATCTACATGTTTGAAATTGCTACACGAGAAGATTAGTAAGTGATTATACGTAAGCGTTATATTATTTTAAATTATAGATAACTAAGATACAAGTACTAAAACAAACCTTATGAAAATCTGTATAAGTTACAAAACTAAAATCCTTTGAAGCCCCAAAACGTTGGGCACAGTACAGTGTCGTGCTGAGCCGAGATGCACCCGGCTTAGCGTACCGTGTGGGCTCAAGATAAACCCATGTGCTGACAACACTGGACCTAACAAATATGTCGGTTCAAAGATTACTTTTGCTTCAAATTAAATATCGACCGATTTCTCCAGAGAATATAAGCGAATAAATCTTGTCCAAATACATATTGGGCCCATATTTTTTATACTTGTTTATATTGGGTTTTCTGTTACGTGATTCAGTGGGATCGCATAATAAACATATACGTTGTCTATATGATTGATATTAATATTAATTTTTTTTTTACATATACCAGGTGTAAGAGAAACGCTCCAGAAGCCGAAGGCCCCTGGCAGTACTCCGGGTACACTACAAATTGGCAAAAAAATATTTTTATTCGGTGAAAAAAAAAATCTTTTTTTTTTCTTTTTTAGCATTATTTATTCTTCATCGTATTAGGAAGGTTCTCAATTTTTATTCCTACGATTACCCCTATTAAGAAAGCTCAATGAAATAACAATTAAAAAAAAACATCACCACAAAAAAAAGTAATTAAACGGAAAAAAATATTAAAAAATGAAAAGAAATATTCACCAAATCAAAAAAAAATATATACCAATATGTAGTGTACCCGGAGTACTACCAGGGGCCTTCGGCTTCGGGAGCGTTTCCCTCACACCCGGTATACATTCAAGCCTCATTCCCATTAGGAAAATCAGATACAACATCTTTTCATTTGGCATACACCTTTTACTTCCATTGTTTTCTTACTGCTTTTGACGTTGTTATTATTTAAAATGACCTTGATCTGATTGATATACGTCAGTACACCTCTATTACCTAACCGCTAACCTGAGGGTTAACGGTCAATCTTACTACTACTTTCGCCTAATGAATCTATCTAGTGCATCTTCTTGCTTCCATCCACCTACCATTCCCATGATCAGCGCAGTAGGTACCTACCTTTAGTTCCTTTGAAGACGCAACACAGAAAAAAATATCACTAGTTGTTTCGTTTCGATAGTATCGTACAATTGTATAGTAAGTAGATAGCAATTTATTAATTTATATACTAAAATGGATAATTAAGACTGTTGATTAATCAAAAGGTATAAAGAGTACCTACCTATGTTTGCACCACTGATAAACACACGATCTTTAAAAAATATCTTACATGTTCTGATAGATAATCTGATATTACAGTTTAATTACTTTATGTTCATTCAATATAATTACTAATGATATTTCGAATATTGACGAGGCGACGACAATAGGTATTGCAATAAAGAACTGATAAACAAGTCAAAATGTCATTGAATTTCATTAACGTGAATGAGTGGTAAAGAAAGGAAGGGACGTGACGTGCCGGTAGCATCCCCGTGCATTTTCGCAGTATTCGTGGCGTTGCCGCCTCCCTTAGTTTTTCTCCCAAATACTTATCAAGCATTTCTTGCTTGATTTCACAAAAATTACATATTGGGTACGTACACGATCCACCTAATGAAAAGTGGTTACAGTGGCCTATGGACGTGTGCGACACCAGGGGAATCACACACGTACAGCCGACTCTATAAGTACAGAGAGTTTCTGTGCCGTTACTGCAGAAGACAACGCAGTACAAGCATTTGGTCTTCCCACTGACCGCACAAAAACTCACCAGTGAGCTCTGGTTACCCTACTTTCCGCTGTACTTACTTACGTACCTAGATAATGATGTACGCAGTATCGATCCGAGATCAGAAACCAACAGGAACGAAGCACTGCATTATCCCTTATTAAAAATTGCAGAAAATCGTCTTGACCTGCCGGTAGCGGTAACTGTCCAAATAAGGCAGATGTACCAACTATTTTATGTGACCCCAGTTCCAACCTCCCTGTAACAATCTAACTAGGTAAAGTTGTACATTATGTGACAATCTTCAAATATTGCTGTTCTATACCCAAGCCCCGCTGACCTAGGCCTAATTTCGGCCCTGTATAATAAATAGCACCGCCCATTCCATGTAGCCCCCGCCGCTCCATACTACTAAGTTATTCGTCCTTATTCGTCCGCATACATAAGAGCCAGTAGCCAGACATCCGCCTCTACTATCACAGAATAGTGAATGCGGATACGTTATCGTTGACATGTTGAACTGTTTATCTGCTAGCCGGAGGTGCAACTTATCTTAATAACGTTCAAAATGTATATCATTATGAGTGAGACCAAATAAAATTATAAATACCGTTTTCAAAATCGATTTGTCAACAAATGACGCTATTAAGAACTAGCTGACCCGCCCGGTTTCACCCGCTGCATACTTCGAAACTTGCACTTGAAGAAATCACGCGTTTTCAAAATCTGAAAAAGAAATGCCTTGGACGTCGACCAATTGAAAATGTTGAAAATAAAAAATGGCAACATCACAAAAAATATCATTATGTAGATAAGTAATTACTTGTACTGACTGGTACACAATATTTACTGAAAATATATAATTTCAATAATGATAATAGTACATTATGGTACCTACAAGTGTGTGAAGTTGGTGTATTGAATAATGCTAAAATAGATTTCCCGAGACCCTTACAGTTTTCAGGTAGTAAACATTCCATAACGTTAAGGGCTTCACATCAATCACATCATATATCGGACGTTGTACAACATAATCATTTTCTTCCTAACTAGTACTTGTTGATGTCGTGGCCACATCGTAGATTTGCTCACTTCATGAAATGCTCGAGAATTTCATGAAATGGTCGCATTTCATGATGTGGGCAAATTAATTTGACCACATCATTAAATCGTCAACATTTCACGATTTTTCCATACACATTTGGCCGGATCGTATAAATAGGGGTCGATCGTGTAAATTGGTGTAAAATACAAATCACATTTATTTTTAACTGTAACATTTACAATTTTAACACCCCGACTCAGATTACCCCGACTCGGATAGGTTAGGTTAGAAGGCTAATGCGGGAGCGGAGCGTAGCGAAGCTCCCGCATTAGGCCTTCGTGGTTATTTTTTTATAAACCACCCAGAATTAGGAGCACATGACAAACTTTGGTAACACTTCGAAGTACAAAGTGTTTTGTTCGGTTTTTTTTACATTTTGCTCAGTTTTTGCGTGACTTGCATAGTACTCGAGAACCTTTTCGTCGTAAACTCTTTTATTATCACTTTCTTCGTCATTTACCAACGAATTCTTCACTTTTTCACTGCGAGAAACAACATTTTCGACAGCGGCCGCCATCTTTACACATAAACAAAGCGCTTGCAGCGCCTCTACCGGTAATTAATGTAACTACTTTACGATATGATCAAATAATCTTGACCATTTCATGAAGAAGCCGCGCGTTTAGTTGCCCATATCGAGAAACGATTTCTTATCATTGATCTGCCCAAACCACATCATGATGTGGCCAATAGACAGTGAAACATTTCATGAAATGTAACCATTTCATGAAATTCTCGAACATTTCTCGAAGTGAGCAAATCTACGATGTGGCCACGACATAGACATTTTAATTAATAAATAACTTTAATTTCACCATAAAAAACGAATTGCGAAACTTTTTGGGAGTGATGGGATTTAATTAATTTTTCTATTGGCACATTGGCCATAGACTTAAAGGATGAGGTTTCTTTTTTTATTGTTTATCACGTGTACAAAATGAAATTAAAGTTTTTAACAGAGAGAAAACAAAAGTAATATTTGAGAGAAAGTTTTGATTATTATACACGTACGAGATGAAATTTTCCATTATGTGCCTAATTACGTCACCGCAATTTGGCACATAATGGAAACGATTAGAGCCATTTCATGAGCCAGTGTATTGAAAAGAATATTTGTTTGTATGTATGTAGTTATATTATGGTAATACCCATTTGTAGGTATATAAAAAAGTGATGTATTTACAATTTCGAAATCCTTTTTGTTATACCTACATATAATAAATTTGCACACCGTCCGTTCATGTTGTTAATAAAAATACCATGGTGAATGTTCTGAAGAGCTATTCCAATTAGTCCCACCCTCCCCCTTCCTATACAGGACGACACGTGCAGGACTTAGATGTCACCCCTATACGGTGCAGAACATTCCTTCAAGAACCAAGCGGTTCGGTGACTCTTTCCTTTGTCGCACCATTAAGACCTGGAATTCCTTGCCAGCTCACGTGTTTCCCTCTTCCTACAGTCCCGGGTCCTTTAAGCGGGGCGTGAAAAAGCATCTGATGAGGCCGTCAAGCTGAGTGCCACCATTGTTTACATGGCACGTGTATATAATGGTGGCCCTCTTTCTTGAGACTTTACCTTCAGCTTACCATCAGGCGAGGTAAAGTCAAAATGAAGTGTTTATAAAAAAAAAAGAGTTTTTTTAATTTTTTATTTTATGTATATGCGTTTATAAAGTGCGTATGTATAGAATCGTCTTTGATTTCGTAATTCGAATTTTCAATTGAGTGTAGATAAAATGTATATTGTATACATATAATTATTGACCTGCTTTAAGAGTTTATTGTACGCCTATAGGACGCATGGAATTTCGATCCTTTTCGCGCGCCCAATCACCTATTGCCGGAATGAAACTAGCCTAGTGGCTTTTCAAGATTAATGTTAGTCTCCGTTTCGACAATGTGGCCGATTTTGCTTTTGTCTGTATCTATCTCCGTTTGTCTGCTCCGGTCTAACGGGTGCATTTCTTAACAGATTTTCACCAAATTTGTAAAACATGTTCTTTGAATTAAAACTCAACTTTCGTCGAGAAATTTTTTGATAGGAGGGAAAATGGGGGAGAAAACGGGAGATTGCCGTTGCATTATTTATGACCGGATCTTGACGATTTTTGGCTGAAACATCAATGACATTATTCCTCACAGGTTGTTGAGAAAAAAAAGCGTGCTTCGTATAGGTGAACATCGTTATAAAAAAAATAGATGAGCTAAAAAGGGGGAAGTTTACTGCACAGTTTCTAAGAACATCGTCATTTTTGTTTGTGATAGATCATACATACATACATAAATATAATCATGCTTTTATCCCCGGAATGTAAGGCAGAGGTGAATTAACACCCACATTTTACTAATCTGTATTCGGTCCCACGTAATAGGGGGTGAGCCTATTGCCGTATTCCGGGCACTATTGTTGAATCAAGCCATGCATCTGAGGCTGAGTCTGGGCTGTACATATCTGTCTGATGTTAAAGTTAATCAGCCCTTAGTCGCCTTGTACCACATGGGAAGAAAAGAGGTGGCAAAAATTCTACTGTGCCGGGAACCACGCCGCCACATCAATAACTGCTTCTTCCATATTTTTAAGGATAGTCGATTTGAGTGCGGTTTACTGTTCACAGAACTACTCTATCTATATCTACTAGTCTATCTTTTTACCAAACAGCCAGATCCGGTCAGCTGTTAGAGGGTGATTCAATGTCCAAGTCAACTCATTTTTGACAAATGAACGGTCTAATTCCGTCGACAATCTGGCACCCCTGTCTGACCTCTACGATAACTGAGCACTGATAACGTATCAGAAAGTTTGATTATTACGCAACCAGTGCAGCTCGGAGACCACTAACCGGATTTACTTGACCTTGCTGTTAATGAGCTCCCTCGGGGGTAGTTAGGGGTAAAGTATTTCTCTCCCTACCAGTATCCAACCTTGAAGTTTCGACCTCATCCTATCAACTTCAATCAATTACCCTATTGCAGTACCCCATACCGGGGGCGAGTCGGGGACCGCGTGGTCCCCCCTCCCGAGGAGGGCCAGACCGAGAGGAATGGCCCTGGGTCAGCCGGGGTGCGAGGGATATGTCAAAAGACAACCTCACCTCCGGCCTAGCACATCGACCCACAGATGGCGTGCGGTTTAGTTGGTTCGAGTCCGACATAACCTCCCCCTTCGGCTCCGATTTCCCGCACGTAAAAAAAAACCCTATTGCAGTCCAATGCTGGACAATGTGCGCCATTGCTCCCAATCCTTCGCCTTCCACATCCAGTTTGTCCCAGCCACATTTTTCAGGTCGTCAGTTCACCTGGCTAGCGAGCATCCCACCTTCCTATTATCACGGTCTCCACTCTAGGAATCGTTTGCTCCAATGGCCATCGGTCCACGACCTCATCTATTCGGATTTTATACTGAGATCCGTATGACTTTAAAATTCATACCCGTAAACAACTACTTTACCTTCTTTAACTAACCTACTTTACTCGTGGTAGAAATTTGAGGACACAAATTTGTCACAAATTTCAGCCGGGTGAAAAACCCCCCATAGTAATCCACTCTCGGTTGGATTGCGTTCAGGGGTCAGCAAGTGCATAGCCGGGCAGGAGGGTGTGGTCGCAGTACTAGTGGAACCGGTGGGTGTCACGCGGTGTCTCTTTGGATGAGGCCGTCAAGCTGAGTGCCACCATTGTTACCATACGTGTATGTAATGCTGACCCTCTTCCCTGTGACTTCGCCTTCAGCTTACCATCAGGCGAGGTGAAGTCAAATTGACGTGACTAAATAATTGATTTAACACTTGAATAATTATTTACTTCACTAATAATATGTAGTAAAGTGATAATAAGTTATTGTACCCGTTTAGAGTTAAACCAACCGGATGCATTGTATCGCCACTAATGATTACCTACTTATCGTTTAATGGCGAAGTCATTTCTTGAATTTGGCATACGTGCAAGTGTTAGAAATGCAATAATGAAATGTTGGAACATAAACTTTCTCCATCCAACTATTAGGTAATCTGTGACGGAGTACACCAAGGATGCATCGTCAGTCCTGTTCAGTAGATATTACACCACTGACTTGTAATAGTGCTCGCTGCGATCGGTACCCATAATCCAATCGGTATCCATAATCAAATCTAATTGAAAATCACCCTATTGGCGCTGATAGCTGCGGCACGCAGTACTGTTCCGTGCGCAGTAGTGAGTGTACTTGGAACTAATACTAATGATGGACAACAATTGTCTTGGTAGGTATCATAATTTAATATTAGCAACGGGTCTTATGTATCAAATTAACAATATGGTCATGTCAGACATTTTTTTATGGTTAACGCATAAATAAAACCAACGAACAACGTCCATTTGCAAACTAATTAATTCTCTGTACACTCACGGTGGCGCTTCTAGTAAAAAAGTAAGCTGACATTTTCTATGTATTAGCTAGTCCAGCTAGATAAAGAGGTCAGTGTATAAAACGTTTTGTCGGACAGCATCAAAAACTCACAGAGCAGCCTCCATAATTGTTCATGTCGTGGACTTAGATAGGATAGGACTTAGATAGAGGCAGATTGGTACGACGTGTGATGAAATGAAGGAGGCACTTGTGAAATCGTTCAATTGAAGGCTTTTATATATATCACAGTTTTTTATGTGCGGAAAAACTCTCAAGCTTCGCCTTACCAGCGCTTGGATATTTCGGACTTCAACTGACACACGGTGCCTATCGCGTCAGTCCTGTTGTATGGGAAGGTACATCCTAGAAAAGGTATCCATGAGACCCCAAAACTGCCCCTTTTTTTAATGCGGAATGTTCCATGGTTATGACACTCCATCCAATTAAAACTACACGCTTTCTTGGGTCATTTGTGGCCGGAGGTGAGATTACCTATGGCATATCCCTCGAACCCCGGCTGCCCCAGGGCCATCAAGGTGGCCCCCCTCAGTCCCGATCGGCCCCGGCTACGAACTTCGGTGAATCTAATGTATGTGTTGGGATCTGACTGATGAGGAAACGGCACGATTAGTTCATTTTAGCTACTTTCATAGCCTTACGTCGCATGGTCTGATGCTGTGGGGCTCAGCTGCCGATATTGAGACTATTTTCTTATTACAGAAACGAGCGATACGAGCAATCTATAGCCTCAGACCCCTAGACTCGCTGAGAGAACTATTTAAAGAAATTAATATTTTAACAGTTGCTTGCCAATACATTTACGATAATGTTTTAAATGTATGCAAGAACCTAGATCTCTTAAAAAAAAAACTCTGACGTACACAATTATAATACGAGAAATAAAAATAAAGTTGTAGTCCCAAAACTCAGACTTCAAAATGTTGGTAATTCATTTGTAGGTAACAGTATTAAAATGTTTAGTAAAATTCCTCAAGATTTGGTTGACATGCCACTAAATAAGTTTAAAATAGAAGTAAAAAAGTCTTTAATGAAAAAAGGATATTACAAAGTAAACGAATACCTCAATGATAAAATACATGGTCATCCTAATCTTTTTGCTTACTCGCACAATATACATCTATTTAAAAAAAAAGAAAACAAAATGTTTTAAAAAGAAACGATAATATTGTTCACTGAGTTTCTTGCTTCTTCTCAGTAGAACCAATTTACCGAACCAGCGAAAGAATCATTTTCAAATGATTGATTTACTTAATTTAATATTATATTAGTAATTTCTTGACATGACTGTAAAATTTTGACGTTCATATGTGCTCTATATGTGCCTAAACTGAATAAACGAAATTGATTCTTTGATTCTTTGATTCTATTACCCTTCGTGTTCATTCTTTAAACTTCACTGTCAGCTTTTTACCAACAGATGAGGTGACATCATATTGACGCGTTTTAAAAAAACGCAAGGTTCCGTACAAAACTGGATTGAGGAAAACACTCGGTTTTAATACCCTTGCATAAATTTGCCATAGCCTACATATTCGTAAATGGCTGTATCTTTGGAACGAAATTACAATTATATGATTTTTAGTGGTATCAATTTCGACTTGATAGGAATGCGTGGAGAGGTACAGTCAACAAAATAGATAGTATCCAACCTTTTCATAAAGTTGTATGTAAAGGTGAGATACTATCGATTTTGTCGACTGTACCCCCAGGCATTCCTAACGTCTTCTTTCTTTTTGAAGTACGGAACCCTAAAACACCAGTGTTCATAACTCAAAGCATCAATTAAAATATATGATTCAAGATTACATAAACGTTTCATATCGACATGAGATAACTACTGAACTATCAGTATGATTACTGCCATCGGCGGGTGCGGACGTATTATTAATTAGCCGACTTTGAAAAGAGAGGTTGTTGCAAAGATGATGTTTTTGTTTCATTCGGCCGTAGTGGCACTGAATTGTTATTCTATTTGGTACGACCAGAAGTATGTAGAACTACCGCTCCCTTCGGAGGACTTCGCCAAGATGCCATACAAAGCAAGACATATATTCCTTACGTTTTGGTGCCTGGTAAGTGTATTTTTTTTTTAATTATAATTTAATTAATTTTTCCCCGATTCCTCACTTTGCTTCCTAATCCTATTTTACCCTATTAGTAGTAGAAGTGTTACTCCCCTGGCGTTGCACACGTCCGTAGACCACGGAAATCGCATTTCATCAGGTGGGCCGTGTGCTTGTCTGTCTATCACCTAAGTGAAAAAATGTATCTAAGTATGTTTATCCGCATTCTAGATTCCATAACACAAGCTAGTTAATGGGTCTAGATAGTGTTGTGTGAAATATTGCGGAATATATTTATTTATTTTATTTAAAGTGGTATAAAAGAATCCTTTTTTAGTGCCTATAAGCTTGATATTTTGGCTAATGATACCTTTAATATAATAATATCTCCCAAAATAAAGCGTCGGTAGCTTAGTGGTTAAGTAGTCGGCCTTACGATCGAGAGGTCCCGGGTTCGAATTCGGCCATTACACTACCGACGTGAACCCTCTCCTAGCACAAGCAATTTAGCTTAGTTGGAGGGGTTAGAGGGAATATTAGTAATTTCGATAATTTCGGTTACTAATATTCTTTAAAAAAATATATCAAGTAGCTTCAGCGGTTTAAGGCTTTGCCCTGATGAATCGGCCCAAGTAATTTCATATGTCCCTATAGGTTTTTGAATTTGGTGTTTCTATGTTATTGTATCTATTAATATTTTTAATCCCAGTCGCATCCGAAGCATTTCAACTTGGAGTCTGGGGTCCGCTTTTTACCAGTCTAACTGCGGATTTGGCTAAACTTCGATATTTTCCGTGAAGCGACTGCTATCTGACCTCCACAACCCAAAGGTGATATCGAAGCATTACAGCTAAACCAGTTGTTGGATTTTTGAGGGCTCCAACTACCCGTAACGACTGTCATAGATGTTAGTATGACAACCGGGGCCGACGGCTTAACGTGCTCTCCGAGGCACGACCAGACCAATACAAATACCCATATTCATGCATACAAATATTTGCACTGAGCGGGGATCGAACCCGCGCCTCCTGCGCAGCGGCCGCTTTCACTACTACGGAGGCTGTCTGTTTTTGTCTTAACATTATTAAATTATATATATTTTTAAATGATCATCTAGGACATTCACATACCGCACAGCGCCATCTATGCTCATATTAAGCAAATCTTGATATGTGTTCTAAAATGTGGTTATACAGTTTTTTGTAAATACATGTGTAAACAATATACATAGAAACACTCAGACGAATGCAAATTAACACAATTATACATACAAATCAATATCAACACTGAGCGGGAATCGAACCGACGATCACAGTTACTGTCGAGCGCTTACGATTACTATTAAGTACTATAACAGTACTTAATACATAATCTTGTACGTTTCGTCACCGGGTGTAAATACTCATCCCATACCGGGGGCGAGTCGGGGACCGCGTGGTCCCCCCGCCCGAGGAGGGCCAGACCGAGAGGAATGGCCCCGGGTCAGCCGGGGTGCGAGGGATATCTCACGAGACAACCTTAGGCCTAGCACATCGACCCACAGATGGCGTGCGGTTTAGTCGGTTCGAGTCCGACATAACCTCCCCCTTCGACTTCGAAGGGGAGGGGTATCGGTGGGGATTTCCCGCAGGTAAAAAAAAACCTGGTGTAAATACTAAACTACCAGTGATAAGGGCTCCAGGAGAGAGGTATCTCCACAAAATACGTGTTATATCAAAGAGAACTGTCCTCATCAAGCCCTTGACCCAGCTGCCTATCGCGAGCCTCTTGACAATTTGGTCGAGGCTCCTGGCAATCAGAGCGTGAACTGTCACGACTATACACCGGAGCTATAATCGCTGAATTTATTTCCTATTATTCAATCGCCTCATCCTGTATAATTTATTTGTTTATAATGAATAATACATACACACATACATACATATAATCACGCCTTTATCCCCGGAGGGTTAGGCAGAGGTGAATTAACACCCACATTCCACCAATCATTGTATTCACCCCCTGCGGGTGAGCCTATTGCCGTATTAAGGGCACTACTGTTGACTCGAGCTATGAATTTGAGTCTGATTCTGGGCTGTACATATCTGCTGATGTTAAAGTTAATCAGCCCTATTCCTTAGTCGCCTTGTACGACACCGCGTGGCAAGAGATACGGTGGCCCAAATTCTACTCTGCCGAGAACCACGCGGCAGAGTACGCACCATTACTCCTCATATATATGTATATAATAATACCCGTTGTAAGTAGGTATTATCAAAGGGGTGTGAACTTACAAACTTTTTATAATGCCGTGAGAAGAAACCAGCCAGGTTCGAAAATAAATATAAAATCTGTAGAAAAGTACAAGTGTATTATTTATTTCTAGTACAAGTGTATTTTGCCCGCGGCTCCGCCCGCGTGGATGTCGGTTATCGCGATCAAACATAGCCTATGTCCTTTGTTAAGATCTAATCTACCCCTATACCAAAAAATCATCTAAATCTGTTCACTGGTTTAGGCGTGAAAGCGTAGCATACATACACACAAGTTACTTTCGCATTTATAATATTAGTACCTACGGATGTTTTTTTAATAAGTTTCACTAAGTGCCATCAATCTCCAGTATATACGATGTCAACAGTTTTGGCTTTCACGAAATGAAGACAAACTGTTTAATTGATTTAAATTGTATTATTATCCGATCTGAAGGTGTGTATCAAATATTAGATCAATCAGTCAACAGGAAGGGGGTGCGAGGGAGGGGGGCCACTGCATGAAGATCATTTTGAGTAGGTACTCAAAATGATCTTTAGGCATTGGTTCCCCAACCTTCCTGTTGATGGATTGTTCAGGGTACTTTGTTCGTTAAGTTCGATTGATGCTGATTAGAGATGATGATGGACATGCAATACACTTACTTATAACAATAACATTCCAAAGTTTGTCATTGTGATGATTATAAAATGCTATGTTTTTAGAGTAATGGAATTTATAATCATAATATAATATTATATCTACTTTGAGATCAGTCAGAATATAATAATATACTTAGGTATGTCAATAGCAATTGTTTGAAAAATATAAATATTTTATAAAGCAAATTATTTATAATGGCACTGACGCGGACGTAATGTACCTACGTACTTACCTATTCAATATAGGTATTGTTATGTTTTCATACTCTCACACCATTTCCTACAAGGACACACGATGCGGCTGCTGAACTTCGATGTTTTCAGATAAGCAACTGCAAAATGACCTTTACAACCCAAACATTGCAGTTATAGCAGTTGTTGGACATTTAAGGGCTACAACGACCCGTAACGACTGCCTTATAAGTTCATATGACATTCGGAATTGACAGCTTAACGTGCTCTCCGAGGCACGATCAGACCAATGCAAATAGACATTATTTTTTTCAAACCCAACTCATATAACTCCTAACAAAGTTCCGTAAAATAAGTTTAATACTATCACAGATAAAATAATATCATTCTTAGAGCGTTTTCACATAGTCCGATATCCGATATCCGATATCCGACATCCGATATCGGAGAAAGTAAAATGTATGAAATAAAAGTATCTTAGTTACGTGTCTTTTCGTGTTAATTGATGACGCCGATCACCAATATAAGAAAAAGAACTTCTTCCAATCGTGATCAGTTCTTATATTCTTTTTTTTCATCCCTAGCATCCCTAACTGGCCGTATCAGGCCAATTTTATCGGATATATGTGAAAACAACACATGGTGTCGGCTATCGGAGGTCGACTATCCGCGCCCGACATCGATATCGGATATCGGATGAATGTGAACACGCTCTTAAATACAATACAACCATTTATACAACTGTTCTATAACTAGGTACGTGTAGGTACAGGTGAAAAACTTAGGTCGATGATTATGGTAGGTACATAATTATGCAGCTCAGAGCCGTGACGCTAAAAATACATTATCATATGTACCTACATCTGATTACACAGTATCGATAATCATGCTAGAAACCGATTTTACGAATCATCGTCATTATCATTATGTAAAAAGGTAGATATATTAGCTATTGCCCGTGGCTCCGCTCGTGTGGATGTTCTTTCCCAAACTCTAGTCTACCAACACCAACGCTACCACCGTACCAAGTCAATTGGTTCAGTGGTTTCAGAGTGCAAGCGTGACAGACAGAGTTAATTTTACATCTATGCATATATACATACCTACTTCATACATACACATACTACATACATCCAAACATACATACATACAAACATACATACATACATACAAACATACATACATAGAAACACATAAATAAAATTGGAGTGTCTGTTTGTAATATTGAAATAACCGTTTTTTACTACATGCATATAAATATATTACGGTCATCATCATCATCAACCTAGCGTGTCTCCCGGTTGCTCGTCCCGCCTAGCGCGGGAGAACCCAGGGTCCGCTTTCCTACTTAGACTTTTCCACTTTGCACGGTCTTCGGCATCCTGTTTGGTTAGTCCGTTGGCACGCATGTCATCCTGCACGACATCAAGCCAGCGTTTCTTGGGCCTTCCCCTACTTCTGGCGCCAGGCAACCGGCAACCGTATCCTGCCGCGCGTCGCAAGACGTGGCCATAACACCAAAGGTGACTTTCCTGCAGCTTGTCAGCTATGTCACGGACATGGAGGCTGCCGCGGATGTCTGCGTTCCGAACACGGTCGTTTCGTGTAACGCCACACATCCACCGCAACATATTCATCTCCGTGACATGCAGCAACTGCCGGTGTCGCTCCAACAACGGCCACGCCTCACTGCCGTACGTAAGGACTGGTCTAATGATGGTCTTATAGACCTGACCTTTTAGCTGACCGGCATTTTAGGGTCACAAATGTCTCCAGTTACCTCGCGCCATTTCACCCAAGCCGCTGAAATCCGGGCGTTGATGTCACGATCGATGTCTCCGGACGCATCAAGCACAGATCCGAGATACCTGAAGTGGTCCGTACGCTCGACGGTGTCGTCGCCTATACGGACAGACGTCGGGTCTGTGCTATTGCAGGCCATATACTCCGTCTTCGCCACATTAAGCTTCAGACCGCCGTTCTCAAGCGACTCCTTCCACGCACGCAGGCGTCGGGTAAGCCGTCCCTTGTCCCCATCCACCAGAGCGATACCATCAGCGTAAATGAGCAGCCAAGGCTGCGGTAATTGCTGTACGCTGACTGACAACTCGTCTAATATCACACTGAAGAGATAGGGGCTTAGGACCGAACCCTGGTGCACGCCAACCGTAATAGGAAAGTGAGTGGTGTCGCCAACAGCGGTCCATACTATTGAATCGGAATTGAGGTACATGTCACGTGCTATTTACACGTAAGTCTCGGGTACCATCTTCGACCGCAGCGCCCACCAGATCATCTCACGGGGAACACAGTCAAAAGCTTTCTGCAAATCCAGAAAAAGGAAGAGCAGAGGCATATTCCTTTCCCTGTATTTCTCCATGAGGATCCTTAGGGCGAAAATGGGGTCCATGGTACCGAATCCTGGCTGGAAACCGTACTGGCAGTCCGACACTGTACACTCCTGTCGGATCCTGGTGTCAATTATGCGTTCAAAGAGCTTCATGGTGTTCTACTGACCTTCACAGCCCACTGCCAACGACGAAGTATTGCTGTTAGACCAGTAACTGCACTTTTTAGAACTCCCAACTACCCGTAACGACTGTCATAGATGTTTGTAAGACAACCGAGACCGGCGGCTTAACGTGCTCTCGCGCGTATGCCTATCGGTATGCATAATTTGAGCGGGATTCAAACTCGCGCTTCCTGCGTATAGCAGTCGATTTCACTACCGTCACATAACAGAGGCTGTACTTATCTAAGTACGTTTATCCGCATTCTAGAACCCATAACAAAACCTAGTTAAGCTACTTTGGGTATAAATAGCGCTGTGTAGAATGTCGTGAAATATATTTTTTATAAAATTAAAACCTAGTAAGCATTGTGACCGTAACAATACTAGTTGTGTAATACGATAGATGAAAAAAAATAAAAGATAGACTTATCAATCTTATCATTTAAGTTACAAAACTGTTAACTTATACTTACTTTGCACTTGCACAAAAGCATAACTAAGGCATAGTTTGAACTTTATAGGTGAAGCTGTACCTAATCGTGAATTATTTATAACATAAACTTGTCTCCAAAGCTAAGACTAGAGAGCTTTGGAGACAAGTTTGAACTACCACTTTGCACATATCGCTGCCCTAGTTCAATAGTAGGACATCTTAAAAAAAAATCAAAATGAGATAAATATTGAGTCATGTATAAAAAAAGGAACTTAACCTTGTAAAATAAGCGGTCATCTTGAAAACGCAACCTAGTCCTAAATACTTTAATGTCGTAGCATGACATTTTAAGCAATCTTTTATCCAGCAATGGGCAAGATTCAGACATCTGAAGATATCTAATGCGTAGGATCAAAGGTTTAGTTTTTTTAGTGCTCTACAGAGATATCTGAAGATGTCCTAAAGATGAAAATAATAACTGATTGCAATATTAGGACAATTTCAAATATCTCAGTATTATGACCTGAAGAAACTGCCTCTAGATATAGGGAAAAACTTCAACATAGACGAAAATGGACAAAAAATTGTATGGGGTGAGATAAAAAGTGTTCAAAATAAAAAAAAGATAATCCGTATACATTTGCTTATAAAACTTCATTTGCGGATGATGGTTTTACAGTTGTTAACACAAGAAGGAAACAAAGGAGCTATATACTCGTACAAGAAAATACTTCGTTAACTTTGGAAAAAGCTTATTCTGGACCACCAGCCATATCAAATCGTAAAAAAACAGATTTACTGTCACTTTGTAGGGCAAATTTAATTCCACAATCTCAACACAGTTTTTAAGAGTCGCTAATAATATCCTCCACCAGCAACTAGGAATATGAATACGATAGCGACTGTGAATAAGTTAGAAACGAACGTTAGAAAGTTTAACTCATTTGCTCAAGCTTGCTTTTGACTGATTAACGACTGTTTATAATTTTTAAAAGACTGATTTGAGGCATTGGTAATATTTGGTAATAAATATTATTAATTATAAATAAATCTTTCAGTATTTTCCATCATCCTATACTAACCATTGCTGTTGATATAGTGGCACAATTTACAATTTACTAATTGTATCCTGTGCAACACTAAGACATCATACAATCTTGTCTAAATCTGTATAATTTTCCCAAATTTGAAGGTTTGTTTAGTATTATCTATAGTTTTGTTGTACAAAACAGTATTTTGTATCACTATAAGGGTTACAGTAGAGATAGAAATTATACTTAACCAATTTAGAGACAACATCAAAATATAATTTAATTCATATAAAATTTTGAGGACAATAAAAGGTTATCTTGCCATTAAAAGCCTTAAAATTAAAAATATCATATATAAATACAATTTACAGATATCTTAAACGCATTAAACAAAACTTCCATAGTGTTGTATGTGTGTGCATAAACAAGATTTCGCGTAATAGTATGTAAAAACCTACCAAAAACTTGAATCGAGCATAACTCAAAAACATACCTTTTCAATATATCTCACTATTGAACTAGCCCAGCGATATTATGTGCAAAGTGGTAGTTCACTCTGATTTTAAAAGTAGATCTTATCCAGTTTGCGAGATTTACCTACCCTTAACAAACTTACACACACTGCAAGTTAAATAACATCTTAAAAGCTCTCTCTCTCATTTGTTCCAGATACTTCAAACTGTGTACTTCACAGTCGCCCTACTAAACGACTTCATCGGTACCAACGCAACAGCTCCAAAAAAACCGCCATTGATCCGAAAAATAAAAGACATCTTGTACAGTCTAGCTTTCACGATGGCGATTTATGTAGCCGCTGCATTTTGGGGCTTATACATTGTCAATAAAGACTTGATAATGCCGGAAGAAATCGAATCAAGGTTACCAAGCTGGATAAACCATGTGATGCATACCTTAATAGTTCCATTCATATTAATAGAACTATTTCTCTCGAATAGAAACTACCCGCCCAGAATACTGGGGGTTACTGTAGCTTTAAGTTTTAATATTGTGTATGTGCTCTGGCTATATGTTGTGTACCTTTCAACAGGTTTGTGGATATACCCATTCCTGAATGTATTCAGTTGGCCAATGAAACTATTGTATTTTTCGTCCAGTTTTATAATAGGTGTAGGTTTTTATGTGTTAGGTGAGAAATTAGATAGTGTATTAAATATTAAGGCATCTGACGCAAAGAAACGTTGATTAAAATTAATGTTTGTAATTCGTTGTTTTACTTCTTGCCTTAATGACATAGAGCGAGACATAAAGGTACTACATCTGTCGCAGGTCGCAGGTGGGTAGTTGTAAATTACGGATCAAGATTAAAATTTGGGAGAGCCCGAGACAGAAGTTTCGAGTAATAAAATGTATGTTACGCCTATCAGCTATCTACTGTAGAAATACCATCAAAATCGGCTCAGAAGTTTCAGAGATTATTCGGGACAAACAGACCGGCAAACAAAAAAATACGATTGAAGTATAAGATGAATATTTTATTTATATAATAACCTCTGATTCAAAACCTTTCACTATAAAATTGATTTCCTCCTCATCCTTATTATGCTTTTTTCTCCTTCTCTTTTTGCCAGTCCATGTCGACGTAGTCAAACTCATTTCTCCAGCAATTTTCTCATAAATTGTACATAAACTTTTATAAAACATCAAAACAGTAGTAGCCCCTTTAAGATACTGGTCAAAGAAATTCTTAGGATCCACCTGATTTTCTAATTTTACTGACATATTGTACACAAAAGTACCATTAAAAGATTTTGAATACTTTGTAGATTCATATGGGTTACGACATAAGTTATTCAAGCAATTAAACTGCATTAAACAACATTGAAATTGTGCAAATGACTGCATTTTTCTAGTATCATATGTTTTTGGCTTTTTCTTAAGCTTATCATCTATCTCAAAATGTTTTAAAAGAACACTGGCTGCCACCAAACTATCTTCATATTGAACCTTATTCTTATTTAAAAACAGTTCATCTTTATCATAGATTAACGGGATCGGATTTTTTTTTAATTCTTCAACCTTCTTGGAGTATTGATTGTCGAACTGTCTCTGACCTCTGAAAGTGCCAGTCTTCTCATCTATGGCCTCTAACATTGTATAAGCTATTAGTAAACTGTGTACATTACCTAAAGGTACTTCACACTTAGCTATCCACCAGAGTATAGCTAAGAAAAATACTCGAAAGTTTGATGGTAATATTTCCATCATAGTTATGTTTAGGTCAGGCATTTGTTCCTTTAAAAAGTGTGTGAAACAGAATTTCAGTTGTTCCTCTGTCAGATCACTAAATGAAGTATCATAAGGCCTAGAAATACTTAGTTCTTTATTGACAAATATTCTCTTATAGCCAGTATTCCTTTCTCTACTGACATATATGCAACAGTCTTGTGAGAAGTCTGTCAATAAATCGAAAGCATACCTCATGATTGGTAAGCTACACAGAAAGGAGTCTTCGTCATAATAATCTTCAGCTTGGGGTGAGCAGAAATGTAGATGATGTGTATACAGATTAATAAAAGGTTGTGGTATAAAGTTTTTCCGAATGCCTTCAGCGAACCATTCTGGCAAACCTAGGATTGTCTGCTCAATATCTATATCAGTTTCTGTACCTTCTATTTCTTCAGAAGAGGAAGCCTCCTCATCCTCAGAAGACTGTTGATCATTTTCATCTTCTTCATCGGATGAAGTTATATGCTCATCAATATCTTCGGGCGGCTGCCAATCAGATTTAGGAGTTTCTTCTGCCGTTATGTTAAAATATTTAAGTGATCGGCAGTGTTTACTATTGTATCCATCTATGCTTCTCTTGATGATATAAAGAATTTTGTCTTTTTGCTTTTTCTTCAATCTGCCTAATATTTTAGTTATAGCCGAGTCTAAGGATTCATTCTGAAGCCATTTAAATAAACCATGGATACATCGTTGTTGATCATTTGCTTTCTTTTTAATTTTAGGGAGTTTGAGTTGTGAAAAGAATTTGTTAAAAACTCTTTTCTTCACAAAATCATTACCAAGTAATGTTGCCAGCAAGGGAAGCAGTTCTTCTTTTAAACCTCCGAAATTGGAAAGCATATGTTCAACTCGGTAAATTTTACATTCCATCACCAACTTTTTAGTGCCGTCAACATCAACAGGTCTTGGTTTGAAGTCCAGAGTATTGAAAGGTATATAAAGAACATTATAAATAAAGAAATCTGAATCATAGCTCAGTACAGGACAATTTAAATGTCTAGCCATGGCTGCGATTTCGTCATCAGCCTCGAATTCACAAACGGTGTATGGCACGTTCAAATCCGATAGAGCTTCTTTAAATAAATCGCGAAGCAGTAAAGGAAATATCTGAATACTGCCTTGCGTGACCGGGTCGAGCTTTGATGCGCCAAATATCTTGGATCTCAAGCGGGAATATGCCGTCTTCAGCTTCCTCCGTTCGTAACTCCCGTCAAACAAGACGTACGGAGTTACGCTACACTTTCGCAGACTCTTGAAGAAGTTACGGACATAATTAGCATACTTATCGTAATCTCCACCGAAGGCAGAGAAACAGTTCAATAATCGGTACAGTTGCGCGCAGAGACTGTGCCCGTCAATGACCAGACAACAGTCATGGAGCAAGAAATCTTGTAAAAATGCATTCTCGTTGTAATTTATATAAGTAGTCAAACCTCGAACTCCCATATTTACGAAATAATAACTTTATAAACAACTCGATGTTATATATATATATCTATATCTTCTACTTAATGGCTTGTGCAGCAAAATCACCGCAATTTTGCCAATGTCAAGTAAATGTATATAAGAACCATTAAGAACTTGATGTTTCGAAACGAGGTTATGTTTTTTTTTGTTGAGTTTTGACAGATTTTGATTCCTTTCTGTAAACCATAGATTATTATGACTTGAACATTGCTAGTTTGTTTTTTATCGCTAGTTTATTTAGTTTTTTTTTTATTGGAAGTTTGTTTTTTTTTTGTTTGTTTTTTTTGCTAGTTTGTTTGTTTTTTTTTGCTAGTTTGTTTGTTTGTTTTTTTTTTCTTTTTTATCGCTTTTATTTCATTTAAAATAATTAAATGTCTCAAAATACTGCAACAATGGTGTTAATTCGGCATGTCCACCCGATTAAACTAAACTAAACTAAAAATTCTCTTATTTTAGTTTAGTTCAACGCTTTGTCTATTCGGTTTGGCCACCGAACTAAAAATAGTGCATGCATTTTTAGTCAAGGTCACACGACTAAATTGAATAAACCCTTTTTAATCTGTGAATTCAATGAACGAATGACAACGTCCTTGTTGTTGAAGTGTGAGAGAGACAACTTAACTTCTTGTCAAAAAACTCAAACGTGACCGTAAATTAAACCTCTGAAAAAAATTGGTTGCCTGTAAAGTCGGTATACAGGCGAAAGTTTTACGTGACAACGACTTTGAGTGGTAAAATAATTTTAATGTGAATATTCATTCGTATAGTAGGAAGAAGGATGTTATGTCTGTCTCTCTCGCTCTTAGGCGGGCTGGAAGGGACGCGTGCCTCTCACTCGCTCTCATTGTAAGAGCATAACGCGGAGCGTAACGCCTGAGCGTAACACAATTTCTTGAAGTGTCACCCGGAAAAACCAATTTATAAGACGTTGTCACGTCAAAAATAAACAAACCAAAACAACAAACTTGGCGGCATGGTAATGGGAATATTACGTGAAAAGAGGAAAAATAAACAGTGTATGTGTGTGTATGTCACAATCACAAAAAAATCCTCTTCGCTTAATTTAAGGTGATTTTCAAGTATCTCCAACAGGAACTTGGCCGCTGATGATCCTAAAGAATTTTCTAAATTTACGGTCGGCCATCTCAAACGGATTTGATGCATCCTTCGACCGAAGTAACCTGGCCCGTTCTTCCCGATTTCTGTAAAACAAATAAATTTCTAACCTTAAAATAAATTTCAAACCCAACCTTTATGATAATAGTTAATTTTTCAATTATTTTATTATTACACAATTTTTACATATATTACAGATGTATTGGCAAATATTAAATTAAATTAATAAAGTTACTATATATACACAATACTAAATATAATAAAAAAACTAAAAGTTAAAATGCGTCGTGGAATTCATCCGCATCGCATGCCTCTTTTGGTAGCGTTCCCAGAAGACTAGCAGCATTGCCACGTTGTATGGCAATACTTAATCTCTGACCTGAAATGAGGCCAGCCTTCTGGTCACGAGAAGCGTCAGCCATACATTTCGCAATCTCCCTGAAGAGATTGCGGGCGCTCGGACCCCAAGGCCCAAACGTTTCGACTCCAAACGGCACACATTCATAATCTCCAATAAGATTGGAGTATTTGCGCCGCTTAACAGCCGCTGCAGGACACCGCGGCACCGGCACAGCTAGCAGTGCCAGTTATATGGGTAGGGGCAAAGGTGTCGACGCATGTTGCGTCCCACACCAGAGTCCTACCCATTTTCCAAGGCATTATTGGCATACCATCCAGTCTCTTGCCATCGTCGCGCGCCAAACCGTTTGGTTCAAGCACAGCTGGCATACCAGCAATGACAAGAGCACGGCAGATTATGTCGTTGAGGCTGGCGTGCCGTGGAATTCGCCCCGCGATCCTGCAGCATGACAGGCCATGGTGTCCGAGTCGGTCAACTGCTTCTCCACAATGGCATTGATGCGTAATTTTTTACTGCTAGGTCAGTTTTGAACAAATAAACACATATTTAGTTGATAAATTTTCTTGCTCCTCGAAAAAAGTAGCCACAACGCATACGTTCATTTTTCTGTAATTTAAAAAATTCAACCAGCACAAACAATCAGCAGAACAAGGTTTAGTTTAGTTTAATCGCGACCAAAAATATGGCCACTAAAATAAGTCGGATTTTAGTTTGACAGGAATAAAATTTTGCCTTACCGAATAGCAAAATGGAGGATTTCACTAAATTGAATTCGACTAAACTAAAAATAGTTTAGTCCTGTCAAATTAAGTTAGTTGGTGTTTTCCCGAATAAGAAACCGCAATTTGACGTGACTAAACTAATTATAGTTTAGTTTAGTCGGAATATTGCCAACCCGAATCGACACCAATATTATGTAATTTTTATAGTACAAAAACTAAAAAAGAAACCCGATAGTGGGAGAATAGATCGAAATGATTTAGTATCTAGAAAGTGCCTTCAGTTTCTGAACAGAACTTTAAAAGTCATAATTGGCCATAGACAGCTTCCTCCACTTCCCCCCCTATAATTCCCGCGTCCCGCACTCCCACCGTCCTTCAATCAAACTTCAAGTTGCCGGCCGCGTGTGGTAAAATTGAAACACGTGTTTTCCATTGGATTTTGTTTATTTGAACACATTTTCATTTATCTTCTCGATATTATTGAAGCTTAAAACAAGCATATCGTAAAAATTGGTAAGTATAAAAACCAAAATGTAGCACCGCCCATACAGCAATCATGTTGCAATGTGTTTTTTTAAATACAATAATTTTGCAGAATATTAAAGATGACTGAGGCTAATGAAGTGATTACTGAGAAGAATGGAGAAGAGATTAATAAGAATGGGGACAATGCTGAAGGAGAAACTGAGCTGGAAAGCGCGATTATTCGCCAAGTGACGTATTATTTCGGTAGGTACCTATAATAAAATGTATGTACGTACGTAGTGTTGATGACGCTTAGCCCACAGAAAATGTATTTAGAGGAATCGTTCTAACTATAAAATCAAGGTCTTGCACCATGTGTTGCAATAGCTATTATACTCATGAATGAATACTATCTGCCAAGAGACACGATAGAACTCAAGAAATTGTATGTGAAAGTCACATAGATGTACTCAAGGCTGTACTTTATTATCACACGTGAAGATTGTTATTAAATCCAAAACATTATGAACAGGTCATACTTTTGAGTTTGTATCAATAATCTCATTTTCTTGGATTCTTGTGATATGAACAAAAATGATAATTGCAGGTCTTTATAACTCCCAGATTATTCCATTGCTTCGTAATACAGACGTAAAACATTCCTTATATATAATCTACACACACCATTGCCCCTACCCATATAACTGGCACTGCTAGCAGTCCCTATAAATCTTTTCTTTACAATATATAATAATAAATCTTTTCTTACTAAGCTCTGTGTCATACACCCAGGTGTGATGATTTTGATATCACTTTATGTTATTATCCTGTTTAACTAGAATGTTTTTGTGATGAGATGGGATCACTTCATCTATTTTTAAGGAGTCAGCCCTATGATCAAGAGGTCCCGGTTTCGAATCCTGGCAATTACACTAGCGACATGAACCCACTCCTAGCACAAGCAGTTTAGCTTAGTTGGAGGGGTTAGAGGGAATATTAGTAATTTCAATAATTTCAGTTGCTAATATTCTTTATAAAAAAATAAAAAGAATCCTTGTGCTCTTGTTGCCTATTTGATTGTTGGATTGTTATTCATGTATCTGTTCCAAATAATAACAATGAGAATGTTACTTTCAGGTGATGTAAATCTCACCCGAGACAAGTTTTTACGTGAACATGTGCAGCTAGATGAAGGATGGGTGCCTATAGAGATCCTCATCAGGTTTAATCGTCTTGCCAAGCTCTCAACAGATGCTGATATTATTGCAAAAGCACTCAAAAAGGCAACTTCTGGGCTGTTGGAGGTAAGTTATGAATAGTTTTATTATGTATTCCATTATGCTATGAAATTCTAACAGCACTAAGTTGTCCAAGTGCATCCAGTGGCCATTGCTATAAACTGGGTGTTACCCTCTTTTGTCTATGTAGGATGCCAAACAGTTGACATAATTAAGGAGGTCTGGCAGCTTAGTGGCCCTTACCTAGACCGAATCAATTTTTCTCTTTAATTAGAATACTGTTATCATTTCCCCAGGTCTCTGAAGACAACAAAAAAGTGCGAAGAAACCCAGAAAAACCAGTGCCAGAGATGAACGAGGAACGCAGGAAGGAATGCACAGCTCGCACAATATATGCTAAGGGATTCCCCAAAGACTCAGTAATTGATGACCTTTTGAAATACTTTGCTCAGTATGAAGAAGTTGAGAATGTTATTATGAGGAAATATGACGATAAGGCCACTAAGAAACGTTTATTCAAGGGTTCGGTTTTCGCCACTTTCAAAACAAGGGAACAGGTAAAGATTTTACTAATAAATATTATACTAATGAGTGAGGTATGGAAGAAAACTGCTTGGAATGATCTCTCTGCTGTGGCTTTTGAATATAAAAAGAAGTACTTCAAGAAGAGTATTACATTTTGTGAAAGGTGTAATGTCCCTGGTGTTGCATTTATCTGTAGGCTATGGTAACTACTTCACATCAGGTGGCCTATGAGTCAATCTACCACCAAAGTTCATAAAACTGCAGAGTTCCTTAATTTGAACTGGAAATGCTTATATGATTTCACAAATCCTTTTGCATGTGATAGCTCCATGCTTGGAACAGGCTTTTCACATCATCTTAACCTGTTATGGCTCTGTTGCCCTAGCCCTCTATTTCTTTTACCTACCTGCTGAGTACCAGTACAGTAATAATAGTACTGTGTAATAAATGTAAATCCATCACTGTTTTGAAATAAATAAATAAAATACATTTTTACTTTTTTTAACTTCAAAAATAACCTAGTCTCTAATATGTCAAAATGTTCTATAATTGTAGGCTGAAGCATTTATAAACACTAAAGACCTCAAATATGAAGACAATGACTTAATAGCCCTCTGGCAAACTGACTATGTGCAACAGAAGCAAGACGAATATGCGAGCAAGAAAGAGCAGAAGGAAAAGAAAATTAAGGAAAAAGAAAAGGAGGTAATAATAACAAAAACTATTAGAGGTGAACATTGTGGGCCTTATTATGCTGTGTGCTCACTCTTTAATAAACTATCAGTGGGTTTAAGTTACCTAAGCCGAGGTTACCATTGGAATGGCTGACCATGAAGCGTTTCTGTGTTTCGGAGAGCACATTAAAAGTCGGTCCTGGCTGACAGCAGTTATTTGGTCAAGCCAGAGGCCTTTATGGGCTACCTGAACAACTCTATCACAGGTTGGCCACTAATCACACAAAAAAATGTCATGATTACATCTCTAATTCCACTACGACTAACTACTGCTGTGCAACTGAGGTGTTGTTTTCAGCCATTGAGAAATTGATGCTGAAATCTTGGCACTCATATTTTTTTCTAGTTACATGTTCATTTAAAGTTTGGCCAGTTATAAAACGAGATTTTTGTCCAAAATCAGTCCTGGTACTAAGATAGTATTCCTCCTAGGAACTGACTGACATATATCCTTGATTATTCAATGCATCTGCCTCAAAACTTAATTTATATATGCTTTATAGGTCACTGAAAAAGAAGATTTCAAACTGCCTACTGGTACAGTACTGCACTTCAGTGAGGGCACAGACACTATGAAGAGGGAAGACATTAAAGATGCACTCACAGCCTTAGGTAAGTAAATACAGTTTTAATTTTTTAGATTACTAAGTCAGTATCAAGCCCGCAATTCACTACCATGGTGCCAGGCCAGTAATGTACCTATATCTATTCTAGCTGGTACCGTATCATATAAATAGCCTAAGCATTAAGCCAGCCTGTTTATGAAATGTTGCAACAAATGCTACCGCTGAATATATCATTCAGGGCATTAATTCAATGGCGCTGTTTAGCAAAGAGGTTAGGCTGTTGATTTGACGGCTGATTAAACTTGTTGGCTGTGACATACAAATTAGTTATTTGATGATAAGTTTTTTAACAAAAATAAAAAATCTTCCTCAGGTGCGGATGTAGCATATATAGATTACAAAGTAGGAGACAAAGAGGGCTGGGTGCGCCTTGCCAAAGAAAACACCGCTAAAGACCTAGCAGAGAAGATGACAGACGGCAAAGTAAAGATCACTGATGCAGACGTTGTGTTCAAAGTCTTGGAAGAGGACGCGGAAAAGACTTATCTGGATAAAACTATTGACGAGATGTCCAAAAGACGAAGGAAACAGAAGACCTTCAGCAAGAATAAGGGAAGGAAGGGGGGCAACAAGCATTACTCGAATAAGAGGAAACATGATCAGCATGACGATGGACCTCCAAAGAAAGTTAAGGCTGAAGAAAGCTAGTTACTATATATTTAAGCTTATTGGAGCCCAGTGCTTTTTATAGATTGTATGATGATGTCATGTTCGCTTACTGTAAGCAATATAATTGAAGTTAATCTTTAACTTAAGTATTTAGTATTGTTATAAGTAATAACAAGATTTTTTTTGTTAAATAGTACATTTGATTATTAAAATTGATCTTTTAAAATAGTCTTTTATGTCTTCAATTATATGAACCAGTTTGCTTCACAATTATTATAATAGGGATGTTGACATGGTCGTCAAATTCCCAGAAGTTTTGGGATAATGCTATTGACAAAAGCAGGTGACACGTTAATGAATAATGCTACTGTGGGACGATATTCTTAGCTATCCATGGATTCTCCGTGCGGGTGCCGGGTCCATCGCGTTGCTGACTTGGGAACTCGGGACAGTACCTTGCAACCCAAGTGTAGGTTTAGAAGGGGCCCCTTTTGTTGATATACATCAACACTCACCTTCACTACCCAAGTTCCCCTCCTTGCCTAACCAAATTTGATACGAACCTACTAGTGCCGCTTTAGACATTCGTCCTAGTAATGAGCTTATTGTAGCTTTCGATAGGCCTAAATCTTTAAGTAGGTTATAGAGAGACTTTGATGGTATACCTCTCGCTCCCACTTCTACTGCATACAAATTAACCACGTAACCGTTTTTGATTAATTCGTTTGTGAGATCATAATATTTATTTTTCATAAGTGTGCGGTCCTTCGGTATATTTGTTTCCCACGGTACAGTAAGTTCCACAAGGACCACATATTTAGTCGTTTTCGAGTAGAGAAATATGTCCGGTCTAGATGACGAAACCCCAACATCCTCCAGAATTTTATCTGGGGCAGTATCTAAGATTGAATATGGTTTGTTCCTGGATTTTATGGATGAACCTTCAGACACAAAGTTGATATGACGTCTGTTGTTTTTTTTGGGCTCTAGCTACTGCCAGACTCATTACTTCGCGTATGATGAAAAGCACCTTATCGTGGCGACGTGAGTATTGGCCTCTATCAAGAAGCACCCTACATCCTACTAATATGTGCCTAGCCGTCCCTATTGCCTCACCACATGTATAACATTGTTTTTCTGTGGCCTTCCCCCACCTTACCAGGTTACTCTGGTCTGGAAGGGTCATCTCAAAGGCGTTAAGATAGATTTTTAACAGGGCCGGCGACCACTCATAGTTGCGCCACTTTAAAGCCATCGGTATGCAGAACTCTCCCATTGTCAACCATTCGTTTTGTATTTCCAAATTCATCGCGTGCGCTCGATATTTATCATTTTCGTCTTGCTTCAGAAAGGATCTAAGTATATCCTGGTCCCTTTTTGGCTCTCGTACTCCCAACCTTTCGACTGGGCTCCTATCATAAATTGTTTATGGAATATGAGTCTAGGTTCAAGCTCGGACGCGATAATATCTTTCGGGAGTGCCCTGACTGTGTCATCTTGGGATTTACTTAAGATGTGGGCTTTAGTAACTCTAAGGTGTTTATAGAGCTCCGATGGTTTCTTTAATTTCATCCCAAAATTTTTCTGATCCCTAAATAAAGCAGAGGGATCAGCAGAGTGCGCTAGTCCAAGCCACGATTTTAGTGATTTTATGACAGTTGCATCTATTTTCGCGAGTAAGGTTTTGCCGAAGTCATATATACCAGAAAAGGCCAAGTCAGACGAGATGTTAGGTAGTTGTCATGTATCCAAGCTTTTTTGATATTATTCAGTGGTAGCTGATCTATCTTATTTAGGTCATTTATAAACATATTGACAACTTCATCTAAGGATGGTGTGCGTCCGTGATGGTCTCTCTTTCTCCCAAGAAATTTAAATGGGACCGATTCAGCGACTATGGAAACTGGTTTACCCCCTATGAAGAGTCCCGGGTCGTCGGAGGTAAATTTGGTGTCCCGTCTATCCAGACACAGACAGTGACACTTATTGGGCTTCGTTCTCAGTCCATTTGTCCATGAACAGAACTCATCGATTTCCTTTAATAGTTCCTGACATTGATTTGGATTATGCGTCAGTATTGCGAGGTCGTCAGCAAAAGCTAAGATGGACTCAGTGTACCTATTTGTTATTTACTTTAAACCGATAACCCCATTTCTTTTCGTGACGTATTAACTTGGTGATATATCAATTACCTACTATGTTAAATGCTATTGGTGACAGGCAGCATCCCTGAAACAGCCCCACATTATACCGTAGTGGTTCTGTGTGGTCTTTTTGGAAGCTAATAGCAAATTTTAGTTGAGAGTAATACGACGCGATTATCTCTATTACCACGGGTGGAAAGTATTATACCATTGCAACGCGTATATCATAAGGTAATGTGGAATTGCATTATATATTAGGTATTATTGTATACAAGCTACAGGAGACCCGCCCTCGCTGGTACGGAGATCGTCTGGCTATGTGGATAATCCTTTCACAAAACTTTTATCGTGCCATGGTAAGAAAGAAAGTTTTTGTTTATTATACACAGACATACGGAACATTAGGAAATTACAAAACTAAACAAGTACCTAATAAAAAAAGTTCTTAGTTCTAAAAAACGTTTCGCGCACACCCGTGCATAATAACGTTCACATCTCGGCTTAATGAGTGGATAATCCGACTCTTTCACAACCACAATACGTGCACAGCTGAGGAGTCACCTTCATATAATGCAAACAATGCCATCTTGTCAAATATTGGCAATAGAATAAAGTAACATTTGGCTGTATAGCTTTGTGCCTTTGCTTACAGCAAAAAAGGCTACCTTGTTTGCCGCCTACTTACTGTCAGAGGGTTGTCAAATAATAATAGCGTCTGTGTCATTCATTGTGTGTAAAAACCGTCTTACTATTAAATTAAGAAAATACCAAGAAAGTTGCAGTTTCACTGTTTACTCCATCCACTGTTTCGCCATTGGTTATGGGCCCAGTTACACAAATGGAGTCAACAACAGTAATTCGGCTGGAAGGTCTGCAAAACTGGAGCACTTGGAAGTTCCAGGTTCGTGTAATATTAAACAGCTTTGGAGTCTTGGGTGTGGTTGACGGGTCAGTAAAACGTCCAGAGGAATCCGAAGATATAAAGGGATGGGAGCAAAAAGACGCGAAAGCTCAAAGTATTTTGGTGACGCGATTGTCTGAGAGTGCAATGTTACATGTTATAAATTGCACTTCTGCATCCGAAATATGGGCAAAGCTGCTTTCGGTTTATGAGAAAAAGTCTGCATGTAGTTTGCACTTACTTCAACAAAAATTCTTCTCACATAATTATGTTAGTGGAACCAGCATAAGTGAACATATTTCTGCATTACAAGACATTGCAAATAAGATGAGTGAATTGGGTCAAAAGGTTGATGAGAGAATGCTTATAACAAAAATACTTATGTCCCTACCTGAGACGTACAAACACTTTGTTAGCGCATGGGAGTCCGTGGAGGAGCATAGACAAAATCTGAATGATCTAACAGCAAGACTACTCATGGAGGAGGAACGGTTAAATATAGGGTTGGGTGAACCCTCTGCAGCATTAGCAGTGAGGAATAAAAAACCAGTAAGATGTTTTAAGTGCTCTAAAGTCGGGCATTATGCGGATAAGTGTTTTAGCAAAGGACAGAAAGGTGAATCAGGACAGAAAGTTGAATCGGGACAGAAAGTGTGCCATTTTTGTAAAAAACCTGGTCATTTTATAAGAGAATGTCGTTTTAGACTAAAAAAGGAAAGTGAGGAAAAAACCAATGCCTTTGTGACTTATGTGCAGGGTGAAACTAATGGACAGGAGTGGTTCATGGATAGTGGAGCCTCTGAACACATGACGGGAAACAGGGATTTATTTGTGACTTATCAGGAACTCTCTCAGGTTAAAAAGGTTGTGATTGGTGATGGTAGTACTATAACCGCAGTTGGTATCGGACAAATAGAAGTTGAAGCTTATGATGGCAGTAGTGAGTGGATCAAAACAACACTGAATAATGTTTTGTACGTGCCTGACATTACATTGAATTTGTTCTCAGTGTCTAGTGCTTTGGAGAAAGGGTACTCATTGATATCAGATAAAAACATGTGTCGATTTATTAATCAAGAAGGTCAAATGAGAGCTATTGCAAAGAGAAAGAATAAAATGTATTGTATGGTATTTAGAATGTCTACCTCTAGGGCATATGTGGGAAAAATGAAACTGAATCTTATGGACTGGCATGTTAGGCTAGCTCATCAAAACTTTCAATATGTTAGAAATATTTTAAAGAAACAAAATATTATTTATGAAGAGATGCAAAATGTGGTGTGTGTAAGTTGCCTAAAAGGAAAACAGCATAAACTGCCTTTTAGTAGGAGCACTACTAAGACTGAGAAGCCAGGAGAAATTTTGCATGCAGATTTGTGCGGCCCTATGGAGGAGAGATCACTTGGAGGCTCAAGATACTATTTACTTATAAAAGATGATTATTCACACTATAGGAAAGTCTACTTCTTGAAAGAAAAATCTGAAGTGTATGAAAAGATGAAACACTGTTTTACATTTATTAAAAAGGAGACAGGACAAGATATAAAAACACTTCGGACCGATGGAGGAACAGAATTTTTGAAACTGAAAAGACTTCTGGAAGAACAGGGAATAAAGCATGAAACAACTGTGAGCTATACACCTGAGCAAAATGGAAAAATAGAGCGAGAAATGAGGACGGTGACTGAAGCTGCTCGAACTATGTTACAGGCATGGTCTCTACCTAAAAACTTATGGGCTGAAGCTGTTTTTGCAGCTGTTTACACTATAAACCGGACCGGAACAAGCTCTGTGCCAGGTGTTACACCATATGAACTGTGGTTTAAACAGGAATATGACATAACAAACCTACATGAATTTGGAAGTGAAGTATACATACACATACCTAAACAGTTGAGGAAAAAATGGGATGCTAAAGCAGAGAGAGGCTATTTTGTAGGGTATGGAGAGGATACTAAGGGATACAGGATATACAGTCCCTGGTCAAATTATTAGACGCACTGTATTTTTTTAGTAATTTTATGTTTCTTAAGAGTTTTTATGCAATAATGGTATATTTAAGCTACAATATTATTGATTTTTATTTTAAAGAATTGTTGTAGACTATTTATTTGTATTTATTTTTAACATATGGCAACACTGTGTTGACAAAGTGATACATGAACGTAAACACGTACAAACCTGTATTAGTCGCGATTGGAATCGAGTCAGGTACGGACGTGTTTCTGTGGGTTTAAGGACTGTGATTGTTTGTTTAACAGTTTTATACTACTCAGTTATTAGTTTATTTTGTATGCAGTGTTTTAAAAAAGTAATTGGACTATTTTCATCATGGGTAGAAAAGGCGATCTGTCTCCACGTAAAAAAGCTGAAGTGAAGGCCCTTGTGATTGCGAAAACTTTTACAAACCGAGAAATATCACGAAGATTAAAGGTTTCTGAAGCTAGTGTACGACGCATAAAAAAGAAAATTGAGTCAGGGGAGGAATTAAGCCCGAAAAGAAAGAAAAGATGCGGTAGAAAACCAATTTTCACTCCACGGTCAGAGAGATGTCTGAAGAAAATTTGTCTAGAAAATAGATTTGCTACCATAAAGGTAATAAAATCACAACTCCAGGATGCTAGCGTAATTGCTTCTGAACGCACTGTTCGAAGAAAATTGAAAGACTTAGATTTCAAGGCCTGTCGCCCCGCCAGAAAGCCCAAGTTAACAGCTGCAATGAAAGCAAAGCGCCTGAAGTGGGCCAAACAATGGCAAGACAAAGATGTGGACTTCTGGAGATCGGTAAGCTACAGAAATTTAATCAAAAATTGATACATTGTTATCATTTTCAGTTAAATAAAGCAAATAAACAAGGAAGTTTATTATTTTCCTATTTTTGACAGGTCTGCTTCAGTGATGAAAGCACATTCGAAATTTTGCAGAACAAAGCTCAGTATGTCCGTCGTCGCATTGGAGAAAAGTTCCATCCTGATTGTGTCGTCCCGACGGTTAAACATCCCACCAAAGTGATGATTTGGTCAGTCATCTGCGGCAAGGGCACTGGACGTCTGTACGTCGTCAAAGGAATAATGAGGCAAGATCAGTACAAAGAAGTGTTACAAAATCGGTTGATTCCGCAGCTCAGAGAATGGTTTCCAAATGGGGAACCATTCACTTTCATGCAAGATGGAGCTCCCTGCCACACTGCACGATCTGTTAAAGCTTTTTTGGCAGAAAAAAATATCCCTCTGTTGGATTGGCCGGGTAATAGTCCTGATATGAACCCCATTGAAAATGTGTGGGAGCTGATGAAAAGAGAAGTGGCTAAAGATGTGATTACCAACAAAACCCAGCTCCTAGAAAAGATTATTTATGTGTGGAATCACCATCCTCAAATGCAGGAGACAATACAGTCTTGCATTGATAGCATGCCGCGCAGAATTAAAGCTCTGATAGCGGCTAAAGGTGGCTCAACTAAATATTGAATTTCACTAACATTCATTTCATTTTTCTTTAAAACTTAATAAAATTACACTTTTCTAAATGAATGCTGTTTTATTTATGTCAAATAAATCGGTAATTGATTGGATAATATAAAAATAAAAAACAAATCGATTTATAATATTAAAACAGTACAATATCACTCGGTAATTAATATTTTACATAAAATCTTGCAGTGCGTCTAATAATTTGGCCAGGGACTGTATGTACCTGAAAAGAAAACGGTAGTTATTAAACGAGACATCATATTCACTGGAATGAAAAATATAGAAACTGAAAAGGAACAACTACAGGAAGGTTGGAAGGAAGAGAGATTGGTGGTGTTGAGGGAGGAATATGAAAATCAAGGACCCACAAGTGAACCACCAGTGGAAATTATAGAGGAAGCAGAAAACCAAAGATTGCAGGATGTGGAACAGGCATGTGAGAGTTTGCCGGAAGGTGACAACTTAACAGACATCATTGAAGAGGAAGCTTCTGAAACTACCACAGGAATGGGTATAGAAAATACTACAGAAAGGCAGAAAAGGGTAAGAAAAGAACCATCATGGTGTAAAGATTATGAGTTTAATTTTATGTCAACAGATCCAACAACTTATGAGGAGGCAATGAAATGTATGGAATCAGAAAAATGGAAAGAAGCCATTAAGACTGAATTACAGCAATTAGAGGAAAACAATACATGGACAAAGACCTTACTACCATTCGGTAAGAAGGCTATTAGTAGTAAATGGGTTTTTAGAAAGAAAGTAGATGTGACAGGAAATGTTAAGTATAAGTGCAGGTTGGTAGCAAGGGGTTTTGAACAAGAAATTAAATGTGATTTAAATGATATTTACTCACCTGTCGCTACTTTACCTACTCTTAGAACATTTATTGTGGTTGCAACTAAATTGAATTTACCTATGCATCAAATGGATGTGTGTAATGCATTTTTGAATGGGGAAATAAAGGAGGAAGTTTATTTGAAATTACCAAAGGGATTTAATGATGATGGTATTGATACAGTATACAGACTAAACAAATCTATCTATGGGTTAAAAAGATCTCCTAAGAATTGGTATGAAAAGTTTAATAGTGTAATTAAAAGGGAGGGGTTTGTTCAGTCTGGTAATGATTCTTGTTTATTTACTAAATGTAATGGTGAAAGTAAAACATATTTGTTGCTTTATGTAGACGATATTATTTTGTTTGGAACTAATGAACAAGAAATTACTAGAGTAAAATGTGTGTTATCAGAGAGTTTTAAAATGAAGGACATGGGTTTGGTTTCAGAGTATTTAGGGATTAATATTCAACAAAATTTAAAGGAGGGTTACACTGTATTAAATCAGTCTGCATATTTAAGAGAGGTTTTGGATAAGTTTGGAATGAGTGAATGCAAACCTGCGTTTACTCCACTTGATGTAAACTTTAAATTTGATTTGTTAAAACAAAATAAGTCTGATAGCCAAGAAATTGAAACAAAATGTAGGCGCCTCATTGGTTGTTTGATGTATGCTGTCTTAGGAACAAGGCCAGATCTATGTACTAGTATGTCATTACTGAGCAGATATCAGCATTGTGCTAGTTTATTACTGTATAAAATGTTATTACAGGTATTGAGATATGTGAAAGCAACTATTGATCTGTGTTTAGTATATAATAGGGATATTGCTTCAGATTGTGTGCAGGGTTTTGTTGATGCAGATTGGGGAGGGGACATAGTTGATAGAAAGTCCACCACAGGTTATTGTTTATTTGTCTTTGGTTGTCTAGTAATATGGGCATGTAAAAAGCAACAATCAGTGGCAATATCTTCTACTGAATCAGAATACTTGGCAATCAGCATGGCTGTGACTGAAATTTGCTGGTTAAGGCAGTTAATCTTGGATTTTCAGTTAAATATAAATTTAGAGAGTAGTACATTATATGAAGACAATCTGTCGGCCATCCAGGTAGCACTGTGTCCTGAAAATGGTAGGAGAATGAAACATGTTAATATTAGGCATCATTTTATTAAGGAAAAGATAGAAGAGGGGACTATCAATTTAAAATATGTATGTTCAAGTGAACAGCTTGCCGATTTCTTCACAAAGCCATTGGGAAGACAGCTTTTCATAAAGTTCAGAAATAGATTATTGTCTATTCTTGACTGATTTTCCACTTTAAAATGTTTAGTTTCTTTGAAGAAAAAAAAAAATTGTTTGAAAACTTTATTTTAGGGTTGATTCTATTGGGGAGGGGTGTCAAATATTGGCAATAGAATAAAGTAACATTTGGCTGTATAGCTTTGTGCCTTTGCTTACAGCAAAAAAGGCTACCTTGTTTGCCGCCTACTTACTGTCAGAGGGTTGTCAAATAATAATAGCGTCTGTGTCATTCATTGTGTGTAAAAACCGTCTTACTATTAAATTAAGAAAATACCAAGAAAGTTGCAGTTTCACTGTTTACTCCATCCACTGTTTCGCCATTCATCTATAAGATCACTCTGCTATAAACAGAGGCATGAACATCAAAGTGGATTTGAGGGACCTTTTGTACAATAGTGCGTGTAGCCCCGCACTTCAATCATATTACAGCCATATGGATAGGATAGGAAGCGAAGCTTAGGTATGCTTATCTCCCACTTAAACTTTTTGTAGAAATTGATAGTGACCTGTGTACACTCAGAGCAATAAACCAAAGTTTAGGTATGTCCAACTCCGGAAGTACAATAGTCCCGGAGCCACATTTGAGGTGAACGCCTGTGAACACAGACTTTAGCCGCACCGCACGCACCGCAGCCGCAGTCATCGCTTTTGTTAATGGCCTCGAACATCTGTCCGTGCCGCAGTCACCGCAGTCGTTCCCGTCGCCGCCGCAGGCAACGCACTGAATTTTTTTCATTCAGTTTCCAATTTACATCTAGAGTGAACATTGTTTACAGTAGGTATAGCTCTTGACGAACAATTTGTTATCAGTTGTTTATTATAGGAAGAAGACAATGAAATACCATCAAGAGTAAAAAAAGACGGGTTGCACTCTGGGAGTGCCGGCAGAAGTGAAAACTTTTTCTTTCTTTCTTTCTTCGTTATATACATAGTAAAAGATAAAAAGAACCATGGTAGGTTCTTTTTATCTTTTACTACCATACCATACCATACCATACTATACCTAATACCTAACCTATCACTAATTTTCTGTCAGAAGAAATAAATTACAAAAAGAAAAGATAATCACAAAAAGTAATAAATTACAAAAAGAAAAAATAATCACAAAAAGTAATAAATTACAAAAAGAAAAAATAATCACATAAAAAGTAATAAATTACAAAAAGAAAAAATAATCACAAAAAGTGTCAGAAGGTCAGGTTTGAACCCGGTACTATCTGAAACCATAAGGACTTATAGTCGAAGCGCTAACCGCTTTGCTAGAAGCTATTTATCGTATTTTGCAAAATAGACAGTCTGTAGCTAATATTGTATGATGTCAGTCGCGATTACGGTTCAAAGGTCAAGCGATCCTGACGCGAGTTTAACACTTTTTACCCATCCTACGCCGCTACAGAAGTAAGTATTCACTTCAAAAATAAAAATGTGGATTCATAGCATCAACTACTATGCCGGCCGCAGCGTCCGATTCGAGCAGGGTGCGCAGTTAATCCAAATGTCTGGAAGGAAAACGATTGTCAGCTGCTCATACCGGCCGGCGGCGTAGAAAAATGCGTCAGCTGGTGACCTGACCAAATTCAATTATTTCCTTCCGGCTGAAAATTGGCTAAAATACAGCAGACGCATATTACACCGCGTTATCAGCAACTGACAATTTATTGAAGTGAAAACTTCTTTAGCGGCGTTGGATGGGTGTAAAATGTTAAGGAAGCGTCAGGATTAGTTGACCTTTGAACCGTAACCGACGAATGACGTCATACAAGATTAGGTACAGACTATGTATTTTGCAAATTACCATAGATGTCGTCGTAGGTTAAACGGTAAGCACGTCGACTGTAAGTCCTTATAGTTTCAGATAGTATCGGGTTCAAACCACCTGGCCTTCAGGGATTTTTTGTGATTGTTTTTTCTTATTATAATTTATTACTTTTGGTGATTATTTTTTCTTTTTGTAATTTAATACTTTTATGATAATTTTTTCTTTTTGTAATTTATTATTTTTTGTGATTATTTTTTCTTTTTATAATTTATTCATTTCTTCTGACAAAATTAGCAGAAAATGAGTGATAGGTTCTATGATTAGCGCTATATTATAGGTATGGTATGGTATGTTCTTTTTTATCTTTTTCTATGTATATAACGAAGAAAGAAAAAAAGAAAATGTTTTCACTTCTGCCGGCACTCCCAGAGTGCAACCCGTCTTTTTTTTTTCCTTCAAAACATTGGCCTAACTGTAATTTAGCCAATTTTCAGCCGGGAGTAAATGACTGAATGCATGACATGACATGTTTGAGCGGTTACCGCTGCTTAACCCACTGACAAAGTCGCAGCTAACAAACACGAAAATTCATAATTCAACTTCCTTAACCATTGTACGAAGAGTCCCTAGACAAGTATGAATCGTTTATTTTCATGCGAACCTGTCGCTGGCTTGCGCACAACAAGAACTTAAAACAAATAAACGATGAAGTCATCATATAGTGTCGGATAATATGCACTATACGTATATTTCAGTCTTGCCAGAAGGTTACTTTTGTAACCTTTTAGGTGATTTTTGAACTACGTTGGTTACTTTTAGGTTACACTAATGGAAAGGTTACTTTTAGGTGATTTTCCGGAATTTGTAGAATTGACTTTTAATTTTTTTTACATAAAAGCAACGTGAAACGGAACGCTCATCATTTAACATTTTTGAAATTTTCATGTTGGTAAGCTTCGTTAACAGTAGTAGAACTAAAATTAATTCGTTTTTGTTCATTTGCCGCCGTCGCTTTAATTTATTGTCCGAAAGTTCAGTGTTTGTTTTTTGTGTTTTGTGATTATTAATTACAATACAACGTAATTTCCTACTGGACATTTACTGGAAGCTTGGTAAGTGTATCTACACATTACAGTGCATGTTTTAGTGCACCTACCTACTGTGTTTCACTTTGTATTTTTTCTATACTAAGGTTATGGACTAATAATTTACGATGAATTTGAATCTGACCAATATATAGGTACCTATTTCACACCATGACTAATGCTTTGTTTTTTTCTTTGACTTGATTTCAGTTAGACTATAAAATAGTCAGTAGGTACAAGTCAGTTAGTAATATATAGGAAGTTACTGAGATTAAAGCACTGACCACCATAGCGGTCAGTGGATTAATCCAAGAGGCAAGAGGCTTCATGCTTCATTTTTTTTATTTGTTATGGCTTTGGCAACAAGAGCTATCAGACAAACAATTGTTGTAAAATGCATAATCCCGCCAAAAATGATGACATTATTATAGTAGTGTTACCTCATCTAAAATTTTATCCACAAAATTTGGGAGATTTTTTGTAATGGATACCCACCGACCCATTTAATTTATTAATGTATCACTTTCTATTAGTCAGATTTAAGTTGCAATGTAATTTAGGTGTATCGGGTTCAGCGGCCGTATTTGCGTTTCTGAGAATCGTCTTTTTCAAATCGGAAACGTTCTTCTTGTCTCTCTAACTAACTACTTAATATGCCCGAAGATGAAGAACGCTTCCGAGTCGAATTTGAGGTTCATCGCAAACGTGAATACGTTGACAGGAATTATTCAGACGTATTGCATTAGGTATTTTACTTTCATACTAATAACGTGGTTGATTTATTCATTTTATTTGTTTGATTTCTTTTCATGACTTTGGTGTTGGTGCTTATGCTTGGCATGGTTTTAGCTTAAGCTACTAAAAATATAAATTCAGTCTAAGCTAAGCAAATGGACAAATTCTTGATTTCTTCCAAGTCGTCGACTTCAATTCAAGAGGAGAGGACAGGCATAAACAATGATTGCGATTTTAGTAGTACGATGCGTGAGGAACCTTTGCCAAAGAAACAGAAACAACACCGCGACTTCAATGAAAAGTGGCTAACGAACATTTCATTTAAAAATTGGATTTCTAAGAGAGAGCAAGAATGTGGCATCATTACCGCTTATTGCAAAGTGTGCGATTGTACTGTTTTAAATCATAAACCAGCACTTGTCAAGCACATGAATACGGCGAAACATGTTCAAAATATTAGCTCAAAAAGCCAAACAACGCCTATTCAACAAATGCTGAAACCCAAACCAGAAGATGAATTAAAAAAAAGAGCAGAGCTTAAAATATGCGCTTTTCTTGCTCAGCACAATTTGTCATTTTCTTTGATGGATGACTTAATCCCATTTTTAAAAAATACTTTTACAGATTCTAACACAATAAAATCCATCAATTTAGGCAGGACAAAAGCAACAAATACTATAAAAACTGTCCTTGGCCCCATTTTAACCCAAAAACTCGTAGATAAGTTAAAGAAAACTTCATTCAGTATTATAATGGACGAGACAACTGACATCAGTGTCAAAAACCAATGTGCACTTACAGTTATATATTATGATGAAGTAGACTGTGTTCGCACACAGTTTCTTGACATATATGAAGTCAAATCTGGAAAGGCTGAAGATCTTTGTAATAGTTCATTAACTTGGCTTAAAGACCGCCAAATTCCATTAAAAAATTTTGTAGGTTTTGCATCGGACACGACTAATAGCATGGTAGGCGAACATCACTCTGTGTTTAGTCACTTGAAACTAAAAGTACCGCACATTGCATGCATCAAGTGTAGCTGCCATATGATTCATCTTGTGGCAGCCAAAGCGTGCCTTAAGCTGCCAAGATCTGTAGAAGATTTTTTAAAGAGTATTGGAGCTCCTTTTAGCCGCAGCACCAAGAGGCAAAACAAATTAAAAGAGTTTCAGGATTTTTTCAAAGTCGATATTCATAAGATATTAAGCCCGGCAACAACAAGGTGGCTATCATTAGAGGCATGAGTCAATAGAACCTTGGAACAATATCAGGTACTCGGTGAGTACTTCAAATTGGAAGTATTCGAGGATCCAAGTAAAATAACTGAAGACATACTTACAAGTCTAAATAATACATTTACAAAAATTTATCTCGAATTTATGTCTTACGTGTTAAATCTGTTCAATGACTTTAATAGACTATTTCAATCTGAGAAACCATTGCTATATCAATTAAAACCAGAAGTACACAAATTAATTAAAACAATAGCCAGTAATTATATGGATTTCAATTATTGTAAGACTACTGATGCCTACAAAATAGAGTATGCCAATCCAAGATTCTATTTGCCACTTGAAAAGATATATTTAGGTGTGGCAGCACAGGCATCAATTGATGAATTTTCGAGAGAAATACCTCCAACACAAATTTCCGATTTCCGAAAAACATGTTTATCTTTTTATATCGAAGCTTTAGCACAAATAAGAAAACGTTTTAGTTTTGAAGATCCTCTTTTTGATTTATTAGAAAATGTTCTAAACCCAATCAAAGCGCAAAAATTTGATGTAAAAGACTTATCATGCGTATTAAAAAGATTTCCAAATATTGTTACTGATGCAGAAAATTTACATAAAGAATGGAAGAAACACGCTTTTCTCGACTTCAGCGAATTAAATATGTCGCCTGATTTGCCGGTCGAAGAATACTGGAATAAAATCCTAAAGATGACAGATGGTACAGGAGAACCCATGTTCCCAAATTTGAAGGAAATAATAATGGTTTTGCTCGTTTTGCCATTTTCTAACGCATGTGTGGAAAGAGTTTTCAGCCAATTAAAACTGATAAAATCGGACCACAGAAACAGCCTTAATACGGACACAATTGCAGCTTTGATGGCTACCAAAGCGGCTGTAAAAAATGCCACAACATTTGAGCCATCAAAAGCATTAATGCATGCTAGAATAAAATATAGCAAGGATAGTGATGATGATGGTGAAGGCCGGTACTTATTGCTTTTTCTTATTATTTCACAAATTGACAATATTTTTGAAGAGAATATTTTTGAAAGTTTTATTTGAAAACGCAGTAAAAACATTTGCTTTTAAAATTTCAGATGCTGATGTGCTATCTTCGCTCATGTACTCTTCAGTCATCATTTTAATTTCATATAATTATTTTAGTCTTCTAATCACAATTGTTGTACCTAATTAATACATTCACTTTGTACTATAACCCGTTATTACTTAATATATATATGTTTGGTGCAGTCAGACATACAGGTAATACTCAGTAAGAAAATATTAATAGTGTCAATTTACAAAATATATAAATCTTGAATTGTACACTTACGAGTATGTACTTATTAATTTTATTTCCCAGCATCACTACATCGTTGCTTATATATAATATAAATTTTGGAACTATAACAACTAATAACGAAATTGAAATTCATATTTAGTATTCATATTATTTGAGGGATCATATTTTGCGATATGTCGATACTCGTTTACCGTTTATCAATTCTTAAGGCATCAATTTTATTATATAGGATCAATATGAATAAATATAAAAATGCGGGCAAGTGCTCAATAAGTTAATACAACTAATATTCTATTGTATAATACCTTTCCTGTAAAAAAATATAAAAGGTTATTTTTTATACAAAAAGGTTACTTTTTTTTATATTTCAGGTAATTTCTGATATGAGCCGACTGGCAACACTGGTATATTTTCTTATTCATAATAGATTTTTTAATGTTATCGAGTCTTACTGATCATCTCATCTCGCTGCATAAACTACTTAGAAGATCGATACTACTGATACTACGTATCTCGCCTGTTATCAAATCAAACTTAGACTAAAAACGTGCTCCCCGAACTTCCCTAGCTCGTTAACGTAAACGTCAATGTTCTGTCAAAATTCTGTCATTAAGTACTTAAGAAATAGGTTATAATAATCTCTTTGTGTTTACAATTGTGTATTGATTAAGTTTAAAGTTTAAAGTTTAATGTGTTAAAATAACAACAGCATCTACTATAACAAAATGAAGCCTGATGCAGTGACTGTGGCCGCAGATGTTGAAGAGCCCGTTCCTATAGCTGGAGACGTGATTGGCGATACAGCCTACAGTGAACGTTTTGTCCTCAAAATTTTACTAAAACTGGCTAATTTGGACACACTTAAAGATGAAATCAAAGAAAAATCGTTCGAAGATGATCTTTGCGTTTTGTGGGACATGACTTCAGAGAAAGATGTTGTATTATTTTTACAGAAACATGATGTGTTGAAACTGTTCAATTTCGCCCTGCCGGTCATAGAAATGCCAAGAATTATCGAAATAATCGTCGGTATTATCGCTAATATGTGTTGTCAGAAAGAGGTTGTGAATGTATTAATGAAGATGGAAGGCCTTTTGGATATTTTAATCAATTACATTAGCAATAATGATGACAGTTTAGTCTTAGTACAGTTAATGAGGCTGGTAAGTTCATGTGTGTTTGTAGCAAACGATGAAGAACTCAGTATCTGGATGGATTTGTTTTCAAATGTTGAATATTCAAGTGCACTTTACTTCATATTGAAGAATTCATCACATAAAGATCTTCTGGTCATTACTTTAGAAAATTTCAATACTGTGTGTTCATATTGTAACACAGAGAAATTTCAAGCAAAATTTTTCACTCACTTTGTAACACCCACTGCATTGGACTCATTGACTACAGCATTGAGTGAAATATCAAATAACCATCAAGATAAGTGTGTGAAAGAAGAATTAGAAAGAGTATTTGTAATAAGCCTTCAAATACTTCTACATTTATTAGGCTTCGACAAATCAGCAGAGATTTACAATGAGAGTACTGAAGATGCACTCAATATGATTAACATAATTCTACTTTATTATGAAAACAAATTAAACTTTAAGGAGATGGACACAGATTTGTTTGATATAGTTGAGTCAATAACAACTATAGTAAACATATTGCCTGTTAATGATACTTGTGAGCCATCTAAATATCTAGAACCAACATTCAGCATGTGGAAAACAATTAGTTCAATAGCAAAATCAGATGAAAATGGATCTTCTTTTGAAGACAATGATATAGAAGAACTAGAAGAGTTTTCTGAAAAAATCAAACCACTTTTAAGTGATTTAATTTGTAATTACATAAAAAAATGTTCAAATGAAAACTTACTGAAAGTATTAGATGCCATAGGGGAGGATTATGAAGTTATTATAAGTTTGGTTAAGGATAAAGAATTGCAAGAGGTTGTGTATAACAAAACCAACGCTTATAGAACTAGGTTAGAAGAAACTACTGATTCATAATAAAGATTGTATTTATATTTACCTGTTTTATTCATTATTATCTGCATTACCATTGTTACATCCATTTGTCTTTCATGTAAATATTCTATTGCATACTGTCCCGTCAAATGTCTCCTCAACCACACACTTCCTTTGCCATTATCCTCTTTCAAGCAATTATATTTAACCTTTCTTGAGCCTTCCCTTGCTCCTAAAGCCTACATCTATATGCAGCTTTCTTCTCAATATTTCGTTTACAGACGAAAAATATCGTGCCTTAGAGAGTTGAAGGTGTAACAGGTTTTTAGTGCTAAGGAAAATTTGTTTACATATAGCAAAATTTTTGCAGATTGTAGTTTAAAAGATATTTGGGAAAAACAACAAAGTTTTTACCTAGCCGGGCACCAAATACTGGAATAGATAGCTTATATAAGGAACACATTAAATGTTAGCCAATAGCAAAATTTAGTGTGTTGTGGCTATTAAATTATTCAAGATTTTGCTGCGGTAATGTTTTGAAATTTACTAGATTTTGAAAATGGCTGAACGCCGCAGATGTTTGAATAACCAACCAATATTAAAACTTTTTTGTTTCTATTTGTATAAACAAACAAATTCGAAAATCATAAAAAATAAACGAATTTGCAAGTAAACTAGTGAACTTAGCAACCAATAACAGGCCATGATACCGATACCTACCCGAGGGGGCTATATTCAAACCATGAATAACCGTGGGTCAGCCGGGGTGCGAGGGCAATGCCTTAAGGGCCGCAGATGCGAGATGGCGTGTGTAATTTTTATAATGCAGCTTGCTCACTCTTCTATTGAGGCAGATGACTAATGTCGCTCACAAGGTTCTACCCATTTTCGTGTTGACATGGTTACACGGTAATCGCTGCCATAAAACCACTTTTGATAGGTGGTAGAAAGATGGTAGGTAGATGGCACAAATTTGTCACAAATCACAAACATGGGCCGAGTGGGTTACCACCGACCACGATTGCGAAAAACCCTCCATAGTAATCCAATCTCGGTTGGATTGCGTTCGTCAGCAAGTGCATAGCCGGACAGGGATTGTGGTCGCAGCACTAGTGGAGTGGCAGTGTCCCGCGGTGCTGCGACAACAATCCTCTTTTGATGAGGCCGCCAAGCTAAGTGCCGTCATTGTTAACATGGTACGTGTATGTAATGGTGACCCACTTTCATCAGACTCTACCTTCAGCTTACCATCAGGCGAGGTGATGTCAAATTAACGTGCCCTATATAAAAGTGAGCAATCCCCTGGTTCAGATGTGAAAGCCTCAGGCGTAAACGGAACAACTCTAAGATATTTTTTTTATAGTACACGTCAGTTTGACTTCATCTTGCCTGATGGTGAACTGAACGTAGTCTCAGGAAAGAGGGTCACCATTACAAACACAATACAATTGAAATTTAAAGGATATTAGGTACAAAAAAAAACTACAATATGTATATAGGATTATATATTTTTTTACACATTATGAAGCAACATTTACATTACCATAGATAAGTTTTACACCGTCGCCTCAGCGGCGGGCCAAAACTATTCGAATGTAACAGTAACAAAACGGACATCACTAGAACCACGCGTCACGCTAACAACTCACTTAATATGATATGCTCCTCACATAAAAAAAAAACTTACGACACAATACTGAAAAGGAAAAAGGAGATTAATAATTACATATATTAAATGTACTTATAGCTAACTAACCACGAGCCTACATGCCCACTATCGAGGCAAAAACGCATGAAAATTTATTCTTTTTAAATATCAATTTGTATATAGTTTACATAATATAATCGTAAGAGATAAAAACAGGATAAAGACTAGACTTTACACTGATCAACGACAAATTGGCAAACAGCAATATATCGCGACAACCAATTGCGGGCGCAGCTCAACATAACATAGCCTACCGCCAGTCGCTTGTGGAGTCACCTAAACAACAAACTTTACAAGTCCTCGATTCATTGACTGATTCATGAATTAAATTCATTAAAAATAGTTACTTCAGTTCATTATCCAGCTGACTGAACAAGTAACATCATATTTAAACAAAAAGACGTACCAATATCTGACGCCCGCACACAGACGCCTATAACATACATATAAAACGATACATGTTACCTACTCAATAAGTTACATAAATAATTTGAATTTAAAAACGAGTCTTAGGCTTTTGAATAACATAATATTAGTTTGTAGTACCATGACAAACCCCTATTTCGCTACGTGGAGTCGTCTAAATAGCGACCATGTGACTCGACCACGTCTACAATTCAACTGTGACCATATAAATCTAGAAAAGTGTGAGGCAATAACATTTTTATCAATCGATTCGTGTACATATAACATCCACGATTGTTAATAATAATAACGCTTATCTTAATCTAACGTCTCTCGAAAATCAAATACCTTATAAATATTTATAAGTTAGAATGTCAATATATATATAAACCGAACGATACATAAATATGTGTGTATGGGCTACAATACTTAACGACATTCACAACTTTACATAATATATAAACACATTACTCAGGTACATGTGAACATTTTTACATAACTTTCCGTTTTTAGCCTCCGAAGTTTGTGTGCGGCTTTAGAATTGAATTGTAAATGTGGGTAGTTATCGAAAATGGTCAGATAGTTAAGCGACTACATAAAAAAATATATTTACAAATAAATCGTAGCGGAAAAAGCCGCGGGTGATACGAGCGCAGTTGTAAGCCTTTGTACCAACAGGGATATGTAATGTATATATGTATACACATTGTGACGTCACAGACTGTACCTACACGTCGCCTCCATTGCATTACGATCACTTGATATCTATCTGCCGATACCAACGGACGCATCCAATGCGGTTTTTAAATTGTATTATTTCATTGACAATGTATGTTGGTGGTATGTATACAGAATCACGCACCGCGTTTTATCATTCTGTTCATATTTTAAAAAAGAATTTTATTTTCTAATATCAAGCTTCGTTAGGCATTAATACCTTTTTAAAACAGAAGTACGAACAGATAAACATACATACACAACCCATCACATTATGCGTCCGTCAGACAGTCAACGATAACAAACTCTTTCGACACAATCCAACTTCTATAATCATTAATTCACTTACATTTCGTCAATACAAAATACAATTGTAAAATACTTTACATAATTTTATGTAGAAAACAATCAAGTCCGCGTTTTGTCCGGAGTGTAGAAAGCCAATTCGCATATGGTCCAATTTTGGCACATACTTCGAAATACGTAATAAATAATACTATTTTAACTGCGACCGATGGCAGTGTTGGGTTAAATCGTTTCTCCGTTAGCTGGAGCAAAAATTGTGCGGCAAATTGGTGCCATTTTAAATCGTTGATACAACAATAGGTTTATTTGTTAGTTATCCGCTGCTAAGATTACAAAATCCTGCAATACTGTTGCTATATGTAATTTTTTATATGTGCAACACGTATCGCCAAATTTCTTTAATACGCAACATCGAGCAACTAAACACTCTACGATAAATTCTTTGGTACACATTTGTGAGCAATGACAAAACTGAGTTATAAACCTTACATGATTATGAACGTACTACCGAAATACTGTTGCTTGGACCGAACGATCGTGCCGTACAAACAAAAGTCACTCACAATGACCGCTTTCGAGTCCTATGAAGTCAAATCACTGGAATGTTCGCATCGACACATACTGAACGACCACCTCACGGCTGAGCCCAAAACATATTGCTTTCATAATAAGCGTATTCAATCCATCGAGAGTAGGTACGATATATTCAAACATTTTTGTACTTACACAATCTAAACACGAGTAAATATTTTAACAACCTACATTCCCCGTTTCGTTGTCTTGAACGGACAGCTCGAATCGTATAGGATATTTACGGGGTCCACACAGAGATTATTGTAGAATAATTATTAGGGATACATCTACACAGTCTGTTACAAGGGTGATCAATATATCTCAAGGAGGATTTTGCTGAAATATTGGATGGCAGAGGAATATACTATCTTAGGAAACTATCGCGTTATTTAATAAGCGATTATGTTGAAGGATGGATGGGATGTGAGCGGATTTAAAAATCCTGACGAGGGATATATCGATAACCGCGAACGGCATACATAAGCTGGAAATACACATGCCTGCAAGCGACTGATATGTGTATTCCTGCTTTTACGCAAGCGTGGGTGAAAGAGAACAGGGACACATGACACATGTAGTTATGAAGTAATGATGAGATTGGATCCTCTACGCCCCGGAAAACCCGTACACTTCGAGGACACGGATCTCGAAGTCCCCGCTCGGGCACAGCGGCGGGTTGTTGAAAGTCGAGCAGCGGTCAGTCTTGCCGAACCTTATGTTCTCGTCCATCCAAATGGCTTGGCCGTCACTGTTATTACAGAAATAAACATATATTATAGAACAATTACCAACAAACAAGTTATTTACATTTTGCTGTACAAGGAGATTAAAAAAACAGCATTCTAAGTATCTGGTGTAGGTGTTTTAAGTGTATGTCAGGAGAGATCAAGCTAATAGAGAATTTTGTGTCGTAAGTTAGATCGTATGCCTGTACAGGATTGTTGTCATATAATAAGTGAAATGGAAACACAGTACCGGGCTTGGATTTGACACATCAATCAAAGTGTGAGAGTTCTACTAAAATTGGCTTGGTTCAATTTTTTTAAAGCGTCCTCTTTATCGCACAGCATATATCTACAGCTTGTCTTTTTTATAGTTAAAAAAGTAGTATTGTATAACCACAAATGGTTTTAACTACTCTATGAAACTATCAAAATGCGATAGAGAAGATTTGAATTATTTTGCGGGGGGCGTGAAAAGCATCTGACGAGGTCGTCTATCTGAGGGCCACCTAACATTACTGGTTTCTGTAATGATGACCCTTTCCTCAGCGACTTTGCGTTTAGCTTACAATCAAACGAGGTGAAGTCATATTGCCGTGTCCAAAAAAAATGCTTTACAAAACAAAAACAAGTCAATTATATAAGTCTTCAGGCTTTCACGGCCGGCGTTGCATGTAGAATATACTGCTTCCGGGCTGTTTGGCCGTGGTCGATGTGAAACTTGCGTTCCAGACGTTTCGTCGATCACTGCGGTCGACATCTTCAGTGGCGCAGGGCCGGGCGACGACAACTTCGGAGACCTGGCCTCGCCGGCGGCTGACTTGCAAGTTTCACATCGACCACGGCCAAACAGCCCGGAAGCAGTATATTCTACAAGTCAATTATAGCCGGAATACCGGGTACTGTACGATATATAGACTGCATGCTTTTGCAATGTTATAAACAGCAAAAAAATACGTGAAAATGGGGCTCTCTACTTGTACGTAGTTTAGGGATTTTTAGCATTACACTTATGGTAATCACCAAACAAAAACAATTTGATAAAACAGTATTCAAACGGATAAATAATACAGGGTGATGTAATCATAAATCTGCTGTAAAACAAACCAAATAGAACACCATTTATCACACCAAACGGTAACATTCAATCAAATGAACAACCCTACATACCCTCCACCAATGGTAACCATAGTATTATCAGCAGCCATGAACAGCGAATTCGCGTGTGGGGTCCTCGCATCGATTTCTCCCTCCTTCCCATCTTCTAAGCACCCTACCCACGGGTACTTGGCCCGTTGTGGATGCAAACTGAAATGTATAGTATATAAAGATTACTGACCCTCCTCCAATCGTTATCATCTTGGAATCCGCGGCCATGAAGAGTTCGGACCCGTGCGCGACTCGTTCTTCGCCCTTCCCGTCGTTCCCGGACGTGACTCCCACCCACGGGTACTTGGCACGCTCCGGGTAAAGGCTGTGGGGTGATGCAACATGCTGTGACTATACATGGTGTGAGATTATGATGCGGTGACACTTTGAGGGTAGTTTAACAATACCTTTGAGATGGGGTTAGGTTGAATACGAATGGTTATTATTCTGACAATTCCATGTGATAGTTACTGTCAATGTACACATTTGGACAATCAATCATGTAATTCCATGCAATTGAAATTCCTCGTGCATTTTCGTGCAGAACAAATGACAAAATTGAATAAACGATATGTGATGTTTGAGCCAAATAAGTCAAAAATATGGAAATATTCCATTTTTCCCTTAATGTGGAGCATGCTGACTGAATAATTTCATCTAAGAACTAGATAAACCTAGTCACAATTTTCTGTGGCTATATAAGCCGTTCCCGTGGGCAATTCGGGATGTAAAGTATATTGATTACTTGGTAGTACTACAAATAATAGTATAATAGTTAACAGAAGTAACCAATACTTGTGATTGTTAGTATTTTAGTAAACTCATACATGTGTGTTAATACGAATATGTATTTTAGCTATTACCCGAAGAGCAACCATTTTAAATTAATCGAATGTTAGAACAACATTCTAAATTAAACTAAAGACATTACAACTAAAAGCCATCATACTTAAATCAAAAGATAATTTTAAAAAAATTCAAAGATACTTTTAGTATAAACATATCGGATTATAGCAACACTACGGTAAATTTAAAACCAAGAACTTGAAACATCGCCAAAAATCAGTTTCTTTTTATTGCATTCTAAAATTAAAATTATTCAAGAAAAATGGAACAAAGTAGCTTACGTAGAAAAGACCCAAAACGGGTATCTATTATATTTGATTTAAAGTTAGATAAATACATTGCTATAAAACGCTGCAAACATAACTAAATTAGTTGACTATAGTTGACACTAGCAGGTTTCCTGTCCGTGATACATAATTTTGGTACATAAAATTGTGCAAGGGATTTAATATTATGTATGAAAAAAATACATTACAATTTGTATGGAGAAACCTGCTAGAACCATACATACAAATATTTAAATAAATCCAAATAAAGCATTCTACTATTATTACTCACTACCTACATACGATTATCTCAAAATTAATAACGCAAATAGGAAATTATTGGTTACAACGATAGTTTAAGAAAAACATAATAATCTTCACCAAATTATCCTACTGCCATGGAACCTCATTAAAATCGTACGCATTTGTATCAGTTATAAAAATTAATTAATTTTATACGAAACATAATCATCATTATGGCAAAGAATGTAATGATAAAAAACGGATATAAAAAATGTATGATTTAAATTATTGGCAACACTAAGTATACGCTGTCTGAAAAACTGAGCACTTGTTTTTCTTTTTTACAGTTTAGATCTAATATTGTTGGATTTATTGCTTGGATGTATGTAATTGTGATGAAATATAAAACATTTCTTACCTAAAGAGGAATGTCTCTCCAGTGCCGAAGTAAGCTTGTCGGTTCCCGCGCTCGTCCTTCTGGTTGCGCTCGAACCACCGAGTGGAACAGTATGCACCGAATACCTGCAATAACAACGAAGTACTGTATTGTACTGTATTAGGAAGTAGTGACGCCATCTGTATGAAGCAGAAGCAACTGATTCACGGCGTCCGCCATTTTTCTATTCAAACTGGATTAAAGGGCCGAAATGTGCTGGTGCGGTATACCGGGTTGAAGGACCAAAATGTTATACGGAGAATTCACGTGTGAGGGCAATGAGCTGGTGCTAGTGACACTATGATTATTTATTGAAAGGATTTTTCAATTATGCCGCGCTACTAGTAATAATTACAACTTAAAAAAGCACTTCTAAAAGTTTGCTATCTTAAATGCTTAAGCCTATCACTTAGACAACAGCACTGAATATATGACGCAAGAGTAGTGCTGGTTTGGAGATATGTAAATAAACCCTCGTAAGTCCTAAACCCTTGTTTTAAAAGTCTTTTTAGATCGACTCATAGACAGCAAGGCAACTCTTTAAGTAAACTATTTGATTGCTATTTTCTTAGAGGTAAAAGTTTTTCTCTGGCAAGTCCATCAGACCCTTCTTTTTTGTTAAATAAAAACGATCAATAAATGAATAACTCACCTCGTTATTACACGTCTTGATCATAAGTAAAGTCGGTTCATGATGCTCAACCCTTACGTAGAACGTCGTCAGTGAACATCCATGCTCCTCAGTGGTATATAACAAGACTGGCTGGTACATAGTGATCCGCACTGGTAACCACGACCATAGCGTGAAAAGCTGCAATATTGGAACACGAATTACAATTATATCTATGCTAGAATACGATTGGTTGCTAAACTAACATGGGTGGTTGCAACTTCAACTAATATTACTACTATTTTTTGACAACTAGTAATGGGTTGCTAGACTAAAAATAACATCACAGGTAACTACAAAATATTAAAATTAATTCATGAGTAATTGGCACCACAAAAGTGTGACACGACAAAAAAAACACACGAATTTGACGATTCAGTTTCCATTATAATATTAAATTATTTCCTGACGTTTCGGAAACTGCAAAAGGTTTAGCATTTTTTTTAAATTATAGATCTGTTAAAACATTTTTACAGTTGACAACACATAAACGTTACAGTTAGTGGTGGTTATTAGTAGACGTGTACAAGTGAGAGTGCGTATTGTGCGTGGATACATCAATATACACACTTACAGAAACACTTTATTAGCGATGGCGGTGCAATATTACTATTAACTTTGTAAATAAGGCTCTCTATTTGAGAATTAAGTATTAAAATAGAATAACAAGGGACATTCCATGGACATTTACGTGGGTGTGTTAAAGGGTGACTAACGATTAGGGTTGCTCTCCATCCAATAGAAAAGTTACAGCTTTTGAAAAAGATTGAAAGAGGCGAGTTTTCCTATTAAAATATAATTTGCGAATAATGCCTCTCTGCATTATATATGTTTTGTTTTGGTAAATCAAAGGAATTTGTTTAACTATTAAACTATTTAGTAACATATTTAGTAAGTTATAATTTATAAAAATTTTATATTAGGTACTGACAATACTGAAATAGAGAAGAGTGACGATAGTCAAAATTATTTTTTAATATTTAAAAAAATTTACAATAAATTTTGTCGTCGTTTTTATAGTCCTGTTACAATGGTTTGAATCTTGAGCCTGATTGTATAGCCGTATATTATAAGAAAAAAATGTTATATATAGTAGATACTTATTTGAAAATGGTACAAAATATATCGGCAACATGTTTTCTAATTAAGCTAATTAAGAAAGGAAGAGACTAAAAAAATTCAATGGTATTAATGAAGTAATTGTACCAATGGTGCAGATAAAAAATAACGCTTTATACTCCTGTGTCATACTGATGGCTATTTGTATAACTGGCAATACCACATACAAATTTAAAACTATATCTATTCTGATTTTGAACCATATTCACTTGCAATACGAAATATTGCATGACCAACATAAATAGATAGTACCGACATGACATGCACAATAGAAAATTTAAACAGTAGGTAAGTTGCTCTAGTTAAGATCTAATTTTCACAACAGATATGATCGGAAGCAAAGTCTATACATAATTGATATGTGGAGGTACTACTTTATATTTACATGTAAAATAACACAACTATTTAAGGATTAAACTCATATCTCATGCAGAACCTAAACTACAAGGCTATGGAATAGGATAGTCTAAATACTTAATCCACAGACTTAGAATATACTAGATATCACAAGCTATTTAGCCCAGCGTGCCCCCATTTCTTGTGTAGTGTACTACATTTTTGCCGCCCCACTTTACTACTTTAACCTTGTAGGTCAATAGTCCTCTGAGTAAAACCCAAATTGTGTTGACTATCGTTTTGCTACTGCAACAATTCTGTTTACGTTGATGATGAGCACATCACTGAAGGGCTCGCGTGTTTTTTGACTTAAGGATGCTTGCACACGGTGCAAGTAGCTTGTGCATGTTGAGGGTTATATGTATCTTTAAAATTACATTGAAAAATACATGTGCGGGTCTTGTGACTTTAGTCACTCGCGAAACTACCTTCTACCTACGCCAGTAGCCTGTGCCTTTACTTGCTCCAGTTATTTATACCATGTACTAGTACAAGCGAGTAACTTGTACATGCTTGTGTATACTACTCACGCATGTAATTCGCACCTTTACTTGCTCCAGCTAGTTGCATCGTCTAGAAGCAACCTAAATTCAAGTAGCTTTACCTACTTGAATTTTCAATTGTATATTGCGTTTAGCTTAAATATATTTTGTTACATAAACCGTGGGATGATCCTTCGATGTCTTTTGAGTAAATAATATAGATATCTCCACTCATATACTTATATTTGACTATATTTTGTACTGGTATCGCTTATAATATGCACCTAAGTGTATGATACGATTTAACCCGTTACATGCAACCGTCACATTACTTTTTGCTAATTATTTTTATCCCGAAGCTTGTGAAATAAAAGTTGGCCAGTTTATAGTGAATAGCGAGAGTATTGAATACAAGATTAAACGTCTTATAAACGACTATAACAGAAATACAAAACTAAAGTGCGTTATAAATTCATGTAAATACTTAGCAAAAATTTTATTGGCTCAAATTGTCATTCTAATCTTGTCCATACTAATTATAGTAAATAGGTAAAGATCTTCAGTTAAACTAAATCAATATATATCGGTAGGTATTGCTATGTACATAGTTTCTCATTAAAACTTATATTTATCCTACCAATATAAAAACGCATGTTGGTATATGATGAATACGTATAAAAAGCATGCTACTATCAATAACATGAAGTTAATTAATTTTGAAACTACACATTGAGCTATGAACAAACTATTTATGCCAAACATATTGACTCATAGAGATGGAATATTCGATCAAAAACTAACTACAGACATGCCTGGATCAAAAAGTAACGAAAATATTTCGTAAGAATTAAATTATTTAAATGTAAATATTTTAGTCCGTTACTTCAGTTTGTAATAGTTTTATCATAAACTAAACAATACTCCGTCGAAATACATAGGTAATGTATACATTTTCCTATGTATTTAGATAGCCCTGAGGCCAATATACAGGAGAATTTCGAATGTCCTAGACGTGTCTAATTAACTTAGTTGGTCAGAGGATTCTCCGAGTGAGTAATTAGTTGCGTGTTCAAATCCTGTCTGAAATGCTAATTTTCCCCGATCTAAATCTACCAATTGTATTATTTCGTGCACTAGAGCACAATTTGGTGCAAATAGTATACAGTGGTGATAAAAATATGCATGCAAGGGTTCCGTAAGTTTGCCAACCAACTGCAGACGTACTTCAAAGAAGAAAGATATAATTGAATGACCTTTATTCAATCTACACAGTACCACCGTTTTGTGTACATTATCAGTTACTTAAAGGCCGCAAAATTGTTTCATACCTTTTGATATAACTATACTTAACTTATATAAACGTAGCCAAAACTAACCTACGGAACCCATCAAACATTACTGAACGAACTACCAACTGAAAAATGTGCTCAAATAATAATTAGTCTACTGGTATGTTTACAAGTGCCACCACGACAACTATGGACCCCGGTTAATTGTGATGAAAAAGTCAACAGAATACTCTGTCCAACCTTCTGTCTCAGATCTGATGCGTGGTGACGTTGGTCCTTGAATACGGCGTTAGGGAATGGGAACCAGATGGCCAGGTGGGAGGATCGTGGGCTCTGCGAATCATGGACTTGTGATCAGAATGATCGTGTGATACTTCTGATCAGAGCGATCCGTCGTGATCGTAATGATCTAGACATATAGGTTGGTGATACAATAATTCGCGGAGTTATTATTAATTATTAATCTAAATATATATGAAGAAGTTATTGTTTTGGCACTGTACAAAATGTAACATACATTAACATACAGACGCACTATTTAGCCGTCATGCACACTATACGTACTTACCATGGAACGCAAAATAAAAATGGTAACCAAAACAAGCTGGATTGTATATTGTAGATTCTCCTGAAGCATCACTGTTGCTTCAAAAGAACGAAATAAATAAAACACCTAGTGACAAGCGGTGCATCTAAACATCGATATAATGTCGCAAGCTTTCAATAGGGCGACACTTATTGTGACTGAATACTTGTATCTTACTTCGATCTGGTCTGTTATCTGCGACCTGAGCGCTTGGATTGGGTACACGCCCATCGATAGGGCGCGCGGGCCCGGCGAATGTGAGCCCTAACAGGAAAATCGACACACAGTTAGCACTCACACAAAACAATCGATTACATGCGACCTTTACATCACTATTATCGATATTCTCTGAACATTGTTAATTTTTCAAGCTATTTTCATGTTATGCCAATTTTTTTACAACTGTTTAAGAATTTTAGAATCAATAGATATAAACACACACATGCCAAGTATCAAACGCGTTGACATCGTATGTTCAATATTGTATAGTATGAAAAAAATATATTGTACAAAGATGAGGAACACACTGAAAACAATGAGAGATACATGAATAAATCAGACAATCAAAGCAAATGATTATGAACGTTGAATATCCTTCATTCGTATCGTCAAATATCTAACTAATGAGAGATACACGGAGTCGTATGATCACACCGATGGACACAACAACGTAAGACTCATTCACAGACTGTCGCACACAGACCGAACATAACATAACGGTGGTTCGACAAAACGAAAGAACATGTATTTTACATAAAAAAATATATATTAGACTGGACTATCGAATTTGTTTAGAAATTCGATTTTTTTTTAAAGTTAGTCTTGTTAGGGTTGTAATCGAATGGATTTAATGATGAAATAAAAGCCAAAGCCACGCCTAATGTCGTCGAGTACGATACCATCTGTTTGCACGTTTCCTCAGACATTCTCTGCGAACCAAGTAAAATAAACCGATATACAAGTATATCCTTTTTATATATTTGTGGCTGTGCAGTGTGTAGTTAGAATATAATATAATCATGGTGACTGTTAGCATGTAAGCTACCCTTAAGCAAACATATACCTAAACGTGGCTCAACAAATATTAATCCATTAATATCGATTGCCATCGATTTTTGGAGACAATGGCTGCAAAATTATAAAAATATATGATACTGTATTAGTACATTAAATATAAATATAAGATCAATAATGTCTTTTTTATATTTCGTTAATAAATATAAATGTAAGATCAATAATTCCCTATTTATATTTTGTGTATTTATAAGTGTAAATATATAGGATCAATAATTTTTTATTTTGTTGCTTTACAAAAATGTATTTTTGCAAAAGTTCTATCAAATTCACAGCCTCTATTAAATTTACTTTCTGCTTAACTAACAAACTTGAATAACATTATAACTACATACAACCAACAACACCTTCCCACATTGATCCAAATTGATCAAAATAAATCACTTTCATCAAATTGATCAAACTGATCACAACTAACCTCGCGTATGGTGAGTGTGTGAGACATCATCTGAATGTTGACTTGTGACTGGCTGGTGGGCAGGTTGTCTGATGACCTTGATCGGACGAGGCGGGTGCCGGTGATCACCGCCTTTGACTTGAGCGTCATTTCTGTCTTGATGAATACCCGCGATATGTACTGTGAACTGTATAAAAAGAGTTACTATTAGCGATAGGAGTTGGCCTACTGTTTCCACGCTGGCCATACGGGTTGGTAGGTACAGGGTTTAATTTTGAGTTTTTCTTCTCTCGCAGTGATACCGTCTGCGTATTTTTCCATAAGTTGCCTCTTACGACACCCTTCGGACGAAATGAGGTGGTGATACTAGCATTTTTTCTCCGTCATCACACGGTAATGAGTTATGATGGTGTTATTATAACATGCCTAACCCTCTAAGCGGCTACTGGTCATGACGTCGCTGGTTAGATGACCTTCTTTTTTAAGGTTGATAGGCTCGCGTTTAACCACATCTCATCTGTTGGTAAGTGACAATGTGGTCAACGGTCGAGCACGCTTGCCTATTAACCTATTCACTCTAGTGTAGAAGATACCCCCAGTTATAGCTATCCGGCGACACAGATTCGGGGAAGGCATTCAACTCTTTGGCAGTACCTATGCAATATAATGTAATTCAGTATTACTGGAATTTTTTATTTGGGGATTCTCAATAGTAACACGAAGATTGAAGAAGTTCTCGGTGCCATATATTAAATGGGAGCTAACACAAAGCTAGGCACATGGACCAATGGGACGTTAGCGAAGTCAGTCAGTCAAAAAAAATATTGGTTAATTCAATTTCTTTTTTTGAATCTATAATTACCATAAATACCCGACCCGTTATGGTATAAACATATATTTTTAGTTTAGAAACATCAACAAAATATAAATTGGTATATACAATAAACATTATATCATTGTGAAGGGCTTTCTATACAAATAAATATTGCTCAAACAGACAGACATAAATTATAAAATTAGCATATTAAATATTCTTAACTCGCTTGTGAACGACATTTACATATGAAATCTAATCCCGCCTACATCGTCGATTCAAAGTAATTTACATGTTTAGAATTTAAGAGGCTACCATGAATCATAGATCCGAAACTTCGGATGCGTACGAACAACGAAATTTAATTTGCGTGTTAGTTTGAATTTAATTTGGTTTTCTTTCGGTAGAGTTTACTCCAAACAAAGTGCCGTCAGATGTCGTGTCGAATACCAACTGCCCGAAACTGCAGTCCGAAACTCCGGATGCACGTTTCATGGTAGACAGAGGAATTAATTATGTATTCAACTCTCACAACAGCGAATGAGCCTTAACGAACCAATTTTGCGCGGGAATTATATTTTTAACGCTGTGAAAATTGTAATTTCAAATTTGTTTCGAGATCAAAGCAATTTTGGTCTATTTTCTATTAACAAATTATTCTTGATTACACAATCTTCAAACAAAATAATTTATAAAGTTCGTAGTTTGTATAATTAATTAATAATTAGTTACGGTTAGACCAAAAACGTTCAAAGGACTGTAAAATTTTGTTTAGGTAAACTAATTATTAACTTTTAATTATATTTTAACTACCAATCTGCGATTCTAAGATATAATGTATGAAATCTACAACATTATTCAAATCTACAACAGTATACATATTATACTACAAACCTACTTTTCAATGTTCGTGATAAGTATTATATTAACACCCACTTTTCATATGCATTTTTTGTCCAAGTTATAAGGGGTGACAATATTGTCAACTGCTGAGCAGTTCCCTAATAAAAAAACAAGGATTGGGAATTCAAATCCTTCGTTCCTAATTGGGTGAAATATGGTCTAGAATACTACTCGGAATAGAAACGACATTATACAAGTATTAGAATTCGGTCTTGGTATTCATTTTTTTATTCCTCAACATATAAAATTATTTAACTATTTGGCACTGTATCTAGTATCAAAAAAAAAAGAATAATGCTGAGCTAAGCTTAAAACCTGGACAAAGGCATTCTAGTGGCCCATATCTCTTTTCTTTGACGAAGTGAATGATTTCTATCAACATTCTATCCAGTCTAGAAAGTATTATCTTAGAGACAAAAACGTTTGGCTTGAGCATGGTGCAGGCACCTCCAAAAATGCTGTAGGTACGGCATGATACTGTACTTTTTGTTATATTTTAAATACTTATTTAAATACTTTTGTTCATTAGGCACGAGACAAATGTAGATTCGTCCACATTTAGCTTTAAGGATATAAATATTGTAAGTTAATGTCTTAAAACATGCCGCTGTGGAGTTTGTAGCGCCATTTTTTCTCCACCAGCGCCTTGGAAGCGGTGGTAAACTTAGGTTAAGTATAATTTATTATTGAGGTCAATAAGAAACAACCATATTATTCTAGATTTAATATAAATCTTTGAATTTGACTTTGACTTTGAAAAGACTCACGTTTTGGAATACCCGGTTTTTCGCCATGTTTCTCTGATTACAGAGGATTGAAAATTACAGAGTATAGATAACTTGAGAGCTGTGGTATCTTAAAACTTAGCTAGGGCGAAGAAAGCCTCTTTTAAAATTACCCTGATGGTGGTGACGGGCGCGGCTGATCGCCACCTGAATGTCGGGTGGAAGAAGGCGGCAGCGTGCTCGTGATTCATGCCCTCAGGGAAAGTGTGTTCTCCTCCAAAAGGACGGGATCAGCAGCATTGGTAGACAAAACCTGACGAGGGCTGGATCACACTTCACTCTGCGGGCATACCGTCACTCCCGGCAATAGTCTGATGTCAGACACGCTGGAGTTTAATCAGTTCGACTTCGACTTAGGCTTTCGGTGAGATGGTACTCGGAGGCTTCTACGCAGAAAAAGTGTCTAATAGAGAATGTGACTTTCTTGCAAACGTTGTTCGTGTCCAATCTGCCGAGAACTTCTTAATGCCGCTGAATTTTGCAATAGCTTACCTTAAAGCCCTTATGCTAAAAGCTGTCCTGAGTAGTTTGGTAGGCGAGGCGGGCATATTTCTACAAAACTTGTCTATGGCGTGATCGGCTCCGTTCTTGGTCGTTTCGGCGTACCACTCAGAGTTCTGGTTCGATGCATGCTTATTGAAGAGGATGAGGATTGCTAATGCCACCCTGTAGAACACCTGCAGGCAAAATGTTATGTTAAGAATTACACATGCAAAGTGGGGCTTTGCTAACAACTTTTTTTCACAAAGCATTTGTTGTTCTATTTTTAAAAATAGGGCAGGTCAGAGACATCCAATACCAGCAGACTTCTATGAAAAGGTACGTAGCTAGACGGTAAAAGAAGCAGGTGAGATGCTAAAGTAATAGAAACGTTGTTCAGACAACTTCGATCAGCTTTGAAATAAATAGCCCCAAGACGATTGTATAGGAGAATTTAGAACTCTTCAGGCGAGGATCGATATCTCAGTGGCCCGCCTTAACGATTCACTTTTTCCATTCTTAATCAATTTGAAAAGTTCTCACCTTGATCCCTTCATGGAAGAAACAGTCGAGTACCCTGACGAGGTGCGGGAAGGGGAGTGCGGCCAGGATCCACCACTGCCAGTCAGCGTAGATCCTCTCTGGACCGATGGCGCCCGATAGCCGGGAGAGATGCTGGGCTGCCGACTTCTGCAAACACGTTTAGACAGTGTACGGAAACTGTACGGTAATGTGCATTTATATAATATACTAGCTGTCGCCCGCGGCTCCGCCCGCGTGGATGTCGGTTATCGCGAATCGGGGTATGAAAAATAGATGTTGGCCGATTCTCAGACCTACCCGATATGCCCACAAAATTTCATGAGGATCGGTCGAGCCGTTTCGGAGGAGTATGGCAACGAAAACTGTGACACGAGAATTTTATATATTAGATAAAGACCCAGTGAAGATGAGCTACTCGTTAAAAAAAGAGGAAATGCATATGTTACCTAGGATAAGCTTCTAGTCTAACTCATTTCAACTCAATTTATTTTTTGATATCAGTAATGATACTTTTGCAATGTAATTTTAAGGTTTTCTTTTTTAACTTTTTCGTTTTTTTAATAGTCGATCTTCTCGACGTGCTTGTTACTAATGTACTTATAATAGGGCTACCGACTGTCGCAAATTATTCTTCTTTTTTATTTTAGCGTTAATTCCAGTCGCATCCGATGTTTTTTAACGTGGATTCTGGGATCCGCTTTACCAGTCTAACTGCGGATTTGTCTGAACTTCAACATTTTCTGTGAAGCGACTGCCATTTGACCTCCACAAACCAAAGGCATTGCAGATAGACCAGTTGTTGGATTTTTAGGGCTTCCAACTCCCCGTAACGACTGCCTTAGATGTTCGTAAAGCAACCGACGGCTTGACGTGCTCTTCGAGGCACGCGTTCACTACCACTACGCCACGGAGGCTGTCAAATTATTATGACAGCTTTGCAACTTTGTGTTATCTACATGCTTTTAGAACTGCTTGGGGCAGCGATTTAATTTGATAATTGAGACTGTTTTTCGACTTAAATAAGATATATAATGAGATGACTACAAAGGAAAAACATAAAAAAAATGCGTTCTTCTAGCTGAGGGCTACTTTGCAATTTACTTTGTGATATTTACTACTTTTTTTTGGATTTGATCACCTTCACGCAGGTGATATTAGCAACCGTACAAAGTACCTATTATAATGACTATTGTCTTTTTGTTCTGAGGTGCTCCTTCATACACCGTTTCTCATATGATATGGGAGAAGTGAAGTAAATGTGAAAAATAAAACGGGATGGATTCACGATATTTATATCGAACAATGCCACGATTTAAGAGTTCAATGCACCGATAATATGTTTTTATGGTTTGGGTGTAGCTGCATATATAAACAGAAAGTTACAAGCAGTGAATCACTCTTGCCCAGAATGTATGGCACTTCACACGTGACGACAGACAAACACTTCAAAAGTTTACGGTCAACAAAAAAATATAATTGTCACACTTTTTGGGTTTATAAATGGAAGGTCGTTCACCTCACTGTTTATTAAATCGATAATAGTGCTGCAACCTCGGTTCTTACTTTTATCGATATTATTGTTAGATCACGTTCGCAGGCGACATTTTGTGTGCGTACAATAATTATTATTGTTCCTTGCATAATATAGTCGTTTAGATAAGGCCGGTGATTCATAAGAAACGTGGTTGTTACTAGTTTTTTATTTGCTTAATGACTCGATTAAATAAGTCATTCACCTTTTCGCATTCCATCTTTTTTTTTAGTTCAATTCGAGTCACCCAAAATGTTGTGAGGACAAACTTTCGGTGCTCAAGATAAAAAAAAAATTAAGAACATTAGCAATAGAAATTGCTAATATTCCCTCTAACGCTTCCAAATAAGCTCAATCGCTTGTGCTAGAAGTGGGCTCACGTCGGTAGTGTAGTGGCCAGGATTCGAACCCGGGACCTCTCGATCGTAAGGCCGACTCCTTAACTCTAAGCTGCCGACGCTAATAATATGGTAGAACCATGCAGCTGATCTGGATACAGAAAGTAGGAAGTTTGAATTATCCTCGACAACTATATCAATGAATAAACTTTGTAACAGTTCCGGATGGATATACCTACAACGTTAAAACAAAAGAAATACGCCGACTGTTCGCGTGTCACAGGGCTATAGGATAGGTAATGTGTAGTCACTTGTAGCGAGTGGCACGCGATCTTTAATGTGAGTCATGGTTTCTCAACTTTAAAGTGTTCTCACCCTTTGACTTATGATAAAACTATTCACGCCTCAGGGGACATGAGAGATAATGTGCGAAGAGACTCAAACTTGAGTAGTTTTCTTCTAGCTGACTCTGGAGATATAGATAGGAATAAAAGAAATTGAGGGGAAGATGTTTCATGTTAATAAAACTAGAATTATACCTAAACGTAAGCATGTGGTAATACAGTTTTTCTTTTTACGTGCGGAAAATCCCCACGGATACCCCCCCCTTCGGAGCTGAAGGGGGAGGTTATGTCGGACTCGAATCGACTAAACCGCACACCGTCTGTGGGTCGATGTGCTAGGCCGAGGGTGAGGTTGTATCGTGACATATCCCTCGTGTGGTAATACAGTATCACCAACGGTATGCTACCAAAGCTCACTTGTTGGACATTTTCAACGCATTATTCATATTCATATGTACTTTGCTTGATCTGATTTCAGGCAGCGTTTACATTAAAACATTCATACAATATTAACCCTCGGTTGTATCACTACTTTGAGAAACACTGACCTCAGAGCTGCTACATAAAGGTGTATCGAACCCCGGGAGAATTTTTATATTGGTAGGGCGACAACGGGGTTTAAACCTTTTCCTCGAATTGTAAGGGGTTGTCAAGTGGGATTTACCTGAACTAAGTGGGGAGCATGACAGTATGGCAGTTGGTGAAACGCTAAATTAAATTGCTGATTGCACTTTCACACTTCTAGATAACCGAAAAGGAAAAATTAATAGTTAAGTATTAAATTTTGTTGCTGTCTGTACTGATGTAGAAACCATTAAATATTGCATTTTAACCAACAAAGCGAGGAAATATAGCTTGGTACAATATTTAAATAATACGTAAAGCGCCGCGAACCAGTGAGGAAGGTATGTAAAAGTATTAGGGCTAAGGTAGATTTATTCGCTTGATTGTAAACCGTAAGTACGCGACCATTTTATAGGACGTTCGATTTTTGTACGCATTATTAAAATTAAATTCCTTAAACTACGCCATTACTATAGAATGTAAATACAGTACCTACATACGCAGGCGTGAGATGTCGTGCGGTGTTCCACAGGGGTCGGTCCTGGGGCCGCTCCTGTGGAACATCGGTTACGACTGGGTGCTTCGCGGTGACTTCGCGTACGGGGCCACCGTCACGTGTTACGCTGATGACACGCTGGTGACGGTGAGCGGGGCTACGCACCACGAAGCGACCCTGAGGGCCACGACCGCGGTTGCTCAGGTCGTCGACAGGATCCGGCGGCTGGGTCTCGAGGTGGCTCTGCACAAGTCCGAGGCCATGTTCTTTCATGGCCCTCGGCGCAGGCCAGGCCCGGGAGCCAGCCTAACAGTGGGAGGCACTCCCATCGACATCAAGCCCCGGTTGAAATACCTGGGGCTAGTGCTTGACGGTCGATGGGACTTCGGACAGCACTCCCGAAGTCTGCGCCCCAAGTTGATGCTCACGGCGAATGCCTTGGGCCGGTTGTTGCCCAACTTGAAGGGCCCAGAGGCCTCCTGCAGGAGACTCTACGCGGGTGTCGTGCGGTCCATGGCCCTATACGGGTGCCCCGTGTGGGCGGACACCCTGGAGGCCAGATTCATGCCTCTGCTCCGTACGGCGCAGAGCACGATGGCCTCCAGGGCCATCAGGGGATACCGCACGATATCCTTCGAAGCCGCGAGTCTCCTGGCCGGATCGCCACCGTGGATCCTGGAAGCGAGGGCCCTTTCGGCACTATATCAGTTCCGAAAGGAGGCGCGGGAGCGGGGATTCGATCCCGAGCCCGAGGATATTCGGGCCGAGAAATCCCGGCTCCACCAGGTCATGGTGGCCGAGTGGGAGCGACGACTTGGGCAACCACGCGCAGGGCACGCCGTCATTGCGGCGGTGAGGCCCATCATGGGGGAGTGGCTAGAGAGGCAACACGGTAGCCTCTCGTACCGTCAGACGCAGATTATCACCGGGCACGGTAGCTTCGGGCGGTATCTGCATCTGATGGGTATAGAGCCAACGCCCGAGTGCCATCACTGCGACGCGAGCGTGGACTCGGGGCTGCACACGCTCACCGAGTGCCCGGCGTTTGAGACGCCGAGGCGGGAGCTTGTGGCGGCCCTGGGGGTGAGAGTGCTCACGCTCTCCACCCTGCTCGCGGCGATGGTCCGCTGCGCGGATGCGTGGGCGGCCAGCGCCTCCTTCTGCGAGCAGGTCATGCTCGCGAAGGAGACAGCAGAGCGGGCGCGGCGCGATGAGCGAGAAAGGCTCGCTGACATCGCTGCACGCGCCCGAAGGCGGCTCGGGCGTCGGAGGGCGCAGACTGACCTCCGCCCCCCATGAGTGCGGGCCTGAGGGTGACGGGTGGAGCCGCCCGTCACCCTAGCAGAAGCAGGCCACGGCGGCGACGCGCTTCGTAGGACGATGCGCGCCTCCCCACACCGGGGTTGAGTCGGGGACCGCGTGGTCCCCCCCCTTCCCGAGGAGGGCCAGACCGAGAGGGATGGCCCTGGGTCAGCCGGGGTGCGAGGGATATGTCGCATGACAACCTCACCTTCGGCCTAGCACTACGACCCAGAGACGGCGTGCGGTTTAGTCGGTTCGAGTCCGACATAACCTCCCCCTCCGGCTCCGGAGGGGTGGGTATCCGTGGGGACTTCCCGCACGTAAAAAAAAAACCTACATACGCGTTTATTTGCGCGTATGTAGGTACTTTATTTAACCCAAGACGCACAATAACGGTTGTTATATCTAAGTTTGTGTGTCTGTCGGGGGCATCGTATCTCCCAATAGAATTCATTCCAAAGAGCTTCCTTCTTTTTCCATTTTCTTTTCTCTTTGAAAGCTGTTGTAATCTACATGGTTCTCAGATAAAAATTAATGGAGATCTGTTTAAGCTTTTGATATAAGGTTTTTTAATGTAGTTTTTCTTCTGTTAGTTTTTGAAGTGAAAACTTCTTTAGCGGCGTTGGATGGGTGTAAAATATTAAGGAAGCGTCAGGATTAGTTGACCTTTGAACCGTAACCGACGTCATACAAGATTAGGTACAGACTATCTATTTTGCAAGTTACGATAGATAGCGTCGTAGCTTAAACGGTAAGCTCTTCGACTGTAAGTCCTTATAGTTTCAGTTAGTATCGGGTTCAAACCACCTGGCCTTCTGAAACTTTTTGTGATTATTTTTTCTTTTTGTAATTTATTACTTTTTATAATTATTTTTTCTTACTGTAATTTATTACTTTTTGTGCTTATTTTTTCTTTTCATAATTTATTAATTTCTTCTGACAGAAAATTAGCAGAAAATAATTGATAGGTTCTATGATTAGCGCTATATTATAGGTATGGTATGGTATGTTCTTTTTTATCTTTTTCTATGTATATAACGAAGAAAGAAAAAAAGAAAATGTTTTTACTTCTGCCGGCACTCCCCGAGTGCAACCCGTCTTTTTCTTTTCATGACACATTCTACACACGACCTCACTCGCCCGTCAATTTATCCTCGGCGACTTTATTTGATTATCTGGAGACATCTCGGCGTTATGTCAGCGGCTTGCGTGTGAACGGCGGCATTCAGCATGGTAGTGACGTGCAAACGTGTGTTTCCATAATTACAATTAAAATTTTATATTGAAGACGCAACACAACTTCAGCTGCACTGGTAGTCCGGTTGATATAGATATTTCAAATTAGGCGGGGGATTGGGACCAACTCCGGGAGAAAAACCTGCGGCAGAGCTTTATCTGTCAGTCGGCAGGTGGACGGCTTGTATGTGAGGTGGTTGCATGGACCTGAAGTTCTAAGACTCAAATTCTGCTAATTGCCAACCACTGTCATACTAAAAAAAACTGCAAAATGCCCTTTAATTTCAGACTATTCTGTTATGAAGTTAAAGTCTAAAACTAAATGACAGCTTGTGGAGTCAAAGGCAAAAATCATTTATACTGTATAGATCATTAAAACGGTACTTACAAAACGTCAAAATGTAAAAAAACATTCAAGATTCATTTAGTAAATGGACCACCCACCGGTTCGAAACGCGTCCCCGACCTGAGAAGGCTCCGGCAAGAAACTCAGCGGGAATTTTCTTTTTCGTCTATTTACAAACATTTATTTAGTCTTTTTACAATAGTTTGCTTGAGCAGCATAGTTGAGCGAACACCTTATTTTCAAGCTTGTTTGTCATCTAAATATTCTTAGATTTTATAATAGCCTATTTGGCACAGTTTAGTCTTCATTACATTTTTAAATTTATCCATACGTAAATCCCTAATTTCATTAGGAACTTGTTAAAAAATCGTTTACAGTTGCCCCGGGAAGAATTACTAATTTTATGGAATCAACTATCACAAAAGTGTCAGTTGTTGACAATTAACAGAATCGAAGTCCTGGTAGGGTCTCCATAGGATCTCTCCAAAAGTTATAAAGTGTACTTGGCACTTACGGCATGTTTCTTAGCTATCTGCATAACGGTCTTCCATGTGACTTCGTTGAGTAATTTCGTTTGTGTGATGAACATTTTTTCCTTGGACGCCACCAAGCTCGCCATGCAGTGGTAGCATTCTTCCTCTGTGGACAAGAGAAATACAATGACGTCATAAATTTTGTTAAAAAAAGAATAATAATAGTTTACTGGTTAGGGACAAAAGAAGTTCTGTATTCGATTCCTAACACAAGCATGTTTGGTTAATAGGGATACTAATTCTTTAAGAAATAAACACTATTTGAGCGTACAAAATTAAATATCTAGGGATACTTAGAAAGAACAGTGTGCTAAAAGAAATCACAAAGGTATCATCTTGTCGCGATCGTTGCTGCTATAGTTAACTACACGGTGAAGCTTTTGACAATTTTCGGGGACAAGCAGATAGATGACAGAGACAGACAGGCAAATTCACTTAATAGGTCAATCGTTAAGGGTTCCAATTGAGTCAGAAGATTCAGGAGGTTTGATGTTCACTTCCCTCCTAGGTACTTCTAACTCGTAAATGAGCTTGACCCTGATCTGTAGTGGAGCTTATCAGCGTATGATAAGATAGCATTGAGTGCATGTACGGACTAATTAATAGAAATACATAATACTTTGCAAAAGTAAAACTGGCTTCAAGGTATAAAATCAATATTGGAATTCAACTATCGATCTTAGGAACTAATGAATAACATCCATTTGTTACTAGGATTTATTCATGTCAAACTTACCGCTCTCTAAGTTTCTATCGACTAAAAAGTCTTACAAACGGAACCTCTAGTACAAACAGCAAGTGTGGGTAGGTTACGGCAAGCGCTTATCATTAGCGGAGCTGTGCTTTTTTGCCACATTAGTAGTTAAAAAAAGAAATGACATTACCGTGGTACACGTGTAATTGTTACACAGAGGTTAAATAGAAAAAGAAATATGTAAACACTGTGCATTCTTAAAACGTAATGTTCAAAACAATCTTAAGATTCTATCCAAGATAAACAAGATTATCTCAGACAAAAATACTTAAATAGTTATTTGAAAAAGCAATATCGAAAGCAATGAAGAGTCTCGATCTACTTCATTTATTGATACACAGAAATACACAAGCAGTTAGGTATAAATAATGTATGTTGTTCGACGCTTACCTAGTTCCTAGCCAAACTGCAGATAAATACCTACTATTAGAAAATTGAAATTTAGTCTGTCGAAAATATTTAAAAAAGAGACAATCTTTTTTTGGAATTCTATCAATACAAAAAGTAGGTAAGGTCAACTTGGGTAATTGCGTCTACGGGGCTAATGCGTCTTTTTTAAATTATTCGATAACTGTTCAATCTACATTGATTTCTGCCATCTAGTTACATTTGCTTAAACTAAATACTTTACATGATGTTCGTACAGATGGCATTTTAGCTCTCTTATTGAAGTATGTAGTCATTTTGTAAATTGCACGTTTCTGGACAACTTGTCGCTGCGAGAGGTGAGTAACCAAATCCATGTTAATCTTCTGTTTTCTTTATTTGACTGATTTTATTCAATAACCATTGTAAAGAATAGTCAATGGGTTGCTTACACAGACAGTTATTTTTAGTGTAATAGCTTTATTTAAAGAAATAATTATATCTCCATTTTTAAGGTTAGGATTAATGTCTGGGGGTAAATGCGTCTGCCTTTACGGGGTAATTGCGACTGTGGGACGCATTTACCCCGAAAACAGAAATCGACAACCTTTTTATGTCCGCACATTTTAATACGAAAGTGAAATTTTATTTCAATGATGTGGAATGCCAAGAAACATAATACCCAATATCCCTTATCATTTATTATAGGTAGTATAATAATTCAAAATGCACAAGTGATGTTGGAAAGTTCATTTTTCTGGTGTCCATTTTGCTCCATTTTTACCCACGCCGGAACGGAGACGGTATATGCGTTTCGGGTGAGAGGATGTTTGTATAAGTATGTTTGTGCAAATACATGTTGCCATTTTTCTCCAAACTACTAGTGCGATTTTGATGTAGTTTACAGTTATGGGTTCGGGTTTAATTGGTGCATGTTCTTAGATAGATGTTACGGTGACAAATCACCAGGGGGCGCTGCAACAAACATTGTTTGTGCAAATCCATATTTTTTTAATATTATAGGCGACAAACGAGCAGACGGGTCACCTGATGGTATGTAACTGCCGTCGCCCATGGACACCAGCAACTAAAAGCTGCGAATGCATTGCCACCTCGAGAACTAAGATGGAATGCCTCTAGTGTTGTTATTTCCCCGGCTGTCTTACCCTCCACACCGACAACAGTGCAAGCACTGCTGCCTTAGCGGCAGGATTAGCGGGTAAGATGGTTCTACCACCCGCTTCCGCCATATTACCATTTTTCTCTAAAACTGTTAAAAATAGTAATTTGATATAATAATAATAAAAATAATTATAATAATAATAAATTTAATAAACTGTCGTGGGTTTTTACAAATTTTTGAAGTGAAAACTTCTTTACATTTTTTACCCATCCAAAAGTGCACAACGCCGCGGCGTTGAGCACTTTTGGATGGGTAAAAAATGTTAAACTCGCGTCAGGGGACACGTAACCGTAAGACGCGACGTTGTCGTTCTGTTTTAATTACATTGCTTCTTTTGTTCCTTATTATCCAAATATTACCTCATTGCGAAAAGCAATGTATTTCGTACAGAACTTCGTACAGAACGACAACGTCGCGTTCTCGAATTATTAGTGGTACAGCCGCAGATAGCCGGCGCGAGCTAGTGACAAATGCCTATCGGATATCCATGTGTGGGTAAAAAAATCATATTTATATACATTTTCAACGTTAAACAATGAGAATTAAAGGTTAATTTCGTTCACACAGCATTTTGGGAACTATCAAGTTTTCACTTCAGCCGGCACTCCCGGAGTGCAACAGATTTTTTTAATTTTGTTACTTGTTACTATTTATGAACACTATCCTGAAGATGAATGCTGATGTTGAGAAAATTTTTGATTAGTAATATAAGTTGAGTTGTAAGATAAGTAATATAATGGAAGAGTACAATTTATTCCCTAACTTACTTATAAATTTGACTGTCAGGTCGTTTTCTAGATTCATTTGATCTCGTAATTTTCTTATTGATACCGTAGTAGACTGAGTAGTGCCTCATTTAATAATTTAAATAATTTTTTGTATGTTTTCCCGATTTTTTTTTTCACAACTGACACAACTATAAGTACTTGCAGTTTTGGCAAAAATTCAATTTATTTTCACCGGTAACATCACCTTTTTCATCATATGAAAGAAGACAAGTGTTGCCATAGTAAAATCGTTTTGGCATAGAAAGTGGCGCCACTATTTTTTCACGACTTTTATGCTAAGCTGTACCTGCCTACTTTTCCTGTGCTTACTTTTCCTGAAGTAGTAAGCGCAAACCACCGAGGTAAAATGTTGACAACGTCTGCATTTAGTATGAGGCTAATGCGTCCATCAAAAACTAGACGCATTTCCCCAATTTTTACTAAATTGTCTCTGAATTCCTCAATTATCCTTTTTTTTTAGTTTAATTGTCATTCTTTTGCACAGAAATTTGATCCGAAAAGAACTACTTTGATTTTCTCACGAATAGCTTACCAATTAAGTATTTACTCAAGAAAGACGCATTTGCCCCAGACGGGGAAAATGCGTCTAAAATTCCAATTTTTTAAAAACAATCAATATGACACAGTTGTAAAACTCTGGCGAAGAAATCAATAATAGGATTTTGTACAGAAATAGCCATATTATGAGACTAGAGTTTCAAAAAGTGCATAATGCCATAAATTCACTCACAATAAGGCGATAACTTGGAGTGATCGAGAAATATGACGCAATTGCCCCGGTTGACCTTAACTGCTTTTATACGTAGAAGTTTAATACGCCTCAGAATAGACCCAGAATTAGTTGATATTCTTACAGATGTAGGTACGCTCGACAAAATCGATAGTGTCCCTTTACATACAACTTTATATGAAAAAGTGCGACGTTATCTCTTTTGTCGACTGTACATATGAAGTCATACTTTGTGTCAATGGTTTATGGTTCTCAGAAGCTTAGTAGTGATGTAGTAGAAAAATGTTGTAGTAGAAAGAACCAAGTATTTTAAAGTTAAGTATCATTCTGTTTCTTCGTAGTTCATTATTGTTGATTTTGTTATCGAACTATTTTTTTATGTTGTATCGATCGAGATTAATACAGCATACAAAACAAACCTTTGTGGTTTATGTAATGCTGACATAACTTGTATTCTTTGCATGATAATTAAACAGTAAATAAATTTAAAAAAAAAAAGTTATCCTATTATGTCCAGTCGTGTCTCGCCTCCAGGGGTCATTCTAATTTATTATATCTTCTAGCCTGCCCTTTAATTTAGAGAATCTGAATCTACCTTGTTTCTTTATTACGTAAGTATAGATCTATTAAGGTAGGAAAAACTGAATCCGCTTAGGCGGGACTCAGACTCGCGATCTTTCCCTTACAGGGTGGCTGCTCTGACTACTGAGCCACCTAGCCAGGCCTAGCCAGGATAGGTATCCATATAGTTAGTATACAGTTACCAAAATCAAGATTTTACGTAGCTGTAGGTAAACATTAATTCAGTCGTTATTATCATCATAGAAACTGCACAGCGTAATAATATCAATTAATTGATTAGCCTATTAAAGACCACTGTTAGATATAATGCTTCTCTCAATTTGCATAATACACCCCTCTGCCTAGCATATCCAGTCTATCCTCGATACCATTTTAAAGACGAAACAATTAATAATTATGAATTGGAATCGAAAATCTTGCATGATCCCAACACTATAACCGACAAGCACTAGTTGCAATGTCATTCATAACACTGTTGTCTGTCGCTTCAATATAAGGCTTTCAAATGAAAATAAAATAAAACCTTCTCTTGCAATTCCACTGGGATATGACGTGCGAAATAGAGCTGTACCATGGAGAAGGAAATGATAGCGGAGATGTTACAAGGGAATCGAGTCGCGAGCCTTCCATATGTCAAAACGACTCAATTGGTCTGTGACGTCACCATCCAGTTCTAGTGAAACGTCCTTGCGTTCGGTTGTCATTTTTGGTTAAAAGTTCAAGGATAAAAATAGCTTTAACCTGGTTTAAGAATGAAGTGTACAGTACAAGGATGTACAAAGTGTAAAAATAAACAATGTCAACATTTTAAGGGTATAACATTTCATCAGTAAGTCCACTATATCTAAATTTTAATTTTTCCGAAAAAAAATGTCTTAACAGAACCATCTAGCGTAGAGAAGAAATAAGTAACCTAGTCTGGCATGTATACTAGTTGTAATAATAACTCAATTCATTTTATGAAAATGATCACAATAATCTCGCCCGACTTCATTAGCAATTTCAAAAATGTTATATTATTTATTAAATGGAATATTTTGCTAAAATTGAAAATTAAAGTAAAAAAAATTGGGCCATCTGTCGGTATAAGGCCAAATCATTTAGCCCCCTAAATGATTTTGCTATAATCCAAAAGATGGCCTTATTTTTGAAAATTATTTCCTTAAAATAGATTATTCTAGAATTCTGTGTAGCGCTTAGTGGCGAATAGTCAAACTATATAACAAAAATGACAAGGTCTGTTTCTGTTCGGTTTCGCTATGACGCACTAGATGGAGACGTGGACGAGGTATGACGTCATGCCCCCCGCGTCTCCCTTCCCACCCGCATTTGGTCACGCGTTTTTCTTAAGAGAAATTTGACTGTGGCATCTCCGCTACTTAATCATATTCTGTCCTCCGTGAGCTGTACATACAATTTCGGGATTGGCAAATATTTGAAATGTTATATTAAAAAGGGTTTCCGAAAATTGTGTTGTATATAAAGGCTTAATGAAAATTTTTGTGTGCAAAGTAACAATATTTGAATGAAAAGAAATTGAAGGACCCTTAGTATCATGATTTTTATAAAGTATGATTCCCGTATTTCTATTTGATACAATGTATTATAGTTTAATGGAGAACTTAAGAACACGCTTGTTAAGAAATAGGATCAAACTAAACAAAATTGTGAATCAAGGGATTTACTAGAAACCTTTAAATGTATCCACAATTCCGCAAAAAACAATTATCTAAAAAAAAATTGTCTAATCGTATTTTTTATGCCAATATTCAGTGTACCCAGAGTACTATCTTCGGCTTTGGGAGCGTTTCCCTAACACCTAGTATTATCGGCCACGTTTTAAATTCACAGAATTAAAAATTCTGTAAATTCAAACGCCCGGAATTCGAAATTGGAAATAAACAATTCCCAGACTTGTTTAAATGACTTGCCGGGATGTCACTCTGGTATTCACCTGAGCCCCCACTTAACGCTAGCTTGAACATGACAAATTGGAGTGAGTCTGCCAATTTGCAAACGAGTTCGGAATACACGAGCACTCTAGAGACATGGATCTGTTTCCGATATCCGATCTGGTATAGCAATATGTTTACTGTTTTAAAAGTAGATAATTTTTTCTTAGGTTTTATGAATATTTCATACAGAGTATGGCTGATGATAGAATGTAGTGCTCCACAGTTTAGAAAATCTAGAGGAACTGCACACAAACACCGCTAGTATAGGAAACTCTCTTACATTATATTCATACACGCTGTAGAAAATACTTACTTGTTTGATTATTACCTAAACACAGGTCAACGATTGACCACGGCATGCCCAAGAGGCCGGGAATAAGCCAAGATTGTTTATAGGGAGCATTAGTATACAATGGCACACAACTAGCAATCAAGATTAACTTCGCTGCCGGTTTTTTGGCACACTTCAAAAGAATCGTGGCACAGCAATGACCTTGCGTAAACAAGAGTGGAATTTAAAAATTACGCATTGCCGAATATGGCTTATCTTACAAATTATTTCACTAAGTATCCAACCGCATTGCGATTTCTTTTAAAGATATTCATAAAACGTCAAAGAAACGACAGCTTCTACTTCTTGATTCTATATTTCGTAGTTTCCACCACGAAATAAAGAAGACGCAGACCAAACAGTTGTTTCGACGGTAATGATAATGTTTTAAATAAATAAGTCTGAAAGCGACACGAACCCGCACTTACACAAATTTGTTCATAAAGATTCCTGGCATTATATCAGTCAGGTTTGCACAGGTGTTGGTAATAGCAGTAATAGCTTGGACAATTAATTAAATTAAGTGTTTAAACGCATTCATTTTAGCAAGAATGCTGTGTTTATTTTAATGCTCTTTGTTTTCAAGTTTCAAGTTTTCAGTTTGTGTAATGTTCCGTAATACCACAGGCTTCAGCGAAGGGATTTGCCTTATCATAAACATTTACCTACCGGAAGTCATACAGGTATATCCTTGAGTTTTTTTGATAAAAGAAGTTTTTAATTTTCATAAGTTTTATTAATATTGTAAAACCGGACAAAGGTTAGAGATACGGGTAAAAATCCATTGATCAAATAGATCAATATTGGTAAGTCAAAAGCACTTAAAAAAAGGCGGATCATATGAGAGGTATAATAAACTCATGAAGTGATTAAGGTGCAGGTGCAATAAGACAGAAGCAGGTATCAGATTGTGCTGTTGACCGCGAGAATATGTAGGTAAGTATGTAATAATGAAATCTATATAGAAATACCTCATTTACAATACCACAAAGTGATATCTTTATTAAGAGAAGGTAGGCAAGTGAAAGCTTTACTTAGCCTACACAAGAAAGCTTTTAATATCCTACCGGGTAACATAATTAAATGTTCTGCCGTCTGGACCGCTAAGTGACGAGCTTTCGGGTATAAATGTATTAGTAGTTTTAGCAGAAAATGTAGTTTTAGTAATTTGGTCATGAAAGAGGGAAGTAATTCATACGCTATTACGATAATAATAATGGAAGCAAATAACATGAAATGTCTACTTAAAGAATAGGTACTACCCATACAAATACTACTTCTATAATAATGTTTCAAGTAAATTCGTATGGATAGTTACGAAGTTAGCAGGGTATTTAATAATATTTGCGACCAAGTAAACCATCTGTTAGCAATTGAGAGTTAATTGATGTTTTATATTAAAATCTACGGGTCTACTTTCATTGTCAAATATTGATCGATTTTATATACCTACAAGTCAATTGTCTGTTTATTTATGGCAAAAAATATTATTTATGATAAGGATAATAACTTAAAACAAAAATAAGTCAAGTATTAGAACTTGACTAGTGTACCGTTTCGTTGAGGGCTCTGAAGCACTTTAGTTTATTGGAGCTTCATAATATAACGGGGAAAATTTATTAAGGGTAGTGGCACAGAGCAAAACTCGATGGAAATCGTATTTGTCCACTTGGCTAAGAGGAACCTAGGAATGGAATTGCACTATACACACGTATAGACCCACAAACCTTAAGTTTACAAACTGAATTAAGATACTTAATAAAGTATCTCGTTTCACGCATTTAACACGTTAATACGAGCAAAATCTCATTCATCTGTGACTATTTTCAATTCCACGTGAACTTATGTTGATGCCTACTTACCTAATTAGTCACGTAACTCTTTACGCACATATTAATCATTCATAAATATTTTTGAGTGTGACACTACAATGTTATATACAGCGCCATCTAGTGATATTGCCCAGAACTTCTAAGGAACAAATGATCCTGCATCGCACAATGAACATTCTAACGCTGATTAGTATAAAAAACGTATCGGTAAAGCTTTATTTGAGTAACATCACTGGCCGGCACTTCACATATGTGAAGAAACGGTATGTGATGTTCCTCTTTTTAGAACCTTTTTTTATAGGGGCGCAAAATCAAGGTTGTATCGTACTTGAACCTACTAAAACGCACGCCGTCTGTAGGTCGTTGCTGGTTGCCGGAGATGAAGTTGGCAAGCATATCTCTCGCACAACGTCCATTCAAAACCTAATCAACCACCTCACCGAGATGTACTTAGTGTGTTACATATATGGCAGACAAGCCGACTTAACTTGCATTCCGTACGGTTTATGAGTCTGTTACTTTACTTTTTGCTATCCTTCGTTATCTTTACCTTGCAAGCATTTAGATAGTGCTACCAAAAGGTGGGCTTTTGTCCGAGTCTCAAAAGGAATTCTTGTAGTCGAGATCTGTTTTTTTCATTTACGTTACCGGTAACATTTTTCTCCAGATATTAACAAGCCTTTAAAATCAATTACAGAGTAATTTTCCTTAACATACTTGTATGTTGTTATACGGTAACTTTAATAGACCTCGAAAGGTCTCATTTTACAGAATATATCATGCGAAGCCTAAGTTAATAAACGCGCGAGTAGATCATTATTATGATAGGGTGTTAAAATAGGGCTCCTTGTTTAAACAGGCCTTAATTACGGTATGCTATTAAGATAATTTGTTCACGCAAAGGTATAAATATGATAGCTGTGTTAAGCTAATTTATTTTGGTATGGAAGGTTCACAGGTAGTTACGTTGTTAGAAGACCCAAAAACTCATCTTTTCGCAGGAGGTTAGAGGAATATCCTTTAGCTATACCTATTACTGAGATGACGTAAGTTTTTTGCTGTATGCAGTTGTCATAAAGAGACGGTAAGTTCGTTCAACTAACACTTATTCCCAGTAATTTTCCCGTCAATAAACAAAAAGTACGTCAGTCAGACCTACAGTATACTAATTCATACACTTAGGCCCAATTTCACCATACAGTGTTTGTTAAATCTTAATTAGTCATTAACTAATGAGTTGTTAATATTAACAGAGCTGTTAAACCACATTACGTCCTACGGGAAGAATTTAACAGGCCGTTAGCAAATTGAAGATATAACTGAATGACTCGCAAGTCATTCGCTCTTTTTTCAACCGACCAAATCGAAATGCTAGTTTTTGATATGTCGTCGGTACGGAAAAACACAATTTTGTATCTAGTCGTATAATACGTCGCTTGCTATGCTACGCGACCAATTTCAAATGACGTTTGGTCCGTGGGATTTCATTATATAGCGCCTACTTTTGATTTTAAACCGTTTGAAATGTCAAAAGTGTCAAGTGTCACGGTGATTTGAGGTTAGCTTTGTGTTGTTTGGTGTTGTGCTTGTTGACTTGGGATATTGATAATTTCGTTTAAATTCCATAATTTGTAAAAAATGTCGAAAAAAACACGCGGGCCGAATTTTACAGCCAATGAAAAAGAAATTTTAGTACATTTGGTATCAAAATATAAGGCTGTTGTAGAGAACAAAAAAACTGATTCGGTAACCACCGCTAGTAAAATTGAAGGGTGGAAGAAACTCACGGAAGAGTTTAATTGTGAGAGCTCTTTCTACGTGCGAAACACAGAACAACTAAAAACGTGCTGGGATAACATAAAACGCACCACGAGGAAAGACAAAGCAGCGACAAAGAAACAAATTTTCTTAACAGGTAAGAACTGGTATAATTTTTTGTTACTTACAGAATATGATAGAACTACCTAAACCTCCAGGTTATAGCAGTGATATTGTTTTTCTTTGCAGGAGGAGGCAGGCCCGATATCCCACCACCGGGACCACTACAAGGACAAGTGGAAGACTTACTTGGTCCGACATTAGATGGATTAAACAATCCATATGACTCGGATATTCAGTTTCTTGACCAAGGAGATCTTCCTAATATGGAAACCATAATAGAAATGATAGATACAAAAGTAAGTTTCATATCAAAATGCATTATAAATGAGTGTATTTAATAGTCACCTGGAGTACTTACTTACTTAAATAAAGGTTCCGTGCAATATTTCAGTTAAGGTTTCTTTGTTAAAGTAAAAATTATTTTATTTTATATTTATTTAGGTAGGTAAAATAATTGTGTTCATAACATAAAGTTCCCAGAATCTCATTTCAGTCACAATTTAAGAGCTATGCTCTTGTGGGTGGTATAATCCCCACTCTCATTTATTGATTAGGATAATCATCACAAACTTTTCAGGACGACAAGGCTCCAGCTGGTTCGTCACAGACTTTTAAGGACGAGAGTGCAGCAGTTGGTTCATCACAAACATCACAGGACAACAATGCAGCTGGTTCATTCAAAGACGATAATATTCTAACAGAAGTGAGTAGGTACTATATATCTGTACCTCAGAGGTAAACTGTGTCAAGTCACAAATGAAAAATTTTACAGGAGAGGCAAAATAGGGAGGTTTTTATAAATAATAAAAACCTCCCTATTTTGCCTCTACAACAGAAGATATACCTGCCTATTAGGTAGGTATTTCTTCTGTTTGTAGGAAAAAGCTGACTCAGAGCAGAACATAATATTCATGAAATTTTCTGTTACACACTGTTTTACAGTATTCATTATTGTTACCAGATAAATTATTAATTATTTATACCCACTATGACATAAACATGACTCTGAAACATGGGACTGCCCGCTATAAAGTGGCAAACAACCTGATTATGGTTGGTTGAAATGTTTCCTATTCCAGTAAGTCAGTGGACTTTCTGTGGGTGATATGGTGATAATAATGATGAACTATTATTATTCTCTTTTTAGGATGTAGAAAAGCAAACCTGGAGCAGCTGGACTCCATCAGCTTTAAAAACGAAAGTTTCAAATACACTTTCGGTAATCAAATCGGTTGAGAAAGAAAACGATCCGTCAACATGGCTGCACCGACGAATGCCGAAAACTTCTCTGCAGGATAAAGTCTTACAAAGTAAATTGGAATTAATGGAAATAATGAAAAAAAATGCCCAAACAGAAGCTGCTCTTAAAGAGCTGTTGTTACAAGAACAGTTAAAACAAGAAAAACTGAGAACTAAAATATTACAGATTGAAGTTGAAAAAATGGAAAAAGGAGATAAATTATTATAATTGCTACTTATAACTTTTAAATTTATTTATGTATAATTTTTATGAATATGAGTAATAAATGAAACTAAATATAATAACTATATTTTTATTTATATGACAGTATATAACTGATAATTAATAATTAATGTACTGATTAATTATGAGATGCGTTCAGATGCAAACTCCTAAAATAATTGTTTATTAGCTTTCTTCGCTCTGGATTTATATCTCTAGTCACTTCAGAATTTCTTTCATTTCTTTGTTCCCTAATATGGCCTTGACCGAACAGCTCTTCCCATGGTACAGTGAGCTGAAGTTCAGGGTCATCTGGTGGTAATTCTTCTTTTGCCTTTACTGCAATGTTGTGTAGTACTCCAGTGGCAACAATAACAGGAAGACATTTGTTCAATTGGATCTGCATTCCCAAGGCAAGTACAGGGAATCTACGTTTCCACACCCCAAACAAACGTTCAATAGGATTCCTGCTCCTTATTTGAGACTCATTGTAGAGTTTCTCCTCTGGTGTTTGTGGATTATCCAGTGGCATCATGATATAAGGCCGATTACTGTATCCACTATCAGCCAATAGTACAGCATCACCATACCTGCCTCTTTCAAACAAAGCATTTCTGTATGAAGAGTTCCAAATAGTCTGGTCTTGACAACTGCCAGGCCATCTTGCCACCAAATCTAAAATTTCTAGGTCTGCACTACCGATTGCTTGTACATTTATGGACATGTAGCCTTTTCGATTTCTAAAATATTCTGCAGTTTCCCCACCTGGTGAACGAATACGTACATGTGTGCAGTCTAGAGCACCCAAAGCCTTTGGAAATCTTGCAATATTATAAAAATTTAACTGAGATGTTCTTAGTTCTTCTACTGTATTAGGGAATTTGATAATGTTGCGGCTTAAGGAGGCTATTGCAGCAGTGACTCTGTGTATTATTCTGTGAGATGTAGACTTGCTTATTCCACAATAGTCACCTACTGTTATTTGTTGGGAGCCAGTTGCATAATATCGCATTGTCAAAAGAAGCTGATTTATGGGTGAAATTGATTTATTTCTGAAACAAAATCAAGATTAGGTTAGGTTGGGTTGATAGATACCTACTTAGATAAATGGGTACAAAAACAATTCCTAGAAACAATTTTGAGGAATCTATAGGTACCTTACTACTACTTTAGATGACTTACCGATCTGATGGGTATTCCAGTTTATCTTCAATCAAGTGCAAAATATCCAGGACTGATTCTTTTGATAAACGAAATCTCGTGCAAAAATCAACATCGTCGTAGTCCTCGAAATAAGAACGCCGTTCTTTAAAAATTCTTGGCCTTCGTACTATTCTGTCTAAGCAATCTAAATTGTCTAAAATATTATTTTCGAAAATAAAATTGTATGCAGCAGCGTCCATCTTGAATTTGACCGTCTGTTAGCTGTTTAACGGACCTCTAAAGCAGTAATTAGTTTTGATGCCTTGTTAAGGGAATTTAACATCTGTTAACCCGTGGTGGGACACTCGATAACTTTAACAGCTCGTTAAGTGACTTAACAGTCCATTAAATATTTAACAGAGTATGGTGAAATTGGCCCTAAGCAAACAATTGATTTAACTAGGCACTGGCTAAGCTACCCTAGAGTATCGATTTCTTTGTAAGGCGTGTTCATGAATAAGTGAACAGCAAAGGGTAGTGACTCGTACTGTTTCAAACCATTCACCCCTTGACCACTGAATTAACAAAACAAAGCTGGTAAGTTCTATAACACAAATTGTTAGTAAATTAGTAGTTAGTAGCAAGTAATTGTGTGTGTTGTTTACTAGAAAAGAAGTTTATAAAAGTACAACAAACCCAATATCATTACTTGAATGGAAAAACGTGAGCTATGATCAACTAGCCTCATCTTAGGAATCATTTTATCGAAAAAACACATCCTTATTCTTCAACAATTACGACAACTTTGAACACTTAAGAAATATTGTTTCTTTCGTGATAGCTATCTACAGGCAATCGCAGAACAATAATAGCTTATGAACTAAATAGAATACAAGCTTCCGTTCTATTAAGGTTTCACAGACTTATTTATAAGTCGGCAAAGCATGACTGAAAAGATTGCTACCTCGAACCTCAGACATTCTACCATTTACGTCAATATATCTATTTTTCAATCGCCACATTACGATGTTTCTGTTTACTATTGTGTCAGAAAGTATATTATCATAAAAGTGTCTAGCGCTGACCTAAATACGTGTTTATAAACTAACATTCGTAGGTGATCGGATACAGGCGGTGGTAATTATTTAGAGTAGGTACCTGGGCGACCGAATTACTCTGGGCGTTTTTTTTAAAGCAGAATCTTATTTAAATACAAAATTTTCAAAATGGTACTTAAATATTACTTCACGCGGTTGTGTTGCATGTTATTCTTTTAGTCTAAGCCAAATGGTTGAAGCTGTTTGCCAGATTGCTGAGATACAAGAATGTCTGTTACGTAATAGGCGATGTAGGTATACCTGGTGATTAATGGATGTGGCTTTGGCACTGGGTTTCCTCTTGAGGTTAGGGGGAGAACGGTTATTGAAGCTCTGTTTATTGACTTCAATAACAGCATGTAGGTGATCGCACCCCGCAATTCAAAACGGAAGTGTTGGAAACAATCAGGATAAATGCTAGCAAAATACATTTCTTCGTGTCTTTCATAATATTTATATATCAAAAAAATATTGCGCAATTCAGGAATAAATAATAAAATAAAAATAAGTCCGGAAAAGCGGACTCCGGACTTTCGAATCAATTCATTACGTTTCGAACACTTTACTAATATAACATTTTTACCAACGACGTTTACCGCTGTTACTTGTTTACCAATGGAATGTTCGGAGCAGGAATATATCAATGTCAGCGGCCGAATGTTTTCTCAGATTTTTCTCCTTCATTATTGCGAGTGAGTCGCCTACTTTGAGCGTAAGTCGTGTGCAAAAACTTGAACTTAATAAGAACTTTGTGGTTGCCGGAGTTAAGTACCTACCTACTGTTTGTTTGCTTGATAATTTACTGTTCGTTTTGAGTCGTAATGAATCAATTAATTAGCCTATTGCAGTTCACTCATGGACTTAGGCCTCAGCCAATATGTGCCAAACGATAAACGAAAAATTATTACACCTCTGTGTTTACGACCGGTATTTCATATAACGTAGTCGTGTCTCGTTTGGAAGTGAAAACTTTTTAGGCGCGCGTTGAGCACTTTCTTAAATGAATAAAACCCATGGAATTCGCTTCATCTTCACCAAACGCATCACCGTTCCATTCAGATGTCCCGACGATTGGAAAAATTCCTTAGTCGCGTGAGGATTTTTTTTGTGAATAAAAATCATAGGATTCGCATCATCGTCACCGAACGCGTGACAATCACAAATAACATAGTTTTCACTTCTATCAGTAGTTCCCAAAGACGTGTTTTTTTTGGATAAGGTTTAGGTAAGTTAGTAAAAAAAGAAAGAAAGGTATACCTGAAGAAAAGCGTAGCCATCGCAACTTGCAACCAAAGTTTCTAATGACGGACGCCATGTTGCAGCTAGGTGTTATATTTACGTAAAAATAAATTAACACCGCGAGACAAAGTGACGTCACCTTCTCTCATTTTTATGACTTTTGAACTTTGAGACTAATTAAATTTACTATACTATTATTATTAGCGTTGTTCTGTAAAAATATATATAAAAGGAAAATTTGTATGGTAGTTATTTTTTTATGAAATGAAATATTATGTAGATAATCATCTAAAGAATTTGCCTTGTTCAAAAGAAAAAGGTAAACGAATGCCGTCTGACCTACCAAGCCCAAGAGGAAAATCTGTACCAGAGTCTTGTTCCAAGTCTCCCTTTTTGTAGGAGAGCAAGTATTCCTCCCTCTCCTGAAATTCAACCAAGCTTCTCTCTGGCCTGTTAACGTATCTACATTTTTGCTCGCCAAATACGGAATCTGAAGTATAATCTGTCTAATTTTTTGACTTAACAGCAATAGGTTCACCCCTTATTACGTGGGAAAATAAATCATAGGTGGCGAAGAACGGGTGTTAATACATATTATGTATATTATGTTCTATTTTATAACATGTCCCAATCTCAACACATGTGAATACAGTTGTCGAACTGAAACGTGACTTTTGACTGATTGATCAATTAGCTATTCTTGCTTTTCATACATTCAATGTATTCAGACACACAATGTCAACACTGTATTACAGTACTTGAATAACTGTAATCTGGTTCTGAGTGCTTTTACAGCTTTATTATGCAACGCCGTTATATATTTTTACCAGTACTGACCTATCAAGTCATGGGTTCTTGATGCTGAATAAGATTTCTAGAGCTCCTTTTGAGAGAGCAACGTAGTATTACACCTCTAGAGGTTCAAAACTTTCACAGTTCAAAAAATGTTAATTTGCTTACTCAATGAAGTGCTATAGCGACGATCACCTTCCCTGGGACTGGTCGAATCCCCATTCCCCAGTATATTAAGTTTGGTGACCTGGGTAAAAGTGTCTTCTCTGACATCCACAAATCTTCAAGTATTCTTTTAGTAGTTTGTGAGTGGCATTTAGATTCGAGGAAAATCTGCTAGATCAAACAGAATTATTTAAAATGACGGTTCGTACAGATATTTTTATAACAGCGCCTCCTACCACAAAAGCCACATTTTTATTGTTTACGCACAAGCGCAATAAGCGCGTAAGAAACAATAAACGTTATATTGGTCACATAAAACGGTATCTTATTGTGTTCATTGAGGAATATTACACAGCTGGGTGTTAACGACGCACAAGCCCACTTATTGCTCATCCTGAGATGTATATAAAAAATAAATTCATTGTCACCGCGTTGGATGGTACATTTAAAGTGCATTAACATACATGTAACTATTCGAACATTATACCTATTATTGAAAGAATCCCTATCACGCAAAGATTGCGTCTCTTGGTTACGCATTGATTTTCGAGTGATAATCACTAATGGACAGGTTGAAAAGTTGTTATCAGTTTCTATTAAAAACACGCATGTTAAAGTAAGCTAAATGCACGTGTAAAGCATGTAGAATGAAAATAATATGCTGTAAGAGTAAGGTAGGCTTCACATCCACAAGCTCTCCACTCTAAACATCGAGCAGCTAGTGCCATATTCTGACATCGCGCGCTTACTTGTAGATTAAATACAGAATCAGGATTATCGAATAAGTGAACGTGTAAGGGTGAACGAATGACGCCCTCGTGACCTAGTCTGCGAATTTGAAAAGTTTTTGATAGCACAATTTCCAAGGGACTTAATATGAATAGAATTTCTTGAAATTTATTCAAGCTGTCTGGGGTTTAGGATCGGTCTATTACAAAACTATTTGTGAAGATCTTTGTTGGAGAGAATTAACTAACAAGCAAAGGCACTAATGGCATAGCGGTATAAGTGGCGACCTAGGCAAGTGTCATTGAATTGTGTGTCTTGTTTTATGAGGTCCATGCCCACATTGGATAAGTATTTGTGCGATTTACTGATAACGGTTCTGTGCGCATTTTGAGTGTCGTAGACGGGAATGGGGCGCAGTTTTAAAATACTTCCGAAGCTTTTCTGGTTAGGTTATGTCTAGCTTAAATACACACTATGTCAGCTTATGTGCATCACTTCGTTTTTTCATCATGCCAGCCTGTTCCCGGGAGTAAATCTTGACGAAAATCAACAAACCTTGGTCGTGGGTAAGCGAGGTGGCTTTACCGTCGTGTGCCCTAAACACAAGTAAAGTCTGAACCCCTACGATTCCAAGAATCGCGCGCAGAACACTTCTCGCTGATATTTTGGGTCCATGTCTGCTTGGGCGATGAAGTACCCTACCCAACACCGCGCTTGTAGAGACCGGTGTTTGTTTAATATTCTTAGTGCGTCTTCCCTTTTCTTTTCCCTCCGATGAGTATTAATCCCCTCCTGCTGACTTCAGATTGGCCTATTGGTTTCAGGCGTGTACTCCTGGACGTGGCAAAAAATGATAAATATATACCTTAATGCCAGAACCAATTTCAAAATACTATTATTTTTTACTAAATCTTAAGTAGGAACTTTTAAACACCTTCATTACATTAAGTCGAATGTCAATTGTGATTCTAAAACTGTATTCTAGTTTTCAGTTTCCTCATTACACATTATAATGTCTCATACAATACACTATAGATTAGTTGCATTGTTTAGAAAAAACACAACTTCAGAACAATGTCCATAATTATTGCCTTCATTTACCATTTTACATAACTGTCATCCATTCTCGGAAACGCAAAACTGTACAGTAAACTACGTAGTATAGGGTTGTGTTCTATTTTTATTTTACTATCGTAAACTAAACATTTTACAATAATATAATGTTACACATATTGATAACACTTGTACTTTTTCCACAGTATCACTTATATTACAACCAAGTACTATACTGAAGCCTCAGCATGGCGACACAGACATACCTCTTCATTTCCCTCCGACCAATGAAATCGCTGAACAAAATTTACTCTGATGACTGACACCCATTTTCAGCGATTTCATTAGTCTAAGAGAAACATGTTCAAGCGACAGCGAAAGCGGAAAGGAGCGGCGGCAGAAACGAAGCGGTGGATACAATACGCTACGAACGGCTACGCAGTCATTTTGTATGAAGCTATTGTCATGTCGCGCTGTCGGTAACGGCAGACGTCAGGTGTTGCAATAGTTTATAAGTCTCGGTAGCTAACTTTACCATCAAACACCGGTAACCGCTTAACCATGAAACCTATCTGTTCTGCGTAAAGCGGACCCCAGGCTCCAAATTGAAAGCTTTCGGATGCGACTGGGATTAACGCTAGGATGACGAAGAAGACCGATTCTATTAGATAATAAAATATCAAGAAATCATGACGAAATACTTTCCTGACTACAATGGTATTTCGTAATTATTGCAAGCCAATAATACGTGTACCTTTACTCTATTAGTACTTAATTCATTTTGCAAGTCATCTCATAACGAGTAAAAAAAATGTTGATGAAACGAACCGTGGATATAACGTAAAGAATTAATCCGCAAACCCATACTTAGAAGGTATTTCAATAGTGATTTGAATTCATTTAAGATTGGAGTTGTCAGAATGATTCAGTGTTTTTTGGCATATAGCCTAAGATATAGTAAATCTAGTGACAGATTCACATAATGACTTCAGTTAGAATATCAATTAGTAGTAGGTATGTTTTTCTTCTAGACCAGAAGGCAAACATACCTACTAAGTGAAAATTTTTGCCATTCTTTTCACCATCAATATAGGGTTTATATCTAAATGAACGGTTCATAATAAATATTTCGCGCGCCGTGACTACGGCATAAATTCCAACGTTTCTCATTAAAAAGACACCCATTTCGCTACATACCGTTCCATACATATAAATTTCCATCTTTCGGGATCGACCCCTAGCCCTCAGGAAATATACGAAGCACGCATACGAAACAAAATATATTGGAAAGCCTACATTGCCAATATAGCAAGTCAAACTGCCTACCCTACTTACACCTGCATAAATTTGTCGTTTAGTATATACTCAGGAATACCGAAGTGAAAAATATACACACACCGGCAGAATTAGCGGAACACAAAAAAAGGAGAGTATTAAATAGTTAGCTTTATTTTTAAACAAATAATTAATAAACATGAAACAACAACAACATGTTTAATAACGAGTGTTTCCCCCTCGTGCCCTAATTAAGGTTTCCATCCGTCTGGGCATGCAGCGAATGATGTTGTCAATGATTTCTTGCGGCAACATCTGCCATTCTTCAACTAATGTGTTTCGCAGCTCGCCCAGATTGTTAGGTGGCGGCATTCTTGATTTGACACTCCGCTTTAGCAAGTCCCAAACGTGTTCAATGTGATTCATATCCGGGGACCGTGCCTGGTTCAGGTATGCCTGTACTGAGCGAGCACTGTGAGCCCGAGCATTATCCGGCATTAAAATGAAGTCGTTACCAATAAATGGGGCAAATGGCAAAACATGTTCCTCTAAAACCTCCCTGATATACCGATCAGCAGTCAGATTTCCGCCGTTGACTCCCGCTAACTCCGTGCGAGTTCCTAAACATGTCCCTCCCCAGACTATTAATTTTGTGTTCCGCTTATTCTTCACTCGGGAATAAATCCTATGACCAATCGGGTTTAAAGGTGTTGTTTCTATTAGTGTCATGCAAAAAACAATTCACGTTTATTTTGTTTTTTCGTATCAGGGGTAGCTACACCCAGTCATTTTGATTTCCCGTTCTACTTTGGTTATGATTTGCATATACAAACCTTTCGTAGAAACATATACTAGGTTAGATATTTCTTATTGCTCACCATAAAAGTAGTGGTAAACGGTAAGCCGAAACAAGCCGATCTTGGCCAGAATCTCACTCTCAATCATAAGCCAGGGGCTGCACATACGGTTTGTTTCCCCCTCAAGAAGTTGTGAATCTTTCCATTGATGTAACAGTGCCAGTGTATAAATTGAATTTATTTGCCAGCGCTCGCGAAAATAATCATTCAATAGTGTTTATATAAACTTGTATATGTAAACATTTACATTTATAATTTTCAGTTAGATTATAAAAACATACATGGTTATTTCGAACCGACATTTCAGCGTGTTATTGAAGCTGTGTGTGCACACTACAGTTTATAATTAGATTTATCACCAGCTTCGAACGATGAAGGAAAACATCGTAAGGAAACTACTTTTGATAATAAACAAATACCTTGGTACAGTGTTGCACATTTATAGTTACCCCAAACACGTCACAAAATTTACTCTATGTGTTTAGTACGCGTTTATGGGTATCTTTTGAGGATAGTAAGGGATGCTACGGCGGAGTAGGAGTTTAAATCCACCAATCATAGAATAAATCATACCAATGCGCGTGCGCCGAGGCCTCGTTTCTCTCGCGACTTGGGATCAAGATAATGCCAGGAACTATACTTTTTTTTTTTTTTACGTGCGGGAAATCCCCACGGATACCCGCCCCTCCGGAGCCGGAGGGGTGGGTTATGTCGGACTCGAACCGACTAAACCGCACGCCGTCTGTGGGTCGTGGTGCTAGGCCGAAGGTGAGGTTGTCTTGCGACATATCCCTCGCACCCCGGCTGACCCAGGGCCATCCCTTTCGGTCTGGCCCCTAGCAATAGGTGCCTCGGTTTATGTTCATGTCAATTCCTAAGGATCCGATGATGAGATAAACATTACGATAAAGTGCTCGTAAATATAGTGTGAAACGTCTTTAATGTATTATTATCGGAATACATTTCGCAATTGGTACAGTCAGCAAACGAAAGGTGGAACGTCCCGCAGTAAGATGGACTGATGACCAGAAAAAGGAAGTTATTCAATTGGACCTCACTTAAACACCTGTCATATTATATGAATGGTTATAGACTAGTACTGTAGCATTATGCCCTTTATCGCAAAATAAATACCTACAGAAGGCCAGCTTCGGACGACCTTCATTTTAGCTACCTATTTGACTGTGCTTAGTCTAATGCTTATATTTACAATACACGAATTGCGAATAAATTTTGTACTACGTGTGAATGAACAAATCATCCTACGCTGGCCTCTTAAAAATAATTTACGTACTTGCTTATTTTGTTACAATGATTCATTGCGGTTTTCTTTATTATACAACAATTTTTTTTTAAACTTACTGTTATTTTACTAGATATTTGTCGATACTCTGTGTGGTAAGAAATAAAGCGCGGCACTCATGAAAACTCATGAAAACTCATGACTACCCTTTCGTCCGACTTGTACCGAAATCCTGGTTGTATAGACTGTAAAGCTCAACATGTAACACTTGATGTACGAATACGAACCTTCTTTCTATTTTCTCTTTTGTTTTTATATTCTTCATCACTACATAGTATAAAACAAAGTCGCTTTCTCTGTCCCTATATCCCTTTGTATGCTTAAATCTTTAAAACTACGCAACGGATTTTGATGCGGTTTTTTTTTAATAGATAGAGTGATTCAAGAGGAAGGTTTATATGTATAATACATGTTTAATATAGTAGAGGGTGCAGCGGGAACGGGATCTGACGCCACGCGGGCGGAAAAATATTAGCGGTACGAAGTTCGCCGGGTCTGCTAGTCTATGTATAATACATACAAAGGAATATCTTATTCAATAGATAGTGTCATGTATCGTAGCCTGGGTCATCATTTCAATCTATCAATCAATTAGCCCACTGCAGTCCACTGCTGGACATAGGCCTCTCCCAATGTGCGCCATCATTTCATATCATCGACAAAATCGCCTACTATATTCTTTAAGAAAAGCATTGGCAAGCATTCTACTGGGTCGGCAGCACGAGTAAAACACCCCTAGTATTGTAGACGATTATCACTTTTCATATGGTGGCTAGTGAGCTTTTGTGAAAATGACCAGTTGCTATGAAAAGAAAAACGGTGTCCCAAGGTCCATAGTGGTGGTTTTAACTTTATTGTCTTTATTGTTTTCCAGTTTACTTTTAGAAGAATCTATTAAGCCAATGGCCGCCAGCAAAATAGAGCTGTGCTAACGGGTGGCCCCACACGTATCGCTGGATTTGACGACACTCGTAAAACGTTAACGCCTCTATAAAACTTCGCATTATTTCTTTTATTCTTTTATCTGTGCTTGGATAGAGGTGGTTATTGCGGGTAGAAATATATGGGTTTTGAGATCCTCTCTAAATATCATGGCACAGCCCCTGTTTAAGAATAGGGATTTCGTCACAATTGGGCTTGAGAAACTTTTGTATAGTTTTTAATGTGAGTAATATGGTTTCATCAAAAGTGATGAGCTGGAGCTTTTCGGATGTATCTGCCTGTCTACCCCAGTGTCAGTTAGGCAAGAACGTATAAAAATAATGATCGTAACATCTAATATCCGGCCATGAAATGAAAGTGACATTCAATTTAATTGAATGCTGTGACAGGCTTCCTTGCTCTTGTATGCCTTTAAATTTAAAAATACTCCTGCTTTTATTGATAGTTTAAACTTTTATGAAACAGACTGCCGTCTGAACTCTAAATCTCATAAGAAAAGCCTTTCTTTGTTTTATGAATGACAATTTCACCGCAAAGAACCGTCATACTAATAAATGGTTACAGGTCAAGTAAATATAAAAGACATTAAAACATAACAACATACTACTACGCTAACCAAGTGGGACTTAGCGCCTACATCACATACATTATGATTGTCTACTTAACTAAGCACTTACAAACTGTAGACATAGTTACTTTAAATAATGTTAAGAAAATAATGTCGGTAAGTAAATAACATACCTAATGTTAATTTAACATGCTAACTGCGTTAACGCCGGATTATGGCTGTTGATATTTAATTCATTAAATATTATTCATTATCATTTTGAGATTGCCTCTTGAGTAACGTTACGAGATTGGTATCATTAAGCTTTATACAAGCCTACATTTGTTACAGAATTATTGAATAGATTAGCCGCGTGGTTCCCGGCAGAGTAGAATTTGGGCCACCCCTTCTCTTCCCATGTGGTGTCGTACAAGGCGACTAAGGGATAGGGCTGATTAACTTTAACATCAGACAGATATGTACAGCCCAGATTCAACCTCAGATGCATGGCTCGAGTTAACAATAGTGCCCGGAATACGGCAAGAGGCTCACCCCTTATTACGTGGGACCGAATACAGTTTGGTGAATGAATAGATTTTCATTAGTAAAATCCGACCTAAACTTGTAGTTACCTCATACTCACACACCTAAATCTATTTCCGTATATTTCCACGAACGGGTACCGTAAGGGGAAGATACAGAAACAGCTATATTTATCAATTCCACGGAATAGGGTGCCCCATTACTGTCTAGACTTCTGTTCGTGTTGATACTCAGAACTTCCTAATAGGAAAACCCAATGACACAGGACCCCGCGATCGCACACATACAGCCAAAAACTTGAGCTGCACTACTTACACTTATAGACTTACATTAGTGAACTCAGAGGGCTTCACTTCCCTATAATTTTCTCAGGTTTATTGATATAATGGTTGAGTTCAATGTGTTGTGTTAGATACTCGTGCGATTTGTTTTCTATGCGAAATTATTGTAACTTACGACAGATGCTACCAAACAATGCAGGGTTCTTTAGTAAATTAGACGCACGTGTACTTATAATTTGTTCAAGTAGACATAAATACAAACGTACTGAGTAATTATATCTTTAATATTATTTTATATTCACAGGCTGTGTTGGGAAATGGCTCCGAGGATTATGATATAATGATTGAATCCTCGTCATATTATAAAACTGTAGTCAAAGTAGTCATAAATCCGTATTTTAGAACAACGCTCAGTTGCGAATCGATCCTCAGAATGACAATAGAATCTAAAACGAGATTCAGTTCAGGACTATCGTTTTCGAACACGGGTCTTAGAATCGTGAACCTAGACTTTACAGTGTTGCAGATTTGTTTTAAGTAATCGCTGATCGTACCATGTCAGCACATAGACAAGTCATGTAACAATATTTCGATATCAAACAATAGATTCGTGTCTTATCTTCTTTACACAGTTTCGTCACACATTCAATCTATTGTGCAAAGAAAATTTAACATAGTAATAAAATGCGTAAAATGTGTTAGGTTTTTGTCATACATTACATATTTTATATGAGTGAAGTTTGTTATTATATAATTATAACAGTTATTGAATAAGAAAAACCCGACTGATATTGAAAAGATCTAAACAAGCTATATAGCAATATTCATCTGGTTTGTGATTTGCAAATGGGTACCGCTTGCTATTAAGCTTGTTTCGATCTTTACAGTATCAGTCGGGTTTTTTTTTTAAATCCTTTTCTTTTATTTGATTCTTTTTAGTTACAACATATATGTTTTTATAATCGTTTTATAAATTTCCTTCATTTTGATACACCACTCGATAAATTTCAGTGAACCACACATATTTTTACTACATACATTTTGGCATAAAAAAATACAACATATAACTTTTGTTTATATTTTATGTACCCAAGAACACTTGGACAATAAATACCTTTTATATGAGACATGAATCATTGAAATCGGTACGGTGGTTCAGAAGATATGAGATAATAAAAATATTAAGAACATACATAAATATATATACATACATACATACAAGATACGCGCGAAAATCATAACCCTTCTTGGCAGTCGGGTAAAAACAATCACGTAAGAACAATAGATATGTGGTTTTATTTGCAGATTCCATTTGTCAAACGCAATTTTCAAAGTCAAACGCAACTGTCAACTGATTGTCAAGTGCAGTCAAACATTGTCAAATGCAACTGTCAATCTTATTTTTTTAATTCGAATTATCCGTTACAGAAACAAGGTAGGAGATCACTATAGTGTCAATAAAGGGCAATATCATTTTATGTATTCGCAGGTATGCAACCTTCATTATCGCATTTAGTTAGTCGTAAAACATACGTAGGTGTATCCTGTCGTGAATGTATTATAATACAAGCCTTACTGGCATCAATGACAATGAAAATACATAATATATACAGCTTACATACATTAGAGTCGACCCACATCATACTAATACGTTTTCACGGCGCACGTGGGTTAGTCAAGATTCCCCCCGTTCTTAATTTTAGGGCTGTTTTTAAAACGAACAATTTACTGGGGATTTCGAGAACGGGGGGAATCACGCCTAACCCAACAATCCCGCACAAGTCTTCATAGTACGTCGACAGAGACTGGAGGAGAAAGAGACGGATGGTGGACCCTGAGCTCCGAGGACGCTTTGGGCTCGGATGCAAACAGGATAATATGTCTTAATGAAGATGAAGATGATGATGATGAGGAGGATGAGAGGCCTGTGAGCCTGAACGTGTAAAATGTTTTTAATACACCCATTGAAGAAATGTCTGCTTTCAATGCGAGAATAATGTTGAGAAAAACGTTGAATATTCAAATTACTTCCAAGCTGCGGGAAATTTATTTTATGAAAATTTCTTTGAAGTCTGCTCTACGAAACTTTTGCGAGAAAATGTTTTGTTTGACGCCATAAAAGTACTTTCGTCGTTGTTTAGTTCAGGGATGAAATAAGGAAAGCGTTTTGGAGACAGTTCTAAGCAGATATTTCATTTTAAAGAATGTGTTTCTTTTCTTCGCAATAGCTTTATTATTTCTCTACGATGGCGAGTACTAATTTTTAAACCATCTTGAAAAAGAAGAATCTTAATCTGTTTTACCAGACATCCTTTTCAGGGTTTAGAGATTAGACAGCAGTCGTTCCCATAGAAATAAGCCTAATCAAAAGGTGGAGAAAAGTGAGCGAATCCAAGGTACAAGAGTAATAGGCTGTTGATTGTAAAACAAAAAAAAACTCACTCATCAATCCTCTAACTAGAGTCATGAAATAGCTGAAACTGTCAGACCTGCGGATCTAAAGACTAATTCTGCTAAAAACGAGTAGTACCTGTCTATGAATTTCCAGTAAGTAAATCTTAAAACTCGTAATGTGGTCACACGTATGAGCAGAATCACAAAAATTCATTTGATAAACGGATTCTAATTCCGTGAAATACTGCATAGCAATATATAGTAATTTCGTGTAATGTATAGTATTATTCTAATACATACCATTCTTATAGAATGGCCTTTTTAGACCTGCCGATGTCAAAAAATTAACCATTTATTGACCGGGTGAGCAAAGCTAACGAGACTCACGTTTCGACAAACTTTTGCTTTTGTCCATTTCTAAGTCAGTTCATCAGTTCTGGTCTACAGGGCTCATTGCTTAACCGATTTTTACCAAACTTGGCACACATGTTCTTTGATTTAAAACTCAACTTTTCTGATAGGAGGGAAAATGAGGAAGAAAAGGAGGATATTTGCTTATGCTTGATGATTTTTGGCTGAAACATGAAGGACATGAATAAAAAAAAAACGGTAGGAATTAGTGAGGGTAATTCCGTTATAAAAATAAAAAAAACTGATGAGGCAAAGGGGGATAAGTTCAGGTACTGTAGCGTTGTTTCAAGAACCGATCGTCGTTTTTTTTTGTTAAAACATCCAGGACTGTTTAATGTGAGTGTAATTTTTTTAAGTGTTTTTCAGGTTTACCAAACCATACAAAACACCGACAAGGAGTAGGGTAGTCAGAGCTCATTGGAGAGTTTTTGTACTGTCAGTGGGAAGACCAAAGGCTACTCTTGCTTTCTCTTCTACACTGACGGCACAGAAACTCTCAGTGTTTACAGGGACGGCAGCTAGTGTTGTTGCACACGTCCATAGGCCACGGTACCCACTTTCCACCAGGTGGACCGTGTGCTTTTCTGCCAGCACAGTGGTGTAAAAAATATGGTAAAGAGTGCTCGCGAAGTCCACTGTTCACAGAACTACTATTAAAATTCAGTTTCGTTTGTTACAACTTCTTAATTTTGTCGTTAGAGCATTGACCGCAATGTAGGCCGATGTGTTAAAACATTACAGTTAAGTTTGTCCTTCAACCTAACGTATGTTAGAGCAACATTCGGCGCAATATAAAGTTATTACCTCCGTGAAATGAGTATATATGGGACCCTACCAACACCTTCGGGGCCTAGGCTCATATGCATGCGTTTTAGTCGGTTCGAGTCCGACATAACCTCCCCCTCCGGCACTGGCGGGGGTGATATCCATGGGGATTTCCCGTACGATAAAAAAGGCTCATATGCTAGTAAGTACACTTTCTGTTTAACAAACGAGCTGTTCGCCTCTCGGTGTAGTAGTGCAGACGGTAGTAACTTTTATAACAGGGGTATTAATCAAACCCAAAAGGAGTAAAAGGAGCCTCTGATTCCTAAGTAACAGTACAGTCTCAGACACAATCGAAACACAATATTAGGAAGATGATGATTCGTAACTATTTTCGCAGGTGTTCAGTTTTCATTTGGAATAAAGCGTTATATAAATGCTGTCCTGAGTCCTGTACCCCTAGCAGGAACAACTATCGTAATCGTATCGTAAACGTATTGAGAGAACGGACCATTGCTATGATCTTCAGGCTTCACATACACACACACACACAGGTTCACAGTAAACAGGCGGCCAATTGCAATGCTCCATTCTCTCAAAACGTCTACGATTCGATTACGATAGTTTTTCGTGCTGTACTGCCCCTCTAGACAAGTGGCAATTCGTTGGTCAGCGTTTGATGGAATAGAATGACGAATATATGGGATTTGACGTTTCTGACAGTCGTTAACGCATGTCAAATGTGTCAAATCCTATACATTCGTCATTCTATTCCATCAAACGCCTGCTAGCGAATTGCCACTTGTCTAGAGGGGCTGTGCCCCGAGCGCGAAAAACATTCGAATTCGTAACGTAAACGCGACGAAAGAACGGAGCAGTGTGATTGGTTCACAGTAGGCAGGCGGCCAATCGCAATGCTCTGCTTCTCTGGATACGTTTACCTTACGAATTCGAATATTATTCATGCTCAGGGCACTGATCCAATGAAGCAATTTCAAATAATTGAGCTGCCCCATGGAGAACTAAATGAGGTACAATTACGGAAATCGTTCAAGGTTTACTTAAACATTTCTACAAAACACAAGTATTCACAACAAAGGATTCAATAGGAATCTTTTTTTCTCCCATTCTATTGAATATTTCTCTGTGATGGTTTTTCATTATAGATTAGAGCAGCGAATGGACGACATATTACATATGTTTTTAAACTATCATGATACTATTAGAGACATCGAGATATTTACAATTTTATTTAAGCGTGGTTAAAGCCTCAGTAACTTAGTGGTAACCGGCCTCACGATCGAAAAGTCGCGGGATCGAATCCTGGTCATTACAGTACCGACGTAAACCCACTCCTAACACAAGTAATGTAGCTTAGCTGGTGGGGTTACAGGGGAATATAAGTAACATCATTTCTTATATTCCTTGAAAAAAAATTGTATTGTTTGAGATGCCGATATTTCGGCACTATGGCAAACTGACGAACTGAAGTGTTCAATTATTTACGCTGTAAATTTACCAATATCTGTAATAATAATTTAAAAAAAAAATGGATGATGCTCAGGTGCAGGCTTTTCTCTCGTTGTTGGGAGGAGAGACAGCAATCACCTCTGTAAAGCAGTATTAAAACCAAAGGAGGAAAAGGAGTTACTCTCTTAGAAATAAAAAATCCCCCGGGGTTTTAGTTAACACTCCAGAGCCCGCTGTGCCATGCGTTAACGGCTGTCATACACGTAAAACCCCACACATTCAACATTCTATTCCATCAAACATCGGCCTACGAAATGCCACTTGTCTAGAGGGGCTGAAGTGTTAACTTTAGAAGTACCCGGCATACCGCTAGGCTGATGATGAGACGATGCTTGCACTACGTGAGTTATCTCTCCCATCGGAAATATGCAGTGCATATTACGATAAAGGGGGTTACCCAGACAGTCCGTATCGCAGCTTCACGACACTATACTGCCCATATAAAAAAAGAATACGAACAAAGTACCTAACAGAAACGCAAATTTAATGATAAAACTATTCCTATAAATTTTTATAGGAGAATTGCCACTGTCGAAAACATATTCATATAGCTCAGTTGATCAAAGTATTCTCTCTATGAGGGATTGGTTGCGGGTGAAAGTCCCGTTTGGAACATTCACTTTTTTCAATCTAATATAACGCTAATAGTTATATCTATCTCAGCCCCTCAGCAATTCGTTGACTGCCCCTCTAGACAAGTGGCAATTCGCTAGCAGCCGTTTGATGGAATTGACATGCGTTAACGATTGTCATTTACGTCAAATCCCGTACATTCACTTCATACATCATTCTATTCCACCAAACGCCGGCTAGTGAATTGCCACTTGTCTAGAGGGGCTGGCGTTTGATGGAATAGAATGACGAATGTATGGGATTTGACGTATTTGACATGCGCTAACGACTGTTATATACGTCAAATCCCATACATTCGTCATTCTATTCCATCAAACGCCGGTCAACGAATTACCACTTTTCTTGAGGGGCAGGTATTTTATAGTAAAATATATTTAAAATGTATGTTATGAAAATAGCTGTCAATATTAATTATCAAAAGTTTGATTTGGATCCTTCCTACAACATTCGAAAATTTGCTGTTGATAGTATCGTAATCTTATATTTTTAGTCGAGATATCTAAATGCATTTTTATTAGTAGTAAACCGTTATAAATTAATAAGGAAGATATGATCATTGCAAATTCGGTTGCGGCCACGGTCGAGGCCAGTTGGGGTTCCGAGAGAATGACGTTGCTTGCTAGTATTAGAAATGGGTTCACACCGGTAGTGAAATTAGCCAGGATTCGTACCCAAACCTCTCGATCGAAAGGCTATTGACTGACTGGTTAATAGTTACTTTTCATTAAACGTCAAAACGGTAAGGTTTTAGGAAAATTTAATGAATAATTTATTTGTGACGTCATAATATTTAATAGTTAAACCTATTATAGGTTGGTTTATTTAATAAGTACAGCAGAATATTATTTTTTTAACAACAGGAAAGTACCTAATTATGGCAATGTGTAATATAATACTACGGGGCATATATCTTGGATTCAAAACGTACTCAAAATGCTCTCTATACGCGCAGTGTTTTTTGGGAGTCTTTTGAAGATGGCATGTGGTGCTAAGGCGTTGGACGAGCTCAAATCCACCAAATCATTAATAAAATCAAAATAATTCGCGCGCGTCATCCTCGCTGCTCCCGCGACTTGCTTCCAACATATAGTTGTATCCGTATGTACTAACATAAATATAACATAATAACTTAATTCACGTTATATAATATCGTAATAAATCAGAAAACACCTTTATTATGATGTAAAATATTGTTAACTAAATTTAATGAGCGTGGAAATTGTTAACGCATACCAACATGGGCGACACCAATTTACGCCGTAGTAGCCTTTATAGCGAGATTTATTAAATGTAAAAGTTCTATGTTAAAAGGTCATGGCTTTTAATCTATTTCAGAACAACACACGCAATTTTTTCGAGCATTTAACGTGGTAAGGTTACTTTTAATTGAAGGGGAAATCTCGGAAGAACCGGTGATTTTTTAATTCTATTGCTTGTGATAGCAATTGAACAACTAGCCGTAATTTCATTGACGTGAACTTTTCCGAAACGTTCACATCGATGAACGACCCTATCACGTTTATCCTATCACTGGAATTGTACAAGTCCAAATTTTCATCTGTGTGCCAAATCTATACTAACATTATAAAGCTGAAAGGTTTGTTTGTTTGAACACGCAAATTTTGTGCATTTAATAAATGCCCATATAGGTTAAAGGTGTGATATGGGGTTTCGAAATATTCCACGGACGAAGCCAGGGAGGAAGTATCAGATAAATTTGTCCAGCTATGATTAAGAACACTAAACATAATACTGCACTTTTATCATGTTAGTTGTAGCTAAAGTAGAATAAAAAAAAAAAACAACAACTTTTTCGTTCGGGATTAAGCTTGTACCGTACACTACCAATGCCAGTATACATTTCAATTTCAATGGCAATTAACAATCAATGAAATGTATGTTTTATTGTTTTCAGAACGTTAGGATTAATTTTATCTAACGCTGTGTTGCAGCACGCACGCAAATGAAGGTTATTGATATTTGTTTATATAGTTAGTTAATAAAATTGATTCGAAATATACAGTTGCTTATAAGTTTTGATAGAGAAGCATGTGCTTCAATTTTTTTGTGTCACAAGACAGTTTTTTTCGAAAAGTTGCATAAATTCAAACTCATCTAATTTTTAATCAACTTCTAAAGAAGGAGGAGGTTCTCAATTCAATTTTTTTCCTTTTTTTATGTTTGTAGGCGCATAGCTTCGTCATCTGTTGACGGATTTACAAAATTTTTTTTCAAACAGAGTTTGCCGATCTCTTTTTTTACCACTTAGGTTGCCACCTAAGTGGTAAAAAAAGAGATCGGCCGACAAGCACACGGCCCACCTGATGGGAAGTGGTTGATCTTTAGCACGCGCTACATAAATATTATGTTGTGAAAATGCAAAAGGCCAAAACAAGGCCATAAGTTACACAATCTTTAACCTCCGATGGTAATTCCAATAGATAAAAGGTATCAATGCAGTAAATGTAATTTATGATTTCAAAGAGAATAATAAATTCTTGCATTGCGTTTGTACACGGTACACGCTGTGCAAATTGGGTTGTAAATATTTTATTATTGGAGGCGCTTTAGCAATCTAGATTAGGCTACTGAAAAAGCGATAATGTGTTAAAATTATAAAGTGCAAGTATACATCCGGCGGTTTCCCAATAGGTAGAAGGTACTAGATCGAGGTATTTTCACCACAGGCTTCCCTATTGAAAACTGTTCGCCCAATGCCACTGGTATAGTTAGTACACCACGATGTGTATGGAACTACAGGATTTGACCTTTTTAACAAGAACTAACATTAAGTACAGGTACTGAACTGTTTATAATGCTATCCATGACTGAACGCCAAAATTATGCCGCCATTTTTCATAACTGTGTCGTGAAATATGTTGCATTCTAGATCCAACCTCATTCGTCATAATTTAGAAACCAACATCAAAAAAAGCACAGGTTATATAGTTTCCATGTCAATACTTTATTTCAGGGAACTAAACATTTTGTCTCCATTTCCCCTGGCTATACGTCTCAACTTTGAATACAATAACAATGCTCTCCAACTTCAATTCTCGAATATTGTAAAGTAAATATTCGTGCTACTTCCACTGTTTGCTAATACAATGTAATAAATATTTTTTGTTGGCAACAAACGTGTCGTGTGTATGTTAATTAGGTATTCACGTCATGTAGTTGAATGTTATATATTGTGAAGCTACACTTTAGGGTATTATGTTTGCCTACATGGAAGTTAGACGTATTAAATAAATCTTTGGAATTGCAAACCTTGGAACGCACGTGCAAGGACACGCACAACAGATTTCTGAAGTTCATTAGAAGTTTGACTTACCAACACCGGAAGGCACTGAAGATTCATGCCTCACACAATGAAAAATTTGTCACGAGACTAAAGTGAGACATTTCATTGGTCGAAGATTTTCGAATAACCTACCATGTAATAGCGACAGGAAACATAATGTCTGAGTATTGATAAGTGCAAGAAAAAAAGATAAAGAAATTATAGAGATCAGCATGTTTTTACAAGTTGCATAATATTTTAAGACGGTTATTCATTTCGTAATTAATTCTTTATACCCTGCAACGGAGCGGCAAGGGAACCAGTAAGAGATGTTTCGCTGTTATTTAAATGAGTCAACACCATAGACAAATATCTATCAATCAAAAAGGCCTAAGTAAGGTTTTTGGAAAAGCCAGGATGCGCAGTAAAAAGAGTTAAAAGGTATTGAAAGATTGTTGGATATTAAAGGTAATGCATCATCTAATAAGTATTCTGTTGTTATATTAAAATTAAGTACCTATACGTCAGGATGGACATCCATATTCATTCGTCAGTAAAAAGTAAATATGAACATCGACGTACAAATAGAACTTATTGCTCTGTATAAGGAACCTATGCAAATTTTCACAGAGTTATGCAAAATTATTAAAAATAGAATGAGGTGACCGCTGTAATTTTGTTAGCATATTTTTAGATGCATAAATAATGACTACATACCTATAGAATGTTTAGTCATTCTTTAGTCATTATTCTCTTGACTTTCGTGACTATATTATCCTTATTAGTCATAATTATTATCGAACATTTTACCGTTGATATACATAATCCATACTAATATTATAAATGCGAAAGTAGCTCTGTCTGTCTGTCTGTCTGTATGTTACGCTTTCACGCCTAAACCACTGAACCGATTTTGATGAAATTTGGTATGGGGGTAGATTAGACATTGAGAATGGACATAGGCTATGTTTGGGCGCGATAACCGACATCCGCGCGGGCGTAGCCGCGGGCAAAAGCTAGTGATCTATATAAGTTTGTAAAAAGGTTTACTTGCGATCGTTGCGTCTTGGTTTCGATTCATAGGCGGGGTAAATCTATTTCAGTAGATTTGTTCTGTTCGCAGTAACATTTAGTATAGAAATCTACTTGGTAGACGGCAAATATAATATCGTGTACTCAAGTTCCTGAAGGGAAAGATGACGAAATTATAAAAATCAGAAAATCAAAAACCTGTTTTTACAAATTGCATGTTTTGAAGAGATTTAATTTCAAAGATACACGTTAAAGTCATACACAAGAAAATGTAAATAGATACTAAAAAGACTGCAGCGTACTAAAACAACATCACGCGTAATACATTTTATTACAAGATCTTTTTATCAACGTGAATACAGGATGTTATGTAGTAAACATATCGTGCCGTACACAGTTTATCAGCGTTACGTTTGATCCTTATAATACTTGTATGAGAAATGAAAAACGTTCGAAAAATGAGCTGACACGAACGTAATATGGAGTTATGTGATCGCAGGCTTAGAGAATAAAATTAAGTTCAACATTCATCGTATCGTCTATGTGTACTTTACATAGACGGAAAAATATAACGTAGGTATTAGGTATTCGCATTTGCTAATATATATCCATACTAATATTATAAATGCGAAAGTAACTCTGTCTGTCTGTCTGTCTGTATCTTACGCTTTCACGCCTAAACCACTGAACCGATCTTGATGAAATTTGGTATAGGGGTTGATTAGACTTTAAGAAAGGACATAGGCTATATTTGGTCGCGATAACCGACATCCACGCGGGCGGAGCCGCGGGCAAAAGCTAGTAGCTTAAAAAAGGTTGAATATTTTCTCACTCCTTTTGACAAGCTCTTTGTCTATTTGATTTAACGTTTTAGTAATCTGTAACTTTAAAAGAAGCTCACATTTTAAGTGAGTACCTCGTAATTAGTTATTTGTATACACTTGTTTAGAGCCGGATGTCAGTTTCCACATCTTAATTTAAGACAATCTAGCGGAAATCTTCCCTCAAGTCACAGACAAAACTTGATCCAATCGATAAACGATACCCCTACGGATGTATTTATCTCTGTTAACTGGGTACCCCTCTAACAGCGTCCTCTCACTTAATCGAATCCTTTAGATAACTGGAATTAATTCTATTGCGTTGGATTCAAAAGATTGTAATTGGCAATTGACCGATACGGGATGAAATTACATGGAAATGCTTCGCTAATTTAGTGAAAAACATTCAAGTTCCTGAAAATAATTGGCACAATTTTAGCAGTAACGATGTCAAAACATAACAAAACTGAAAGATTTTCAACGGAAAATTTAGTAAACATTTCAACCGTCAAATATCATAAAGTATTCTCACATATTGCGATCAATTTTCTTGTAGAGAAAGGCTTAGTTAAGACGGCTCGGATATATGTAGGCTACATTTAGGAGAGAGATATTACGGGACCAGTGAACCATACATGCGACTCGAGCACGCATTCTGTGAAATCGTTTATTCGTTTTATAAAATAAACAAAGAATCTATTGCATTGTTAAACATTACATTATATCTAATAATGTAATGTTTAATAATGCAATAGGTTAATGTTTAGTGGTGACCGAGTAGTAAAATTATGGCTTTACAAAATCTGTAAAGTACCTTATCCGTCAATCTAAAAAACATCGAAGGTTTCAGAATGGGGATTCAACATCCTCAAAACTTATTGAATACCACTACATTCCCATAGGATTTTTTTAAATATTATTGAATTAATATTGTGGAAATAGCGTGAGTGTCTATTCAACATGTGTAGCACATTCCAGCAAGTGCCATCGATCAATAGCTGAGCAACATCATCAAAAAAACTATAAAATATTGTTCAAGAATTATATAATATGTAATGGACCAAGTGATCAATCGGGCATTATAATAAATACGAGAGTTAAAACAATCAGACTCAGGTTTATGGCGACTCAACTACGGTTCATATGATGGGTGGATATAAAAAAAATAAGTACGAAGGCTAAGCGAGAGCTCCGCTCTGCTCACGCCTTAGCCTTCTAACCTATATCCATCCATATCGATGCGCAGTGTCCACCTCTCATATTTTTCTCATCCATAACATATATACATTATACAAAACGTATTAATATAGATATATGTATCATCACGCCGGCTATAATAGTTACAATCAAGTTCAACTATGCTTTCCATTAGAGCCTTACACACTTCGCAACTTGTCAATTAAAACTTCATAATTGGTTGAGAGATGGCCAGATGAGCCTGTCTCATCTGGCCATCTCTCAACCAATTATGAAGTTTCACAGTTTGTCACATCCTATATCATAAAACGCCCATCAACAAGGTTTGCAAAAATGTCTGCGCAGAACACCAAAAGGGACGACAAGTCCCTTTTAAAAGGTTGGGTTAAAGTCAAGTGACCGTTGGGACCTTTGATCTATAGCTGTAGGGGTTGAATTAATTGAAAATTAAATTAGATTATCAAAGCTCTAAGGTAAATATTTGATGGAGAAAATAATTAGGATTTATATCCTTTTTTGATTAATAAATGGTACGGTTTGTCTCAGTAAGGAATGTTTTTGTTAACACGACAAGACTGTTTGAATATTTAACCTGTAAAGGAATAAAATACTAAACTTACCTCATTCGTTTTAATCATAGTAGAAATATCAAAAAGCTTACCTGTAACCAAAAAAAAAAGGACTATTAGATAAATGATTTTTAACTTCAATATCTTCATAAACATACTGTAAATACGTTCCCTTTTTTGTAAATAGGTACATTACATACAAACATACACAGAGTATTACCTATCCATAAGAAATACCCCAGACTAATCATTAGAAACACGGGACGACCACCATATCTGTCTTTACATGGCAGCTGAAAAGCAACCAACACGTCGGAAAATGGTGTGGACACGAGTCTGAAGGGCTTAAAAAGATTAAAACGTCGACATAAAACCTTAAACTATCTTCCGTAGCCCGGACCACGGAGAATTAAATTCTCTCGATGGTCCGGCCAACCGTACTATGGAAAAATAGAACTTCCCGCGGTCCGGTTCACCGGACAAACTAACCGTACCACGGGCAAAAAGGGGGGAAAAGTTCATCATACAGAAAAGTGTACCTATCCAGTGTACGAATACCGCCAACGATAACTAAAAATAATCTTCCACCTACTATTCCACTTTTAATGGCAGTTAAAAATATTTATAACTAGCTGTTACCCGCGGCTTCGTCCGCGTGGATGTCGCTTATCGCGTAGTGTCGTAAATTTTAGCACAGAGTCGAGCATTGAGAGCTTAATAGATACTCTTCTCGCCTCTCTATTTGACTCTTTACTCGACTTTCTACTTGCCTCTCTAATCATCCCTGTTTCACTCTCTAATCGACTCTGTACTGGACTCTCTACTCGCCTCTCCACCTGCCTACCATTAACTTCTCTAATAGCCTCTCTACTCGACTCCCTACTTCAAATTCAAATTCTTTATTACGCAAAATTGTGCAACGTGATTACATCTTTTGCCGTCAAATTCCGCTTAAAACTAAATTTACCACCGCTTCTTAGGCGCTAGTGGAACAACAAACTCCATTACAGCATTTTGAAATGTCAAAATACAAAGATTGATTGCTTAAGACTAAATATGAACGAATGTACACATTTATCTAGCATCAAGAACATCAAAAAACATTTTAAAGACTTGCCTATCCACTCGCCACTCTACTCGACTTTCTAACTTGCATCTCTATTCTACTCTCTGCTCCCATCTCTGCCCCTAACCTTGTTTCTACCCAGTTGTCTCTCTTTTCTACTCCACTATACCTTTCCCCAAGCTCTTATGGGTCTATTTCATCAGGATCTATTCATTGATGAATTTTCACTCAAAAGGAAGTTCGCAATTCGTTGAATGATAAACGGAATTTTGTAATTCTTATGGTGTTGGATAGCGTATACTTTCAGAAGGATCCCATATCGAATATATCCGGTATCTGATGCCGAGATCCTATCCATTTATTTACCCGTCCATCTTCGTATCAGGGATGGTCGGTCTTGATACATTACGACTTAGGCGGGAGTTAGCGCACGTCATGTACTATTATTTGCATTTAAATTTCAAAGTGGACAACCCTTCGGGTCGTGAATGTATCCACTTCTATGTGCCGGACAGGTACACGCGTGGCGCTGGACGGCGACAGCATTAGCTCTGGACTTGCCCACCAGCTTGGCGTTTTTTGGTATAGAGTAGCCCTAATTACAGAGCTGTGCAATACCTGAATGCCTTTTTGAAAAATAATCCAGATGCGGACATATTCTATGTCTTTGGTATAACTGTTACAAAATATTTATGTAACTTATAGTATTTGTATGCCTAAAATGTAACGTACTAATAATGAATGAATAAATGAAATAACCTGAGAGAAAACTTCAAAATTACAGGAAAAACGCCTACTTTGTTTGTGGTAGCAATCATGTTGTTTCGTTTTCAAAAAATGAATGTCTAGGCGCTTTCTATTAAAATTACAGTATTGTAACAATTGATAAAATACAACTTAATAATAACACTTTACAGCACGTGCATATTAATCAATATACATTGTGTAAATTAGTGCAGTGACATTTATCAGCCTTAAGTACGTTTTCTCAGTGGCTCTGGTAGGGAGAATGTTCCCCAGTAAAGCCATAACAGTGGCAAAGTGTGTGAACGCGGCCGCTACGCAAGAGGCGCGGGTTCGATCCCCGCTCAGTGCAAATATTTGTATGCATGAATATGGATATTTGCCTTGGTCTGGTCATGCCTCGGAGAGCACGTTAAGCCGTCGTCGGTCCCGGTTGTCATACAAACATCTATCGCAGTCGTTACGGGTAGTTGAGGCCCTCAAACATTCAACAACTGATCTAGCTGCAATGTTCTATATCACCTTTGGGTTGTGGAGGTCAGATGGCATTCGCTTCACAGAAAATATCGCAGGTTTGCCAAATCCGCAGTTAGACTGGTAAAAAGCTGACCCTAGACTCCAATTGTAAAGCTTCGGATGCGACTGGGATTGACGCTAGGATGAAGAAGAGTGGCAAAAGGTGAAAATTTTCTAAATGGAAGACGGTGGAAGATAGTTCTTACCTCGATGTAGTTTATCGAATTTAAACGTCTCTACCATCTATGCAAAGGGTAGCCGGCAGGAATTGAGTTATAGGGATCCATCGCCACTACCACAAAATATGAATTCATGTATCAAGATTTCTCAGAATTCTATTACTCTGTGAACTAAATAGGCGAAGAACCGTTATATGTTAAGGCCATAATTTGCGAAACAGATTTCGTTTTTTTTTTGGTTGAAATGGGAAGGGCGGTACCTGGCCAAGGGAGTAGAGTAAGAATCTAGAAATCTAGGGAAATCCTCAAAATGTAGGCAAAGATGCTGTTTCTATTGCTTTTACATAATTTGAGTAAACTGATAATAAAAACAAATAACAAACTAAGCAAATGATCAACGATGAATCGGTTAGATACTTAGACACTATAAAGGTAAAATAAATAAAATTATAATAATAAAGTTAAACCGACTTCAAGAAACACTGTTAGAAGTCGGTGCCAACATTGTTTAATGTGCCTGAAGTACTATGATGTAATTAATTTATATATGGTTTCTCGGGCTATGCACCGACTTCTACCAGAACAGCTGTAATATCAGTTACTTTTTTCAGTGCCTCTTTTTTGTTCCCTTAGTCCTTAATCGGTTTAAGTCGTTAACATTTTATTTATTGGCAATAAAGGTTAGCCCATGTCCTTTCTTAAACTCTAATCCAATTCTGCATCAAATTTCATCAACATCGGTTCAGTTCAGCGTATAAAGCGTGAAAGGCAACAGACAGATTTCCTTTTACATTTATAATGTTAGCACAGTCTAACAACTTTCATACAGAGTTTCAGACTCGTTATGTTATGATATTAGTATGAATTAGGTACGCAGGATATTAAGGGTCGGCCGCCTCTGTGGCGTAGCGGTACTGAACGCGGCTGCTACGCAGGAGGTGCGTGTTCGATTCCCGCTCAGTGCAAATATTTGTATGCATGAATATGCATTGGTCTGGTCGTGCCTCGGAAATTACGTTAAGCCGTCGGTCTCACTTGCCATACGAACAGCTATGGCCGCCTCAAAAGTCTAACAACTGGTCCAGATGCAATGCTTCGATATCGCCTTTGGGTTGTGGAGGTCAGATGGCAGTCGATTCACGGGAAATTTCGAAGGTTCAGCCAAATTCGCAGACTGGTAAAAGCGGATCCTCGCCTCGAAGGTAAAAAGCTTCGGATGCGACTGAGATTAATGCTTGCTAGGATGAAGAAGAAGACTCAGGATATTTAATTAAATTGTGAAAATCTGAAACATTTTGTAGGAATCGAAATGACAGCTCTTATATTTTCTGTTGTGCACGAAACTATATCTTGTTCAAAACTGCGTGATCGCCATCTAGTTGTATTGATGTAACTAAATTATAGAATGAAAAAATATATTTTTTTATATACCTCTGTTGTGAACGAAACCATACCTTGTTTAAAAATGCGTGATCGCCATCTAGTTGTATTTTTGTAACTAAATAATAAAATCTCAAATTTTAATTTATTGATTAAATACGAATCTGTAAACACAATTGTGTATGTAAAAATAAAGTCTATTTATTTACATAGTTGCTTAGATATAATAAGCTATAAAAAATATACCATAAAAATAATCTCAAGTAAAAAAGCGACATTATTGCTCACATCTCTGGTTCTACTCAACCGATTGTGATCAAACAAACGTAAGATTTTAAGTTGGAGCAAGCCCTTTCTAACAAAAAAAACCGCATCGAAATCCGTTCAGTAGTTTTTGCGTCCATCGCGAACAAACAGACAAACAGACAAACAGACAGGATTTCCAAAAAATATGTTTTCGTGTTCAGTATCGTTAATATAACATACTCCAAGTATTTTTTTTTAAATATCTCCAATGTACAGACACGACTACTTTACAATTATATAATAGTATAGATATAGATGCCCATCTTATTTCGGTACGCCGCGAGTAAAGAGTGTATTTTGGTTTACCTCTGGTATTTACGTGACCAAATTCCAGATATATTTTAGTATAGATATGACAGTATCGATAGGAAGATGAAGTCCGCTAATGGAGGAAACGAAACGATAAAACCTTGAATATTTCAAAAGGGTTGTCCTATTTGTTGCTTCGATATGTCTGCTGGTGGTTTATGGTAAAAGCAAAACACAGAAGCTGATTTATAAATCACTGTACTTGATGAATACGAAAAATCCGTCCGTTCGGTACAAAGTTTGTTGAGAGAAGGAAGCGTAATTTTTTGTGTTGTCATTAAAAACGAAACTAAAAATTACAAAGTAAATTTAGTGTTGCTATCTGCAATACTATTTATTTTTTTATTATCGTAAACTATACATCGTACAATAATATAATGAACTGTTAAAGTGAAATATTTCTAAGACAAATAATTTTAAAGGTATTTGATTTTCATCTTAAAATGCTCCATACAAAATCGCAGCACACTGTGACACGTCACAGTGTGCGGGCGCGTAGTGTAAATTTCTTGAGTGCAAGGGAATATCGCATTTATCTCAGTCCGCGTGGCGTTTACACATGTACACACATGTTACAATGTTAAATAAGATTGATTTCAAATTTAATAAGGAACCTAGAAAGTTATAAATTTTGCCTTAATTCAATGGTTCATATTTGAACCTATTTTTGGGATTAAAAATAATGAAAATTCATTCAGTTTAGTTAGACAATATTTTAGTTTACCATGCATATTTGTTGAGTAAAAACTACGACATCAAGCAGTACCAATTGGTGATGATCAGGACATTACCCTATTTATACCTGGCAAAAAAATGTTTTACGCCCATAAAATAGATATCTATTCATTTCCTTTCTAAAATTGTAAAATCTTAAGGACCTACTGGTGCGAATGCTGCAGTTCTTGAATTACAGTAGGCAACTTACAAGAAAACCTGTTATTAATAAAAGTAGGTACTTAACTAACACGGTAACCCCATGGTAGACAATTACCAGTACCTACTCATACACCCAACAATATACAACATACGCGTTGGAACCCTGAAGTGTATCTTGCACATTTGGAGGAATGTGAGGGTGAGGAAAATATGAAATGTAATATACTCCTAGAAACTTCACCGTGATCAATGGTGCCGGAGGAACTTCATATCACGTTCCAGAACAATGCCTTAACTCCGTACACGAACTCTCGAGTTGTGAGGATGTTAACGTGTTACGTGAAGCGAAATTAAGCGTCTTGATTAAACTAGAAATCTCATTAAGACGAAGCTTTAGTATGCTATGTTAGTTGACTGGTGGTACAAAATTGAATCAACTTCTTCATAAAAGTTTTTGGGTGAACTGAAATTATGGAACTTGATAGGCGTTGGAATGGAGCCCATTCTGATGTCACGACGATACAACTATATATTTTTTAAATTCTATATGACCAGTACTACCTATGTGACAATACACCAATTGTGACTATTCGCATGTGACACTACCTAGAAGTGACATCTTCTTTAGCAGAACTTCAGAGCACTTTTTAAGTAAATACTTTTTATACAGACTGTTTTCATTTTAAAGTCCTCATAGACTTCCCTCGTATATTTTTCTTAAATAAATAATCATATATTATTATTTGTCCGCACATAATACAAGTTACAACCATACATAAGTATATAAATTATAAAAATACATAATAAATAAACACATAACTTAGCCGTGTGTAATTTTGAATGGCTTTATTCAATTGTCTGTAATAATTTATTAGCGACACCATGGCATATATAATGGAAAGTAGTCACTACGACAAATAATGAAAACATAAGGTATACGTGTATGTGTATCCTAGTCCAAATAGGTATAATAACTATAAATTAGATGACAAATTAGCTATTGTACTATTCCTAGAAAGTAGTTATATAACCTGGTGTAATATACATGCCCATGTTTGCAAGAGTGTATTATTTAAATACTATTATTGGTCTCATTTTCACTCGATTTTCACAAATAATTTTAGCAGTTTCGTTTGCTTCGAAAGTCTTTGTCTTCTAGCGAGCCAAAAAGATATAAAAAGGCTTATCTATTCTATTTACTATGCCAACTAGACGTGTACACTTTCTGAGGTTCTTCTCGAGCCGTTTCACCAACAACATGCGAGATATTCGTTTAGATCCATGCACACTAACCATCTCTTAACCGCGACAAATTTATGCTCGATTGCGCCGATTGCGGTTATAGACCTTGTCTCCTCCACTCCTATGTATATCTAGCATCATGCTATTTTGAAGCTCACCTAATAAACTGTTTCTGTTCTTTCTTTCTTTCATAATCAGTAGACATTTGAAGGAAAAGAAGAACAAGACGGTTCTATGTGCAGTTGTACGTGTACTCTCGTATATTTGTTCGCTTAACAAAAACATTACTGTGTATACGTACACAATAAGTAAAGACATGGTAGGTACACGCTAAGCAAACATTTGACTTTACTTAAATTCAAAACCAAAACTATCTTAGTAAACTTCGTGAATAGGTAATCTATTAATCGTATTTAACGTAAGTGTTATCTACATTTGTACAATATTTTTATGGTATGTAGGTAGGTATACAAGCTTCCACTCGTGTTGTTACTCAATTGAAATCCATCTTTTGTACAATTATCACACAATAATGGATTTATTAAAACAAACAGCGGTCGGAGAACAGTTTTCAGTTTTTCATCTACATCCAAGCGCCAAGGCCGGTCCCAAAGCCTGCACGTGTGAGGGGATTAGCCAATTTTGGCTTTTACATAAACATATGACCTCCCAATCCCGGGCTCTAGACTCGCCTCATTCATTAATAACTACGGGTACCGTCTCGCAGTGGCCTCAGACTACCGAACTAACTAACCATAACGCGTGTAGCACTTAACAATCGTGAAACGCAAAATTATAGTAAACAGGCACTAATTAAAACGTTTTGACCAAAAGTAAAAAGAGCACAAAGGTCTATCTATGGACGTGCCCTTGTCTAAAACTAAACATCAATCCACACGAGGTATCGAAAAGAAACTATAAATAACTTTTATTGGCGGCTTCACTCGGACTATTATATCGGACTATATAGTTTAAATCATAAATGTTCCGTGTGTAAACTACGAAAAGAGTATTGTTTCAACGGTTTTTGAGTTTTAATTGCACGCACAGATAGACGTTCACGTTTTTTCGTAGAGTATTGTTACATGCATCTACAAATATACAGACAATATAAAAAATAAGAGTGGCATAGTTCTAGTCCAATCTAAATCCACTCAAAGGTAATTATTATTAACAACAGTTAAGCCTCAATTATTTAAATCATTCAAACAATGTTAAATCTATTACTTATAATTTTCGTATTGCATGAGCAATGACCATTCTGTGCAACAATTTAAAAGTTTACCTTTTTCATTAATTGTCAATACAATTAAATCATTATGATTTTATGTTACAAGGGGTATGACTAGCATCAGCAAATGAGAAAAAAAGTAAAGGATCCGGTACAAAAAATATTGAACTATAGGATAGACCATGACTTCAACATCTTCAAAATAGCCTCTGTAGCAAATCGCCACAATTTGTCGATGTTAAGTTAAATCTAAATATATATAACTCAAAGGAGACTGACTGACTGACATAGTGATCTATCAACGCACAGCCCAAACCACTCGGGCTGAAATTTGGCATGCACATGTTATGACGTAGGCATCCGCTAAGAAAGGATTTTGATTACTTCTACCCCCCCCCCCCAAGGGGATAAAATAGGGGATGAAAGTTTGTATGAAACTTTGTCAATTTCAAACCGATCGGGCCGAGACTTTGCTTGCATAAAGCTACTATGTTGACCCAACACTAAGCGATAACTAAGCTATGTATTATAAAATTATTAATGGCGAAACGCCAATGTCAAGTATACCAGAGCCACGGTAGCCACGCCAGTAAATTTGTTTCCGTGTGTACCGCCCCCACGAGATTCAGGTGAACGATCAGGACGAATGATGACTTCAAAACAGGCCATTGGCAAACAAGAAACATCTGTCAACTAGACCGTAAGCGGTAACCGTGGCCAATGAACAACATCACAGAAGGCAACCCATGGCTACCTGCAATGGGAAATGGCAAGGGTAGCGAGATGGACGGTTCCACAAACTGAACGAAAACATAAGTGTTAGGGTGATATTTCTGCTGTCAATTATGCTGGAAAATGCATGACTCTGATCAACATCAATACATTCAGATCAACATCACCATCCGAGAAATCCCAGTTGCATCCAAAGCTTTCACTTTGGTGAATAGGATCTACTCTACTCTCCTACTACTCCTCCTTTACTATGGGATTTGTCCATTTTCATATTTTAGAGCGTGACGTGCAACACTTAAGGGTAATTCTGCGCCAGAGTCTCAGCCGTCAATCAGCAGGTATTACTTGCTACCTGAATATACATATTTAAGTAAACGAATTCTAAGGTCAGATTTCACCAGATAAACTAAACTGGTTACTCACGTTTCACGTAATAAATAAATTAATTGTGTAAAGTATGATAACGCAGTTTAATTTTAATTAATCTCGGTTCACTAATAAAAATTTGCTATGTCATCCTGTATAATCTTTACAATGAAACGTAAGTTTGCGCCACGAACGTGCTCAAATCTAGCATTGACATCTGTCAGAAGCAATGACAATTTTTCGTGTCAATGACCTGTCAGTTGGACGAACACAGCTATAATATTTACGCTATGTATTTTGGCTATTACCATTCGAAAGTGGGCTAGGTTTACACAAGTCGCCAACTGCTGGAAAACAACGAAGTTTTGTACATCTGAAACGACCTAGGGTCAATGTCATGAGTTTATTCATACATAGTTATATAGAACGGGATTTCTGTGAACTTCATATGTTACTTATTATTTGGCTCCTGAATTTTAGAAGTAGAGAGATCTAGAATATTAATAAAAAGGGTGTGTTTTATGCGGACCTGAAGTTTCGCTTTTATATACTTGTTTAATTCCAAAATATATTTAACATATAGATATTTGTTGATATGAATAGTAATAAATAAAAAAAGGGTAATAATTTACTGAATAAAAATATATTATGATAAAAGTATTCGTTTAAAATTCTTATGTTGAATGGTCACGCAATTTACCAATTCAGAATAATAGGCTAGACTGTACATTGAGAGCTGACGTACTTAATTTGATAATAGGCACTAATGTTATTCATATCCGTTTCCATTTAGAGTTCACTTGCATCATCATATTTGTTACTTTCCAAAATACAATCTATTTCCATGACTTATATCAGATTTCACACTATTCCACACGCGGTAGAAGAAAGTAGCCAAAGTAAATATAAGACCTGGAAAAACCTGACCCCAAACTTCGAAGTAAATGCTTCTGATGCGATTGGAATTGACGCTAGAATGAAGTAGAATAAAAATACCTGTAAACGACTTAAGGCCTTTAAGGCCGAACCCGAGCAAAACTCAAACGTGCGTATTCCATCTACGCAACAAAGAAGCGGGCCGCAAGCTTGCCATCCAATGGCGTGGGGTGCCCATTGAGCATAACGACTTCCCAAAGTATTTGGGCGTCTTTTTGGATAGGTCACTAACTTTTAGAAAAAACTGCGAGAGCATTAAGCAGAAGGTGCATTCTAGGAACGGTCTCTTGCGTCGACTGGTTGCTTCAAAGTGGGGAGCTTCGCCTAATGTTCTGCGGACCACTGGCCTGGCGATCTCCTTCTCTGCAGGCGAATACGCAGGCCCAGTATGGAGCCGCTCAGCCCATGCAAAGTTAGTGGATACAGCATTAAACGAAACTTGCCGGATCATTACTGGTTGCCTAAAACCGACCCCGGTACAAATGCTGTATCCGCTAGCTGGAATAGCGCCTCCAGGGGTTCGCAGGACTGTGGCAGGCTCTTCCGAAAAGACCAAATTGCTAGACGACACTCGGCACCCACTATCCGATTACCATCCTGTGCCACAAAGGCTGAAAAGCCGCAACAGCTTTATGAAGTGTGTCTCCCCTCTTGAAGTCAGCGATCGGTCAAAGGAGAGATGCCGGTTGTGGCGGGAGACTGTCGACCTTCCTAGCCCTTTTGTCCCACTGTCTGAGAGTCCGCCACCTGGACATGAGTTGCCATGGCCCACCTGGAAATCTTTAAACAGACTCCGGACGCAGGTCGGCCGAAGTAAGGAGAACTTGTTCAGGTGGGGATTCTCAGATGGCTCTAACTTGTGGTGCCGTTCCCCAAACGATGAAACACTTGACATCGTGCCCTGCGTGCCCCAACAACTGCACGCAGGAAGATCTAATGAATGCTACTGACAATGCGATTTTGGTAGCAAAGTTTTGGGCCGATACCATCTAGGTTTGCTGACGACACGATAAGAAGAAGAACGACTCTATGATACATCCCAAAATTTGTAAGGGAGTAATATAGACCCACACGCAATGATTTCATACGACAAATTAAACATATTAGCATTGACACAATTATACGCAGCAGCCATAAAATAATAATAAACAACGGATATTATAAGAAACAATCCTTGCACTATTACTGGGCTATTACTGACGTGTGTGTGTGTTAGAGGCCAACCACCTTCGATTCCATTCCACATATCACATGCTTTTCTATGACTCATTCGCTATAATAATTGTTATGTAACTAATAATAATACTGGCCTGAAAGATAACTAGTGACGAGATCGCAAATGGTAACACAATAATTAATAATTCTCATGTTACTTTACAATTATTTATCGAAGTTATTTTAGGTATAATTAAATAGAATAGAAAAAAAAAACACATTTTTTGCCTCTTCTAAAATATGCATATGAAATACATGATTAACATAATTATTATGTGCGAATGGCGGCCTTATCGCTTAAAGTAATTTCTTACAAAAAACCTACAACACATACTAATAATAAATTATAATTAGCAAGTAAACTAATAATTTACCGTAAAATATTTTAATAACAGCCATTGGTGTGAATGACCAAAATTTAATAATACGGTCAAAATTAATAACGCCTTCAATTCTTTTGAATCTGATTATGGTGATGCTTTTCCCGGCATGATTGGACTTTGGTTAATTTATTTACACCTATAGACCGGGGGTTTCGAATTTTGTACTGCCTTTAATTACACTAATTACTTACCTAGCTAAATTAATCTACTATACTAAATACTTCATAGATCTATAGCTAGCTATGTTCTATAGAGACTTATGTAATGAAAAGAATTACTTTGTTCGTAGTAAACGACGGTTTAACCTCACCTTCATAGCTGTAAAAGTAATCTACAATTTTTTCAATTCTGTTATCAATAGCTTACGGAAAATCTAAATTAGGTACGTAACACAAATCACTGTACCTATTTATTTTCGTACGGATCAATACAATGACAGCCTATTTTTCATGAAACCACTCTTCCAAAATTGAACTATTGAAAAGTTTTAAACTTTTAATTAACGTCCTGTTAAGGTAAACGCTATATTGCCTTTTTTCATAGCCACTCTTATTTAGTTCTTTGTTTTCCATTGTGCTTGGAAACATTTACCAAAATTGATTTTATATTATGTGGGGATTTTATTTAGTTATAGTATGTTATTTATTTAGTTTAAAAAAAAAAGACGGGTTGCACTCTGGGAGTGCCGGCAGAAGTGAAAACTTTTTCTTTGTTTTTTTTTCGTTATATACATAGCAAAAGATAAAAAGAACATACCATACCATACTATACCTATAATATAGCGCCAATCATAGAACCTATCACTAATTTTCTGCTAATTTTCTGTCAGAAGAAATTAATAAATTACAAAAAGAAATAAATTTAAAAAAAAATAATCACAAAAAACAATAAATTACAAAAAGAAAAAATAATCACAAAAAGTGTCAGAAGGCCAGGTTTGAACCCGGTACTATCTGAAACCATAAGGACTTACAGTCGAAGCGCTAACCGCTATGCTATGAAGCTACATATTTGTCATATTTTGCAAAATAGAGTCTGTAATATTGTATGACGTCATTGGTCGGTTACGGTTCAAAGGTCAAGCGATCCTGACGCGTGCTTATTTTACCCATCCAACGCCGCTAAAGAAGTTTTCACTTCAAAAATATTTTCCCAAATAGAGGAAGAGAGAGGGATGTAGCATGTAGCTGCAACCTCAGTATGGCGATGACGACAAAGAGAAGTGGTTTTGGTCACGTGACACCTTTTTTCAACGATTTCTTTGGTCGCAGAGAAACTAAAATATGTATACGTCATTTTCGCCATACTAAGGCTGCTCAATGGCTGTTCTAGTCTGAAAGAACGTACCTATTAAAAAATACCTAGTATTTAATAACACAGGTGAGTAATTTTACGAGTGAATTTTCAGTACCAACACGTGGTGAGCGTGGTCGCATTGGCGGTTCGAACGATGCTCGTAAAATATAAGTTTGATATACTACGGGTGGCGAGACGTTGCCGTCGGAAGACTGTTCTGTTTACCTTAAGAAATTGCTGTTTGAGCGCGTTTACCTACCACGCAGGTAGTATTTTTCCACGCAATTTCTTTTTGGACTGTATTAGCATTTTGCAGTGCGACTGGAAATATTGGAAATATTGTAAACATTATAAAACACGTAGTAGATGACAGTACGCGTAAGTTATATTTTTAGATACTGGGCGTGTCCCAACGCTAAAATTATCACCTAACGAGTATTTATTGGACCGGCACACGTCGGCATATCCCCGAAGGAATAAGGATAGGCAAAGTACACTATCAACAATCACCCACATTTCAACAAATGTTTCATGTGCTGGTACATAAAACATTTGTTGAAATGTGTATTGCTGTCAACTCATGGCACTTTTAGATAGGCTGTATGTTAACTATTGAATGAAAAACAGTCCAAATCCCCGAGTCGTCTTGTAGGTATAACCCCGGCGAGTCTATTGGTCCTTGTATGTAGCTTGTAGAAAACGTAGCTGTGATTTATTCCGAACCAAAGCTGGTGACACATTTCTTTTTTTTAAGTAATAAAATCCGATCGGAATATAAATCAAAACTATTCTTCTCTATTCATTCAAGCCAAGGCCGCGAAGGAACGTATTATGTGATGGCAACCTCCCATCATCAATCACATCAAATTTTATGTGAACGATATAAATTACCAATGTTCGAATAAACTACATCAGAATTTTTAAATTTTTAAATTCAACAGGCTAAGAAACTTGGCTATTAACTTAATTTATCTGCAATTATTATTTTTCGAGTGATTTATCCGCTCATTCACTCGTCTATTATTGGTTTATCTTTTTTTTTTAAACTTTTTTTTTTTTTAAATCATTATACTTTGCTTCTTTTCTTAAATACGCCATAAATGCAAAAAATGTGGGCTTCCGAGGTATTCTAGCATTTATACGTCTGTGCCATCCTTCAACAGGATTTGTGGTACGGTGGCGTTCATGACTACAACTCAAAATTTTAGGGTTGAGCTTCATCCAATGTTCTTCAAAATATTTTTGAAATGACCTTATTTCATTAGTGTCTGGCACAGAATTACATATAGAATACCAGGTCTCCGAAATCCGGTTATATGGTAATAACGGCAACAAAGCTACCATTCTAGTAAAATTACGTCCTTCCTTGAAGCCAGTCAATTTTAATGTTTTAGCTTTTTTCCAAATATTTTTATTATAATGGTAAAAGCATGTTGTTACTTCACAATCGGGGTATACGGTTTGTACAGCATTTATTGTAGCTAGTTCGAAATCACACTTGAAATTGCTTAAAACTATATTCAACTTTTCCTTGAGTAAAGAAAAAAGACGAACATAGGTTTGTTCGCTTTTATTTGGCAACAAAGCAAAAACTGCAGGAATAACATTTGTAGTATTCTCATTGGAAAATAAATCCACATGTAATGTGTATAATTGGTAAAATTGACAAGGAACGCATCGGAATGTGCCGTCACCAAAAAATATTATGTCGTTAATGGTATTTGTTTTCAACATGTTTCTTGATGTTTTTGAACAGAAAATGATAATCTTTTCCTGTACTCCATCAGCACAAATAAAAAATTTTTCTCCTAAACCTTCTGGCACTACAACATCTTCTATAGTTTTAAAGTTCAAGACTTTGGAATTCAAAAAACTCTTCCGACTTTTAAACAGACTATCTTTTATAGATGAAAACGATGGCACATACTCTAGCTCGTCAGATGAACATTTTTCCTTTAGTTTTTCGAAGTGCTTTTCGTAAATTTTTTGAACTGGTTCAAAATTGCGACAGACCTCCTCTTTACATGCATTTATTGTTAATAATACATTATTTTCTATTTTTCGTGAGGGACAGGTGTGGTTTGGCGGTCTTACAACTACAGTTCTATCTTTATTCAAAGTAAGGGTTGTGCTACACTCATCACGCTGCACACACCTCCATCGAGACGATCCGTTTGCATTATTTACACTTAAATTATATCTGTAATTACCACGCAGTAAAGTTTCTTGTCCTCTTTTATTTTTAGTAAATATGAATTCTTTTTCCATGGCTTAGGTATTAGTATGCAGTTGTAATTAAATTCAAAATATTCAAATGAAGCTATGAAATGCCCACAATACTTGAACACAACAGTCAATGTCAACAGATAAAAGACAGACGATTTATTTTACCGTCTAATCGACTTTTCTAAGTGGCTAGCTCTCCAAAAAGATTACATATTTATCCCTTTTGACGTTTATCATAGAATGAAACTAGAACTCTATATTATGTGTTGTTGTATTCTTTTGCACACTGTACCGAAGGTGGACAAAAAACGAAGTGGTCGAATCAAGAAACAGTCACATTACGAAGTAGTCATAAGCAGAAGTGGTCAAAACCAGAACTAGTCATACCAAGAAAAAGACGAATGAAGAACTGGTCCCTAAACGTCAAAAGGCCCGATTCAACTATTGAATCTGGGTGATTTTAAAAAAATTGCATAGATCACAACTTTGCAGTCATGATCTCTGCTATTATAACTTTTTGTAGTTACTAATGTTGTTTAAATTATACATAATACTTTAGAAAACAATATGACCAATAAAAAAATGCAGCATACTGATCACATAAAAAAAAAATAAGGTTTAAAAAACCACGAGTTCTGGGACACTGTCGGAATTAATAACGCTCTCAAATAAAGTTAACTACCTAGTCTTTAGAAAACCATTCATTCGATATTCAAATTACATTGTCTAAGCAAAAAAAAAATTTAAGCCCACAGAATGTACTACCCACTACCCACAGAGTACAACAGTGGTATAACCTAAAAAGGTTCCCATACTAACAGCGTGACCTATATTCTTTTAACGAGGCTGTTGGTGGATTGGGGTCACAATTTACGCGAGAAAACTGGGGGATGCTTTGTGAGCCGTCCTATAGTTAAATGAAAGCGAACAAAAGTTATTAAAATAGGAATTATTATGAAAAAATATTTTTGATTGTAATAAAACCCATGCAGACATAATAAGAAACATGTAGCATTCATGGTATTGGGTGACCACTCGCACTAATTCAGGAATATTAAAAAACATTGAATGCTAATATACTCGTCTTGTAATTTTGTGGATATCTCTACTCTAGAAGAGCGCATTGCGCACGCCTAAAGATAAGTGAGGGTATTAACTAGCTGTAGTTGAAGTGGAAGTCTGACCTAGTTTTCAACAATTCCTTGGAACAAGGGCGGCCCGTCCCGAGAGTAAATTTTTAAGATGACGGTCTTTTTCGCAGAGAATTGCTGAGATGAATAACACGGGAGTTTTTTTCTTAACTTTTACAAGAAAAAAACTTCCGTGTTTTGTTTTACATTGTACTGCATTTTATTTTAGTCTTAATAACGTAACTAGAAGAAAATCCAGCGAAGTGCGAGTAGACTTATACTTCGCAGGCATGCAGTTTCGTACCATCTTTCAAAAGCACTATGTATTTTCCAAATGCTTCTGGAAAAAAAGGCGAGAGAGATACAATGTGAAAGTAATTAAAAAAAATGTTGTTGTCACAGTAATAATAACCAGCATGCTGACAAAATTTCAGCTGTCTCAGCCCACTGACAGACATACAGACGGCATAATATTTGTTTACCTGTCGAATACCGAAAAGTAATCAAGAATCACATCTTTGCGTCTACGTAAATAACGTTGCTTTGACTCCGATCGTAACGTTGATTAAGCCTAGCTCGCTGTGAAAATCTGTAAAGGCCGTCTACACAATAACTTGACCTACATTCCCGCAAAGTGAATGAACGCTTGGCTGTTCAAGTTCTAAACCCTCTAGAGACAAATCCAAATGCAAATAGCTTCAGGAACACAAAACAAAAAAGTCATTTCTGCTAAACACGAAAAAGTAAGACCGAATTGAATTGAGATTGGTTAGGTACAGAATTTACGGATCAAGTAGAAAATGTGAGAAAATTAATATCGATTTGAGGCTCGATTTCAGGTTGGAATTAGCCTAAAATGTATCTTATTTGATAGGAAGGGGTAATGACTAAATTAGGACATAAATTGATTTATTTGTGATCTTAAACTGATGAAAAATATCAAAGAGTACTGTCAACTAGACCAAAAAATATAACAATGTACTGTTCAGCAACGTGTTAAAGAAAATATTTGACTGCCGCGCAATTTACTAGTGTGGTATTCATTTTCCACTTAGAAGCGGAAATTGTAATTCCTAGAATATTGGTAACTAATTTTTTATTATATACCTCATTATACACATCATATATGGCATCATTTTTTGGGGAAAATTCAAATAATACCGAATTTGTTTTTAAAGCCCAGAAGCGCTGTGTTCGGACCATGTTTGGCTTGCAATCCACCGACAGCTGTAGAGATTATTTTATAAAATATAATATTCTAACAATTCCATATCTTTACATCCTTGAGGTTGCGTTGTTCGTGTATAACAATCCTCCTCTCTTTCAGCGCATATCAGAGGTACTCAAACGAAACAGCGTCCAAATCACAATAATTACAATAAGCTGTGTTTGCATAGTGCAAAAACAGCCTTGGTGGGAAAGAGCGTACTGTGTATGGCGCACCTAAAATTTATAATAAAATACCTGACACCATAAAGTTATGCAAAATAAAAACATTTAAGTCGTAATGATAAAAATCTTAATGGCTAAGGCTTATTTATTATACAGTTAATGAATACCAAATAACAATAATTTTATTTTAACATGACAATTTGTAATATTTACTTCCAATGTTTTTTTTTATTTTTTAATTATTATTGTAGTATTATATTTGCTATGAATTATTCTGATTATTATTTGTTTGATGTGACATTTACTTCATTTTATTATTATGTTTTTACTTAATATTTCATTGACGTATTTTACTATTGTTATACAATTATTATTGATTTACGTACATGATATTATATTAATTAGTTCAATGATAAATGATTTATATGCATGCAATAAATATTTACACACCATAATTTAATGGCAGAATGTACATGGGACGCCCCTTTTTCAACACATTCTTTGTACCTGCATTCAGGATTTGATTTATTTTTCTCCTAGAGTAACAATTCCTGTAAAAAAACCGCCTCCACATCTCTTTAACAAACAGTCAACAAACAGCCTGCACTAAAGTAGAAAGTCGCCTGGATACACGAATAGGGAACCAATTTCGTATTGCAAATATAAGGAACGATTTTAGTCGGATGAAAATAATACAACTCAGAATGGAAGCGGGACCAACAACGTTAAATATTTATGATAGCAGATTAATTCATAATATGTAAATAAGTTTCAAAAGGTGTAACCGTCTTATTCTAGCTTAATATCCTACACCTACAGAGCTTTTGTATATAAGGATGGAGGCATATTCTTCGTAAAGAAGTGAGAGATTATTTCAAAGATACTAAAAGATTACAAGCAAATGAATGTGTAGCAATGTTCGTCAACTGATAAAATCGGCCTGGGAAAAGAAATGGGCTCAATAAGAGTCGCTATTATGGGAATAATCTTTCAGTACCAGTGTTGTAACCAGTTAGCGATAAACATGTACGAGATAACAATATTGATAAGTAATATTATATAGCAAACACACGTCAAGGTTCATATAGGTTGTAAGAGGATCTAAGCTTGATATTGGCGATATATTTAAGAAAGAAATATACACAAACTTTTCACATTTTTAGCTTTTCGTTTGTGGAATGCGTTGTCACCATTCATGAGAAATAAGGATAATTGATTAAATTTGGTATTTTCATAATGCATATGAATGTACAAAGATAGTAACATTATAATACCGTAATCCTGTCGACCTATTGATGTAACATGGTAGTATTTTGGTGAAATCGAAATTGTAGTTCCTATGTCGGATAAACAAAAGGTGCACATAATTATGTTTATACATTTTTATGGATATCTAAAAAGCGTAAGTGTACCTCTTTAAATCGAGCATCAAAACACGGAACAATACCATATCAAAAGTGTACTTGGACTGATATATAAGGATATCGATGCCAAAAGTACGAGCCATTATTTCTAAGTGCCTGACACCAACCCACAGATCCAACCCTCGACTTACGACCATACCACGCACGTAACGTTTACGACATACTTATTTAATAAGATCTTTATTACAGCAATAAAATATACGACTATTGCTTAAAGAAAGTACACATTTGCCGATGCAAAATTAAACAATAGTCTGCACGGATTTGGAGATCACACCAAATTGCATGCAATTTGGCAGCGATGGCATGAGATAATTTGGCCTGAAGGTAGCAGCTCTATATTCTAAATTTATTCAACAGTTAATAAAATGCTATCGTACTCCGTTGCATTGCAATGATATCAATCGTATGACTAACAGTGACATTGTGTGGACTCTCATATGGAAATCAGTATGGCCTTGGTAGACCATTACGTTCACGATTAGATCTCACGCAATATATCTCGTTATAAAACAAAATGCTAGCACCGTTAGCAATAAAAATTAATATAAATATCTTTATCGTTAATTCATAGAACTCCTATGTCGGTTATCAACAAAAAAATCTGTAAGTACGTTGGTAAAACACATAGTTAAAACAATGTTCGTACTGAGCTAAATGTAGACGGCTAGTTCCTTTGAACAATCCTAACCGGAGAGTGAAAAACATACAATGTTTTAAGCTTTCCGTTTTTTCACTCGTGTTTAAAATAAAATAACAAACAAAGATGAAAGAAGCTTATTCGAAATTTGTTTTACAAAAGTTTGCAAGTATGTTTAAAGCAATCTCTCAGGCAAAGAGAGCTCATTATACCAAGTTTGGTATAAAAATTTATAAAAGAGCTCAAACTAGGAACATAATGTATATAAACTTTAAGTCTTCCAGAAAGTCAAAACAAATTGTTTCCAAAGTCCACGTTTGACTACTTTATGTTTTTCTTAATAGCAGCAAGAAAAGTTTACGCACTTGTATACCCAAAAGCGTCTCAAGATATCAAACAGTTTGTGAAGTGCGAGGAAGGAAGAGGAAGTCACTACTCGCTTCGATGCTTACAGAATCGAACAAACAACGTGTAATGAGAGTTTCATTCAAGCTTTTTACCTTTGATTTGGCTATAGACAACTAAATTGGATCACAATGGAATTAAACGGTGTGACTAGCAAACACTTTTGCTAGAAATGACACTTAATTTTAAAACCGTCGACGTAAACATGGTTATCTTAAAGTGTGTATTGATAAAGTGAATACATAAAGATAAAAGAATGGACATCGCAACAAGAGTCCTTAATGGTAATATTGTTCATCAGTCGGCGGAAGGTGAACGTTGCCAGTTTTTAGATCAATATAAGGGGAGCAGGCACTGGCGGATAGCCAAGCACTAAAACACAGGAGATTTTAACAGTTGGTTCCCCGACTCTTTAGTGAATTATGTACAAACGGTAATTTTATTTATTAGTGGAGAAAACTACTAGTTGGAACAATAATGACGGTAGAGACAGAAGTATTTATAACTGGTAAAGCGGACCCCAGACTCCAAGTTCAAAGCTTCAGATGAGACTGGGATAAACGCTAGGATGAAGAAGACAGAAGTAGTGACAACGTCCAAACTGTCAGTGTCACGGACGGTCTATGCGTTCGAAATTAATAATGAGAACGGCATTGACACACAAGTGGCGAGGGACTACAATAAAAACTTCGCTGGACACTACCAAACTGATTCGTATATTTGAGAAGCACGTGTAAGGAATACACGTAATGGACTATTTCAGTTTAATACACACTGCGGTACGTGACCGTGGCTTTCAGCACTTATTGCAAATCCCAGAAGACCGAACTACGCAACGCAAAGTGGTCCCAGAGAAACTGTATTGTTCCAAGAACCATCTGAGGAATATAATGGGTACGACGTAGTCATATTCTTCAACAGTATTTTTTTGATGTAATAGAATATTGCTTCATTTTGAAGCTGTCCCGCTCTGAATTGATACCACTTTGTTTCACTTACACTTTGCTAATCTATCTACGTATTCAATAGGCCAAGACAAATGGTTCAGTGCCTTTTTACCTGACTGGTTATCCAAGAAGGGTTATTGTGTCATTGTGCTCTGTTTGTCAACTGTTTTTGTTAAACAGCTATAAAAGATTTATAATTTTTCTCAGCTGGATGGACTGAGGGAATGGGCCAACAGTTAAAATGCATAATGCATGATCACTATATCATGAATTAGTCAAATTATAAGTTCGGATATTTGACGAGAAAACAAGTACATCCCATATCGATTGTCAACCTATTTGTACGCATTCCAACCAATTTACATATATACGTGAAGAGGAAGTGAGACGTATGAAACTGACAGTACAGAGGACTGCAAATCTGTGGCGGGCCGGCAACATCCATTTATCGTTTTGATCACGTCAGCCCGGTAAGATATGTATCAAACAGATAAAAGACCCTGTTACTAAGCACGAGAGCTCAATTTAGATGTTGATAAGAATAAACAGAGAATAGAACTAGAGTTGAACAATAATGATTCTTATCAGGGGGTAGTAACGTGCACATTCAATTTCGGTGTGAGGAAGAGTAATCAAGATATAAACGGGGCAGACTGGTCCAGCAATTTGCCTATTGCCGAGTTCAATTATCGCCCCCCGCACTCATTACTGAATTAAGGCGAGAGCGACTGTAAATTTTGTGACGCCTCTGCTCTAGAATTGAATGTACTTTATGTAACTGGCTGTTACCTGACCTCAATGAACGCTATCAAAGAAACAACTTGTTAAAGATAATGTTTAAGTACACTTAAGCAAAGCATCACCACACGCTGAACACAGAGAAAATGGTATTTTGTTTCGGTGGAAAGTAATATGAACTAATTGATTTTATAATGCAGCTGACAATATCAAGTTTAGTCATTCAAATTTATTAGTCTTGTAGGATGGCTTTCCTACAAGACTACTTATGAACACGTTCAACTAGTGCAAAATATAAATTATTTATAACAAAATGTATAAGGTTTTCAGTTCATTGAACCAATTCGATTTCAATAAACCACGGGTGATAGATTTCATATTACAGCATTAAAATTTTTGATATAATACTAATAAAATAATGACAATCAATAAAGAACGTTCATAAAGCCAGCGTCGAAGCAATAAAATTAACAGCACTCGTTGAGGCAGGCGATATAACGTTAATATCTTTTGTTAATAAAACCGTTGTCATATCTAACGAGGAAATCGAGCTTTTAGGAGATAACTCAATATTCTATAAAGCGATAGTATTCAATGAAGCCTTCGCATTAACATTTCCGAATATTATCAGTCAAGGGCTATGAATAGCAAATGAGTGTGTAGACGATTGTGAACAGGTTTTACAAAACTAAAGTATTTCAATCAACGGCAAGCTTGAAAGTGAAACTATTGGTTTGTAAGATTTATAACTTCATCTGTAATGACGATTCTGAGAAGGTATAAATTGCGTTGAATATCCACATCTTCAGAAACTTGAAAAACAACTTTCTAAGTAAAATTAATTATGCTCATTAATTTTATTCAATGAAGATTAAAAAAATAAAATACCATGTCATGATTCTAGTTACCTTCCATAGTTAAATATTTGAACGTCTGCTAAAATCTTTGGGTAATTTAGGTAGGAAGGCACACTGAATAAATATCTTGCGATATGTGTGTTTTGATGAACTTCATCAAATATTTCATAGAGCCATACCTACTGTAAGATATCAGCAGTTCAATATGGTTGGAATTCTAAATAGCTTTCATTGTTTTTATGTATGTCCAATGTCTTGGTTATATTTAATTTGGAAATCAATAAAAGCGAAAGATTACTTACCGGGCATGAAGTGCAGCAACGCAGCAGTGATGGGGTAAAGACTGGGACTGTAGGTGATGTCCGGGCAAGCATACCCGAGCACAGAGACGACTCGGTCGGCCACTGCCCGACCCTTGCGAGTCAGATGGTAGCCGAGACAGTGCGTCGCCTCCACAAAGGGCGGCAGCATGATCGGCTTGTCCGGCAACTCCACTGTACCGAACACCTGTTGAAGAAGAAAGCTAGTTTGAAAATTGATTGCAGTTTAAATTGTATTAATAATACTGTGCAAAACTAGGTAAGTATATCTAAATTGCCATCTACCAGGTATGGCCTTCAGACTACACTACATGCTGCTTTTTGGTGATTTCTTGAAGTAATGTGAATAACATTTGGTACAAATAATTAAACAGATGGACACAACACCAAAAAGCAGTTGTTGTTCAATAATGTTGAACTTTTCTTATCTACAGAAATTCTACGAGTGTATGGCAATTGGTAATTCAAACATATAGTTCTACAATTTGCGAATACTAAGAAATGTTATTATAAAACCATTTATTTATATAAGAGTTTAATGCTATGAGATTGCTGTCGGTCAACATAATAAAGAATCAGAGGAATTATGATGAACTTGTATTGAAATGCGTAGTATTTTCTATGCGCTTTAGGTTTGAAAAAAAATCCATAGCTTGCTAATATTTGATGACCAAGGTTTTTTCAAGCTGAAGATTCGACCGTCTACCTATTGTATGTACATTGGACAAGGACATGATATAATAATATGTCATTCAATGAATTTTGCTTAAGCTGAATACAACGTTCACTGCTGAATGCAGTTTTTTCTAAAAATCCACCCTTAGGCCCGTATTCTAGAATAATACTGAGTCCCGAATCTCGGATGTATCTGAGGACAGATTTGACAGCTTCTCTATAAAACCTGTCCTCAGATAAATCGAGATTCAGAACTGAGTACCATTCTAGAGTACGGGCTTTAATGGTTAGGTGCAAAGGAATGGGTACTTCGTAACCGTGCGGTTTTTAGTTGGGGAACAATCTAATTGAGATAGATATTCATATTCATACTAACGAAAATTGAACATCTACAATAAATTACAGATTCAAGAGTTTATTCAACTTGTTCAAAGTTAAACTCCAAACGTACTCCAAAGTTTGAACGTGATTTATAATATAGCTCTTATAGCAAATACATCACAGGGTTATAACCAGTAGTCCAAACCGACAAAATGGAAATTTGAAACACAAATAAAAATACGAGATGCGATGACAAAAATTGTTAACGCAATGTTATGCTCAACAACGTAATTAGTGGGCTCTAAATCGTGTTACACGTTTCGAGATATTACTAACGTCAAACAACTGCATATCCACGATGTTTTAAAAAATTTGAGTATAGCGAATAATTGTATCTACACGTAGCTGCTATAGAAGCTGCTTTAGATGGATATAAGGCGTGATTATCCACTTTGTGGCAATGACTAGATGGAGCACAAATTATATACTGTGTTTAATAGGATGCAGTATCGTGTATGAGATGCCGGTCATAGAATAATTTCAAGGTACAGAATAAGAAGTGACAATTCAGTGTTTTACACAGTCACAAGGCTCGTATTCAACAACGATATTCAGTCCTGAATCTCGATACTGGTATTGATAACATTCCCCAGAATCGAATCGACAAAATTACTTTAGAACTGTATTTTCCAGAGGAAGACGTAAGGCACAACACATCCCCGACACCATCTGACTTGATAAGTCATGCAAAATGTAAAGAGGACATTTTCAGCGACAGTTTGGGAATGCAATTTACGTTTTCAGCACTTTAAATCTGATCCTTTGGGAACTCTGAAGGATTATTGGTCGGTGTCAAGGTTTAAACACTCTTTAACCTTGGTAGAATACTAATGAGACATTGTTGAAACAAAATCTTCACGCCTGAGAAGATAGATTTACAGTAACTGATTTTAATAACATTAAGGGCGTTGCGTAAAGGTTAAGCCTTCCGAATATCTTGAAACATTCTGCTTTTAAATCTAAACGAAGCTAATTGTAATTAAATTTATTCTAAGGATGCCTCTCGGTTGGTATCAAGTACTTTCTTGTGGGAAAGATTTTATTTCATTTTGGTACGTTTCCTTCAACGATTTCCAAAGATTCATTATGAAATTTCGCAAACTTTAGTACCGTGATATTTTAGAAGTATCTCACAATTCACAATCAATTTGCGTATGTACTTAAAATAATTTATTGCGTCACTGAAGTTTTGATAGACACAGTCACATCCCTAAAGTATCCTATTCTTCCTATGATTTCTGTAGAGGCATTCTCATAACACTTTAGAAATAGTGTTACAGAAAGATTTGCTAACTGGGCTTATTCAAATAAGTACTTCAGTTATAATAATTTCCTCACTTATTAGTACGTAACGTTTCCTTAATCAGTATTGTAATACCTATGTCACGTTGGGTGACTGACTGGTTAATTATAAACACAACAGTAGGTATGTCAGTATATGACACTGTTATCACGACTTGTCCAAACTCTCCTGAATCAATATTTTTGCTACACAATAATTATTATGAATTCGTGAATTTAGACAAAATTGAAAATTAATATTCAGCATTATCGTAAACAGCGTAACAGTTTAGTAAAGAACGTCGCAAAATTACAAAAGTAGCCACACCTTGAATATTCGACAGTGTGAGAAATCGTTGTCAGTTTATTCTGAATTCAAACATGATTCCTAAAATCAAAATGAAAATAACACTTTCACCATACCGCTGCGCTGTCGCGCTGTATCGAACTCAGAAGCCTATGCAGTTCAGAGCAATCGCACGCGCTACCCTTGCGCCACCGAGGCTTACGCCTTAAGAATTACGTTCATTTAATGCGTACTACTATGGAGTGGAATGCCATGTCTGTGTCCATCTTCAAGATAAAGTGATTAGGTTGCTTCTAAGCAATCGTGCTCCATCATAGACAATATCAACATCCACCAACAGGTGAGATAGTGTTCAAACGTTTCTAAAAGTCCTGATAAAGGACACATACATTAAAACAAAGCTAAGCACCTAAGTTCGCTGAACGATATAAGATCATCATAAATCGAAGGTAAGATAAAGAAGAAAGAAATGTGTCTGAAACATTACGTAAATTTCATAAAGCCAACGAACCCGGTGTTTGTAAATCTGATGCTCACGACAGATGAAATAAATATACATTTGTAATGGAGACGACAACCGGGCCCGGCGGCGTTGAGACATCAACTGACCAACATAAACTAATTTTAGATATCAACAAATGACGCCAAAGTAATTTTCGCATTCGCTTATCGTAGCGAAAATACTGTGGCGTACCGGACGGCGATAATTTCAAAGCATTCTTAATAAGTATCATAATAAAGTTGTTTATTACAATTAAAAGGATTTAATTTGCTGTAGAATGTTGAAAAAATATTAGAAGTTGAATTTGAACAACGTCTAATTTAAGTCAGGTGGATTTGCAATATCGACTGCATCGAGCTAATCTGATTAATGTATTCAGAAAGTAGACAGGAGAGCTCCATAACAGTAACTTGTAAACACCTCAAATTGAGGCATATTTACTTTGTTGTAATGAGTGTGATAAATGATATATTACATTTGATAAGAAACGTGTTTTTTCAAACTATAATAATTTGTATAATGAATATTTACTACGGGAGATACATATTTTAATGTATTGTTATTTTTGGCGTGCGTGAGGCCCCACACTTCATCGGGGCTAACGCTAAAGCAGCTAAATATGATAGAATCGAATCGGCCAACAGCATAAAGCACATCACAAACAGTAATGATCAAGGAGGAGAGGGAACAAGAAGGGACTTAGGAGTCCCTTCTCGTTCCCTATATAAAATGCAGCATTCTGAAGCTATAGATATTCCTAAAATGGTATTTCCTAGATCAAATCAGACCATTCTCGTTGGGTACAGCATGACTCTTTTGTACACAGCTATTAGAACATAAACAGACAACATAATTTATTTTTACCGCCTCATTTTCTAGACCAAAATTAGCACCCACTAACACATGCTGCACCGTCTTAATTTTTGAGATTACTTTGAATACGGATTCCAATTCGTGACGTCATATTTTCTATCTACTTTTTTATTGCACAATGGAAGTTTCTGAAAAGGCCGTAACGAATGAATGCTCTATTTATTATTTCTGTCGCGTACCCCACGTCCGGGAGACGTGAATAATGAATGGTGTACTGCAAGCGACTGCCATTTTTTTGTTGTTGAATGTGTTGGTTGGACTGTGTGTAGACGGAGAATTTATTACGCCACAATATTGTTAAACACTCGTGTAGAAACAAACATGGTAGGTAGGTATGACTGAGGTGTTTAGATACTTATGGGAACGTTTGGCATACTAAAATACTGGAGTGACATAGTCGGACTCTGTGTTATATCTTCTGAATCTATTTTCAACACCCTTTTTATAACTACACCAAGCAATTCTTGGAAGTCGAATTTAAAGGATATCTAACTATCCTACAGGTTTCAGTTCAGAACTTGGTGAATATATTGAGACGATGTGATGATGGAGCTAGGATCTGAATATAGGGCTGCCATCTCCAAACCTCGTAAACCTGGACAAGATGCGTGAGATCCCCGATTTTTTTCTTTTCGGATGCAATGGGGTGATGTATGGAATTGCCTGCCACCTTAGCAGAACCTGCGTAAAAACCCTGTGGTTAATCTGTTATGCAAGGTCACGTCGCGTCACCGCGAAAGTGAGATGGAGCTCATACTTCCATAAACTATAGCATTCTGAGTATTAAATGTAGACAATTTACAACTAGAATCCGGCCCGGACGCTCCCCGGATGCCTTCCAAACTAGGACAAATCCGGGGAAACCCGGATGGATAGCAGCCCTATCTGAATAGCACACTTGCACACTATGTCTTCAGTTCTGCGTTAAGCGGCCTGTTGTCGTCATACAATTACTCTACCAACTCTGAACTGTTCACATTTCCTATTCCTGTTAGGTACTGAGCACTCTGCTAAAAAAATAAACCAGAGAGTAACCTCATACATAGAAGAACCGTTCCTCCACACAAGTATGTTAATTTAAATTAATAACATAGGTAGTTTTTCATGTTATTTACTCTTGTATAAGTAAGAAAAAGTTCCAAGTGCAAAGAAAAAGCCACGATTATGTAGTGTTCGCGTGCGGGCCACGCCCCCGGCGCACGCGCAACTGCGCGCCGGCCGTCCTTCGCTCAGTCAAGGCCGCCCACACGTTACTTAGAGCCAACGCGCCAAAACCTGATCCCAGCCTCTTGTTGATAAACGAACACAAGAAACTGGTTTGTCAACCTTATACACGTGATCTTTCATCCCATAAAAATGACCGGGACAGTTTGTTTATACAATTGTCGATGATTAATTTACTCTTTTTGTATATAAACTCACAATGGTACATAAAAATTATAGTTACACTAGCTTTTGCACGCGACTCCGCCTGCGTGGATGTCGGTTATCGATACTAATATCGGTTATCGTTATAAATTGTAGCCTATGTGTTATTTTCATGTATAAACTATATTAAAGTTTCATTGAAATCCATTCAGTAGTTTTTACGTGAAAGAGTAACAAACATCCATTATAATCTTCATCCATATAAACTTTTGCGTTTATAATATTAGTAGGATATTTAAAATTGAAAAAACCAATGGCTGATCTTGTCTCGATCACGTAGGTACGCTGTTTTTTTTTTTTGCTAACGGTATTATCTCACCAATGCAGCGATAATAATCTATAGCTAACTCAATCAGAACGAAGAAAGTATATTCGTGCAGCTCTAGTAGTTATTTCTTGGCATTTAGTTACGGGCGTGCAATAACAATAAAAGGTAAATATAAACAGTATATTAATGTATTGCCAATGCATTGATGGTATTGAGGTCGGCTCGCACGTGGCCTGGGCACCGCCGTTCAACTAGAGCCGCTTTAAAGACAGCACAAATCCATTGAAATCCCGTGTGTGGATATCTATCTATTATGCTAAGTTTCGACATTCACATTTGCATTGAGCCTTGATGTTTGACATAAATAATGTAATGAATAATTGAGTGCTTACTTTCAATGTACCCACTGATTATGTCTGCCAATCTAAAGCTTGGTATGAAGTGTTGTTTTTCAACACTGATATTACCTCTGTATACCACTCAATAACAATAAGCCTGTAGATAAAATGGAAGCTAGCACTACAGATATGGATTTATTTATGTACAACTACCAGTCAAAACTTAATTTCCGTCGCGTTGTTGATTGAGTGGAGCAATTGGACAATTGTCCGCATGACACGAATATCATAAGGTGTACACATCGTGGAGTATCACGCCATATATTATAAGTACATGTCATCAGTAGGTACGCGCGTGGGCGAAGCGTTAAGGTCCTAATTAGTACAGACACAACCCCGACGCGACCTCTTGCCACCGACAATGAACTCCTAATTGAATAAAGTGTACCGTCAAGCCAAATCGCAAACTTGATACAAGCTTTGACAACAACGTTTGAGAGAAATCTTTCTAAGTTTACTAAGAAATAATCAAAAACGATAAAGTAAATTACCACGCGTTCGGCCTGGCAGGGAATTCGGAGGATAAGGCTGAAGTTTTCCTATATCTCGAGATATAAATAAATACGTGGCAGTTGTTATTCTCTCTTGCGAATAAGATCGATGATACTATTTTCGGCGGAGCAAATCCACAAGGCGGATTCCGTCGGAAATAACTTCGAGTTTTAACATCGCAGTGCGCGCCTGTAAATCTTTCTTGGCCATAAGTCGATTGCAAAAAACACTTCGGTTATCTACTGAACTAGATATTAGCTATGAGCTACCACGACACTTGAACACTTAGTTTAATAATAGATAATATCGTTGTAGGAATAACATCCAGTGGCGGACTAAAAACAAAAATAGCGAGATATAAGACAGACACGGCTGAGAGTCTATTAACTAAACATACCAGATTAAAATTCGCGCAACCGCAGCACGTAAATGACACATGAATGGACTAGGATTGAAGAGATTGATTTGCATAAACATAAAAAATAACATCAGAGAAGACTATGTTATGGGCGTCTCTATAACACAGCGTAAGAATCGTTGTAAGAATCTCGTGAAAGCAAAATACTTCAAAATAAAATCAGCTAATTATTAAATACCATGGATAAGTTACAAGCATTTCACTTTTGTATATTTACAACACTTCGTACAAAACTAGTCTACTAAAAGATAATAATGAAATATAGCTGATAGCCCGCAGTAAACACGTAAAAGCGGGTAGGCAGTTTCCACTGGCCCATTTCGGTACATAGCATAACTACAATACATACTCAAATATGTAATAATTATAAGAGAAAACAGTTTCCGTATCTAGCTTGGCTGTAAACACTTAATACGATAACCTCTAGTCCAAGCTTGTTTGCAGTACCTAGCTTGATTGATAACGTGATACCAGCTAACGACCTAGGGTTATCATGAGAATATAACACTCAATGTTGTCAGAAAATGTTTTAACATATTATCATAGGTCAATTGTGTTTACCTTCATTGTATTTTTTCTTTGATTGAGCAGTAAAAAGATTCTTCTGAGGGTAAACCTGATAACCATTTCAATGACGATCATTATCGTGATATATACTGAGTCGAAATAGAGCAAGATGAGATGAATGAAAACTTTAATGATTTTGACGATAACAGAGAATATTTTGAACTGAACAATATAACTCAACTAGATTTGGATTTCACAAAAGCTTGGTAGCAGTAAGGTTAAAGGAAAGCAGTTTAATCAGATCAGAATGGGCTGTAAATGTTTCACGGAGTGTTTGGCCAATTAAACGTAGGCTGAAATAACAGACGTAGACTATTTGGTATAGTTAAATAAATAAACTTTACAAGGCGAGCGTTGCTTACGGATCGGAAATTTACTAAATGCCAACTATGAAAAGAGCAGGGGTATATGTAAAAGTTAAGTTCGATTGAAAATTAAAAGATGTTCACATATTACAAAAAAAAACATTTTTTAGAAAAAAAAAATTTCCTGTCAACCTCATCTGCTTGTGGAAGCATTTGCTAAACAACAGACGTAGTGCAGACTTTCCTCTCGGGTTTGGAAGGAAGGGGAAAAATAAGAAAGAAGCCAACATACCAATCAAAATCAATAAGCGGATCCCTAAATGAAACCCTGCGGTACACTACAATAAGCCCATTTTGTGAATTTGTGCACAGTATGATATAAATATTGGCAGTAGTCTCCGATAACTGAAATAGATCGACCTAATAAATAGGAAACGGCTGTGTGGCAGGCACCAGGCAACATTGCGCAATATTTGCTCTGCTGAGTCGACGCGGACGTGAATGTGGCCAATATTGCACAATATACCCCATTAGAATAAGTCGCTGGCTGTTGGTGCACCTGCTGAATGTTTATTAAGCATTTACGCGTTTTAGTTTTCAATTGTCTGGGTTCCTGAGACATTTTTAACCGATGATTCTTTGAGGCTTTTTGAACATTCTCAGAAAATCTGCCTTTCCTGGAGTATGGGAAGTATATGTAAATTATTTATAAACGTAGGTGTATTGGGCCTAAAAAAGAACTTCAGTATCAGGCCCCCTCACGGGCAAGCTAGTACAATTTCTGACTGATCTAAGAGATTCTGGAGTCGGTTTTGTAGATGTTGTCGAAACCGATATATCCCCAAGGAGTTCTAACGATGGGTCGTTAGAGCCCCTTTGGTATGAAGTGGTCTTTACTACGAGAAACACAACACTATTTAAGTGCTATTCAATTAAGTATCTACTATGTTCCTTAAGTGAAAGCGCCGAGGAGGAATACAGTCTTGTCCTGCCTTTTGAAAGGATTTGAATTGTGTGAAAATTTCTACTTCAATTAGAGTATTAATGGAATATATTTATTTATAACACTCATGAACGTCAAAGTAACATAATACGAACGTCAACAGTAACAAGTATAAACGTCAAAAATAAATTATTACTTGCAATAGTTTTTTTTTAATTTACCTACTTACTGATAGTTACGACAATCAGTGTTTATCATAAATCCATCAATGGAAAAAAAAAAACTGTAGTACTAAAACAAAAACAAAGTGTTCTTCTCATTGTATTAACATTTTTTATTATAAAAAAATGAGTTCGTCGTAAAAAGACAATACAATTCTCTAAACATACGTTTTAAATTTTTTTGTTTATGAGTCAGACTAAATACTCATGCCAAGTGACGGATAAAAAAGTAGGTACAGTTATTTTTTATAGAAGAGGTGTTCTGTAAAACAGTGCCATTGTATATTTAGCAAGAAAATTAAGAAACTCACGCCATATTAACATTCTTGCTTGTACTTATTATGAATGTGAAAGTTTGTGAGGACATAATTTTTAACCCCCGACGCAAATAAAGGCGTGTTATAAGTTTTAACGTGTTTGACTGTGGCGTCATAGGACTCATAGCTCCCAAACAGATGATGTGATTTCAATTTAGTTTTTCTTTTGTATTAAAGGTGACTTATGTCAGTGTGAGTGTTTAGACATGTTTGATGATTATCGGTGAGCTGTTTAAAAGTTGTGGGGGTGAAATTAGGTAAGAATTACCTAAGGTCTGCAAATATACTCGAGTGGTGTCTCAAATGAAAGCGACGTGTACATAAAATTATTAAATAAAAGACTAGTAAAACAATTTGAAAAGAATAAAATAAAAATTATCTTAATTTTTATGAAATGTATTGCTTGTGTTAATGTTTGTTACTCATGCAAAATGGCTGAAAAGATCTCGATGAAAAATTACACAAATTAGATTATACTCAAATAAGAACGTAAATAGAATATTAGGGGTTAAAGTATGAAATTGCCGATTTGTACTGACAAATTGAAATTCGTTTTTTTTTTTTAATTTAACGTATTTATTTAATCAAAATAATTACCATTATTATCTATACATTGCTGCCATCTAGTAGGAAGGTCATTTATGCCTTTGCGATAGAACTCTGGTGATCTAGATTCGTCAAACTGTGTGAAAGCATTTTGTACTGCCTCCTGAGAAGAAAACTTTTTATCACATAGAAAATTGTCCAAATCACGAAAAAAATGGTAGTCTGTTGGAGCAAGGTCTGGCGAATACGGAGGGTGACGGATAGTTTCTAATTGCAGTTCCTGTAGAGTTAAAACGGTTTCTCGTGCTGTATGAGGTCTCGCGTTATCATGGAGCAATAATGGTGCAGATCGATTCATGAGTTGGGGCTGTTTCACTGCTAGTTTTGCTATCATTGTTCGGAGTTCGGCACAGTAGACATCTGCCGTTATTGCTTGACCAGATCGTAGAAAGCTATAGTGAATAACACCATGCTGAGACCACCAAACAGTTACCATTACCTTTTTATTGGTAAGCTTTGCTTTAGGACACTGTTGTGGCGTTTCACCTGGGGTCAGCCATTGCATTTTTCGCTTACGGTTATCGTAAAGAATCCACTTTTCATCACATGTCACAATTCGATCCAATATTCCTTCATTTCTGTATCGATTCAACAAGGCAACACAAGTTTCAACACGCATTTCTTTCTGCAGATCAGTCAAATCATGAGGTACCCATTTTTAACATTTTTTTATTTTATTGATTTGACGCAAATGAGTCAATATTGTTGGTAAGGTAACGTTAAACCATGCAGCTAATTCCTGGGTAGTTTGGCTCGGATCGGCTTCCACCATGTCTTTCAATTCATTGTTATTCACCTGTGTGGACGGCCTTCCTCGTGGTTCGTTCTTCAAATCAAAGTTTCCATCACGAAAGCGTTTAAACCAAAATAGCACGGTGCGTTCATTAGCAGTCCCCTCTCCAAACGCAACATTGATATTGCGAGCTGTTTCTGCCGCGTTAGTTCCGCGTCGGAACTCGTATTCAAAAATCACTCGAATTTTCGAAGTATCCATCTTTCTTGTCTAAGCTGAATAAAAAAAACAACTGAAAGTCGATAATCGAATGTTGCACATTTTTAAATGAAGAACTACATAGGTACCATGTGGAAAAAGTTTCACTCAAAAATCTCAAACCATGAAGGTTCTATGTCAATTCGAAGTACCTATTACAATGAAACGGCAATTTCATACTTTAACCCCTTATGGTATCATTAAATTGCAGGAATGGGATCAATAGGTATTTAATGCGTACGAAGTTGTGGGCTACAGCTAATACATTTATAATTGCAGATCTATTTATAGACAGAATTTAATTAGCTTTATCAGCGAAATATAACAACCGTCTGCTGCCCATAACTCTAGAGATAAAATTCAAACATAGTGACTTGTGCCGGGTTCGGGGACCAGATACGCTTAATTTATTAATTGAAACAGTAAACATCTCGATGACAGCCGAGATCGATATTATCACAGAAGGAACAAAGTTCGATTCGAATAATTTATTTGTGATCATAAATTATGGAAGTGTCGTCTGTGAAGACTTGAGTTTTGTATTGACCATCACACCGTGTGAACATTGGAACAACTATAGTTTTGTGCTTCTTATGGTATCTACTCATGGCAGATGCCATTACAGTTACTAATAGTAGTAAATTTTGATTTTCTTGTCAAACCTGTACAAGGAAAGAGGCGCATGAAATTTTACACCATCATAACCGAAACCGTTTTCTACCCTTGGGAATTTTACCTTCAAGCCTTAGATATAACCGGGGTTTGACGTTATAATGATGATAAAGAGGACTGCTCAGTTTCAAATCAATTCACAATACAATACAATACAATATAGGTATTTAAACTATCATGCTCACTCCACCCCATTATTAGAGGTATTGGGATATTTACCATGTTGTATTGTTTCGAGTTTCCGATATTTCGGTACTGTTGTCAACTGTTCCTCCATGATCATGAAGCTTGCGACAACGCCGAAATATCAGAAAGATTCCTTAGTAATAATACAATTTAATATTAAAACAAAATTGCATTATGGATACAAGACTACGATTTTAATATGCAGTTAATAGTCATGGATGGCGAACATAGGCGATAACGGAGCGATAGAGCACATACATACGTGCCTCTAGAAATACACTATTGGGCTAGGTCATTCAGTAGGTACTTAATGTACATAAGATATGCTAACGCTTTTTTATCTCTGAGGTAGGCAGGAATAAAGGTCGCCATTTGCTTCTACGAGTATCCTTACACACTCTTTACTTAATGTACGTTTGTGTTATAATATTTTAGAAGGTCGGTCACGACTCCAGCGAACAAGGGTCAATGCCCTACCAACACTTCCAGGTCCAAGTCAAGCTGCTAGTCCATGCACCTTCTTACTGACCGACGTAGCTTTGACGCAGGTTTTCCACTTGGCATAGGGAGGACATACAACAGTCAATCTAAAAAAATTACATAGGTACCAATCAAGTACAATAAGCGGACATCTGGCTCCAACAAGCAAAATTTGAAAGCCACTGGGTAAATCGCTAAATGGAGGTTGATTATCTGCTGTGATCTTTACAATAGATATGATCTTTCTTTGAGCGGTTTTCTATTGAAGAATATTGACATTTAATCCAGTGGAATCAAGTGGATGAAATCGCTGTTAAAAACTAGCCAAGAATATATCAAAGAGCTCATTGAATTAGAGCCCGCCGGTTAGCGTAATGGATTTTAAATTGACGGTCATAATGAAGAGACCATTCTGGACCGTAGAGTGTCAATTAATCGCTTTTAGTGCTAATGTTGAACGTGATTTAGAAGCGGCGAATAAAGTCACTAATTTCGGGAGACGTGAATGATGAACGATGATTAACAATTTCCGTTATAGAGATTAATCTGATTAGTGTTTGTACCGTTGAAGTTGTACTCCGGCGAACGTACGAAACTAATGTTGCTACAATTTTTTATAAGTATACGATGTCACAATCATCAATTTTTAGGCCGCGTACTTTTTAACCGACTGCCAAGAAGCGTTATGTGTTGCGCGCGTATCTTGAATGTATGTTTGTAATATTCTTTATTACCTCATATCTCCTGAACCACCATACGGATTTCACTGATTCATGTCTCAAATGAAAGGTATTTTTTGCCTAAGTGTTCTTGGGTACACAAAAAATGAACAAAAGTTTTATGTTGGTTTTTTCGCGCCAAAATCTATGTGATAAAAATAAAATTTTCACTCAAATTTATCAAGTGGGGTATCAAAATGAAGGAAATTAGAAGACGAAGTATGACTGATTCTGAAAAGATTGAAACAAGCTTTATAGCAGGCGGTACCCATTTTCAAATATCAAACCAGATGAAAATTAATGGGTACCGCCTGCTATAAAGCTTGTTTCGATCTTTTCAGAATCAGTCGGGTTTTTATTATTAATAATTATTTTTTTACTATCAAAATATTATAAAATCATGTGTTCTATTAATGTTTCATGGGTACCTAATTCGGATAAAAAACTTGAAAAAATTATTCATCAACATAAAATTCACCTCACCGTATACTAATAAATAATAATAGTGATGTATTAGTATACAAAACAATACAACGACCTGTATTATTACCTACTAAACATTGTAGCTAAAAAGCTTTCACGCGTACACAACAAGTCGGTACTTGTTGAAAGATGATACAGATTTGGCAATCCCCGTGATTGCACTAGACTTGAAGGCGACAAGTGTATTTATAAGAGATGATTAATTATCAAATTCATCATCATTAAAATGCACTGGATCCTCATTCGCACTCGCAAGAGAACGAGCTTGACGTTTGTATTAGCTGACACATATGACAACATGGATTGTATTTAAGTAGGGGTTCAACATGGTCGGATCGTAGAGAACAATTCAATTCACATTCAATCTCATTCCTTTTCATATATTTACAAATTTTTCTTTGCATATACTATGATTGTTATAGGTTTCGCACCCCAAAATGTAAATCCAGAAACATTAGCATTTTGGAACATGCGCGTAGTGACACCTTTTCGATCGGCGTCACCATATGAATTATATACACAACAACGCTGTTATTTGCCAAGAATTTCGTGTTATGTTTTCATTATTCATTTACCGGTGCCAGCAGATGTTCAAGCAATAATGCCTCATCTACGGGATTACCGTATCCGGTTTTTCAAATAACAATCCTTCAACATTCAACAAGTAATTACGTAAGTCAACCAAAGAAACCTACACATGTCACATTATAATGGGCCCTTTTAATAGTTCCATACTGAAGCGTGTTTTGTCATAATGATGACATCCCATGGAGTTGTTATCTCACTCAGCTGACCTAAATTCGATTCCCAGAAGAGGGCTTGTCAAAGAAACGACAGAGAAAAAGAAAACATGCTTTAACAGTGTATTATTATTTACTTAACGAGATTAACAATGGCTGGAAGTGATTCTAAATCTTATTCGCTATTTCCGTTCATGTTTTCCTTAAGATTAGGGTCCTGGATTCGTTTCCGGCTGCGGTAAAGTGCTTTCGGCTTTTCTGTCACGAAATTCTAAATAACATCACGTACTCTCGAAATGTGTCTTTGACAGCAGACGGAAATGGTAACAATCTCACCCCCATAACGTGAGAAGAACAAATATTGCTGACGTGTCAGTAACTCGCTTTTGAACGCAGAAAAGTAAAACAAGCAAATAGGTAATTAAATTATTTTTGAAGCATTTTGCATGCTAAATTTCAAATCGATTTACATAGGAATTTTTTTTTAATCGGTCCATGCGGGACTCGAACCATTGAGCTACCAGACCACGTCCGAACTAATCAAAATTTCTCCATAAAATGCTCGTGAGTCAATCTAAAGTGCCCTAGTCGTAATACTTTTGTCGTATTACCTTTTTGATTTGGCGCGGAGGTCCGGTCTTTGAGGCGACAGTGGAGCCGTCAGCCGATATTCTTACGAACTATCGGAACCAATGAATGATTGTTTTTAACGGGAACGTCGCGAGTTCGCTGCCGCCAGGAACGATTCTAAAATTTTTGCTATCTAAATAATGTTTAGTTTTATTCTTTTATTCTAGGGCACAAGGATTTTACCTCTCCTAAAGATGTTGTCTCAAGAGTAGGGGTTACCATTATAAATACCAAAACTACAATGGTGATCTTCAGTTTTACGATCGCATCAGATTTCTATTCATGCTCACTTAGGTATAGAACCGGGATTGTAGGAGGCACGAAACACGTGTGTTGGTAAAGAATTCCAAGTCTTTATCGTGAAGCAAAGAAAAGAGGTGCCAAACGGCTTACATCTTGATGGAATTGTTTGAGCTGAATGAGGGCGACGCCTTAGCCCTGCACGTGTTCGAACTAGGAAACTGGGGTGGTACTAATTACTTTTATACGTTCTGCGCAATAATGATGAATAGTCTGTCAACAAGAGAAATACACATATGGTCAATGATGTAAATAATAACCTCAATTTAATCAAGTAATTGCAAAATATTCATTTCTTAAAAGAAATCAAGTAAGACATTAAAAAGTTGTGATTAAAAGCCTAATCTAAGAACTTAAGATTAGGCGTTTTGCTAACCCATTTAAAAGTTCATGTGAATCGTCTCAGTTTTAATTGGTTGCAATTGCGCAAACTCGATTAGAGCCGGAATGAGCTGCGGATTGGCGCATAGCGCATACGTATCATGCCGATCGATGTGGTATTGCACTCGTTAGCAGCTGATTAAATGGTGTTTTTGTTCTGTTAAAATATTGGTACAAATATGGACAAACTGCTTGAACGATAATTAAGTGGTTTAGTGACGAGTTATAAAGAATTTGAGGCGAATGATGGGTTTCGGAAGAACTCGTGATACTAACATTAGGCTGGATTTCATGATTAAAAACGGTTGAGTATAAACAGGCCTCTCATACTTTGCTCGAATGAAATACTAAAATCGCGAAAAAAAAACCCTGCAAGCATTTGTAACGCATCTCTTATTAGTCGTTTGATGTTTTTAGTTATAATTAAATGTGGTGCGAATTTTGTTCTGCGTTGCTTTTATAGTACGTAAACATATACTTAACGCTATACAATGAACTCTACAACAGGAAACCGGTTTTTCTTTTATATTGGAACAAAGGACGCGAATCTGGTATAAACTTCGTCAATGAACTTTAAACTTAATCACTCTTCGAATCAGATCCTTAAATATGGAGGGAGGGTCAGTAATGTAAATATATAACTTGATTTTCAAGGTCGAAGCGAGCTTGCGTCATGCGTGGGTAATTAGGTAAATTAGTAAAGCTCCTGCCTTTGACAGCGTTACGGCATACCTGATGCGTCATTCCCAGTAGGTTTAAAACTAGTTACGACAATTCGGAAGTTTTCAACGTAAGCCAAAACTGTTTTAATTTCTGCTTGCATAAACGAGGAGGCAAATTTAAATTTTTAATTTACCTCTCAATTATGTGATTTGTGTAAACAATAATAATGAATATATTTTAAATAAATTATAAGAGACTACTAATTTATATTAAATAGACATACAGTGTAGAACGGAATTGAAGAGCTTCTGAAGGACCTTCAGTACCGGTGTTCCGCCCGCTTTCAAAAGCTCTGCTGTAATTCCGTCCTCACCCGCCGCTTTGTTGTTCTTTAGCTGTTTGAGGGCCATCCTAATCTCGTACAGGCTGATGTCCGGGATGTCTTCGGTATAATGTCGGGTAAGCTTGGCTCTTGGATCTTTAGCCATGCCAACGGGCTGTGTTACTGATGTATATAGCTGTGCATAAAACCTTTCGACCTCCCTAAGTACCTCTGCCGTTGTCGTTGCCATGCCGCCATCCTCCGTCTTCAGCTTCGTCAACCGGCTTTGTCCAACGGACGCATTCCTCGCAAAGCTCCAAAGTGTTTGCGATAGCATGGCTAAAGATCCAAGAGCCAAGCTTACCCGACATTATACCGAAGACATCCCGGACATCAGCCTGTACGAGATTAGGATGGCCCTCAAACAGCTAAAGAACAACAAAGCGGCGGGTGAGGACGGAATTACAGCAGAGCTTTTGAAAGCGGGCGGAACGCCGGTACTGAAGGTCCTTCAGAAGCTCTTCAATTCCGTTCTACACGAAGGCATAACGCCGGAAGCGTGGAACGGGGGTAAGGTGGTCCTTTTCTTTAAGAAAGGTGATAATACTTTGTTGAAGAATTATAGGCCCATCACGCTCCTGAGCCACATTTATAAGTTGTTTTCGAGGGTTATTACGAACCGTCTCGCCAACAGGCTCGATGACTTCCAACCTCCCGAACAAGCCGGATTCCGTAAAGGCTACAGTACCATAGACCACATCCACACGCTGCGGCAGGTTATACAGAAGACCTAAGAGTATAATAACCGGCCTCTCTGCTTAGGATTCGTGGACTATGAGAAAGCCTTCGATTCGATCGAAATATGGGCCGTGCTACAGTCTCTCCAGCGGTGCCGGATAGATCACCGGTATATCGAAGTGTTGAAGTGTTTATACCAGAACGCCACTATGTCGGTCCGAGTACAGGAACAGAGCACGAAACCAATTCCACTGAAAAGGGGCGTTAGACAGGGAGACGTGATCTCTCCGAAACTGTTTACCGCTGCCTTGGAAGACGTCTTCAAGCTACTGAACTGGAAAGTACGTGGCATCAACATAAACGGCGAGTATATCACTCACCTTCGGTTTGCCGACGATATTGTCATTATGGCAGAATCGCTGGAAGACTTGAACACCATGCTCGAAGACCTCAACAGAGTATCCCAACAGGTGGGCCTTAAGATGAACATGGACAAGCCAAAGGTTATGTCAAATGTCCATGTTGCGCCTCTACCGGTTCATGTTGGGGACTCAGTCTTAGAAGCTGTTGACGAGTACGTCTACTTGGGTCAACTGAGCCAGGTAGGCAATTCCAGCTTCGAAGACGAGGTAAATCGACGAATCCGACTCGGCTGGGCGGCGTTCGGGAAGCTACGAGATGTCATCTCGTCCGATATACCTCAGTGCCTGAAGACGAAAGTCTTTAACCAATGTGTGTTACCAGTGATGACTTATGGATCGGAAACGTGGTCCCTCACTATGGGTCTCTTAAACAAGCTCAGAGTCGCTCAACGAGCTATGGAAAGGGCTATGCTCGGTATTTCCCTACGTGATCGCGTCAGAAATGATGATATCCGTAGGAGAACAAAAGTAACCGACATAGCCCAGCGGATTAGCTCGTTGAAGTGGCAGTGGGCGGGACACATAGCGCGCAGAACAGATGGCCGATGGAGCAAAAGAGTTCTGGAATGGCGACCGCGTACGGGCAAACGCAGTGTAGGACGCCCAACGGCTAGGTGGAAGGACGACCTCATCAAGGTCGCCGGGAAGCGCTGGATGCGGGCTGCTTTGGATCGGTCATTCTGGAAGTCTATGGGAGAGGCCTATGTTCAGCAGTGGACTGTGTATGGCTGATATGATGATGATGATGAGACATACATTTTATTGTTTATCTCTTTTTTCACGACCATATCTCCTCATTAGAATCCCCATGCAAGATTCGCAAGGTGGGAGCATGTAATGTCAGCATCAGATCTTAACCAGCAAATTACTCAAAATGTTATTTTTGAGTACTGTCAGTCAAGCAAGATCTGACTGTACTATGCAATAATCGACGCAAGTCTTGTAAAATCACATTACGCGTGATCAGCAGTTTACACCGATCCGCGCTGTTTCATCATTTAATTAACTTAATACATTTTCGATCACCATCGATTCGATTGTGCTCATAACTATTTTAATCACAGCATTTTAGATTAAGCTTTGGCAATAAGCATTTGTAACTACTATAATCACAGCTAGCGTCGCAGTTGTAACTAAAGCTTGTACTTTGCAGATGCAGCCTGAGGTTGGTTCGCCTACTATTTGTTTTTGTGGAAGCGATACGACAGCTTCTACAAAAATCCAGTCCAGTGACGAAAGCATGTGCCAGAGTCTCGTTGTACAAGCTAGCAGGTGGGGAAGATCTTAGTGAGGCCTCATTCCCTACTCACAATGTTTGTGAATGTGATGTTACAGCAGCAAAGATAGAATAGTTTTGGACCTAATAGTTGGGAACTGTTACAAAGTCTATAAAGCCGTCTGTGGCAAGACAGTTTCTGTCCGGGTTCACTGTGTAGTATCTAAGTGCAATCGACAAAGGAAATATGTATAAACCTTTACATACAACTTTATATAAAAAGTGCATCTTTATTACAATAAGTTATCTCCTTTGTCGGCTGTATGTAACAATATAAATTCTTTCTTACAATTTTGAAAATCTACAAGCTCAGATCATATCTGTTATTAATATGACAAAAGGTTTAACAACAACATAACAAGGTGTTGGATATCAAAATTCAAGGTCCTTTCGCGCACACGAAGTCTTGTAAGTGCAGGAAATAGACACTATCTGTCTGGCGGTATTATTTTCTGTGGTTAACTTTACTCGATTTGATCATAACCAGTGTTTAACTGCTCGACGGTCAGATCAGCTGACCTACAAGGACGTGACTCTCGGAGCGTGTAATGCAATTTAATGTCACACGTTTTGATACCGTTTTTGCTGAATCAATGTGTTTACTTTTTAGAGAGACGATTTGTTTCCGTGACGGCGGTGAATTGAGGAAATATTCAGAAGATTTTTAGATTCGTTTGTCTGAATGCAACCTTTAATTCAGTGCAGGCGCTACAGTAAACAATGATTATGATTATGATTATTATAAGAAATCCACTTTTTATTATTCGTAACCTGTTAATCATGAAAAAACGATCAGGGGTTATGATTATTCTCCATTTGACAGTGTAGAGGCAAGGCTTGTAACTAGCTGTGCTCTTTGGTGCAGGTTGAAAACTATTACGATAAATACGTGGAATGCGTAATCGATCCAATTCGTCTATGATGGGCAATCCCGTAGAACGTTAACTTAATCTGCCTGCCTCCTCTAGATTTACAAGTGTGAATATATGTGTACACAACAATCCTCTGTGACAGCCTCCGTGGCGTAGCGGTAGTGAACGCGGCCGCTACGCAGGAGGCGCGGGTTCGGTCCCCGCTCAGTGCAAATATTTGTATGCATGAATATGTATATTTGCATTGGTCTGGGTGTTTATATTTATAATATGTATGTATTTACAAAAAAAAACGTATCTAAGTATGTTTATTCGCATTCTAAATTCCATAACACAAGCTAGTTAAGCTATGCTTACCATGGGTCTAGATAGCGTTGTGTGAAATGTTGTGGAATATTTATTTATTATTATTATTATTTATAATGTCAAGATTTGGCCAGATCAGGCATACAAATATCACAATAAAGCCACACAATGTCTATTTTTAAAAAGACTACTTCTGTCCCAATTCCATATTCTTATAAAACATGAGTTCACATTCAAAATACAGTTTCAAACACATTCGGATATACGGTTAGTTATATCTAGTCCGAATAAAATATTGATGTTTCATTCACGTGACCACAATGCAAGTAGCAGAAGGTGAGAAAAACAGAATGGTGCTTGTCTATTTTAAGATTTGGCCCGCAGCCACCGCGCGCTCCGCTTTACTTATGTAAGTTTATCAATTATTATCCATATGATATGGTTTTTATGTCACATAAAATCAAAGATTGGAATTTTAACGAGCCATGTCGGCTATCATAGGAGAATAACAAAACAAAACTCTTCGCAATGTTTCTGCTAGACGACAATATAAAAATACCGCAATTAAAAAAATTATCTGTTTTAGCAAATATTAGTAAGATAAGCTGTGTTTATTGCAAAGCTGGTATATTGCGGTGCCATATAAACATCACGGTGTAGGACACAAATATGCGTAGTAAACTAATGGTTTAGACACACCTCTTTCGTGTTATCAGCAGTTATTAATCTATCGGTTCATTCTACTCGAGTGCAGTGATCACGAAGTTGTGCTAGACTTGCGCGGGCGCACACAATAATTATTTTTATCTGAACTCCCGCTAACATTATTGTAAAATTACTATATGGTCATCCGAATATCAGTTTGATGATAATGCAGTGTAATCTTTGAGGATTAAATGGCGCTAATTGGTAGGTATATAATTTTTAATCTCTGTACTTACATTGTATAACTTCATAACGACTTGAGATAACGTAATTGTGTATTCGTTTCATCGTGAATTTATCTACTATTTGTTGATATTGTCAAATGTATCTAAGTATGTTTATTTGCGTTCCAGAACTCAAATGACAAGCTCTACTTAGTTCTAGATGGTGCTGTGTAATATATCCCAATGTATTTTATAAGCGTTGTCTGCAACGAATTAAGTATCAACTATTACACTAGGTACTTATTGGGGCGAGCCATCTACAAACAAAAAATCTGATGGAAGAGTCATGTGAGCTGGTTGAAAGGGCGGCAGGACCTACCTAGTTAGGGCTGCCATCTCCCAAGTTCGTAAACCCGGACAAGAAGCGTAAAAACACCGGCATTTTGAGCTTTTACCCCGGACAATAGAATAAGTTATTTTCATGTTAAATACACTTCTCAGATCCTAGTGGTGCCCTAGTTCTCTAACTCGTCGCCTTGCTCATGGCGATTGTACGTTGCGCAAGCGCGTAGACTGCTCCCGTCTCCTGCGAGCAAGTAAGGCTCGAGAAGAGACTGCGGAGCGGGTCCGGAGTAAACTCTCGGGCGCACAGCCCGCGACAAGCGACAGCCAGTCTAGGACAGCATAGCAAAACCTTCGTAGACCCTGTGGGCAATCTGTTATGCGAGATAGTCGCGGTGAATGAGAGATGGAGCTCATACTTCCATGAACTGCAGCATGCTGGGTTTCAAATGTAGTAAGGGTTTTTCGCGGACTATAATTAGAGTCCGGCCCGGACGCTCCCCGGACGCCTTCTAAACTAGGACAAATCCGGGGAAACCCGGACGGATGGCAGCCCTATACCTAGTTCACCACGAAGTACCGTAAAAATCTTTAAATCATATTTTACAAGTACTAACCTTCTTCTAATGAACTTCAAATAACCGCAGCGATACAAACTTTATATGCAGATTTTAATTTACTTACAGATATTAATTTGACATATCGAGCTGCAGGCACATGCTGTAAGAATGTTACGAAGGATCGAACGAACTCGACAGTGGAGTCCGCGGTGAGATTTCGCATGCAATAAATTTGGTGACGTCACGTTGTCACGCACATAAACAAACATCACTGTCGACTTGACGTCACCAAATTAACAGCATGCTAATTTGAAATCTCATCGTGGATTCGGCTGTCGAGTCTGGTCGATCGTTTGAAAAGTTATTACAGCATTTGCCTGCTGATCTTGGAGTTACTAGAAAACTTCTTGAATTAGAACATTAGTTAGTTTGACATTAGTTTTTAGTACCGTAAAACGTGGGAATAAGGATCAAAGGGTGAATAAAGAATAAAATTTTCAGATTATTTTTACAGTTATTTTCTCTTAATATGAATTAATTCAATGTAATCATAAATACAATTATCAAATATTTGGTGAGGTACTTGAAATTGTGTAAACAACATTTAAAGAATAAAGTGATTTAATAACCATTTTATCTCTATTCACCCATTGATCCCTATTTACCCCGTTTTATTTGGTACTTGAAATTGGCAACAAATCAAGTTAGACCCTTATAATCTCATAATAGTTTATTTCAGTCGCTCTTCAGTCGAATATCCCGAAAGATTCACGAATTGTATTCGAATACGAATAGCTGAGTGACATTCGTCCCTCGTAATCAGATTTCATATAATGAGATTAGTGATTGACGCGGGACGTCCGAGTACACTTGTATTTAGAAACTGTTGCTAGCTAGACGATTCCGCAAGTAGAATTTAATTGTTAAATAGGCACTTAGCGAACAAAACGTCCAAGGGTCATTAACAAAGAGACAAATTATAATTGTTGGAGTGAAATAGACGTTTTCGCAGTTATGTATATATACACAATAAGCTTACCCGTACCGTTAAAAGCGAATATGATGAATGAGAAAGTCTTTCTACTTCTCATTTGACTTATTGGCTTTGCTGTAGATTGAGGTTTAACCCAGGCATTTACTTTAATACTTTTTTAAATAAGTTGAAATAAATTAGGACTACTTTTTAGTCATGTATAATTTTCTGCTTAGGTACTTACTGTCTCCTGGAGAACCAGCCCTAACTCATAGGCCGTGGGCTGCCTTTAGCACGAAAATCGGTGTGAGATGAGATGAGGTAGCATTACTAGAATATTTCGTGTTTGTGATTGAATAACTAAACTGTAAATGTTTGATATACACACATCAACATGGTCTAGGGATATTTCAATTAAACCTAAATAACTAAAATTCTATTAAGTTTTTGTTAAGACACATACACATTAAAATAAACCTTGTTTAATAGCCTAAGAGTTTTTTTTTTATTAGGATTGAAATTTTGTTTGAGTTTTACCTCTCCTTCTTAGTTTTTTTTTTAAATTTCACTTTATCTAAAAGTTTATTATCAGATTAGATAGGCTATTAAACAAGGTTTATTTTAATGTGTAGGTGTCTCCCTGTTATCCCTAGACCATGTTGATGTGTGTAATTAGTTCATAGAACATCACACAAAAACTACTGGACAGCCATTGTAGTAAATTTTTGTGTTTTACCGGCTAATAAGTAAAAATATACACCGAAGCAAAAAATCAAAAAATCATGTCACGAGCAAAAACTCCTCGGCAAAAGTTAGTTAAAAGCAACGTCTCTCTTTCTGATAAGAGCAGCATTATTGCGCTAATATATCTTAATCTTTATCCCATTTACGTGATTCTTTTGTGATCGTCTCATAACAATGGACTCGTCCCGCAATACAGTGCAAATATGGTCAAAACATTTTCCTTATAATACTTACCTTAAAAAGATTTAAGCTGTTTTGGAACCCGCATCATAATTAAGAAGTTGATAATATAACCAATACAATATCCTCCTGTTTTTGCGTGGCTTAGCTCTCGGGCTTCACCTCACCGATACAATGAGGTGAATATTTCGGACACGAACCAATTAAAACCGCACGGTGTTTTATCATATTAAGCTACGAGGCCGGAGAGTTTAGTGTGCCCTAGAGAGTACCCTTCTTGGCACAACAGGTGTCCAAAAAATAACACAAAATAGATACACCCTATACACTGTCTATAAATACCTTGAAATCGCGTCATCACAAAGTCTAGGCCACATCCGAAGCCGTCGGCACTTTCGTCAGCTTTCCCTGTCCTACTCCCGCGTACGACAACACGCTGTATAGTGTAGAATCCACCGTTATCGGTGAGTGACAGCGTGGAACGGATCGCGAGGTCAAGGCGCGATGTCGTTGGCATTGCACCAGAGTTCACTACACGAGTTCCTATATGCGACCCTCACGCACATTTCACGGATGTCTAACGCGTGAAAAGGGACGGTGTTTAAATATATCTAGTGGTACCATGGTTGGGTTTGTTTTATCTTTATGCTGTAATAGCCGTTGTCTGCGGTTCAGCTGAATTTCGTGGCATTCGTGCTCAAGTCCCACCTGTCTTTTTCATTTGAACGCTAAACTCTGTTACATTTAAAGTTTGCACTTAGGATCGTCGTCTGCAGTTCCAATTTTCGTTTCCATATTTTGATTTATCTTGTCTTTTACATGAGCGATCTGCCGACTGACTTCCCAACTGCCAGAGCCTTCCGCGATAATCCCAAAATCATTGCTGGGGTAAAATAGGCTATACGCGACTCCAGACTATAACCTTTCTCTGTGGCAAATTTCATTCAGATCCGTTACATTCGAAAATGTTATTATTTTTTCAATGAAATGCATCAACATTGGATTTCACCAGAGATAGAAACCGAGATCAATTAAAAGTTAACTAACTGCGTTATCACATTACTTCATTAATTTCATTGCGTAAAACGTGACAACCCACTATAATGAACGGATTTTCATTGGTAAAATCCAGCTAAATGCAAAGGTTTGATAGATATACGAGTTTGTTTTGCTGACGCTTGTTAAGGGCAGCACTATGGCCGTTTGCGGTTGTAGTATTGTACCGTAACGGTAACGAAACCGCAAATAGTTAAGGCCGACATTGTTACGTTATAGACTCATTCCATCGTAGGTACTTTAAGGGGATTTATGACGAATAATCCATAGTAATGGTACAAGAATCTGACTTATCTAACAGTGTGTATCAAGTACGTGGTAAGTTACTCATGCATGTGTGATAAATCACCTCAACTAAATGTGCTATCTGAATGATAGTACCAGGGCGACCACCCCGCTCGAGTTTTTAGTTCTAACGCCATCTCACTCAAGATGAGTTAAGAGATGAGATAAGAAGTACCAGTATGCTTATATTAATTAAAATAATGTAAGTACATACCTCAATAATTTAGGGAACTGTGTTATATCTATAACGAAAATGTGTCTTACTCTGTATTAGCTGAGTGAAGAAAACGAATGAGATCCTTCTTAACTTGTATATCTCAAGTCATGGAATTAAAATGATACAAACAAATATATTTTAGTTGTAAAACCCTAAAGACTAATGATTACTAAAAGACATCACAACAACACACCAAAGTGATTAAATTTAGAACGCATGAGTAACCTCAAAAGCCAATCACATCTCGAAAGAGAAAACAATATGCATCATGTCAGTATAGTACTTGGAAAGGAATTCCTTCCCGGTAGCTTCTGAGAAAACCGGAATATTTGGCTCCATGTCTCCACGACCTTGGATGGCACGTGCCTTGTCCCAGTGACTCACTGTTAACTACATTTGAATGGCATTTCACTGTGCTTACACATTTGTCACTGGATCAAGAACGTTATAAAGGGAGTTATTATAAATTGATTCGGGGAATTCGAGTTGGTTTCAGTTTCAATTCTTTTCCCTATTTTTTATATCAAAAATAATACATTGAATCAGGTGTTCTATGGCAAAAATTATCTGTAAAACTATAATGATATCCGTAACAGAAATGTATAGAGACCAGTTTTAAGTTAAACGGATCTGAGGATGTTTTGTGAAGGCATTGTTCACAATAGGCAAAAAAGAATTTAAGATAAAGAAAAAGTCACAAAAAGGGTACTGTACGAACTGACAAAGTGTTTCTGGATAATTAGACCATCATTTCATTTCATTTCATTTCATTTCACACTTATGTACCTTATCCAAGAAGAAAATTCCATTGTCATCGTTACTTCATCGGCTTCGTTAAACTTTATAAAAATCGTAGACCAATGAGGGCCGACAACGAACATTATTGACCCACATTTGACACGAATATTCTGTCCATATTTAGAGCGAACCGATTGATTAAGACTGGATGTCGTGGTAGTGAATTGATCAAACTAATAACTTGGTACGATTGTAATAGGGTCTCACCAGACTAAAACACTCCTATAAATTGACGAACGAGGGTCCAGCACAGGTAACTGAAGCCATAGATCCCATAGAATAATCCCATGATAACTTAAAGCCAAATAAAAAGGAGTATGAGGCTTCGAAGTGGAAGTCTTGTATACAACATGGTTGCTTCAAAATGTTGATGGAATCATTTGATCCAACAAGATTTTGCGAATATGATTTAAGAACGCAAAACAAAATTAGCATTTCACTGTAAAATTCGTAACTTGTAAATTAGGTACGCTTTCATTTTGGACCATTTAGATCGCACTGAAAGCACTATAAATTGTTGGATTCGCAGAAATGAATGACTTTCCCACGATAACCTTTAGTGAAAACAATGATTTCAAATACAGGTACACATACCTATTGTTGAGTATGTAGGTACATACCTAGTATAAACTAAAGTATTAACTTAATGCGTTTGTTTGTCTGAAACTTCATCTAAAGCGCACAATGCAGTTATACATAGATTTTCCGTTAACACAGGGCAATTATTTATCGACATACCTATTACATACTTAGTTGTTATTCTCAGCCTTCGATGAGAAAGGAAGGTAATTAAATAGAAATGGTAGATAAAATTTATCGTTCAAGACTTTATTGCCCAGTAATAAATACCAGACAGTATTTCGGCAGTTTGTTGGGTATTTTTTTTTACAAAAAGCCGGTTTTGGTAGGTCGATGAACGGATATAGCTAATCAGATTACAAAATGTCAATACGGAGTTATTACTTTCTCAGATAAAGCGCATTGCCGCCATCCTCTCAGTTGTAGGTACTTGTATCACACAGATAAAAACGATAACATTTAGCAGCAATGTAGATTAAGAAAGACACTCCTTGAAAACCATTTTCCTTTTTTTATTTTATAGACCGACAGAGAATAGCGAAGTCTCAATTATATTAGAAATCAAACTGTAGGAGATATCTAGAAAATTCTTACAATGCACTAAGTGCGCCCATATATGCGCATTGTGCATATGTGGGTTAGGGAGCGTGCGCGCGCGCACAACGAAGGTGAGCGGGGCGCGTTGATACCGTGCCAATCTCTTACGTACGATAACGACTGTTTATACATTTCGTGCACAAATATCACACCGAATTTTCCCTCAAAAACTAATTCAAATTTACATCATGACAATTTTATTTCATTTACAAATGGTCTCACTACCATGGACGCCCAAGATCGTGCGAAGTGGAGGAGGAAGAGCCGGAAGGCGGACCCTGAGCTCCGAGGGCATCCTGGATGCAATTAGGACAACGTCTAAATGTCGATGATGGTGATATTTTTTTCATTTACCGATGTAACTACAAACTTTACATAATAAAAAGTAACAACAAGTTGAAAGAGTAAACTATCATAAATTCACGGTACTTGTATCAATTAGCTACAGCCACCTGTCGTATAATTACTCTGCTATTGTTTTGTTAGTGTACCGGCGGTTAATTAAGATGCGCGAGCCGCTCCTATTGTGACGCGAGGATGCGCGCGAGCACGTTGATGTCGTACACAAGGACCCGCCGACTGAGTGACGCGACAACACAACTAAACCAAGTTTCGTTAGGCATAAGCGTATGCGGAGATCCCACATGCATCCAATATCGAACCTCCATCGTGATTGGCTATTTATCGATTGCTTTACACACACATTTCGACCTCAAGGACAAATGCGTTTGTTTGTGTGCGTTAGTAGTCAACAAACAGTCACGTGACTTGAATTTTAAACGCGTCTTGCTCACTTGTTGCTAAATCTAACGAGAGCACTTGAATGAAGAGGAACCAAAAACTGTGAGACCTCGGCCGGGACGTCGGATTCTTATCTGGGGGCGCTATGTCTGACAAACATTTAGGCGGTATTGTGTAAAGTAAATAGACATGACCTTGGGAATGTTAAATATTCGCCGGTTTCGCGAGATAACGCTCTCTGTATCGTCACCTTGCGAGCTCAAAAGCAATTTCTTTATGTTCCAAACGAGTTACTCGTACACCTTGAGAAAAAAATCTATCTCTGCTGTCGCATTGCGTAATTTGAAAGATCACTGACCTGTGTAACCATGTCCCAGTAGAATCCGTCAAGCGTAGACTTTCCATGTTGGTGCTGCCGGCAGAGAGCCGGCCAGAGCGAGGCGCGGACCGGGCTATTGATTGGCCACGAGTTCTCTCTGATGAGTAGCTTCAGCTCCCGCTTACGAGCTTGTTGGATGAGCGGCTGGATCTCTTCGTATGTTTTGAGTGGCGCTTTTTTGCCTGCGAATAACGGAGAGGGTAAGCACTGTGTCCAAATAGCTGTGGGAGAATCGGAGACCGCGAGGGACTCCGCGCTGGGTGCGCGGAACGCGGCAGGTTCTATGTACATCGCACTGTTGGCGCGGGGCACATGCTTTCGGTGCGCGCGCGCCGGTGGCACTGCCGCCCGCCACAGCGCAAGCTCGCCAGCCTCAGGAAAATGCGATAGCGCGCCCCAACACTGTCACACTTCGATTGTTTATTTGACCGTGTGACGCATACCTGGGTCGAACTGACCGATCACCAGTCCCGACTTAAATCTTACTTAAAATCATTGAAATATTTTCATATGATATTTGATATATTAGAGGCAATTAAGATACAAAAATAGTCAATTGCGTAATTTATTGTGCCCTGACGTAAACCAACAAGCGAGGTGTTTGATTATAACATGCCTAATCTTAATTTATCACCTTAGGATATAATGCACAAGATTTTTTTGAAAACCTAAGCACATACCTATGTAAAGTAAACAACAGGGAGATATCACACGATAATAGCATGAGCAGTTATATAAATAGTATCAGAATCAAAGCAAAACGCAATGCCTTGGCGTCGAGCCAATAAAACGAAATTTTCGTATTGCATACGTAATCGTGGGTTAAATTGTTTCAGAGCGAAAAAAGAATAAAATGTTTCAAGATGTTGATACATTCTGTCCGACCTAACATTCCGCTTAGAATTAATGACAGATAAGTACTTACAATGGTATTGGGACTTGTTGACACAAAGCGACAACACGCAAGACCACTGTTGTATGGTTACCAATAACAATATTAAATTAAACTTTTAAAAACTATTAACCGTACATGAAAGATGCTAAAAGGGCATATCTATGAGACATCCAACATTTTATTTATGAGCTAATTATGAGGGGACAATTTTACTTCTTTGTTAATTTTTTTAAAATAATTAATATAGCACAGAATAAATAAGTAGTAATTACAGATATTGCACTACTTAGATTTCGCAGAAGGCCGCCGTTTTAAAAACCTACGAAGTTTTGTAGGTGCCGCCCTTTATTACGAACATAGATGATAGAACGCCGCCAACTCGAGTGTTAGGTTTATAGCATGGGGTACTGATACGAAGAAAATATCTTAAATAATACTAGATGGCACTAGTAGTCTCAATTAAAATGCTTATGCCCGTTTGCACTAAACTTAAGAGCATCTTAACCTGATGCCTAAAATATATAAGACACCCTTAACGAGAAAATGCATTGCACCAACCCTAAGATACACTTAAACACGCTAAGTCAATCTTAATTCTTATGACACCGAAAAAGTAAGTCATTACGTTTTAAGAATCTCCTAACCCTATTTTTGACAGTTGTCAATCAATGTCCGGTATTGTTATGTACTGTTTGACACATGACATTAAACTAAATAAATAAATATTATAATTTTTTTAAAAAATAAATACAACGTGACTTACGCGACTTGACTGACGAGACGAGATCGTTTTTTTTTATTATTATTATTTATTGGGGCTTGGCACAAAGCCATCAGCCTAAACCTTAAATATCTTCAATACAATAGTTTTCAGTAAAGTTGTGGGGACTTTACTGAAAGCTCCCCGAGGAGATTTGGAACGAACACGAAATGTCACAATTCACTGTAATATCCCACTTTCCTACACTTGCGTGAATTGTCCAAGACGTTATGTCTAAAAATCCACCATTTTTACACATAAAAACTCGAATTCACACCAATTTCGAAAAATAAAATAATACCACGATGTGCGTTTTCCCGCGCTCGCGCCAAACCTCCAGACGAAATCGTTAAAAAAATCATAGACAATTGCTCAATTATCATAGACAATTGGGTAATTCATTCGTTTATTTACACCTTCATTCGCTTTACTAGGCTTATCTTAAGTTAGTAATGCCCTTTCATAAACATGGTGGTGCAATAGAAACTAAAGTTAAGATTATCTTAGACTTTACAAGGATTAACCTAAGTAGAGTTTAGTGCTAACGGGCATTATTTTCTCATTTAGAATCACGTAAATTATTTCAGAACTTAAACACATGATAAGCATGTAAGCATATAAAACCCGTCGGTAATGTAATAAATAAAGATTTCGTGACAATAGTGTTATTTTAGGAAGCCTGGATCTAGAGGTATGATGCATTTTGTTTATAACTTTAACAATGACTACAGAATCAATATATATTAGAATATTTATTGTTTTATTCAGTCATATTCAATAATGTGTGTAGTGATTTTTTTATTTTCGAAAAGTTAATTTTTAGAAGTAAAAACTAGACATTTTAGATACATTAATCAACAATTTCAATTGTTGTTTCATTTAATCCAAATTAAATACAGTCTTACTACTCAAACACGTGTCACCGAGACTCCACGTGGGGCTCTGAAGGTCATAACACGCTGTTTCAGGTGGTTAATATAGTGTGGTATTTGAAACCATATAGCAAGCACCTATGTAAAGAACTATAGGCGCAAGACTTAAAGAATATTGATAATTAATCTGCAATTTCGTATTCAATAGTACAAATATAATAAAATCTGTGGAGTTGGGGGTTTGATCTCCACAGCTTCACTATCTCACTTCAAGAGAAACAACTTTTTGCTGTAATATTGATATTTATTGAGAAAAAACATATCGTTCCTATACGAGCTTTTTAAAAGGGGATTTTACGCGAGGTTTTTTTTTAATTTTATACAATACTCGTTTTAAAGAACCACGGAAGCTAGAACACTTCTCTTCAAATCTTGAGCTCCCGGAGCCTCGCTGGCTTCTTCAGAAGTACTTATTTAATATGGAAGGGTGACAAGATTTGATCTAACTAATAAGTTAATTAGAAAGTCATGTCTCAGAACGATAATAAAACGCCCCGTAATACTCTAGACCGAAAATCAAAGTTGACGAAATGTGGGTGTCAATAGGCCTCTACCTATGCCTTCGGGAATTAACGGGCGTGTATATAGGTACCTAAATGTATATAATGTCACAGAACGATCCTCCTATTACTCTGCCTGAATTAATTATTACAAAAGTTGATCTAAAGAGATGATGATGAGGACTTACTGCAAGTGATACTTCTATAGCGCGAATTTATTCCTCGCCTATTAGTTTACTAGCTTTTGCCCGCGGCTCCGCCCACGCGGATGTCGGTTATCGAGACAAAATATACCCTATGTCCTTTCTCAAGGTCTAATCTACCCCTATACCAAATTTCATCAAAATCGGTTCAGTGGTTTAGGCGTGAAAGCGTAACATACAGACAGACAGACAGAGTTACTTTCGCATTTATAATATTAGTATGGATGTTTTGCGAGAATACATTGAAGTTTGTTGAACAAATTATGTCGAAGGGAATAAGCAAATAATAAAAACTATACTAACTATACTATATATATAACACACACAAAAACGAAATAGAAAAGAGGGAGAGACTGCAACTTTAGGCATCGAACTTTCCTCCTCATCGACCTCTACTGGTACCGTGCCCAGAAGGTTGACGGCATTACCGCGCTGATTCTTTTTTTTTCTTTTAGCGAGGTAAATGCCCTATGGTCACTGGAAGAGTCGCTTAGTCGCTTTGCTATTTCTTTAAATAGCGCGCGCTTAAACCCCACGGGCCCAACGGTTCGACTCCAAACGGCTCAAAAACATAGTTTCCAGGTAATTGGTATATTTGCGCCGGTTGAGAGTCTCCGCTAATGCAGCAGCAGCGCATGCGCAGTCCATCGTACTTGGAAGATGGGAAGGCGCCAGGGTGTCAACACAAGTTGCGTCAATTAAGTACATGTTTTAAACTGCTACAGCATTAGGTCCTTTGTACCTCACGCTCACCAAGTTAGTGTTAAGTAAACAAGTATGATAAGACGAGGTTATCTCGCCTGCAGTCGCCGGCCGAGCGCTGCGATTGACACACACAAGTTATGTCTCACGTTTCGGTAGCTTAACTTTATCGTGGCATGTGTGCGTGTGCGCATGTGTGTACATGCACAAGGAGAAATGGTTTTTTTATTTATTTGTCCAAATTCTTAGTTACCTATACTTCTATATCTACTAATATCGTAAAACTGAAAAGTTTGTTTGTTTGCTTGAAGGTGCAAATATCAGGAACTACTGGTTCGAATAAATAAAAAATATTTTTGTGTTCAATAGTCCATTTAATGAGGAAGGTTATAGTCTGAATAGCATCACGATACTACCCAAGGAAATCGAACAGTATTAATAAATGTCAAAAAATCCGGTAGATTCCCATACATTTTTTTAAAATTAATAAAGTGCGGGCTTATAGGGGAGACACGGGGTTTCGAGCGAAGTCGGGGAGGGTCATCTAGTTATCACTACATAGTATAAAACAAAGTCGCTTTCTCTGTCCCTATCTATATCCCTTTGTATGCTTAAATCTTTAAAACTACGCAACGGATTTTGATGCGGTTTTTTTAAATAGATAGAGTGATTGAAGAGGAAGGTTTATATGTATAATACATGCTTAATATAGTAGAGGGTGCAGCGGAAACGGGATTTGTCACCACGCGGGTGGAATAAAATTGGCGGTACAAAGTCCGCCGGGTCAGCTAGTTATACATATAAACAAATACTAAGTATATGTTCTGGTAATCACAAGCCAATGAAACATTGTATCTCTTTTGTATTCTATCCTTTGTGAATACAATTCCGGCATGTAAATACTATAATTACTCACAAGGTATATCTACTATTTACGTTTACAATTAAGTGAGTAATTTCGTCGCTAAATAAATAATTAACCGGTAGTAAAAGGTAGTTACATTTTCAATTGACACTATCACGACACGATCCATTAATCTAGAAAGCTAAACAAAGTTATCAGTGCGGTTTATATTGTGTTAATGTCGCCGCCAACAGCCGTTCAATTAACTCCCTAGGCTCTTAACTAAACGGCGCCATTCAATAAACGGCCTGAATGATATTCAGCCGTAACTTTTATAACAACATTTAATAGGCTTTAGGCCATCCGGAAGATGGGGCACCACCCCGACACAAAACAGAAAATTACACACATACCTACATACATATACTCACGCCTGTAAATCGCCAAAGGTAGGCAGAAATATATTTCACATTCGAGTTCATTGAGAAAGTTACGCAATCCGACTTGAACCGCTTTTTATAACCATGCAGAAATAAGTAATTTTTCTAGCTGTTCGATTAAATGGCTAGGCAAGTAATTAAACGTCATCGATCCAAGCTATTTGCCTAACCGTTTAATGAAATGGCTGAACACTATTCAGGCCGCTAATTGAACGGCGCCGTTCAGTAAACAGCCTAGGCGGTTAATTGAACGGCTGATTTAGCTAGTTGGCAGCGACATTAATACTGCTGACAGTTAAGGTATGATTCTGAAGGTGACCGCATACGACAACTGCAGACGCCCGCAGCAGATACGTGTTATTCATTGCAGCTTCTCAATTGTCCCCTTTATCCGTATCGAAGTTTAACAAGTAATGTACGTATAGTCTGTTTTTCTAATTTCAGATAGTAAAATGACATTAACTGTGTTGCCGGTTTATTGCAATTAAAAAACAGACATGTGCCACCGGTATCGAAAGTTGTCAATAAATTAAATTAAGTACAGATTTTTGTAGGTTATTTTATTGTGAGCTTAATATATGGACGTTGTACGAAACTAAAAAACTAACTTCTTCATTATAACTTTTTTCTTAAAATTGACACTTGAGATTGGCGTTTCGCCATTAATACATTTTACTTGACATTAACTCTACACCTTGAGGTTGGCAGAATCATCGGTACCTATATAACTGATGCAAAGCGTCATTTGAATAAAATAAGAACAAGAAGAAGAAAAGAACGTACTATAATGTATATGCATGCGTCGGTAGTTGTATGCTTTCGGCTTCAGAATCATACCTTTACTTCAAATTTCCTATTGAATATTGAAATCCGATATCATTGTATATCTTATCTGATTATCACTTTTGGTATATAAAGCATTGAAACTATATATAGCTATGTACACTGTTAGTGATAGTCTCACTGAACACGGTCACTCAGAATTGTAGCACAGAACTGGGTTCACGATTGAGAGGTCTCAGGTTCTCTGGTTCTGGTTCTCTGAAGGCTTAAAGAGAATATTATCTAGTGAATTCTAGTGATATCGATTACTTTATTACTTTAGTATTTTAATAAGAAACTAGCCGTTGCCGCGCCAAACATAGCCTATGTCCATTCTCAAGGCCTAATTAACCCCTACACCAAATTTTATCGAAATCGGTTCTGTGGTTAGGCGTGAAAGTATAACAGACGACGGGGTTATTTCCGCATTTATAATATTAGTAACACCTATGTTCCTAAAATTACTGTAAATACATATTCACCTATCTACTTCTATTAATTATAACAAAAAATATATTTGAAACCACATATCGTACTAAGCTAAAATCTCTTTATCGCTATCGAGTTGACTGAATTTTCGATCAAGCCGGCTGAGCGATCTTCAAAAAATCTTCACATTCATTTTCCAAAGAGGCTTAAATACATAATATTAATTTGATGCTGATGCATGTAATAGGACCGCAGATAAGCAGTTTTCGCAAATGCGCCTATGAGGATGCTTTAGCTTGTTAATAAATTTATAAGGATTTTTTTTCGTCGTATCTCATATTAAGACGAGAGTTTTGGGTTCGCCTTAATCTAAGCAAAACCTGTCTTTTATGTTGGATAGTAGGTATTGATAAAAACAAGAAAAAGGAGTAAGGGAACCATTTGAGAGAGTATGTGATGAAATATCGGTGAAATTACTGCCATCGGATTCCCACAACCGATTTGGGATATCAAAGTTTTGTACTTAGACTGGTCGGACTTTTTAGGGCTCCAACTACCCGGAACGACTGCCCTGCCATAGATGTTCGTATGGCAGCCGGGACCAACGGCTTAACGTGCTTTTCAAGGCTCATAAAAACTCACACTAATGCAAATGGGCATATTCGTCCAGATGACCAGACTGAGCGGGTACGGAACTTTTCAAAGATAATTTTAATTTGCACGAGAGTATTATTTTAAGGGCATCATACTGGTTGTGTTCCTGTTTACGTGTGGTAAGTATTACGAATTATGACAGAACATTAAATATACCCGTTATATTACTCATATAAACTTATATGTTTATATTTACATAGGAATAACATATATAGACAGCCAATAATTTTGCTCCTGCTGACAGCTTGAAAGCAAAAATCACTAGTCATGAGTACCTAATATGGCAGGGGGTTGTAATCGACCCATGGGGAAGTGAATGTAAATGAAGGAGTATGCACGTAATGGGGAGGACGCTATTACCGGGCACATTTTCGTGAGCTGTATGTTCATGACACGACGATATTACGGCACCCACGAGCAGATTTAGGGACCTTATTCTAATTCATCAAGATAAGCACAAGTAGATAACAAGGGTTTCTAGTAATAAGTAGGGACGGCACAAAAAAATGCACCTAGATATTACGATATGAAGCGCAAAAACAGTGAGCGTACCAACGCTCACTGTTTTTCACAATATTTTTTATATACAACTGAAGCTACACAGCCCACCTGATGGTAAGTGGTGACCGTGGGTTGTATGGATGTGTGACCGCTTATTGGTATTTCATCCGACCGTTCCCTAATGTTTATAGTCGTTTTAGGTCAAGACGGAGGCCTATATGGGCGAACCTGAAAGATTCATTCAGTGATTGACCACTAACCATAATTCAGGCTGAGAGGTCAGATGGCAGTCGCTTCCAATATAACAGAAAACACTAAACCACAACCCCGGAGTCGAGTGCTTCGGTGGCTTCGGATCAGATGCGACCGGAACTAATGCAAAGATGATGATGATTACGTTACAGAACCGTAAAACGCATACCAAACAGAATATAATTTAATAACTCACTACTACAAAAACCGATTAAATTACTATCTAAATAACTTTATAAACTGGTCATGGCATGTAAATATATCTTTATGCAAATTGGTGACGCGAACCGCAACATATATTATTCGTCGCTGTGTTACGAAACGTTGATAAACATGCAATAAACATGCAAACTCCTTTTACCATACTAGTATGTTTATTTACTTTGTCGTGTTTATAAGGAGACAGGCGATATCAAAAGATTTTTATACCACTGAGGTGACAGACAAGCACACAATCCACCTGATGGAAAGTGGTTACCGTAGCCTATGGACGTGTGCAACACCAGGCGAGTCACACTCGTGCTGCCGACCCTGTAAAGAGTTTCTGTGCCGTCAGTGTAGAATACAAAACACGAATAGCCTTTGGTCTTCCCGCTGACAGCACAAAAACTCTCCAGTGAGCTCTGGCTACTCTGCTCACCGCCGGGAACACAACACGAGGTTATTATGGCCGCGGCATTCTGTAGGGCGGAGGTCAGATTGCTCAATTGGACGGAAATACCATCGTGTTCTACCTCCTACAAGATGTAAGATATTAGCTATTGTTTGTGATTTATAGAATATGTAGTTAAAATATTATTTATGTTAGATGTTTCAGTAACGTACCTTTACTAGTACAGGACTATACAGGACAGGGCTTTAGAAATACCGAAAAGAATGTACCATGAAGAACCAAGCAGTTCGGTGACTTTTTTCTTTAAAACCATAAAATCTTGGTCAGTGAATTTTATGGAGCAAAACGTGAGAACCTAGTTTAGCTGAAAGTATTTTCAACATAATGCAGACAAATTAAACATTAATAGATTTTATCTTTGACCTTGAATGAAAAAAATACAGAATTCCAATCGATGGGGCCTTTTGATATTTCTTTCATTATGGTATACTAGTTTTAGCCCGCGGCTCCGCCCGCGTGGATGTCGGTTATCGCGACCAAACATAGCCTATGTCCTTTATCAAGGTCTAATCTGCCCTTGTACCAAATTTCTTCAAAATAGATTCAGTGGTTTAGGCGTGAAAGCGTCACATACAGACAGACAAAGTTTTCTTTCGCATTTATAATATTGGAATGGATTCACGACCCCCACCAATTTCCAATTATTTCGTTTATTTTGACTGGATTAATAGGAAGACCGTTTGAAGTTATAGGATGTACTCTTTGGTGTGTATGTATAGTAATCTGTGTGTACGCACTTCTTTCTTAGCCTTTTACTATTTTATAAATTATGATCGATTGACACCATAACCGTAATCCCTGATAAGAGTAGAGGCACCTACAGTGGCAGTCACAAATAATAGACAAGATTATTTATCAATCTTCTACAGCTTATCGCTTGGAGATCAGTTTACGGTATTTTTGTTCAAAAGGCACTTGTAAGTGTCAATATCAGATGACCACTTTTGCTAGACAAGTGGGCTTTTTAGGGTTCCGTAGCCAAATGGCAAAAAGCGGAACCCTTATAGATTCGTCATGTCTGTCTGCCTGTCCTTCCGTATGTCACAGCCACTTTTTTGCGAAACTATAAGAATACTGTTGAAACTTGGTACTCGTAAGTAGATGTATTCTGTGAACCGCATTAAGATTTTCACACTAAAATAGAAAAAAACAATAAATTTTGGGGGTTCCCCATACTTCTTAGAACTGAAACTTTTTTTTTTCAACAAACCCATTCGTGTGGAGTATCTATGGATAGGTCTTCAAAAATGATATTGAGGTTTCTAATATAATTTTTTTCTAAACTGAATAGTTTGCGCGAGAGACACTTCCAGTAACTTCTAAAATAAGAGAATGATAAAACTAAAAAAAATATATGATGTACATTACCATGCAAACTTCCACCGAAAATTGGTTTGAACGTGACCTAGTAGTTTAGTAGTTCAAGTAGTTTTTTTTAATACGTCATAAAGCGTACACCGCAATTTAACTACTTGCTGCTACGGAACCCTTCATGGGCGAGTCCGACTCGCACTTTATTGGCCGCTTTTTATTGTTGTACCAGGTATCACTACAAGAAGGAAAACTAAGAAATTTGACCCTGATATCCAGGAAGGGAACTTCAAGATCAACCGGCTCACTCGCTAAATTATTAGTGGTGATGATACAAAGTCAGGATTTGATTGACATTTGAATAAAAAATGGTTGCTTCACAAAGTTGTTGATAAAATAGCAATTGGTAAATTTCTTCGTCGCTATCAGATAAGGGGTTTTGTTAGTTTATTGTGTGTAGTCAACTAGTCATTTAACCTTTAAGATGAATAATAGTGATATTTAGACATTCCACACGTGTAACGTAAGTACGAAAATACAATTATAATATATCTGCTTATCGCCATACATAAAGAACTCATTTATTTAAACAAATTATAATACTCTTCGTGAATTTACTCTTCACGTAGGTTATCAAAGCTATTTTGGATCTCATTTAAAAGGTTTATCGCTGCTTTTCATTCGAGTACAAATTACGAAGATAAATAAACTAGTAGGTATCGATACCACAGAATAAATAATAGCCTATACTGTGAAAATAACAGAGTGCGCAGTGACTATTATGTACATTGAATATTATTGCTGTGTCGATAATTTTGCTGCGAATAATGCTTTCGATAGTGATGTAAATGATAATAGGTATTCTTTAATTTTACATGATTTGACTTCTTTGCTATTTAAATAGCTTTCCTTTCAATGAATTAACACAATAATTATGTTATTTTCATGGTGCAGATCGTTCGTTATCCATAGGAAACTATTAATGGTACAGAAATATCCTTAATTCAACACATACCTAGTAATCTACTGTCTATCTCACTAGTTCCTTTGAGTTTAGGTGTGCACGTTTAGCTTAATACTCAGTTGTCAGCATTTTTCACTTGATTCGTCTAAGAAATTAAACTTACAATCTTACGTTTTATGATAAGCAACTCTACTATTTAGCCGCCTCTATACCCTCCAGCTAATGAAATGTTCCCAAGCAGTCGTTATTACTCATTATTCATCGGTTCGGTACATAACCTAACAAAATAATATACTTCTATTTCCATCTACAACAGTAACGGCTCTCAATCCTTACATAGACAAAGTGTATACCGGTCTCAACAAAGACATAAACTTTTAAATGATTTCAACTAGAAGTAAACTGTATGATTCAATCGACGGATTGTTAGCATGAAATAATATACCTACTTGACGATCAATCGTGTATTTTTATCTTAGGAAAATTGTGCAAACCCATCTGTGTGTCTGTTTACAACCGTTTAACTCGTTATTTAGAACTGGTGAAGAGTAATCTATGTACACATGCGTCTGTTGGTTATAGTGGAACTGTTTGTATTACAAATTTTCTACCGAAATGTTTTATAGTTACGTTAGGTTTCCAGAGATGGCGCTGTTGGCAGTTTTTAACAAACTTCACTTTTAGATAATGAATGAAAGGTTTCCGGGGAATACAAGACTCATTGCATCTTTTCTCGTAGCTTTCAAACAATGCGCCTACGAAATAAGGATATTCTTCATTCGACAGAAAACACCCACAGCCCATGAGAAAGTACCCACTACTTTTCCACTACAGCGTGGAATAGAAAGAACATAGATGACGAAATGTGGGGAATAATACCTCTACTTACGAAGATATACAAATGTAAGTGTAAGTCGACCGGAGCATTCATGCCACGTCTTATTGACTTCATCTCACTAGATGAAAAGCTATGAGTGAAGTCCAAAGATTAAAGGCTATCATTTTAGATGCCAACTATGCTAAAATCTCGAGTGATGCATTCTCAAGCCCACGCCAGATTATACAATTACTTTGTATGGACGTGATGCCGGTAGATGCAAGCGATAGTTTTGGGAATTAGTAATCTCGTTCAATCTCTAGCACTTGAGAACAGAAGCCTATGTCCTAATAAAAATCAAAGTATTCTAAATCGTGATCGTTTTTATCATTAGAGCGAGGTTTAATTTTGAAATAATGTTTTGTTGTTCTTTTCATTGAAATCGCGACCCATTTTTGACATTTGGGAGGTTGAGAGTAAATCGAGACTTATCAAACGCCTATAAAAACAACGAACAACGTCCATTTGCAAAAGAATTAGTTCTCAGTACACTAACGGTGGCGCTTCAAATCCACACAAAAAGTAAGCTGTCATTTTCTATGGAATAGCCAGTCCAGCTAGTTATAGAGGTCAGTGAAGTCAACGTAATCAAAACATATTGCGGTTAACGTAGCATAAGTTAGTCCCTGATACCAATTTTGTACGGAATTTATGTGTACAGTCGACGAAAGAGATATCTTTGCACTTTGTCATATAAAGTTGTATGTTAAGGTGCAACCATCTCCTTTGTCGAATGATCATATCTACAAATCACAAAATAATCAGCTTATTGTATACAAATGACGTCAAGCTCTTTGAAGCAGTAAATTCATACGAGAAGTCATTACGCGGCAATTAACGAAACAAACACTCAATTTAATCATAAAACACAAATGTCGTAGTTAATATTGTCGTCTATATACATATTGAAATACAATGTTCTGCTTGTACCGCTTCTATGACATTCGTCTCAATGCAAAATATTGCGAATACATTGTTGAAGTGTAAACTTCTTTAGCGGCGTTGGATGGGTAAAATAAAAAGTGTAAGTCGCGTCAAGATCACTTGACCTCAGAACCGTAACCGTTGACTGACGTCATACAACATTAGCTACAGATTGTTTATTTTGTTAGGTACGCTAAGAAGCTTCGTAGCTTAACGGTAAGCGCTTCGACTGTAAGTCCTTATGGTTTCAGATAGTACCGGGTTCGAACCTGTGCTTCTGACACTTTGTGATTATTTTTTATTTTAGTAATTAATTTCTTCTGACAGAAAATAAGTGATAGGTTCTATGATTGGCGCTATATTATAGGTATGGTATGGTATAGTATGGTATTGTATGGCATGGTATGGTATGTTCTTTTTATCTTTTTCTCTGTATATAACGAAGAAAGAAAGAAGGAAAAAGTTTTCACTTTTGCCGGCACTCCCGGAGTGCAACTCGTCTTTTGTGTTCGTGATTCGTTCACACTCTAATATTTATTCGGTAACAAAAGCCGTACCCAGTACTATTATATAGTCTAAGGCTAGTAAAACCTTTGACATATTGTTATTTTATCATCCAGTATGGTATAGTTTACAGTTACGAAAGTTTGTAAAAAGTATGCATAGGTAGTTTTATCTTGGTGAACGCATGAATGAGTCAAAACAGGCTACGATATATGGTGCGACTCAACTATCTGATTGCTAAGCGCTAAGAGAATATTAATAAACCAAATATTTTAGGTTTCCTTTCACTGCGTCTTTTCTTAACTTTCCCTGTACGAAATCTTTCTATGTTTAAAATGGAAATAAGGAATGTAAGTAAGAATCATGTGAAGGGACGCATTTATTGTCTACTCCTGTGCGTATATACTACGTATATGTATGGTTGTTTATATATAGCCATTAATAATATAGTTATTATTGAAATTTCTTCACGAGTTTCGACCTCGTTACCTCAGATATGCGTCAAAGCATCGTGCACAAAAGCGCTTGCGCATAGAACGTGTTAATTTATTAACAAACTTCATGATGTAATACAATTTAATAATATAACAAATAACCATTATGTTTACAACTCCTTCCCATTTACTTCTGACTGAATTCTATGCGAACCTCAAGGGGATTCCCATATCCTACTATAGATGTCATACCAAGCTACTAAGAGACAGAGTTGTTCTCCATTTAACAGAAAATATAATGCCCATGATAAAATGTCCAGCAAAATCTCCAGTCCGAATGGGGAAATACCTCCGCGCTACAAAATACCGCGGTCATAATAACCTCGTGTCGTGTTTCCGACGGTGAGTAGGGTAGCCAGGGCTCACTGGATAGTTTTTGTGCTGTCAGTGGGCTAAGGCTTGTCCTGCTTTATCTTCTACGCTGACGGCACAGAAACTCTCTGTTCTAACTGGGTCGACAGCGCGCCCCCCCGGTGTTGCATGCACGTCTATAGGCCAGCGTAACCACTTTTCATCAGGGGAGGGCGTGTGCTTGTTTGCCACCAAGTGGTATAAAAAAATATAACCAAAAATATACAGCCCACGAAAAAGTACCGAGTACGAGTCTTTTGGAGTCAACCGAATACTTAAGTAATGAAAAATGGGCTTTGGTAATGAGTGTGTAGGTATATGTAGATAGTATTATGGTTCCCAATCGTGAAGCCCCTGTATTTTCCAAACGAGCAACACGGCCCGCTGAATACGATTACCCATAGCCAATGGAGCGTCACAAAAAACAAAAACGAAGCAAATCGATCCTTTTTTTTTATCTCTTTCTGACTCTTGACACAGAGCCAAGCTATTTGTTTAGTTTTCTATTAAAATACTTAACGTAATGTTAAGGTAAATTTCGTGTGTTTAGGAGCGATTTCACATCAGTGGTATACTGGGTATGGTTTAAACCTGCAACCTCGTAATTGCAGACCAAAACCTTGGCCCTTACGCTACCGTAAGTAACGCTGTCCGTTACCTTTCCACACCTCTGCAACTGAACCGAATTGCTTATATCTTGTAGAATACGATACTGTTCGTGTTTCTCTTTCTCGTTTCTTTATTTATTTCGAAAACAGTAATATCCTGAAATGGGCGCGTGCGTATCAACAACTTGGGTACACAGTGCACAATCAGAGAAATAAAGAACAATACGACCGCTTCAGGCAACTCGCAACCGGCTGACACAGAGGTCAAACACGATTCAGAGCAATTAAATCCACCACATGTTATCTTGGCAACACCACTGACAGATAGCACTAGTTACATAACTTATATGTTTATTGTTCTATTTTCGTTGGCTATGTCCAACGCTGATTATTATGCTAGCTGTATACGTTGGGCCTTCGTAAAAAAATTGCGACACAGAATACTTGAATGACATATTATCAGAAAATGGAACTACCGTCATTTTTGTGTAAACTTAGTGTTCTAGATTCAAAAAGGAATGGATAATACGATATTGTCAGTTCCACGCAAGCTTTAATGCAAAACAACTTGCACTTACCAGTGCGAACGAAAACAAAATGTATGACTTTGACTTATATTAAACCACACAGTATACTTTAGTCATCGCGATAATATTGAAATAACGAAACTATCTCATTTTAATGTAAGTAATGTCATTGGTTTTAATGTGGACATTCTGTTGACAATATAGGCCGTTGGCGCACGTTAGACCAATGCGAAAGCCGGTGTACAAAACACAAGTGCTTGCCCAATCTTTATAAATATTTATCTAAATGGGAAGGCATCATTGTAGTATCTATTTCAAACTTCCGTCTTGTCATGATCTTTGATCTGTTTGCTTATCATTTTTGGCAATACTCGTAGATACAAATCTATGAATCATCAACTACAATGAGTCTATCAAAACGTCAAACTATATCACAATATTGAAGCTCTTGTAAACCTTTACCCATCTTCAATTAACTGGCGCCACATCGTTTAACTGTGTTCTACACAAAGAATAGCAGTATTATGTTAATTGTACAAGGTTGACAAAACTGTCCCTTTTGCGTGTCCGTACACGTGGTAAGAAGCATGTACTAGTCAAACAGACAAAAGACAATAAAAAAAAAATGTAAAGCCAGATGTCTCACAAAGCATTGTTACATGCACCAAGCTACCCTCAGTACCAGCAATCCTTTGTGCCACTCGTCAGGCAGGTAACAAACAAGTACACCTCATAAAAAAAATGTGTACGTGCGTCGCGTATCGTACTATCGTCACACTAAAAAAGTAAATACGTCACATTCAAATCTCGAACAGATAAGATTTCATAATACTCTCTGGGTATGACGATCGCGACACGTAAATAATACTATTAATTTGAAGTGTCGTTCAATGATAAGAGACAGGAAAAGGCGATATGAATAAAAACGAATGAGTCATACTCAAACTGACTAAATACAACTGATGCCTAATTATAATTTTTATGTTGAATTGATACATTCTATCACACTCAGACCGTCTCGCTAAGTGGGTGTATGCTTACCAATTGACAGCGTGTACTTGATTGATTTTATTTTGGCTTTTCAATATTTAAAGAAAACCGCCATCCTCTCATCAAAATGAAATTTGGGGAGGTGATGAAGGGGTTAAACTACTATTCATGAGAAAAATTGTATTCAAGACAACTTATCGCACTTAAAGTAAATATTAACTCAGAGGGTGGTATTTCCCCAGCTGAGATGGCGTATTCGATCTGAGAAAACAATGATTCATCTTTTACGTGATTTCACATGTAAAAATGAGGTTATCGGATATTGTTAGAGTAAACCTCAGCTATAAAACACTATTTCTCACAATAGAAACATTAAAAAAAAAAAATATTTTCTTCTAAACTTCTAAAGTAGGTATTCAACTCCAACACTTATTATGGGAAATGTTTACGTCACTTAAACAAAATGAGAAATTTTTTTTTAACAGATAACGGTACAATTATTTATGGAAAATATGTATCATATCTGAGAATTCAGGAAGGAAGTATACATAATAACATTTTGAAAAGCGTCCAAAATTCATCGCAAAGATACACTCACGCGCATACTCGGAATATAAGACATTGGATGCGACGGAAAACAGAATGAAAATTTATTGCTTCTGGCCAGTAGTAAGCTTACTAATTGTTTGTTTGATTTCAGAGAATAAGATGCCAAATCTCTGAAAGATGATTCATATAACAAAATTAATCCACTCACACTTGCTCCTAAAATTGAGTTATTTTTATGTCACTATTCTGTAATATTGTGCGTTGTCTTATTCTCAACGTTAGTGAATCAATGCTACAGTATCACTTACAATGTCAAATCTTAAGATTTAAGACGGACATCTGCAATAAAAGCAATTAGTTATTAAATAAAACTATTTTAGATAGTCGGTAGGAGATTCATTTTGTTTTGAGTTTATATATAAGAACGATAGACGATACGCGACAATCGCCTGACTACAGTGGGTAACAAATGACTGACAATGCCATGCCGCCTCCGGCAAGCCCTGGTACGAGGGGTTTCAAGAAGGGCAGGTTCTACATCGCATCGTAGCTACAGCAAAGTGGAGGAATAAAAGATCAAAAGTGCTAGGACACGACGGTATTCCCGTTCAATTCGCCGCCTTACAGAATACCACGGCCATAATAACCTAGTGTTGTGTTTCCGGCAGTGAATAGGGTAGCCAGAGCTCACTGGAGAGTTTCTATACCATCAGTACAGATACTGACGGCACAAAAACTTCGTGTTTACAGGGTCGGCATCACGAGCGTGACTCCCCTGGTTTTACACACGTCCATAGGCCACGGTAAAAAAATTCCATGGTGGGCCGTGTGCATGTCTGCCACCTCAGTTGTATGAAAAAAAAGATAGGTTGCACTCTGGTAGTGCCGGCAGAAGTGAAAACTTTTTCTTCGTTATATACATAGCAAAATATAAAAAGAACATACCATACCATACCATACCATACTATACCTATAATATAGCGCCAATCATAGAACCTATCACTAATTTTCTGCTAATTTTCTGTCAGAAGAAATTAATAAATTACAAAAAGAAAAAATAATCACATAAAGTAATAAATTACAAAAAGTAAAAATTATCACGAAAAGTAATACATTACAAAAAGAAAAAATAATCACAAAAAGTAATAAATTACGAAAAGAAAAAATAATCACATAAAGTGTCAGAAGGCCAGGTTTGAACCCGGTACTATCTGAAATCATAAGGAGTTACAGTCGAAGCGCTAACCGCTATGCTACGAAGCTATTTATCGTATTTTGCAAAATAGACATTCTGTAATATTGTATGACACTGTGTATGACACAAGTTTAACACTTTTTACCCATCCAACGCCGCTAAAGAAGTTTTCACTTCAAAAATCGTAAGACGTACCCCGGACTCCGAGGTGAAAGGCTCGAAAACGCCTTAGACTAATGCGAAGATGATCATATTAAAATGATTACACATCATTAATTATAAAAATATAAACTTACTTCTCGTCCACCGGACCCTATCTATCGCATAAGTTGAATTGAAAATTTTTACCACTGCCATTATAAATAAATGGTATATAAAATGTCACATTGTACTTTGTTATACAATGAATGGAAACTAATGGGCATGCAAAGTAGGTATATTTCAGTTCCACAGAATCGATCATAAAACACTGTTATCATTTCGCTTGGAACAACAAAGAACTATTTTGTTTTATAACACTATTGCCATGTAAGTCAACAAGGTCACTATTTAAGTCACTTAAAAAAAACAGCGCGAAAACCAAAAACACTACACTACACTTATGACGAGTAGTGAGCCGTGACTAAGCTGATTGTGAATTGTGAGTCTGTTTTATACATTCGAGCTAAAAAGTCCTTAAAGAATACATTAGATAGTAGTACAAGTGGTAAATTAAAAAATGTGTAAAATAAGTTAGTCTGTAACATGAATAACATCATATTTACATGTACATTTACCCTTATTTTACTATGGTGTCTTGCATCAGATGGTGCAATATAACGTAGGTCTTTTTTCCCACGCATTACATCGCAAAACCCATAGGTTGCGTCAGCATTTCCATGGGAATATTTAATATTATACTTTCTCTTCAATTGCTGAACACGTAACATTCTGATGATAAGGCTGGAACTAATAACTTCTCCATTGTCGATTCTGCGAGCTTTTGCCCTCCAATTTGTTTCATACCTGCCACTCTAGACATGTGGCGATTCGCTAGCCAGCGTTTGGTGGAATAGACTGACGAATGTATGGGATTTGACGTAAATGACAGTCGTTAACGCATGTCAAATACGTCAAATCCTATACATTCGTCATTCTATTCCATCAAACGCCTGCTAGCGAATTGCCACTTGACTAGAGGGGCTGATGTTTCCGATAAAATAATATCCATTACAAAAGGTTGTGATGGATGACTAAAACAGTCGCAGATGCTGAATTGGCTATGTAGTATTGAATTGTGAATATCACCACAGTATGTGGTTAGCAAAGCTGCTTGCCCAGTCGTACCCCTTGTATATATATCAAAAATCAAGTACCATTCAAATTCACGCAAATCACGTAGTATACTCGAACATCTGAACTCACTTGTGTTGAATTTCTCTACACATATTGTGTTATCTCTTTTGTTCCGACTGAAGTCTGTGCTCAGATGAATTGTTTGACATGATGCCCACAGCTATATTCTATCACCGCACCGCTCGACATAGGTAAGGAAAGTTACTGCTCAGATGAATTTTTTGATATGATGCCCACAGCTACATTCTATGCACCGCTCGCCATAGACAGGGAATTCATCCTCACACATTGCGACCAGAAATGGTGCGAACCATGCGGTATGAAAGGAACTTCATCCCACGCACGCAAAAGCTATGGAATTAACTCCCTGCTGTGGTTTTCCTAAGCGAATACAATATGGGGTTATTTAAGACGGGCATTAGAAGGTTTCGTGAATAAGAACTACAAACTTGAAATAAAACTTGTGCAAAACACGCAAAAGGAAGAAAGATTTAGTAGTGAGGTTGGAGAAATAATGTCTCTGCAAAATTCGCCTTCTCCGAAACTAGGTCAGTATAAAGAGGGGTACAACATTTGCCAGGTGCAACTTCGCAATATTATTAGTTTTTTGCACCTGGGCTGAGCCCTCAAAAGAATAGGAAAGAAGAATAAAAGAACGCGGAGGGTTAGCCTGCAAGAGGGTTATAATTTCGAGTTGTGTTTTAAGCGCTAGATTATAACACCTGCTTTTTTTAGTTATTAAACCCCGTTTGATTGAAAACCGCTTATGAACAATTTTATTATAATTAGGGCACAACGCACAAAGGCATAACGCTTGGTTTAGGTATGGTTTAGCGAATTTGTTTTTATATTATTTAATAGCTTCACCAAGTATATCGGAAATATAAATTTTAAAGTAATGCAATAACTGATTTGCTACCTATAGTAAAAAAAAAAATTATTACATTTAATACCAACAAATCTTGACAATGACAATTGATATCTTGCCAAAAAAATATTTTTTTTTAAGTGAAAGCTTCTTTAGCGGCGTTAGATGGGTAAGAAGCATTAAACTCGCGTCAGGATCACTTGACCTTTGAACCGTAACCGACGACTGACGTCATACAACATTAGCTACAGATCTTTTATTTAGTTAGGTACGCTAAGAAGCTTCGTAGCTTAGCGGTAAGCGCTTCGACTGTAAGTCCTTATGGTTTCAGATAGTACCGGGTTCGAACCTGGGCTTTTGACACTATTTGTGATTATTTTTTCTTTTTGTATTATATATTCATTAATTTCTTCTGACAGAAAATTAGTGATAGGTTCTATGATTGGCGCTATATTATAGGTGTGGTATGGTATGGTATGGTATGTTCTTTTTATCTTTTTCTCTGTAGGTGTATAACGAAGAAAGAAAGAAAATGTTTTCACTTCTGCCGGCACTCCCGGAGTGCAACCCGTCTTTTTTTTATCGGTTCACGTGGACAGAAATTGTCTCTGAACATATACCTACTTTAAAAAAAAACTGCAAATACTCATTTAAAGCAGACGACAAACAGAGAACATTCTTCTTTTATGAAATCAGTTAAAAGGTAAAATAATAATATCATCCTCCCAACATTGGGAAAGGCCGTTGCCCAGCAGTGGACTTCGATAGGCTAATTTGATATCACATATTTTATCGTAAAAAAATCTTTCAACCACACACAGTCCCGCCCACCGCATACAATACTAGAATTGATGACGTAACCTGTCATTAGTTGGAGACATAGATCGAAGATTTATTTTTAACTCAACTGCAAGTGACTTTAGAGGTTAACTGCATGACACACTCATATAATGCAAAGAGCTAAATAATGATGTAATGATCATAGAACATGGAATGTATAGACGTATCATTTATTATCGATGAAGATAGGAAAATTGAAACGGTTCAGGCGCGATTCAAATCCACTATCTTTCCCTTACAGGGCCAATGATCTGACCAGTGTTACACGCCTGAAGCCATCAGTGGTCAGAGCATTCCTTCTGTAAGGGAAAGGTCGCGGGTTCGAATCCCGCCTGAACAAATGCAATTTTTCCTATTTTAATCGATTTGAATAGTTAGCATAATAAATGCTTCAAGTGCCATTACTATAGTTATTTTTATTACAATAATATTTTGAAAACTAAGCTCAAAGATAGTATAGTTTGTAGTAATATGGATATTTTTGTCCCTATTGGGCTATTCTTCGACCGAAAAAACATGCCTATTAACCCATGAAAAACTGCACGGTGGATGTAAGCTCCGAAATATATGAGTGTTAATACTGGTAATATACCTCTGCCTTCAGTGTCTTAGATTAAAGGATATACATGTATAAATAAACATACACATATGTTTAGTAGGAACTGAATCCGCAATCCCTGACGGTGCAGCTGACTACTCAACCGGCAAGGCAAACGGGTCGTCTCTCTATATTAGTCATAACACTAACATTTTGTTATCGGATCAGATAGCGGTATGTAAAGATATTATCATTCTGACTTCTGCGTTCCCGAGCATATTGGGGTCAGTGTAATCTCGTTGAGTACTGATATTCAGTGTCTTTCACTCAGGGTTGCCGCAACGAAAATTTCACTCTCGCGAAGCTAAGGATTCCGGGTCATGCCTTTTATTTTCACGTGGGTAAACCCCCTCTAATCCCCTTCTTTGCTACCATGGCACGGTAATTATAATCTAATATATAAAATTCTCGTGTCACAGTTTTCGTTGCCAAACTCCTCCGAAACGGCTCGACCGATTCTCATGAAATTTTGTGGGCATATCGGGTAGGTCTGAGAATCGGCCAACATCTATTTTTCATACCCCGATTCGCGATAACCGACATCCACGCGGGCGGAGCCGCGGGCGACAGCTAGTTATATTATATAATTAATTTGCTTTTAAAAGATGGTATTAAATTTGTTGAGACACAAAATTTCGTTCCAATGACCAGTGAAAATAAATGCGATCAAACTAAACTGGGCTTTCGCAGTTTAGATACTCAATAAAATTCATTAAGTAAATAATGATAACTGAGTTACGCTGTCTTTCTCATGTACCTACATAACATTAATACCTACATGTATCAATCAATAATCATAGGCCTCTTCCAAGGCATCCAGTGTATCCCAGCAACATAACAGTTGAAGAGGACATCTTTTCAACTGTTCTGTGATCCCAGCCACCTTTATAGGTTTTCCGTCTAACATGCTGGGGGGAGGGGGGGGGGGGCGTTTCACCTTTTGTTTACCGATTCGCGAATGTTAAACAGGCGTAATTATATAAAAAACGATATTGAAAGATAACAAAAACAAAACTATTAGCAACACTAATCCCGAATGAGTACAGTTGCCAGACCCAACCAATTAGATAACAGTAATGACTAATAATGTAACAGTTGTTTCTTGTTTATTTTACCACTCTTTTATTAATTCCACCTGTAACTATGTAAACATGTAAACAAATCTTGGAAATCGAGTTTAATTGACTTTGGGCCTACCACCACGTGCTATAAAGATTGCACAATGCGACCGTGGACCTCGGAGAGCACGTTAAGCCGTCGGTTCCGGTTGCCATACGAACATCTATGGCAGTCGTTACGGGTAGTTGGAGCCCTAAAAAGTCCAACAACTGGCGTAGCTGCAATTTTTCAATATCGCCTTTGGGTTGTGGAGGTCATATGGCAGTCACTTCACAGAAAATATCAAAGTTCAGCCAAATCCACAGTGAGACTAGTAAAGCAGACCCCAGACTCCAACCTGACAGCTTCGGATGCGATTGGGATTTACGCTAAGTTGAAGATGCTTAAATAACTGTACGTACCAACCTACCATACATTTTTACACTATCAAACTATTCTGATGATGAAACCAAAATATGGATTGGTAAACTCTTTAAAGCGCACTAGTAAATGTTTAATCGAGAAAAGAGGCTGCAGAGCTCCAACGAGTAGATTCGGTAAAGCGCTACTCACTGTTTATCACCTTTACCTATGTAAAAGAAAAGAATAAACAAGCTTTTCCTTTAGGAAGGTGTGAACTAGGGTTGCCTACCGTACTATAATATATAGTAGCTATTGTACTGTATTTCGGGGCTCTGTACCATATACTGTTGAAGATGTATATAGTACGCGAAAATACTATATTTAAGTACAATAGATCAATGTTTACATTTTGCAATACTAAAATTAATATAAAAAAAAAAACAAATCTCACAATAATAATCTAATGACTATTACAAACATAATTCATATACTTATTGTAATAATTAACGTTGAAAATTATTTGTAATTTATTTTTATAGCAGTTTCTGACCCAAATCATGCCTGCACACCCTGTAGTTTCAGTCTTAAATTAATTAAGTAATCTTTCTATTACAATACTATAATTTTATAGCTCTTACCAAAAAATACTATATGCAAACAAAAAATGGTTGGCAACCCTAGTGGGAACTGAACATTCATCTCCCGAGGTCATCAAACTGGAGACTTTAGTTTAGTAGTAGCATTATTGGCATCTAAAATACTTATTCTTATCATCAAGCGGAGTGAAGCCAAACTAACGAGTTACTAACAAAAAAAAAAATTATGTCGCCATCAAAATTGGCAAACAAACTATATTTATCTAGCTCGTTCTGGCAAATAATTCTATCGCAATCATTTTGCAAGATTATGTGAATGTAGCAGTTAAACGGTAAATTAGGGTGTGTACTTTCGCTAGGTGGCGTGTTACCCCCACTCTCCCCTACCACCGGCCTGCGCTTACCCATGAACATCGGACCATCACATAATCACGGAACTGTATGAACTATGTAGTGGTTTTGTTGTTAGTATTCCGCATTGTGGAAGTCATATTACAAGATAGTTAAGCTTGATAACGGTGTGTAGAATAGGTATTATTACATATTCATTTGTGGCACTGCCTTTAAATCATTCCCAAAAATTTGGTATTAATAGAAGACCATTAAGATACTTTAATTCTGGGAAAGTAACACTTTCGGAGGAGTCGCTGGCTGCCGAATGGTTTTATATATTGTATCGTATGTTTTATTTGCAATTTGTATCTTAGTTTATCATCGAAATAAAGCCGCGCGTACAACTAAGTAAACGATGATCTTAAGCCTACTTAAGAAAACTTATAAATTCTCACAGTATAGAACGTTATCAGTAGCATTACAGATAGCGGTGTTATCACGCAAGATTTCTCGATAAACCATATTAACGAGATGAGAATTGTTTGCGTTGTGCATTGATAACAAACATCGTGTTGTGACCTAGATACTAGAATGCTGACTCCTATACTTGTATTACATTGTTCATGGAATGTTCTAGTAGTATTGAATGCAACGTTTATCTCAAGAGAATATTAATTAGACGTATTTGCTTTGGAGAGCTTGTTGTTCTATACAAATGTAGAAACAAAATCTTACTACTATTTATACATACGAAAGTATGGATGGATCTTTAATAATACAATGAAGCCAGAAGAGCTGAATAAATCTGGATGAAATTTGGTACAGAGATAAATTTTGGAATGAGCCACTTTTTGTCCTTGGGATAGGTTCCTGTGGCTCAAGGAAAATGTTCTATGCCGCTGGTGCGGGTCTAGTTCATAATATCGACAGTCACTACATCGATGGTCACTGTATCGAAAACGTTCCATCGACGGGCTAATGTATCGACAGTACCCCAAGTCGATGGTACGCTACATCGTTGGGGTACTGTCGATACATTAGCCCATCGATGGAACGTTTTCGATACAGCGACCATCGATGTAGTGACTGTCGATATTATGAACGAGTACGCACTGGTGCCGCAGACATCAGCTGCTCTATGTTTTCATATATTCAGCCCTGTATATATCTCTCTAAGTAGTTTCTGGATAAGTAAATCTATTTTAAATTTGACAGCCCAATCACAATCTAATCTGGTCTCAACAGATTCCAATTATGACATGTGACGGGTGTTGATTCTAATAGATATTATCGGATAAATGATTGATGACATTTGTTATATAATATCACAAAATTACGAATAAGATGTTTTCAATCTTAAAGCTTTAAGGCTGGGTAGATTGTTAAAAGCGGCAATGTTGGACTGCACATTATCTGATCTGACGCAATCATAGGAACTACATAATACTAACATATGTAATCGAATATTATCTATATCTGCCTTTTTTTTGCAGCAAAAATTAACGGTCCTTTACCCAGAACGGTAACTGCCGGCAAAGATATGTCGAGATCGACACAATCCTCTTTTGATGAGGCCGTCAAACTGAGTGCCACCATTATTAACATGGTACGTGTATATAATGGTGACCCTCTTTCCTCAGACCCTGCCTTCAGCTTACTATCTGGCCAGGTGAAGTCGAATTGACGTGTTCTATCACTACATTTTATAAAACAAAGTCACTTTCTCTGTCCCTATATCACTTTGTATGCTTAAATCTTTAAAACTACGCAACGGATTTCGATGCGTTTTTAAATAGATAGAGTGATTCAAGAGGATAGTTTATATGTATGATACATGTTTAATATAGTAGAGGGTGCAGCGGGAACGGGATCTGACACCACGCGGGCGGAAAAAATTTGGCAGTACAAAGTTCGCCAGGTCAGCTTGTATACATCAAAAAAGAAATGTGGTAAGCAGACCCCGGGCTCCAAAATGCAAACTGGAGGCAAATAAGCAATCACCATGAGGATGATGATGACTTCCCTAGGGAGGTATCCTATCCTATCATAAATCCCATTAATATTATGAATGTGAAAGTTTGTGAAGAGGTTTGAATGTTTGTTAATCAATCACGATCTAGCGGCTGAACGGAACTGGCTGAAATTTAGTACAGTACAGTGCCGCGAGCACGATAAAAATTCGAATTCTTAACGTAAACGTATCGACAAAACGGAGCATTGCGATTGGTTCACAGTAGGCAGACGGCCAATCGTAATGCTCCAGGCTGACGATACGTATAGGTACGTTACGAAACCGAGTGTTTTTCTTGCTCGGGGCACAGATAACAATTTAGAATAACCAATTTTTATCACGGAAATAGATTCCTATGCGTTGCCGAAACGTGTTTAAAATTGAACGCGGGCGAATCCGCGGGCGACATCTACTTATTTCTAAAATACAATGTAAAAACAAAACTATACGGCTCTGCGTTTATTTTTAAATCTGATAATATGCTAGCTAAACATTTTTTATTGAATTTGGCTCAAGTATAGGAAATCATTAAAAAAATAAAATGATCCGATTGCTAGTTGTTTTCTCGCCACCTGCCAACAAATCTTTCCCACACACACCGCATTACACATTCATTGCAACTACTTTACACAATATCTAACCGGTATCAGTACCTACACCGAAAAGAAAATTAAGGTGTGAGCTACATTTTCTTTTTGGTGTAACTAATACGCGATTGGTACCAACCACCCCGTTCGTCCCACCCTGACATTTTACATCTACGAAGATAGTGCCGAGACCGTAATTTAATATGGCAGATGGCACAGATTAAGTATCATCTATCCTGCATGCATGCAGTACGAAGTTTAAAACGGGGCGGATAGTACAGATTGAGCAGTATACAACCCGGTATAGCGTATAGCGGTTAGATCGGAGTCGTACTGACTATGGTCTGTGGGAGAGTAGCCCTTGGGAAGTCATAGCCACAATTGCTGGGGTTTTCTTTTTCAAATTCAAATTCATTTTATTTGCTTATATGTGGTTATACAGGTGTTATTAGTGCTACGCCCGGCGCTTGGCCACTTCAATATATGGCCAAATTTCCATAGTAGTGAGCGAGACGGCACTATAGAAAGAGACAGCATGCCTTGACGTCACTGTTCTAGAAGGAATGGAATGAATAGAACGAGACGTCAGGCTAGAAAGAGACAGCATGCCTTGACGTCACTGTTCTAGAAGGAATGGAATAGATAGAAAGAGACACAAGACCTAATAGAACCTCCCAGAAAGTTCCTGTCTTTTTCAGAACGTACCTGTCTTTTCTCGATCTTTCGCTACTCGGCCGCGCCTTATATAAAAGGCGAGCTAACAGCCGCTGCTCAAGTTAGTCTACGACTAGAATTCGAAGCGATCATTGCGATAAAGTGTGCGAAGCGATACAGTGCGATTATACAAGTGACTGTGTATTGTGTAAGGAAGAGTTATCGAATTTGTACGCGCTTTGCTGTAAGTTAAGTGCAGCTGAATAAAATCTGTCTTCAACGGTTGTCCTCGCATTTTCTATTTAAACCGACCCCCACGCTCGTAACATTATTATCGTTTGTGCAGCACATTTACCATTTTATGGCATGCAAACATTATATTATACACGAGATATCAATATGAGTGTCCAGTACGCCGAGTCATGCCGCATGAAGAACGGTCTATAATGTATATATTAGTGTATAAGTAGTATTAAGAATACATTGTAAGACACGGTAGCAAACCGCGTCATTTAGGTTGCTCCTTAAGTGCCTATGCGGGCTAACGAAAAATGTAGTACTTAAGCGGGCATGTTACGCCCGTAAAGCGGTACAATTGAACACAAGTTCGGAAAAGCTCTAATAGCGATCCAGAACAATAGAAGTAAGAAGAATAAAGCTGCAAGTCTGCAAATTGGAGTTTTATTCAAGTGAATCCTGATAGGGAGATAAAAGTCATACAGTCCACGACATTGTTTGGTCCTGCAAAAGCCGGATCGAATTGTGAAGATCAGCTTCAAGGTTGGAAGAATCTACGCTTCAAGAATACTTCGTGTTCAAGATGGTGGTGACTAGAAGTCAGGCTGACGCAGAGGAAGTTCTAGCTCGACAACGGGAAGAGGACCTGAGACAGCAGCGCATTGGAGAGGAACGGCGCCGAAGGTTGGCTCGGGGTCCGCCGGCATCGCCAAGCACGCAGTTGGGTATGGAGTCTAGGGTCGGGGCTACGATCGACGCTCCTCCTAGTGCTCCTAGACTGAAGCCCGGGAACCTACCTCGAACTGGTTCACCGGGAGGGTCGGTGAGATCGCACCGCTCAACTGCGTCAGCCCGGGCCCGGCTCGAGTTGGAAGCTGCAGAAAAGCTGGCCGAACTAAAGAAGAAAGAACTCGAAATTGAAGCGGAATTGGTAAGGAAAAGGTTGGCCACCGAACTTACGGCCATCCAAGAGGATCAAGAAAGCGTTCACGAAGATGTACCCATTGAAACACATCACAGAAGAGTAGATGAGTGGCTGCAAGCGAACCCCGTCATACCAAGAACGGAGCCAGAAGAGTCGAGAACACGGAGCAGAGAAGATCGGCACCTACGGTTCGAACTGCATGGAAGGTCAGACACACCCACGCGAACGAGTCGCATTGATCAACTGACTGAAGCGATGGAGCGACTAGCAAGACCCAGAATACGGTGTGCAGATCTACCTACGTTCTCGGGGGCTCAAGGAGAGTGGCTTACGTTCAAAGCCGCTTACACCGACTCTACGAGGCTGTACAGTATATCGGCGATTGAGAATATACAGCGACTGAGGAAGAGTCTCACCGGGGAAGCACGAGACATCGTGGCAGCACTACTCGCGACCGCAACGGATCCGGATGTCATACTCCGAACATTAGAACAGTCTTTCGGCCGTCCTGAAGTAATTATCGACAAGGCATTTGAAGACTTAAAGAAGCTACCAAGGCCAGGATCGTCGGCAGTGGAATTGAATAAATTCGCAATACGAGTACAGAACGTCGTGTGTGTACTACAGAACATTGATCAGCGGGGATACCTGTACAACCCAGCGCTAGTAAGAGAAATTTTGAACAAGCTGAGCCCTCACGTTCAAGCGAGATGGTGCGACTACGCGACGGACTACGGAATCGCGGCAGAACCCGATATCATCACGCTATCCCGCTTCCTGATGAGGGAGGCAGACCGCGCGCTCAAGCATGCTTACGTCCCGGAGAGTAGTACAACCACGCAAGCGAAGAAAGAAACTCGCCCGACGCCCGCGCCTGCGAATAAGAAGAAAACGAACGCTGTCTTCAATGTCACAGAGTCATCAGAGTCGAAAGAACAGCTAGATCAGTGTCCGAAGTGTGAGAAAGCCCACGAGTTACCGCGGTGCCCACAGTATAAGGCACTAACGGTAGAAGAGCGATGGAACTTCGTGAAAGAAAAAGGATTGTGTTTCAAGTGTCTAGTAAAAATGCATCAACGCTATCGGTGTAAGTCGAAGCCTTGCGGTGTGAACGAATGCCGCATCGCCCATCACGCCACTCTGCACAGTGAGAAGCCGAAGCAAGATGAGAAGCCGCCAACCACGTCAAGCCCGACGGAAGCAGTACTCTCAGTGGTAACCCAGTTCTCAGCTGAGCCAAGAGCCGTGCTGTTGAAGATGTGTCCCGTCACGGTCGTGGGACCAGGGGGGGAGGCAAAGACTCATGCACTCCTGGATGAAGGCGCTACCATCTCTCTCATCGATGCAGACCTGGCAAGGAAAATTGGGGCAAGAGGACCTCCGCAACGACTGCTAATGCGAGGGGTCAACATGCAGCAGTCGGAAGAAAGAAGCCAGCTGGTGACCGTGAAGATTAAGGGACCCGAAGGTGCGCCCCACGAACTAAAGGCACGCACCATCCGGTCTATGAAGCTACATCAGCAAGCTATTCCGGCTTCGCTGCTTGAGTATGAACATCTGCGGGACCTAGGAGAGAACAAGGTCTGCTACGAGTCGACGCGTCCGGGGATCCTAGTAGGCACAGACCACTGGGAGTATATCGTATCCCGGGAGCTGCGTCTGGGTGAACGAGGCCAACCCGTAGCATCGAGAACCAGCCTAGGGTGGGTGATACATGGAACATTACCACGAAGCATCATTCGCCAAAGCGAAAGCGACGTGTTACATGTTTTCACCTCTGAGCAAACTAAAAATGAGAGTGAACGCCTGCACGACCTCGTAGACCATCACTTCAAGATCGACGCGCTCGGTGTCTCTCACAAGCCGAAAGTGAGTGACGCGGAACGTCGAGCGGTGCGAATCGTCGAATCTACGTTGAAGCGAACTGATAAAGGCTACGAAGTAGGGCTACCGTGGAAAGAAGACAACGTCACACTCCCGCCGAGTTACAACTCTGCGCTGCGCCGACTGAAAAAGATCGAAGAAAAAATGGACAACGATCAAGACTTCGCTGAAGCCTACACCAAGCAAATTAATAACTTGCTGAAGAAGGGATACGCGGCACCATGCGACGGCACCGAGGCTACGAGTCCAGTCTGCTGGTACCTACCTCACTTCGCAGTGCATAACCCGAACAAGCCTGGTAAACAGCGACTCGTCTTCGATGCAGCAGCCAAGAGCCGGGGTGTCAGTCTGAATGATCACCTGCTTGAGGGGCCGGACCTGTTGATGTCACTACAGGGGATTATGTTCCGGTTTCGAGAGAAGCCGATCGCCATCACAGTGGACATACAAGAGATGTTCTTGCAAGTAAAGATACGACCCGAAGATCAGCCAGCTCAACAGTTCCTGTGGAGGGGAAGAAACCGAGATATACCGCCCCGGCACTACAAGATGACGAGCATGATCTTCGGTGCTACCAGCTCCCCATTTATGGCACACTACGTTCGAGACGCGAACGCGAGGGCCCATGCAGATACTCACGCAGCGGCCTTCGAAGCGATTACGAGAAGCCACTACATGGATGACCTGGCGGCCAGTTACGAAACTGAAGAAGAAGCCCAGCGAGCCGTCTCCGAGTTAATGACGGTCCACGCAGCTGCCGGCTTCAAGCTACGAGGGTGGAACGCGAACCAAGCTAGCGTGCTCCGCGACGTCCCGGCTGAGCTACGAGCAACGTCGCCGACACCACTGGGGGGCGATGGGCCCGAGAACAAGATACTCGGCCTCATCTGGAACGCAGAACAAGATGAGCTTGGGTTCAACACCTCTATGAACCGAGTTCCCACGGAAGTGATCAACCGGACGCGAGCGCCGACGAAGAGAGAAGCCCTCAGCGCGGTCATGTCGATTTATGACCCCCTCGGACTGCTGAGCCACTTCACTATACGCGCTAAGATCGTGCTGCAGAATCTGTGGCGACTTCAGATGTCGTGGGACGAACCTATACCCGAAGAAGAAAATGAGCTCTTCGCAGCCTGGTTAGAGCGACTCAACGACCTAGCCTGCCTGCGACTCGAACGCTGCTACATGCTGAACGAAGCTCAAGACCTACAGCTGCATGTGCTGTGTGACGCGAGTGAACAAGCGTACGCGGCAGTGGCGTATTGGCGTATCATTCAGTCGGACGGCAGCGTCAGGTTATGCCTCGTGGCCGCCAAATCGAAAGTGGAGCCACGACGCACGCAGACTATGCCTCGGCTGGAGCTACAAGCAGCGGTCATCGGGTCGAGACTAGCGGCAACAATCAAGCAAGAGCATCGGGTCAAGATAAACAAGACAGTATACCGGACCGACTCAACCACGGTGATACATTGGGTGCGAAACGACGAGCGACGCTACACGCCGTTTGTAGCCCACCGCCTGGGTGAGATCTCCGAGCTCACTAACAGCAAGGAGTGGCGGTGGGTGCCGACTGAGCGGAACGTAGCAGACGACGCAACACGCGTCACCTACTTACCGATCACCGCGGATGACAGGTGGTTTCAAGGTCCAGAGTTCCTGTTGCAACCCGAAGAACGATGGCCGGCAGACAAGACACAGCCAGATGAAGACTTTGAGGTGTTACACGTTAGCGAGAAGAGAGAAGTGCATCATGCGTGGTTACCCGACCCCGCCCGGTTCTCTAACTACAATCGGTATGTTAGAGCCGCCGCCTACGTGTTAGCCTTCGTGGACAAGTGTCGCCGACTAACAAAGCACCTAGGAACTACACACATCGAAAGGGCTGAGAATGCAATTATCAGCCGCGCGCAGCACGATAGCTTCGGAGAAGACATTGCGCGACTGGAGCAGCAACCGCGCAGCGAGCCGAGCAGCCAACGACGACCCCTGCAGATTGGGGACATCGTAGTAATAGTGGATCATGTTTTACCACGCAACGTGTGGCCAATGGGAGAAGTCACACGCACCTACACTGGACCTGACGGTGGAATCCGGATGGCAGACGTAAGAACAAAAACCGGAGTGTTCAAAAGGCCTGTGAGCAAGATCGTCGTACTGGAGAAAGCCGTTCCGCAAACTGCTGCACTGGGGGGAGAACTGTCCAGTACGCCGAGTCATGCCGCATGAAGAACGGTCTATAATGTATATATAATGTATATATTAGTGTATAAGTAGTATTAAGAATACATTGTAAGACACGGTAGCAAACCACGTCATTTAGGTTGCTCCTTAAGTGCCTATGCGGGCTAACGAAAAATGTAGTACTTAAGCGAGCATGTTACGCCCGTAAAGCGGTACAATTGAACACAAGTTCGGAAAAGCTCTAATAGCGATCCAGAACAATAGAAGTAAGAAGAATAAAGCTGCAAGTCTGCAAATTGGAGTTTTATTCAAGTGAATCCTGATAGGGAGATAAAAGTCATACAGTCCACGACAATGAGTATAGGTACACTACAATATTTTTATTTATCGGAGGAAACCATGAAGCCTCTTGAGAAGCACGCCGTGTCCTCTGGCACGTTAATCGAGCAATGGGCCACATTAGGAGGAGAAAGCGTAGGTCCCCACTGACTGCGGACTATGAAGTTTTGGACGTAGCCGAGATTAACGCTGGGACGATGATGACGATCACAGTACTTCGATATTACCAATGGGTTCTAGGGGTCGTTTCACAGAAAAATTCGAAGTTCAGCCAAACCGGTACTTAGTCTAGAAAAAGCGAATCCCGGACTCCTGGAAAGGCTCAATTGTACTAACAATCGGTTTCCCATCTTTAACATTGGCAGTACATATTACAGATATAAAACAATTTCATTTGTCTGAGGTTAGAATAAATTACAGTCATTTTACATTTTATAATCATTAAAAAAAACTTTCTCCTCTAGCACCTGTCTCATGTATGTATGTGTACAAACTGCTGAGATGCAAATAAAAGCTTGCGTACAATTTTGCGATACAGAGTTGATTTACAATAAAGGTAATAATAGGGGTTAAAGTATGAAATTGCCGTTTCATTGTAATAGGTACTTCGAATTGACATAGAACCTTCATGGTTTGAGATTTTTGAGTGAAACTTTTTCCACATGGTACCTATGTAGTTCTTCATTTAAAAATGTGCAACATTCGATTATCGACTTTCAGTTGTTTTTTTTATTCAGCTTAGACAAGAAAGATGGATACTTCGAAAATTCGAGTGATTTTTGAATACGAGTTCCGACGCGGAACTAACGCGGCAGAAACAGCTCGCAATATCAATGTTGCGTTTGGAGAGGGGACTGCTAATGAACGCACAGTGCGATTTTGGTATAAACGCTTTCGTGATGGAAACTTTGATTTGAAGAACGAACCACGAGGAGGGCCGTCCACACAGGTGAATAACAATGAATTGAAAGACATGGTGGAAGCCGATCCGAGCCAAACTACCCAGGAATTAGCTGCATGGTTTAACGTTACCGTACCAACAATATGGACTCATTTGCGTCAAATCAATAAAATAAAAAAATATGAAAAATGGGTACCTCATGATTTGACTGATCTGCAGAAAGAAATGCGTGTTGAAACTTGTGTTGCCTTGTTGAATCGATACAGAAATGAAGGAATATTGGATCGAATTGTGACATGTGATGAAAAGTGGATTCTTTACGATAACCGTAAGCGAAAAATGCAATGGCTGACCCCAGGTGAAACGCCACAACAGTGTCCTAAAGCAAAGCTTACCAATAAAAAGGTAATGGTAACTGTTTGGTGGTCTCAGCATGGTGTTATTCACTATAACTTTCTACGATCTGGTCAAGCAATAACGGCAGATGTCTACTGTGCCGAACTCCGAACAATGATAGCAAAACTAGCAGTGAAACAGCCCCGACTCATGAATCGATCTTCACCATTATTGCTCCATGATAACGCGAGACCTCATACAGCACGAGAAACCGTTTTAACTCTACAGGAACTGCAATTAGAAACTATCCGTCACCCTCCGTATTCGCCAGACCTTGCTCCAACAGACTACCATTTTTTTCGTGATTTGGACAATTTTCTATGTGATAAAAAGTTTTCTTCTCAGGAGGCAGTACAAAATGCTTTCACACAGTTTGTCGAATCTAGATCACCAGAGTTCTATCGCAAAGGCATAAATGACCTTCCTACTAGATGGCAGCAATGTATAGATAATAATGGTAATTATTTTGATTAAATAAATACGTTAAATTAAAAAAAATAACGAATTTCAATTTGCCAGTACAAATCGGCAATTTCAAACTTTAACCCCTAATATTATGTCCGATTGAAGAACAGCGTGATAAGGGAACGTTGTGGTGTGGTTGAAGATGAACTGAGATAGATAAAGGGATGCATAGATGGTTCGAACACGTGAACAAGTTGGATAAAAGAAGAATGACAACACAGGTTTATGAAACGGGGTTGTTCCTTGTTGTTCCTTCGCTTGTGCCGAGTTGTGCGTTTAGTACAATGTACTACCAGCAGAAAAAAAATGTTCTTCAAATTAGAATATTTAATGACATTATCATAAATTTCGTGTAGGGAAAAAGGTTCATTACCTTATCATTGTCGACTGCAATTTTTAATCGCAAAAATTAAGGTTATGCTGGGTTGTACTAATATCCTAGAATAATGCAACGATAATAAAAAAAAAACGAATTTGTAATGTAATGATTGAATTTACATTATCATCGATTTCGTGCAGGAAAAGTTATTCGAAAGTGGGATGTAGGTTTAATAATCGTTTTTTTTTAATTGCCGAAAACCCATTTTTATTCAAGCGAGATATTTCAGAACAATGTCACACATACCTATAACAACTTAGAATAACCGCTTAAACCGCGATGTCTCGAATAACAACTCGAAAATATTTTTTCTTGAATTTCTGAACAATAAATTCTTTTCGAACGAGCCATCGTAAAAGAAAGGGAGAAAAAGCCTCGAAAAATCTGGAAATAAGCTAGAACAACTCAGAACACCCACGTAATAGCGATTTCTCGAAATTAAGGTGGCAGCAAAAAAATCAATTTTCTGGAAGTTTTCGAAAAAATTAAATTTTCGAACAAGATACGCTGGAGAACAATGTGGAACGCGTTTGAACCTATCTGAGACATGCCTAGAACCACTTAGAATAACTCGCTGATCGCGATTTTTAAAAAGTGGGTTATCAATTGTATAATAAATTTTCTCCAAATTTCGAAAATATAATTTTCTCCCGAACGCAATATTTTGGAACAATGTCGAACAAACTCAGAATAAACATTACGATTGCGATAGCTCGAAAATGTGGTGGCAGCTCCAAAATTACTTACCGCAAATTTTTTTTTTTTTTTAAAGTGATATTTTGGAACAATACTTATAGAACAAACCTAGCACAACACAGAACAACCGAAAGAATCGCGATACCTTAAAAGTGCGGTGCCAGCTCTAAAATTGTTGTTTTTCCAGTTTTCTCTGAAAGTTTCATTCTCAGCCCTATGCCGTTTTGGAACGACGTAGAACAAACTTAGAACAACCTTCAAAATATTTGTAACTTCAAAGTGCGGTGCCAACTTCGCACACGTTGAATAGACATCCCGATAGGATTCGCCCTAGATCGAATCGAATGCATTATTATAGAAAGGATATGTTAAGAGCATCAAGAGCACCCGAAACCGGCGAGATGGATGAAAACAACTATGAAAGTAGAAGTGGCGACAGATGTAGGTATGCCAGGATTGTAATAGGTGGAAACGTGTGGTCTGTGCCTACCCCACGGGGATAGAGCCATGACTATAGCTGTGACTATGTATGTATGTAATGTTATGTTATAATAATTAAATTACGGTTTTTAATTATGTGATAACAATGGACGATGCAATAACAAGAATGTGCTAAGAAGCGTTTTGGCAAATTCGGCCTTGAGAACAAGGGATAACAAAGAACAAAGAAAAAATATGTAAAAGTAAGTACAAAAGAATAGATAGAACATTAATAGAATGCCTAAAATATACGATGTAAATTACATTAGGTCATTATCAAGACGGTTTTCCGTCGTGTTCTAAGCGCGATAGAAAACCTTCAGTATACGAAGAAAATGGTTTTTGAACAAAATTAGCATAATGTAACATTTCCCTTGACACCGACGGGAAGCTTTTAACAAAAATGATGCTAGCGGAAATTGGTCCTCTTCCAGTTTCATCCGAAATTTTATTTTGAATGATTTTAGGCTTCAATAAGCACTAAGATGGCAAATGCCGGAAGCACCCGTGAGTGACAACTTGCCAAGCCAAAATTCATTTTTTTTAACTGTTTCCGACTCACCGCCTCTCGGCAAACTCTTGCCGTCTCGGAATGAATCAAGTCTTATCGTAAAAAACCCTTAATGTGTATAATAACCTAGCTTTTATATGAATTCTCTTAATTTACTTTTGATTAGTTTCGATGCGGATTACAAGACAATTTCTATGCAAGTTCCAAGATTTTCCTAGTCTTCCCAAGTGCCATTATTTCATTTATATTAGTTTTATGGGACTACTGTTGAACTTAGCGTACTAGTGTACAGTACATTAATGGGATTGGGATAAGTCCTATTAATTTGTGATAAACAGACAAATATCGATCTACCAACTATTAAATTGATCTATATCACAGTTGCTAAGGACGACGCGCCGGCGCACGGTTAGTTTTATTTTCCTGAACAGTATATCTACACAGCTGGTCGGTAAAACTGTCTTATTTATAGTACGTACGTATTTTCTGCTGAACTAGATACGATTAATGCTGTCTATTTATCCATGTTAACTTTTGCTTTAGAGAAATCAAACTATATTTAACCCAGCACGGCAAAGTCAATTCAGGCATTCAGGCAATTATAATGATAATATCTAAGATATCATCGATATCATAGTAAATAGTAAATAAATTCGATATAATTATAATTTCCTGAACGTCAGCAATAAATATTTGGGCAATTCCCAATATCCTAGAAATTTTACAGTAAATACTATTCCAATAACTTGTTGCTAATATCCTAAAATACTTAACTATTCAATCATTTTTGGATGAGTTGGTTCTTGGTTATCCCAATTGAATGGAAAAAAAATTGTATAAGCGAACAAAATTGTGAGCATGTTTTCGATACACAAGCAATGACACACACAATTGGCGTTAAAAAGTCAACACTACTTGACAGACTGTTGGCAGACACATCGATACCAAAATAGATGAGGTATTTCATTAAAGATTAGTTTTTGGAATTTGTCAGAAGAAACTACTAATAGAATTATGTTTCAACGAGCTGGTGCCCATGGCTCCGCTTGCGTGTAATTCTAATCTCGTAACATGGAAACCTATTCCGGACTTGTCAGTAGCAATTTTTAGCAATATCCTTTCAGCCGTACGAGCGTCGAACAAACATCTAAATTTCACATTTTCTATTAGTTCCTAATAATATTACTACTATCCTTATTAGAATAAAATCAACAATGGCAAGTGCCCACCCAAGACAAAATTCACTCCCAGTAGAAAACAAACTGTCTTTACAATACAAAACTGTCCGCTAGTTACCATGAACTCCATTCGTAAATGTTAAGTCTATTGTTACGCTAAGAGTGTTTAGACAGCGCGATCCACAACAAGACTCTGTTTCACAAACAATGCTCAGAGACATTACACTCATTCAGGGAAACTCGCCGACTGTACAGAAACATGAAGTCAATGAACATACGCACCTTGTGGGGGAGAGCTAGACTTTTAGTTCTAAACTTCTATATTTCTATCAGTTATTGCCAGAAATAGTCATTAACGCATATTCAAAATAAGGATAATAAAATTTCTTTGACTTCGTCTTTTGCTTTTCTCGTTCTCTTTCTTTTGGTTTGGTTTAGACGGTTTTATGGATGAATTTGCCGTTTGACAATCTAACCTCGAGAGGAATACCTTAGCCAAAACCTCGTTGGTTCATCAGCAGAAGTCCCGTCTCCGCTATGACAACAGAGTTTGTTACTTATGTATTATATGCAGTTCATGCAATTATCTGGATAAGAACTGACAAGTTAGCCACATTTTTCTTTCAAATTTAAATCATACATAGTGGATGACATCGGCTCGCCTCTGAACATAGTTTATTACGTCAGATCAGAGCATAAAATCAAAAACAGGCGATGTTAATTCAAGAGAAAACCATAACAAGGATGGCATATAAATCAAATCTCATGTGCTACAATGCTCCCCCCTTTAGCTGCCATAACGATGGACCTAAGGATACATTAATCATACATAACATTGATCCCCACACCAACATGACGGTGGATGTTATAGTTCCTGTAGAAGTATTTGTGCCAATTTATTCTTATCAACTGGTTTTGGAAAGAAAAGCATCTTAAGTTTTGCTTTTTAAACATCAATCATCAATATGGGTGGTTAGCAAATAGCATGTTTTTTTTTATTTCAATTCAGGAAGCTAAGAGAACTAGGAAAGAACTACGCTAAGGTACTGATAGTATTCTAATTTTAGTATACGATTTCTTAATTAAGAAACTGTCTCTTGCTTTCTGGTTTTTACGAGGTATCATGGGCTTGACAGAATTAACAATAGCTAGTACCAGTATATCTTGAACCCCTTATTGTATTAAGAATGGTTTCACGTGTACCCAATGAGGTTAAAATATGCTTCCTGTCAATCACGAGTCCGAGGACATCGCGGCTTTAAATCTCGTGATATTTATTCAATATAAATTCATCAAGTTTTAAAATGTTTTTCGAATTTTATCGTATAATTTTACAAACATAAGTAGGTATCTACTTTATGCACACACCTCACTTAATAATTGAAAACTTAAGATGAAAGATTACGTTGGTTTATTAATTACTTCCACAAGCAACGTGATGCGATTAAAACCTGTAGTGATTTTCTATTATAGTATACAAATTTGATATCGAGTCTCACTCAGACGAGACACTTACTTCGGATATAGCAGTGCAACATATCGCCCTGGATAACGCTTATAGCATGGCTGAATTCGGCAATTGCCGAGATCAAAAACCACGCCAGTAGCGAACTCTCCGAACGTATCCCGAACCCGAAGTGAGTTCTCTGGTCTACATGACTCTCGACAACGAATTTTTATATTACAGAAAAGAACTATTGAATCGTAATCAGACCGTGATAAGACGTATTTTATCTGGTCATTCCTTGGAATTTTACCTTTACTGAACGTAATTATTATAGTTTAACACGCAACGCTATGTGGTTAATATAGAAATGGTGATCGTAAGATGGTTAACAGTGAAGTGCCTGATTTCAGGGTCAGCGCCAGGCTTACTTGGCACCTTTCCACGTTTCCCTGTTATAGGTACCTACTACAACATGGCCGACAGCGATTTAAGAAAATATGCTGACACAATGTATTTTTAAGCATATTGAGGTCCGGTCTATGGATGATGTCAAGTATTTGAAAACTATAGCTAATATTAATAGAATATTTTTCCTAGCTGGTGCTTCATCCTTTATAATAATAATATAAAATAGAGTCCTAAATAGTGCTAATACACGTTCTATATTTTAGTAATTAAAGTTTTTACAATACTGTTTTGAAAACTTCGTAAGTTTTAAAGGGGGTGTTACACTAAAAGCTACTTGGAGAATAAAAAGAGATGCTTCTCTTAACATTTCTTTTAGGAAAATGTTACTTCTTAAGGCAAATAAAGTATCCTCGTGATGGGAACATTGGACTATTGTAAAAAGAGGAACGCGATGGGGTGAGCGGATTAATTCGAAGACGTAACGTCTTGGGCATAATTAGGGCACAAACCACCGTACGACTAACCCAGAACCCTGAACATACAGAAATGACGACTCTGCAAGAATTCCGAGGAAGATTAATTCTATAGATAGAAATTATCGCGATGATCCTTTAGTTTCTCGCCTTCGATTCTCTCGCCATCCTCTACTGTAGTGATAGCTAAAACATGCTGGAATTAGCTCCATAGATATCCGGAATCCACAGCCTAGCATTGCAGAACTGCCGTCGGCAAAATATAGTATTAGCGAGTTCGATCCCTTTTATGCACGTTACTGTGCTTTACACGCGGGATTTACGAACAGGGGGAAAGGTATAGGTAATTGAAATAATACCTTATTGCAGACATTTCGATTAAGAGGTCAAAGTCTTTTATTCCTGCATCATAATTAATATAAATAAAAGTTCCTTTTATATTTCAATTTTCAATTCAAACCAACTGTCCACATGAATAAAAATTATTTTTGTTGAAGCAAAGTTGTAAAGGCTATTTTTGTTAAAACATATGCACTTATATGAGTCAGAATAAATAGCAATACTTTCGTTTTCTGATAAGAGAAATTGTGCAAATAATTACATACTTAAGTGTGCAAATCTGATTGAGAATGTACTCAACTAGGAGTATGTGACAATAATTATGTTTCATTTATGATTGCATTCATTTGGCATGATATAGTATAGTTGCTGGGCATACTTTCAAATTAAGTTTTTAATAAAAAAAATTTTTTTTTCTTCAACGGATTCAATTTTTATGCACCTAAGGCATTAAAAACGAATAAAATGTTTCTAGTTAACAAACAGACAAGGCCACAATTATAAAAATAATCACAGACATGTGTGTTTTATAAATTCACACAGATATGCATAAAGCACATTAAGTTGGCAAAACTAGTTGATATTGTTTTCTGAATACACATATTCATTAGGAATTCTAACAGCATTTCTAGTTTTGTTATAAGTTATAACATTAGAATTTATCTAACAAATAATGTTTATTAAAATATTAGTTTCATAAGGACTTCTTCTACTTTGAGTAGTGATCTAATCATATTAATCTTGTTCAGATATTAATGTACAACCCAATAAAATCAACGGCATGTATAAATAGCCTTACAGTAACAAAACATGAGAAAATCAGACAACAATTATTATATAAGTTGTTTATAATAGATGAAACATTGTACATACAATGTTTGAAAAGAGTTAACATGTTAAAAAAAGAAGTACATAAAGAAAAATACAAACAGATTCAAAGAAAATAATGAAACTCATTCAAATTGTCAATGTCAATAATAGATTAAATAAAAATCAAATCTTAGTTTTTTAAATTAAAGCAAATTGTTATAACTGAATAGACTGTTACCTGGCGGGCTATCGGTGAGGATAGTTATTCCGGTGGGGTCAACATGAGGTGGAAACGCCTCATACAAGTCGGGATCCTCTTCAAGCACCGCCGACAACATCACGGAGGGCATTCCGGCTCCACTGTCTCACACACACACGCACTATGACTAGACACTGCACAACACTACACTTGACTCGCCCAGTGTCTGTAGCTCACTCGGAGCTCACACCCGTGAGCCACCCCGAGCCATTACTGACTACCACTTATATGAGTCTGACTTATCTAAGTCAAATCTTGCTGCACCATTTTTAAATCTGTAATAAGAGGGCACAGTTTAAATCACTGGAGCAGAAATGTGTCAAGACTGAATATGTAACAGAGTCTATCTGGCAGATAATACTATCAACATTAAAATAATCCAGCGAATGTGCTTACGCCGATAACCATATCTTGTGAGACTATGAAACAATTAGTTACCTAATTCGTTATAATTAAAACGCTACAGATCAGCTGATTGCTACAGTGCCAGGCCAGACTTGACATTTTATAGCTATTTTAAGACTAACGGGCACCTGATCGGACTAGCTTCAATGTCAGATGCCAAGTACGAAAATTCTAAACTCCCCGCGATATAATACTCGGAACAATTCTATGAAAAGGTGTCCGGTGCGCGTCGGCACCGTACTCACCGCAATCCTGACGATAAATGATGCGAAGCAGGATCTGCGCCTCCGTATTTACCGCTTTGGAGTCCCCGCGGCGACTAAACCAAGTGGCCAGTTCCCGTTTCAACGTAATCACGAATAGGATAATAGTCTCGAATGGGAGCCAATGCTTTTGCTTTGTCACTTAAACGAATAACACAGTACATCACACAGATATATCGGTAACTGACCAAACGCACGGATACATTGTTATAAGTTCAATGTTATGTGGGATAATTTGCTAGCCCCCTTTGCTTTCGTTAATCAAATTATCGATGTATCCGGTGAAAGTCGTTTAGCTTTTTATGCGGTAATACGCGAATGTGAGGAAAATGGTGTGATACCAGTTAATTTCCGTTTTTATGGGAAATATCCCCTTCGTAGAAAGAGATCGCACGTCCGCGATATCCACGATTTGCAAGAAGTCGAGTACACGATTCTGTCTTCGCACGCCCGTCGAACCGACGAACAGGAAGAACATAGACTAGCTTGGTCGTAGACAAACAGAGGCGACACTGCCTTTGTTTAGGTATTTAGCATTTGTACGAGAGAATGGTGATGGCGAACCCTGACATCAGTATAGTAGATCAGACTGATCTGATGATATAAGATTTTCTCAAATTTCTCTGAATACCTACACGTGTGTCATAGCTTTGTAATAATGTTTTGCTGTAAGCTAAATGTGTATACATGATAAAATGGGAGAAAAAATGCTTCGCACCAGCGGCAGTAAAGCATCTCCCGTATTAAACACTCAAGGGATACGTCATCGGCAGTGCAAATAGCTGTAAGTATTTCAGTTTAATGTCGAAACACTGTACATTTTAACTTTAATAATGATTTAAAAATAATTATTGTTAACTAGCTGATGAAAGTGATCCAAGAACCAACTGCAATAATTAAAATATAAGGCAGATTTTAAGTCTGATCAAGACCTAAGTCACAATCGCATCAAATTTTACTCAGTAGCTTTTGTTTCCATTGTGATATCTTGAACAAACAGCCAAACGGATAAACAGACAAGAATTGGAAAACGGTGTGCAAAATTAAGTATTAACACAGTGTTACTACTACATACAAAAATGCAAAATGCCGCTTGTATAGTGTAGTAGTAAGTATATATATTCGTCGCAAATGTGCAAGGGTTAGAAAAGAAAAGAAATGACACTTTATTTTTACACGTTTTTAGATTAATTATTATACACGATATTATTATACACTATAATCTAACATAAACCTGTATAAATGAATTTAAAACTCTTTCAATGTTGATGTTTAATTAACTACATTTTTCGTAACTTCTATCAATAGATTCAAGACGTTACTTTGAAATTATAGAAATAAACTTATCTCGCGTCACGGGGAAATCTATGGAATCATCCTATGTCTTTATAGGCACTTGATGTCGAAAGACATACGTACACGGAACAATAGTGCACCATTATGATAAGAAATGACGCGTCGCAAATTTCCCTCCGTTGCTCTGTGTAAGTACATTTATCGCGCTACTATATGTAGTAGTAATACTGTGGTATTAGTATGAAAAGAAACTTCACTCCGAGCACGCTCAAGTTGTAGTGTGTAATCTTCTCGTTACGATTTTTCTAAGCGACTACAATATCTGCAATATAATAATATTCAAGGAGGGTATCAGAAGGATCTTGCAGGTTTGGCAACACGTGTGTAACGCTCCTAATGTTTCACACATTCTTAAGCTGGAGTGACCAGTTCCCAGCTACACTGTATGCTTGTACTTGTCTACCACCTAAGTGAAAAAAAATCAGACATTTCCTTTTTCATTATCATCAGTATCAAAAGTCCATAACCACAACAATTTTTTTGAACACGACCTATTTGCATCAATTAATTGCTGTATGTATATCATATTCTCAAAAGACCACTTGCTTAAAACATCACATTCGCAAAACACTATTTTCGCAAAACATGATATTCGTATAATATCATATTCTGAAAACATCATACTAGCAAAATATGATATTCGTGAAACATGATAAACGCAAAAGACTCTATTCTGAGTACAGTTGATAACAGGTATGAATAAAATTTACAGCACATTTAAGTAAGTATGCATGAAAGTCAAAATTTGGGAAATCCACGGGCAAGACAGTAATGCTAGTAGGATGATGCCTGAGACGAACTGCTTGTTTTTGTAATATATCAGAAAGTTTCTGGTATACTTAATTATAATGCCTACGTCATGTCTGTTTCATTATAAATAGTCTTTGTCCAAAAATTATTCGTCTTTATTTTTGGTAATTTTTTAATAGGGCAATATGCAAATTTAATGTCATTGGTAAAGGTACTTTTCCAATGGGCGTTTTGTCAACAAAATCATTTATTTACTTCAATAAAATATGCGTTGAATAAACTATTGCGTAAGTAGTTGTCATTTTAATAAAAACAAGATATCAGTGTCATATTACAGTGGTTAGTTTTAAGTTATCTAAAATCTTCTTAGCATTTTGTAGCAAACACAGATTATGTAATATACTAGTAGCAAACAGCGGGATATCCTGAAATATATTTTCATTCTCTCTCATAAAAAGCTGCAAACAAAACAAAATCTACATAGCATTTTTCTTTTGATATTATCAGCTATTCTATTTTCTTCACAAAATATTGTATAGTTGTTATCATAAACAACTGTGTAGTATATAGGGACCTTTATAAATTTGTTGTGACCATAGTCAACAATCTCAAAAAAGGTATACTAGTTTGGTAGAAATATCACTTATTGGCTCATGCTTTACTTGCGTGATATTTATGTGAGAAGAATGATGATGACGTAAAAGAATTTATTAATTGTAGTTTATTTTAATAATAATTTCTAGTTTTAAATTTGATTTAAGTACTTAGTACTTAATTATCTTAATTAATCAAATAAAACAAAGTTTAGATTTAAAGCTGAAATATGGGACATTAACCTAGATATTCATAATTGAGTTTATGTAAGCAATTAGGTCTAAAAAAATATTTAACCCAGATTTATGTGCACAATGTTAATTCTAAAATAAATGTAAGTTTATATTAAACTTATTATAGTAACCCTAAAATTATCAAATGTCACCGATGTCATTGTGACGACTTGGGTAGGCTCGCACAGCTGTGTCATGTTTTCGTTACAAGCGCAAGCTTACTATTTTATAGGACTATCATTGTGATACATGAAATTTAGATTTGTTATCATTAGCATTTCAATTTACCATACTTTTGATATGTGAAGATAAGATGTCTTCAACAAAAATCGAATCTCTGAAAGGTACAAAACATAATTGTATTATTTATTATGACTTTTGAAACGTTATCACAACACTGGAATTATTTGCAGATACTGTGACAGTGCTTATAAACGCCGCAGGTGATAGTGAAAATGCCGTAAATAACGTCGTTATTAAATCGCTAACAAAAATAGCCAATGCGTACCCAAATGAAGTGATCGATATTTTTTGTGAATTTTACACAAACACTGCGAAATGGAATCCTGTGCAGTTGGGAAACATTGTGAAGTAAGTTGGTCATATTTGTAATGAACAATAGCTGTTATTGTATTGATACTGTCATTGTTTATGACATCAGTATAAAATAACTCCAAAAGGTGGTTGTATTTCATTATGCATCTTTCTCTCTAATCACTTGTAGGGCATCTTGTGTCGGTTTACCGATAATTCGAACAATGAGACCCGGTAAGGTCTTCTGCTCCACAAGGGGTGAAAATTATGAGTTGGATACATTGAATTGATCGGATTATAATGTTAATCTCTGTATCTTTCTAACCATATTCGAAGCACATAAATGATTAATTTGTTTTTATTTAATCAACATGACTGCATTTTGGGTTTTGGTTAATTGACCAAATTAAACTTGCCACCAAAATAGTTGACTTCAAAAGGATTTAACGGTTTATTCAGAAGGTGTAATTCATTGCATCAAGTTTTGCATCAAATTAAATTGTGAATAACAATGGTAAAATAATAATGGTAAATAAAATAATATGAATAATGGTAAAACGGTGTACGAGCAAAGTCAAAACTGCAGGTTCTGTTTCTTAAGGAAGAATGATATTGTTATTCTTCTGCATGTGAGATCCTGCATATACTGAGATTGATAAGGTCAAAATTTCCAAGTAAATTAGGTAGTATCTGCATCTATCAACATATCAGTGACAATCTAATTGGAATCATATTCAAATTGTAATGGCAGAAATTGTTTTTTTTTCCTATGCAGAGCTTTTAATCAATATCAATATATATAACTCTATAATAATCAATGAGTTATTAAAGCAGATAATACGCAAATTTTATTAATTTTATAAATCTACCTTCATGTTAGATTAGCAAATTGATCATAATTGGACCAAGTATAATGATTTATACGACTGAATGAATAGTAGCTAAAGCAGAGTGAAATAACCCTACCTTGGCAGTCAGATAAAAAGTAAGTAGGTTGAGATAACTGACAAATATCGAAATTATGATTGCGTTTCTTATAGGGTGCTAGAACAGACATGTGTAAACCAAGTGAAGAGACTAGAGCCGGCTGTAGCCAACAAGTTAGTGACAGCCATGCTCCGTGCTATGATGGAGAACGCAGCTTACGAACCTATAGTGCAGATGGGTGCCTCTGCAGTTCTTGTAGCTGTGGGACATGAAAATTTAGACCTGGTAAATATTAAGTTAAAATTAAGAAACAATACTGCAGCAGACTCAGACTTAGGCTAAATTATGGTGCCCCATCCAGTTTTGGGGCCTAAACCAACCTCCGCTGCAAGCCTATACACCTGCAGCTTAACAGACAAGGCTTTTGCACATGCTTATCTCTCCGGGTTGATATGTTAAAACATGTTTTTCATTTCATTTTCCATGTAATTTTAAAGTATACATAAACAATTTGTAGTCAGAAGCTTTTTCATAATATGGAACATATTTGAAATATTAACTTTTAAACTTTTGTGTTCCATGATCTTCTCTTATATATAAAAATGAATTGCAATTCTGTTAGTCTCGCTAAATCTCGAGGACGGCTGAACCAATTTGGCTAATTGAAATATTTGTGGAAGTCCAGGGAAGGTTTAAACGGTGAGAAAATATTGGAAATTGCAACTTCCTTTTATGGATTCTGTGCGGTACAAAGTTTGCCAGGTAAACTAGTATACAATAATGTTAACAAGAATTAATAGGATCTTAGTAACTGGTGGTAGAGGAAATTGTGGTCACATCACTAGTGGGACCGGTGGAGGTCACACGGTGCTGTGACGAAAATCCTCTTTTGACGAGGCATCAAGCTAAGTGCTATCATTGTTAACTTGGAATGTGTATGTAATGGTATTCTATTTTCTGAGAATTTGCCTGCAACTTACCATCAGGCGAAGTGAAGTCAAATTGACATGTCCTATAAATCAATAAAAAAAGTACTTATTTTTGAATTGCCTGATGTTTCAACTGGATTACACCCTCTATGGTAACATATTTGTATTTGATATCATCCTATACTTCTGTATCCTTAGGTGCTACGTTCTCTAATCAACCAGCTGTCGCCAGCATCGGTGCCTCACTACACAGTAGCACATACCTTGGGCACACTGGCTGCTGTGAACACACATGGTGTTGTACCCCATATTAAGGAGATTCTGAGCAAAATGCTACCACTATTGACAATGGTCAAAAGTGATGGATTAAAACAGGCTTTTGCATATGGTAAGAAATAAAATAATGATTATGTATACTGTATGATAAAATATGATAATGTTATTCTTGATTTTTTAAACTACCCACTAATGGCAATACCGTTTGTATAAAGCGCCATCTAGCGAAATACTGCTGAATTACTACGAACTGAGTACTGATTCTGCATCGCGCAATTGAAGCTCTCGCTTTGGTATAACATTATTCAATATCTGAACATCATATGAGTTAAATTATGAAGCACAAATGGCTTAAAAATTGCTAACTTTATAAATTTAAATCAGAGAAATTGACATTCCGGGAGGGACTTTAACTCGCAGCCAGTCTGCTAGGAGGAAGACCATGAGTTATCAGGACACGGACTGGTTATTATAAATATTTTTTATACCACTGAGGTGGCAGACAAGCACACGGCCCACCTGATGCAAAATGGTTACCGTGGCCTATGGACGTGTGCAACGCCAGGGGAGTCACACTCGTGCTGCCGACCCTGTAAACACAGATAATTTCAGTGCCGTCAGCGTATAAGACAGCTGGAATAGTCTTTGGTCTTCCCACTGACAGCACAAAAACTCTCCAGTGAGCTCTGGCTACCTTACTTACCGCCGGGAATTCTGTAGGGCGGAGGTATTTCCCCAGTCGGACTGCTTAATATGTCTTAGGGTGAAGTTTCCTGCCGGTCAGAGGTCAAACAGCAGTCGTTCCTTTAGAAGCCATATAAGCCAAACCAAAGGGGGGAGTATGTGGACACTAGGCTCGCAGAACAATAATGAACCGGACGATCCTGACGATGATAGAAGCTGTAGGTAAAAAAACGCCATGCAAGTGAAACTGCATGCAAAAGCCTACGATAAAACACGATTTTTAAAATACTTATATTAGGTGTAAAGAATAGTGCGAAAACAAATGAATTGTTACATTTGAAACACAAATGGACAAGCTTAAAATTGAAATGAATTTGAAGTTGGAATTCCTAAACAACTGCTGGATTTTTGAGATCAAACTGGCTGTTCGATAATACGCCTGGGTCAGCCGGGGTGCGAGGGATATGTCACGAGACAACCTCACCTTTGACCTAGCACATCGACCCACAGACGGTGTGCGGTTTAGTCGGTTCGAGTCCGACATAACCTTCCCCTTCGGCTCCGAAGGGGGGTATCCGGGGCGATTTCCCGCACGTAAAAAAAAATGTAACGACCTATCATACAGGCAGATTTACATCAGACGAGTTAATGCTCATTCTATCCCCTCTCCGTCAAATTCTATTAGAGATTCATGTTCGTTTAGTCCAAATCCACCTTAATTCACTACTTTCAGATGCTCTATAAAAACTCCTTTCACACGTTGTTATTACGCCTTTCATGATTACGTTCAATTTCAGGCGCTGTTTAGTAGTGCGAAACGAGAATATCATATATGTACTACTAAATATACACTAGGTATGACTAATACCTGACTATGTACAATTCGTAATAAACTGTCTGCTGAAAAAACCAGATGTGCTGTTTTATCTACATTAAATATTTATCAATCGTACTAGCGACACATTTTTGTATTGCATACAATGATCTGAGTGGATGTCTACATATAATTTTATAATTTTTATAATCTATTACTAAATTGTCGTGATAGTGTACGATTTACTATATCTAATGGTTTTTGTAGATATTTACAGCAGAAACAGTCATTTTGTGTAAAAATAAGTCTACACCAGCATGGCCCGCGTATCTAGTAGATTATAACTACTATCTACTGTTAGGCCGTCTGTTGCCCCAGGCCTCAGGCGTGTACGGCGGAATTTCGTACACATACATATGTACTTGCAAAAATAAATGTATACGATTTGTATGAAACCGTACGCAGTGCTTACGCCCGCATGGGTGTCACGATGAGGCAGTGAAAAGCCTTAACCTTATAGCCGACTCACGCAGTAGATACATTTTATATTATATATCTCTCCTTTCTTCATATATTTTCTCTATAGAACCCTGTACAAAATTAATTGTTTACGTATTCATTTAGTCACCAGGTGGAATTCTAAATGAATGTCTACACGCATAACGTGCGTGCTTAACAGAGCGAAATAGGTACCTACTTATTGGTGTAACAAAAAACTGTCTCTTTATAAGGAACAAATCGCACCTACGTCGATCACGGCTAGACTATTATCGACCTATTAGGAATTCTAGCTGTATTTCCTTTGACTCTGACCAAAATTGCTGGGCAAACATTAATAGTCGTAATAGACCGCTGATACATGCCTTCACTGGGCTACATAAGAACTTTAGTTGCACGATACAGGAGTAATTATTTGTTTGGTTTGTTCGCTAGGTGGCATTGACTTACTATATGTGGCGGCGCTGTTTCTACGTGATAAAACATTAAAAGGTCTCATAATCACCAAAAAGATCAAGATTATTAACAAGATTTGGTCTAAAAAACAGCTTAAATTGATTTCAATATAATTAAAGGTTATTGAGTCCGTGAAAGATCATATGACCATGCAGTACTGACCTATACAAAGAAATTAGTACGTTAGTCATAAATTAATTACATGATAGACTCATATAGCAGGACAGGAGCGTCAGAACGCGTTTATTTTGCAATTTTAGCAGAGAAAAAATTAAGGATTAAATACTCAATTCGTCTTTATAAATTCTAAATATTTTGAGTACTTAATCGTAATTACGCGTATTTACATAATTTTTTATTATCTCGACGGCTGTGAGGTGACGAGGTGAAAAAATAAAAAATATTTACTAAAAAAGTATTGCAATTAATAATAGTATTTTTATATCATGTTTTTCTTTGCAGCTTTTGGACACTTTGCCGTGGCCGTCTCTGAGCAAATAGGCGACAACGTTGAAAACGACAATATAACATCAATTAAAGACAATTTTGTCACAGAATTCTCCATAATATTTGATGTATTGTACAATCAATGGTTACCGTCATACGAACCCAAAGTATCAGAGTCTGTTCTCGAAGCCCTCGGACCTATAACGAGGCTGATTTCAGAACGACAGTTCAACGAAACTGTAAATAAATTCGTACTTTCATTGTTGTCTTTGTATCGTAAACCAGCAATCAATTACTACTACATAAGCCAATGTATATCGTACTTACTTTCGCCGTCACCTCTGAACCCGAAATTGAGCTTGAATGACACGACTATAAATTCTATAAACCACGTACTATTTAATCTAGTTTTGTTAGAACCTGATTATGATCAACCTCATACAGTAAAGAATCATTTTGAAATACTTCGTTGCTTCGATCACATGGCTGGACAGTTTCCAGATCAAACTATAGAAAGTCTTTTACACCAATGTAAGAATAATCAGGAGAAGGACAGAATGAAAGCTGTAATAATCCTAACTCATCTGACAACGTCTTCGCAAGTTTTCATAGAAAAATTTGCTGTTAAATTCATTTCACTACTAAAGGTCATGACAACTATGGAGCAGGCCGTGAAGATGAAGAAGCTACTTGTAAAAGCTATAGTGGGACTCGTATATAGAAACTGTATAACTACTCCCGAAGATTTTACTATGGTAGAGTTCATAATTAAGCACTGTGGCTATGAAGGAGGTCCCACCATATCTAAACAGGAGATTTCAGACTTGCACGATACTTGCAAAAGTTCTATGATCTTAATGTGTAATACTGTTACCAGCATAAGATCGCAATTAAGAAACCTTCTATTAATCGCGTTAACTGGTGAAGAATTTACCAATTCGATGGCAACCATATGCCATTGCCTGACGTCTCTCCTTCAAAATAACTCTGACGTCATCGCCGAAAGTGCTCAATCAGAAAAAGAGATTGAACTTAAATGTTCTCCAGATTTAGTTTTCGTTAGGTGTATAACGCATGTTGTAGAACCACATCAGGTTGAGAGAAACAAGAACATTCTAATCTTTCTTGAAGAATACTCGGGAGATGTTCATAAGAATCTGAAGAATTCCTGGACCGTAGAAATACAAAGGCTGCTGAAATTTGTAGACAATTGCGAGTCTAGTGAACAATGGCACAGCATGCTGTTAGACCTTTTGGTTTCTGCTGTGGAGCAAGTGAACAGTAACAAATGGGTGGAATTTATTGCAACCTTAATATCGCAACAGATCCTGTCAAAGAAAATGACTCCAATGATCAAAGGAGTGTCTTTACAATATTTAGCAGTACTATCTTGCCACATGTCGAATGCTGCTGTAGTGGAAAAGATCTTAAAGATAATTCTGCTAGCTTTGAAATCAATACCATTGGAAAGCAGTGATTATGTCAGCAAAGCTGTAGGTATAGCATCGAGACAACATGGAGAATTCATCCTAAACGAGCTTGATTTTATTTATAAAGAAAATGAATCTAAAAGAGGCAGTAAGCTTTTAACTTTTCTGACTTCGAGGAATTCTAAAAGCGATATTGAACTAGGTATTGTTCGATACACAGTAATAACATGCTACGGCAAAGTAGCTAAAGACTGTTTGGATGTCCATGTCTTAGCTAGATTGGGAGAGAATGTTACTTCTATTTTATTCGACATTTTAAAATCGCACCCTCCATTTGATTTGTGTAAAGCTAGCGTAACAACTTTGTATGAAATTAGTAAAGCGTTATACCCTGCTCCACACCACAATGTGATTTTAAGAAACCGCTGGCAGTTGCTCAATGCGGTTCTTGAACAGATATATAATTCTAACTTAGACAGACGTAACGTAGAATTGTACCCTATCATAGTAAAGGCTTCAAAGGCCCTAACTAAGTTGCAAAAAGGGATTTTACCGGAAGAAAGAAATACGATATTGAGAGTTTTGTTTAATAGCATTTTTGGCGAACTTTCGTCGTTTAAAAGGAAATATGAGATTGAAGGTAATGGAGACAAAAATGATATGTTAGCCAAAACACTAAATGACAGTTTAACCTTACTTCACCAGTTGATCAAAGAACTTATTATTCAGTCTACTTGCTTAAGCACCATTGATGATCTGTTCACTTTACTAATGGAATGGATACGACATGAAAACGATGAGATTCGAACTGCTTCAGTTATGATTCTTCAAGTAATATTTGATACTTATATCAAGAACGTAAGATTAAATTATGAAACTCCCAGTAACTTTAGTCAGATGGGATATTTATTAGGTCTTATAATATCAGGAGTCGCAGATACAAATTTCCCCGTAAGACTATCCACTGTGGACTGTGTGAAACTGATTATCCAGATACAGGATCTTTATGAAGGTCATACGATTGAAGCTGGCGATGAATGCATGTCAAACTTAGGACAACTGCAAAACAATGTATTGACAAATGATTTGAATATGATCAGTGATTATTGTACAGCTCTATGTGACACGATATCACCAAAAATACCTCACCTACATAACATGATGTTTATTGAAAGTTTGCTCTTAACTTATGATGACCACGAGCTTAGAAATGTGGGCATAAGTTCGATATTAGACACGTTTTTCATCAATAAGGGTCAAGATTTGTTTCAAAGTATAGAGGGGATTGTTGAAAATATATTGAGCAGAATGGATGTAGTTGGGCACGAATCAAAATTGAAATTGATGAAGCCTTTGACGTCGTTGACTCGTTATCACTCGAATGCTGTGACCGCAGTACTGTTAGCACAGAGGCTACCTTTAAGACCGTAAGTATTCTAGCATTCAATAGTATTATGACAATTGGTTAAGTGCAAATACATCATCTATTGTTCATTTCACGTTTTTAGGAGTGTGGTTTTATGCTGGCGGTCTCTCTCTCGCGATGCAACCATTGCTGGAACAATAACGGACAATTTCTTGAGGCTTATGACATCAATAGAACTTTATGAGGATCCTTATCATATAACTGAACATCACATAGCTGCTCTCCAGCCCTTAACCGTAAGTAGCTTGTATAATATTGGTTGAGTCTTGCACTTTGTGCAGCTAAATGGGAATTTCTGAATGCTTCTCAACACCTATATAAACTATGTGATTTAAATTATGATTTCCAGTTAATAAGCGCTCTGGGAGAGATGCTCCAAGAAGATTCAATGAAACCTATCTGCACAGCTAAGTTTGCTGACCTGTTCTCTGTGTTGTACACTACTTTGGCTTGCTACATCGATGCCGAACCACCTGCTTACGCGCCTCCTGTCAATAGGAATCAAGAGAGATTCGGCTTTGTACCGAACAGAGATGCTATTAATTTGTCTCCTGCTAAGATTACCGTGCAGACGTTCCATTCGTTTTTAGAGCAAGCTGATTGTCAGAAGGTAAGTCGCTAGTCAAAATTGTATTTTTGACAATAGTATTTATAGTAAATAATGTAGTTGAAGAGACGTTACAATGCTAAACAGTCAAAGAAAGCTACCAACAGTTGATACAAAAGTATTGGTCTCAGATGTGACCCTTGTGGAACCCCAAGCTATTTAATTTATCTATGTATCACTATCGATATCAATCCATAACCTTACTGGGTTTAGCTTCGAAACTGACTGGCGCGTTGAGTCATTCTTGTCCCGCTCAAGGGTTCCGCAAGGGACATATCTGGGACCACTAGTTTTATTTACATCTGTGCTTCCTTTCTAATCTCCATCTATCGCTATCTAGGTGAGTGAAGCATGCTCATTATGCCTGAGCATCGAACACGGCGACTCGTCCACAACGCTACTGGAGCTGGCGCCGATACTGAGCGGCGCGCTGAGCCGCTCCTGCCCCGCGCAGCTGTCTCGGCTCGTGGCCCGCGTGGCGCAGTACGCGCGGTGCCCGCTCCCACCGCAGCGGTGTGCCGCTCTCGCCTTGTTAGCTGATCTACTCAACTACAGGTGAGATACGAAATTATTATCTGTGTATTCTGTCTTCATCTTCATCCTAGCGTTAATCCCAGTCGTATCTGAAGCTATCAGCTTGGAGTCTGGGGTCCGCTTTTACCAGTCGTAACTGCGGATTTGGCTAAACTTCGACATTTTCCATGAAGCGACTGCCATCTGACCTCCAACAACCCAAAGACAATATCGAAGCATTGCAATTAGACGAGTTGTTGGAATTTTGAGGGCTCCAACTACCTGTAACGACTGCCGTAGATGTTTGTATGGCAACCGGGGCCGATGGCTTAACGTGTTCTCCGAGGCACAACCAGACCAATGCAAATACCCATATTCATGCATACAAATATTTGCATTGAGCTGAAATCGAACTCGCGCCTCCTGCGTATCGGCGGTGTTCACTACCGCTACGCCACGGAGACTCTGTGTATTCTGTGTCTGGAGGTATTTCCATTTAGAATTGTTTCACTAAGGAAAGGCCATGTCCAATAATACGAACATTATTTGACAACAGATCGATTCAAAATGCATTTGTACACTAATGTGCCAAAGAGAACTTGTCAGTAGCTTAGTGCTTTTGGAATCGGTCTTATGATCGGGAAGTCCTGGGTTCGAATGCCAGCCATTACACTACTGACGTGAACTCAGTCCTTCAGCTAAGCTGAATTGCAGCTTAGTCAGAGAGGTCAAACAGAATATTAGTAATATCGGTTACTAATATTTTAAAAATTCCTTGCGCTACCCCGAAACGGTTTCCATGCTTCTCATTACTGCTGATGTGTCCTTATCTTATCGATCTTAATAGACAATACTCGCAAAGAATTTATCTTAAACAGGTATTCATCCATAGTTTAAAAAAAAACGATTTTTTACCAATAACTAAAAAAAATATTTTCTGTAGATGTAACGACAACACAATTCTCATCGAGACAGTACTGGCTACACTGAACACCGGCTGGAAGGACCAACACGAGCGGGTCCGCGCGACTTGCTTGAGAGGAGCGGCCAATATCTCCCAACTCCGCCCCGAACACCGCAGTAACGCGCTACCCGCGGCGTTCACCGCGCTTAGCCAGGGAGTCGACGCGCAGAAGACTCAGTGAGTTCCTAGATGTAACAACAACCCAAATCTCGATTTCTAACTATACCTGAGGACAGATTGTATTCTAGATGATAGTTCTAATGCCATTGTGAGAGTCGATTCACAACTAACTGATCGTTGTTTAGAGCGGGACTCAGTGGTTCCCGGTTAGGAAAAAACTATTCTAGAATACGGAATATGTTGCTCGAGCAGCTGAGATAATCTGAATAAAATATGACACAGATATTAGGGTAAAAGTGGGAGAGATGTCGCTATTTGTCACTGCTTAATTTCTCATCGATGTAATGTAATAAACACGTCAGAACACTTTTGCTCGAGTGATACGCGTGTATTCCAGAAAGATTTTTTCAATAGTGATTTTTAGAGAAAATTGTGTGTAACTGCGATTTCAATTATCGTTTCATGCAAAACTAAGGCGCAGTAAGAAAAATTTTGGTTAAATATTTTATAATGTTTCTTACTTGTATTGTTTATATGATACTCAGATAATGTAATAAATAATAAATAAAGATTAATTTATTGCCAAAAAGTATATACAATACTGTGCGTTTTACTGTGGTCCCACACTAGGCAAGCCTGTCCTGTGGGTGCCAGATACAATTTAAACTTCGCAGTGTTAACATTTCTGCTCGGACGAAATAAAAGATTTCTGTATTGTTAAAATATTACAAACGATCCCTTTATGCCATTTTTGACTTACATAGCCATCAATACAATTATATTAAGTTCAAGCGCGTAACATCCAAGTGTGCAACATCCAAATATCACGACACTTATCTATTTACTGGAATCACCAATAACCACAACATTTATGATAGGTGAACAAAGAGGCTTTCGGTTAAGTCATAGGACATTGAAAGAAGCCATGTTGAGACTTTTGCTTTTGCTTCTTTCACCGAACAGAGTTTTATATCACAAACATTATTTGTCTCATTATAAATATTGATGCTCTTATATGGACTAAAGCGTCTGGCAAAGTTAGAGTTTACTTTAGGCAGCGGTAATCTGTACACTCGTCGTTCAGTTAGATTTGTGTAGTCTTTAGAATTTATTATATTTCTATGAACGCTAACAACTGTTTTCAAAATGAATATCACCTCCGCATTGACTCTATTTTGTATATCGTTAATATACATTATAAATAAAGTTGGCCCCAAGATACTCCCCTGTGGCACACCGTAATGCATAGTTCGCAGATCACTATCATAATTGTCAACTCTAACACACTGTCTCCTCCCTGTCAGGTAAATTTTAAACCAGTTAAGGGCAATACCCCGAACGCCGAAGTGATTTTCCAACTTTCTGACTAATATTGAAATTGACACCGTATCAAAGGCTTTCGCCAGGTCTAAGAAGATGCCTATGCAAGGTTTTTTCCTGTCAAGAAGAGCTGACACAGTTGATGTTAGAAGTGTAACAGCTTCTTCTGTTGATTTGTCTCTTCTAAAACCGAATTGTCTGGACGAGATGAGTTCTTTCGATTCAATGTATTTGATAAATCTGTTGTTATCTATCTTTTCTCAAATGAATGAAAATGTGTGAGGAAGGATACTGTATTCAGTGGGCTTTGGGCTGAAAAACATATGCGTTGAGTGCTGGGAAAATTATTACCTGACCAAAAAGCAAACAGACTGGATTAAGTGTTCTTGGTGACAAAAATGCTCCATGAGTATACCTTCACATGCTACCTATGTCCAGCAGTTATCTGTGGCAGGCTAATTGAATAATTTGACTTTACAGACGCTTAATATTCTTTATCAACTTCTATCTTCATTCCAGATCACCCACAGACAACGTACCCCTCGCCGCAATTCAAGGTCTAAGCCGCCTTCTGACCGAACTAGACCAGCTCGACAAAGAATACGACCGGGAGCTCGTCTCGATATCGCAGAAGATACGTCCGTTCATGAACACGGACTGCGCGCAGCTGAGAGAGAACTCGATCAAACTGTTCGGTATCATAGCGGGGAGGATCAAGTCTGATGCGTTGGTGGAGCAAGCGGTGTGCTCTCTGCCGTGCTTTCTGCTTCATCTGTGTGATAATAATCCTGCTGTAGTTCGAGTAAGTATTGATAATGTGTTTGTTGGCATGAAGTTAGTCTATTTTGTATTCTAGGAATGGTTGACAGTTTTGGAGAATGCTACATTTTGCAAGAAAATATTGGTTTTTGTGGTATCTATTTATTATCTTGATTTTAGAAAGTTTGTGACAATCGTACCTGGTTGTAATCAGATTATTACGGTCGATATGTGTGTATTATATCATAATCTCAAGTTTTACAAACATTACTTAAAACAAAATGCCTATTAATATTGCTACGCCCGGCGCTTGGCCACTTCAATATATGGCCAAATTTCCATAGGTGTGAGCGAGACGGCACTATAGAAAGAGACAGCATGCCTTGACGTCACTCACACGACCCCCACGCTCGTAACAATATTGATTGTTTCTTTGGATAAACAGAATAGGGGTAATTAAATATGAGGTTACAACCTTAAGTAGTACTAGAAACAAAAAACCGGTTTAGTGCGAGTTGAATTCGCACACAGAGTGTTCCATGCCATCAATTATTATTCTTCCATGCTCACAATTGTAAAGTCAGTGCATAATCCTCATTAATCATAAATTATTCATCACATTTCACAGGCCAGTAAATTCACGCTCAAGCAAATCTTCAAGACCTTCAACGTGAAGAAATCCAATGACTTTGTTCAAACCCACCTGCTGGACGAGGGTCGTTTATACCTGGACGAGTTCCTCTCAGCGCTGCTGCGGCAGCTGACGGACGAGCTGCCAGGTGCTATCGTCAAGTGCCTGCAGTCTGCTGTCAACTACCTGCACTGCGCCAGGGAGGAACTGAAGCCGCATCCTCCACTGTTGCTAGGTATGACCTCCTTCCCACACACTTCATGGAAATCCAATGACTTTTCAAATGGGTGAGAATCGGTTGATTATTACTTGGGCTGGAAGCTTCACTCGCCTCTAAAGCTTAGTATTCTAGGTAATGACATGTATGGTACGACGTATCTTTTTACATGTAAGGGATATTCCCTGATGGAAGATTTTATGAGGCTGTATAAGCTTATGAGGCTGTCCGTTGCCTCGTGCGTTTGCACGTATGCGGGCGTATTCCATGGATCCTGGTCTTCATAAACAGTTTTCACGATAAACTAAACTATAATATATGCTATTCTCTTCTCAGGTCTCCTGTACGCCGAACTCCACCGCCTCCAATCCAAGATGCCCGAAGAGACAGATTTAGACCCCGACATCACCCGCACAGCCCGCACCAGGCTGTTGCAGCTGATCAAGGATCCTAATGCACAGGTAACGTATAACTTACTGTAAGCAACGCGTTTCTGATATCAGGACTAGTGGCAGACGGGTCCCCATAAACCGATGTTTGCCAGCTTACTCTATAAAAAGAAGATATGTTAGAGAACGGTATGGTCGTTCTATAAGAGGAAAGAGGATTTCCACCGGCTTTCCTTGTTTAAAATTTTCACCCTTCGCCACTGATCAGGACTATGGGGCCAGGTCTTAACGTCAGGTGACACATTTAGTGCCAGTTTAAAAAGGAAACGAGCCAAGTTATGAAACAAGTAGGTCGTAGTTATTTTTAAGGCTTTTCCCATCAATGTCGGTACCGGAAAAGGATTGGACCAGCGGCTAGCCGTGTTTGCGAGAGACATGTCTATAAGGCAATAAAATGCCTATAAGGGGGCGCGCAGTTTTAGACGGTTTCATCTCGACATTAATCCCGCGCACGCTCAAGCTGAGAAATGAACTCCCTGCTGTGGTTTTCCCAAGCGACTACAATATGGGATTCTTCAAGAAGGTCATTAGAAGGTCTTTTCAGGGTTGGCAGCGCGAGTGTGTCGCCCCTGGTGTTGCGACACGTCTATAGGCCACGGTAACCACTTTCCATCAGGTGGGCCGTGTGCTTGTCTGCCACCTAAGAGGTATAAAAAAAAGTCCAAGGGTGTTTCTGCAGAAGTCGCCCGAGATCCTGCCCGAAAAACCGGCCAAGTACGAGTCGGCTCCTTATCATGTAACCACCCTTAAAATAGCGTTTGATATATAGGAGCCCCCCTTTAATATTTACTTTATTCTGTTTTTAGTTAATAATAACTTCATTAATCATCTGTGAAAATTTTAAATGTATAGCTATCATGGTTAATAAGATATAGCCTGGTAATCCCACTTACTTACTTCTAGCGGGGGACGCCTTAGACCGGACGGGTGATCTGCCCTTTTGCGGGGGCCATTTCGCCCAATTACCCTATTCCTTCCTTGGAGGCCAGGATGCGTCCGGCAATCATGGTGTTCCGTCGAACCTACCTGTTTCTTTGCAGAATCTTACGATTTGTTCCACCTTCAGATCCTCGAGGTCTTGTTCATCTAGAGTGTTCGTCCCCATGTTTTCCCATCTTATTATTGAGTACATGGCGCATTTGGCCAGCAGGTGGAGGTTGGTCTCCTCTCCACGCACTCTGGGTATTTGGGGTCAGTTTTCACCCCTATAAGTGTCAGGTGCCTATTCAGTCGGCAGTGTCCCGTTATCACTTCTACGACCAGCCTCATGGAGAGTTTCAACTGTTGGCTTGTTTTCATTGTGTCTGTACCCTAAGAATTAAAATTGAAAAATAAAACCTTTTTAAAATCATGTACCTAACTCGAATTTGATTGTCAGGGTGTCAATTCGTGCTGGATCTTTAAGCTACATATTTATATTATGTGTTCTAGGTCAGACAGAACGCGGCCATGGCACTCGCGAACATATGCCTTGTGGAGGCGGACGGATGACCGACGATAGTGGTCAGTATTGCAGGGGATAGGTGTGTGCTCATACACAAATTGTACCATTAATCATATAACCAGTAAAATGAATGACCATTGCTTTAGATATATGACCTTCACTTTCCACTTCACATCAGACTGCTGTGGTCATATATGTTTGTATCGTATTCTGGGCATAGGAGAAGATCGCATTCGAAACTTGTAAACCCCTTCTTACAATATTAGGCAACTCTCAGGCGACACGAGCGTATTTGTGGAACAACAATTTGACATTCAATTTGTACAAGACACTGAGAAAGTTTCTAAGACCCGTACACGAGAATGGTATTCAGTTCTGAATCACAATTTATCTTGCGATAAATTTAACATTAACATTGTATAGGTATAAACAATCGATCCAATCTGTCAATCGGCCTATACAATGTGACCTCAGATAGATGGGAGGGTTTTGGCGCGAACGTATACTGAGACACATTGCGGTATTAATTAACTTTCCACAATTCGTGTGAATTTGAGTTTTTATGTATAAAAATGGTGGATTTTTAGACCGTTACGGACAACTCACAAAATTGTAAGAAACTGGAATATTACAGTGAATTGTGATATTCCGTGTTCCTTCCAAATCTCCCGGGGGAGTTTTCCGTGATGTCCCCCACAACTTTACAGAGGCAGGAATCATCACTCATCATCATTGTCATGAAAAACATCACTCATCGTCATCGTCATGAAAAAGTATTGTATGGAAGATATTTAAGGTTTATGCCAAGCCCTATTAAATAAGAAGAACTAATCAGATAGATCGAGGGTTGACTGAATGACATTCTTGAATACAGGCCTTAGTTCCCAGTTAATATATGAGTTTCGAATTGCTATAAGTTTCGTTAAGTTTCCATAAAACGCGACTGAAGTCTCGTCAATTACTAGTTTCCTAATGTAAGAAGGGGCTAAGGGAAAGTAGATGTCACTTGTCACGTTAGAATATTGCAATGGTAATGGGTATAGGTTTCATGCTGTGAGTTCCTTTAAAGGTGGATTTAGACCAAATGAAAATACAGCTAGAACACGAACGTTCTAAGAGCAGTTTTACTTAATATTATAGTGAAAACGAAACTTTGTTTTCTAAGATTCGATTCCACTACAATTGTTTACACTAAAATAATTTCACAGATAGGGAATAGAATGAGCATTCGCTCGTTTGGTGTGAATTCACCTTTCACCTTAGAATAGAACGCTCTAAGCTACTGTTCGCGCACTCTAGTGGCGTTTACATGAAGCAAGCGAGCATTCTTAGAACATTCCGTAAAATCCATGCGAACTAAGAAAGAACAACGAAGGAATGTTCTGTATTCAACAATAGTGTTAACGCATTTATAGCTTTCTCTTTTCTATGAAATATCTGTTAATAAAGTAAGTAAAAATATGGGTGAAGTGTCATTATTGTTATTTTTAAGTTGTAATCAATTTTTTTTCAAATAAATGCTTTAGTAGTAATCTCTTTGTTAATGTAATCGTAATTGAACTTGCAATGAGAGACTGAATAAAAGAAAAAACATTGAAAAGCTTAAAAACAAAATTTAAAACTTTATTTGTATATTTGCGATATTGATGTATTGTCTGTTGAAATTATTAATATTATTGAATGTATTTTCGTAGTTAACGTTTACTGAATCACGTGCTAACAATATACTAATATAAAATTATTAGGTAAATTCGATTGTACTTAATACAAAACACGATATTGAATAGAAATTATATATCGATATTTTGGTACGTAATCGATATTTTTTTATTTTATATCGGTAACGAAAAACAGTATATTGATATAAAATTAAAGGCGAAAATATTTTATTCTGTAATAAAACCATGAAAACCGGCTCTTATAAAAAGTAAAAAATATCTATATTACAAAAAGTAAACGAAATTGACAGGTTTCATGCACAGTTGACAAATGAGATACTGTTGCACCTTTACGTACATTTGTACATGCAAAAGTGCAACCGTAACTCTTTTGTCGACTGTACATTTATCAAACTCATGGCAACTTAACACACCATATGAACATACAATATATTTGACTTCTGATTTCATAGTGTTAAAATGACATACGTACGAAAAACTCCCAATCTTTGTCATACCTTGGGAGAAAAAGCAGAAACGATATTTTAGTCTTGTCAAACTTTGCTTAGAGTACGCTTCACGAAATAAGTCCCTTGAGCGCGGCGTACGTACTGGGCATTTAGAGTACCTACATGTTGTGACGTGATTGGGATCTTAGCACAGAACAGAAAAAACTGTTAGAAGTGTGATAGGACAGATTCTATAGCGGAACCAATGTCGCCAAACTCACACATATACTAGTAAACAATTGCTTTGGTTGGTCGTGTCTTTAACACCAAATCAGCCTAAAGTACACTGCAAAACGAATACACACCTTATTGATTCGCAGAAGAGATTAATTTAATATACGGATTTAAAACGTTTCGCACATGAATTAAACGTGTTACGGGTTACGAAGAAGTTCAACGAATTCTCAATAGATGTCATGAAAGCTATTTAACACTTAAAACTTAAGGACACGGTTGACATTACAGTCCGTCAAATCTAAGAAGTACCGTTTGACAGTTCTGACAATTGAAATATAGGGATGGGATGAAAAAATCGATTACTATAATATCCGAACTTTAAGAGATCGATTACTATAATATCCGAATTTTAAGAAATCAATTGTTATAATTAAATAAAAGAAATGTTTAGGATATTTTTTTATTCACTACTAGTACTAGTATCGTCGTCTTCGTCATCATCGTCATTTAAATTAATGACCAGTTGATTGTCCATTACATTATCAAAGTGTACGTCTCTTTCGAAGTCGTCCATTATTATTTTCTTTGTTTTTTGTACTACTTTACTCCAATCTTCCTGTGTAACTTGGGCACATGCTTCCTTTAATAAACCTTCCATTTTCTTGACACTGAAGGGTGGTTTTGTGTTGTGTCTTGCTGCATAACCTGTAAAACAATAATGTAACTATTTGATAGCAGACGAAAACCATTGTTTAAATTATAAATGTTAGAAGTACTCGTGTTATTATTATAATATTATAAAATATTACCTTTAACTTGGGCCCAAATCAGTTCAATGGCATTATATTGGCAATGGTACGGAGGAAGTCGTATGACTTTGTGCCCGTGCTCTTCGGCCAATTGGTCAATTACATATGTCGGTTTTGGTGGTTTATGCAATTTCACTAACTGTAATAATTCAGCTTTTAATAGTGACATGTCGGCATCCACTCCTTTTCTTTGCAGCCATGCCACCAAATCTGCTTTCTTATTGGCTGACGTAGGTGCTTTATCAATTTGCACAGAGTGGTATGGGGCATTATCCATTATAATTGTGCTGTTAGGAGGGATATTCTGTAATAAATTTAAGAACCACTCTCGGAACCTTACTGCGTCCATTTCTTCATGATACTCTTTAGTGCTTTTGGATTGGAAAGCTAATAAAGAGTTTTCTCAAACATGCTTGGAAATGTGAACATTATTTTGACAACCTTCTTCGAGATAAATCGAAATTGCTGTACATGCGAGCAGCGGCCAGATAAAGTTGTATGAAAATCCATATCTGTCGTGTTTTAGCGGCCAAATAAATTACTATGTAAACTCATATCTGTCGTGTAATTTAAAAATGGAACCATCTTTTACTCCGAACCATGGCAACCGCGGAGGTAACTTATCCAAGGCATTAGGTACAATCAGTTTCGTGAACAGGTACAATCAGGATATAAATAAGTACTAGGGTAGCAGAAGCTAGCAGGAGGTTGTTACAATTTTTTTTAAGTGACTCATAGTTTTATTTTGTACCCTAGTAGGTACCTACTTTTTAGATATTACTGTAGTAGGTTAAATAATGGTTAGTAGAGAACCTCCTGCTAGCTTCTGCTACCCTAGTACTTTGTACTAGAAATAATGAGTGGATATGTTGCACTATAATTTATAAAAATTACTATTGTTCGTTGTTCGTCATTAATTTTGAAAAGTAGGTAACTAAAAAGTTCTGCCTAGATACTAATTAGTTTTAATTTCCGCGCATTGTTTGAGAAAAGCACTATACAAGCCTTGGCCACAACTGAGCGTTGCCGGACTCCGTAATGCGTGCCTCGGCTGCGCCTCGGCCCGCATACTTCACGATCGTCCGGCAACACTACAGTTGGCGGCCGCGGCAGTAATGTACTATTTCCACGAAGCCTGTAGACGCTGACCCAGCATGGCATATTATGAGGCGTCCACCTTTTCCTATCGGCACCTTCGAGCACGAAGCTTCAGAATCATCAGTCCATGTTTTCGGCACAGAATGGTTGGAATTTAGCCAAGTTTCGTCCAAAAATATTACATTATCCCAGTTTATAATTTGTTTAACTTCGCGCAGGAATGTTAGTCGCTGCATAATTATGTCATGTCGCTCCATAACAATTTTTCGTTTGTCAACTTTTTTGTATCTGAAGCCAATTCCTGTTATTACCGTTCTCAACGACTCTATGCTTCCCTTATACAGCCCGGCATCTTTTAAAGTTGCACATAACTTTGCCAATGTTGGAAATTCGCCTCTTGTAAAATACCCGTATATATGGTTTCTAATAGCATGACTATCGAATTCATCGATGCCTGTCACAGGTTTATTTCTTTTTCGTTTTTTCGGTGTGTGAAGTACGTTACTGTCACTCCCCGAAGGCCCATATTTTTCACTTAATATTTTGCCAACGGTGCGGCTACCAATACCGAGAGCTTCACCGACGCGATCCCGAACTTGTGTAACTGGCAGTAGAAGTCCACCATTTTGAGATTCACGCTCAAAATACTCGTGTAATTTCACCACCAATTCACGAGCCTGGCTGTTCAAAGTACGTCCTCTTTTCGACATTATTAATAAACACTTGCTTAGTTCGGAGTCCAGTATAAATATTGCCAAGGTAAACGGATAAAGAATGATCAGTCCAGAAAAGTAATAGCCAAGTCACAAATTGTAAAACACAAACGAGAAAGCAAGTACGCGCACAGTCAGCTTCCAAGATGGCGAGAGACTGCTGACGCCGAACCGACCGAGCGGACCGCGTGCGCTTGTAGTTGGCAGTGTTGCCAGAAAAAAAAAATTGTAGAGACTTGGACACCTGCGATTTTGCCTATTGACCTAAAAATAATTAAATTAATTTATTTTAGGGTATCTGTGTATTCAGTGCATTATGCGGTCGCGCAGTAACGTCGTTAATTTATAACATCAGGCAACAACATTTTTGTGAATGGGTTCTACATACCTTATTTTTATTAGTTTTAGACGTAGAAATAAGACTTAGAAGAAAAAATTGTAATTGTAAAATCAATGGATGTGCTTGTTAAAAATTTGTTTATTTCTCTGTAATATGCAAACCCATACTATCATACACAAAAATAAATGTAAAAAACACTATCCCTGACTCCATTTACTATTTCGACAGCGTTAGCGCGAGAAACCCCGACTTATTTGGGCGCGAAAATCAAAAATCGACAAATCGCTTTCGACAACTTTTTAAAGAAGCAAATATATTTGATTTATAAATACGTATTTTTGGTGAATGGGTTTTATCTCATATTTTACGATTACATAACTATTTAGTTATGTAATCGTAATATGTGAGATAAATCCCATTCACATGAAAAAATATTTGTTTGGTTGTCAAGTGTAATTTGTAAATAATACATTCGATTTTTCGTATATGTAAACGATTTTTTTGCATACAAGTGTATCCGAAGAGTCGCAACACTACGTGCAGTGACCTAACTACGTAACTTTGTAATGCGGTCAAGAATATAACTATTAGAAATTATTTACTGTGTAAATATGTGTTATTTTGCTTTGTTTGAAAGTTTTCAATTACATTTAGATATTAAGAATTGTACATTTTTAGATACAATAATGAAATCTTTCTAAATTCATGGTTTTATGAAAAAGGTTATCGAAACTGAATAATGTACGTATGAACAAAGTTGTTTCGGTTTGAAAAATATGAAACGTCAAACGGTACCTCTTAGATTTGATGGACTGTACTTTGAAGGTCGATATTGTACGCTCTTGTAAACCACCTCATATGAATGACACGCGTGCCACACCTACTTCACACTTCAACCGTTTTTTTTTCTGTTCCGTGGATCTTAGATTAAAGTATAATTCCCATACAAAAATGTGCTGGCAACTCTGTCATGGCTCCAACCAATCAACAAACAGTATGGTGGCGATGTCAATTTTAGTTCCGCGTTTTATCTTGGGACTTATTTTGTGGCGCTGACTCTAGTGATTTTTTAACATTGACACAGTATGTTAGCATGTGATTTAGATTATTGTAATGTTTTATTATTTTGCTCAAGCAAGCAAACTCTTTGCGTATTGTACACGAAACTTAAACATTACCTATTTAAATAATATAAATTATATGACCAAACAAATTCATTCAATTAATTGTAGTCTGGTTAAGTCATGTGATATTGGTTCTGTAGATATTTTAGTTTTATTAAGTACTTGCTTATTATTGTAAGTTGTATCATCGATTGTCTTCAACGCTAAAATATTATTATTTGTTAAAAATATTTTATTATTTTGTAATTAATGATGTTGATGAATTGCAAAAAAAAAAACAAAAATATTGTTATTTGTCTTTATTTAAATAAACATGTGTAAATGGATAAAAAATTCATTTAAAATAATAAAAAAATGCCTTATAAAAACAAAATATAAAACCAAAACATATTTTCATGTTTTATAATCAGAATTAGTGTTAGCCTTTGGATATAGATATTAACAAAAGGATAATGTTTAGATAGTACGGTTATCGTAACGTTCAAACTGTATTCTTGATACTTGCAGACGGAATGTCAATTTTTTATGTATATATGATAAGGACCAAGTGATAAATCGGATATTATGATAAATATGAGAGTCAGAATAAACAGACTCATGTTTATGGCGATTCAACTATGATTCATATTATAGATGGGTGGCTATAAAAAGAAATAACCACGGAGGCTAAAGCAGGAGCTCCGCTTCCGCCTTAGCCTTCTAACCTATATCTATTCATGTCGAAGCGCACAGTGTCCACCTCTCATATTTATCATGATGCCCGATTTATCGCTTGCCCATAACATATATATGTATGTATTTCTTAAATGTCAACATGTTCAAGAATCGCTTATAGTCATACTTTTTTATAGTCCAGCATAAAAAAAGTATCACATAAGACATATTTATACAAAGGTATTCCTTCATTTGGCTATTATAATTATCACAAAGATGTTTAAATGCCTAAGAAGAATTTCGCCAGGTGAGAATCGAGATTAATTGAAACTAAAAGAGTTATCATGCTTTGCTTAAAAGATTTTATGGGATTTCGCCAATGATCTAGTTTAATTGAACGAATTTTCATTTGAGAAATCTAGTTTTTGTTAAACATGAAAGCCCAGTTTAGTTGAACGAATCTTCACTGGTGAAATTCAGAGCACGTCGCTAGTTCAAAACTAGAATTGCAATTACAACCAGGGTATGTTTAATCTTGGCCAACTTTGAACAGAATCTGATACTATTCTTACTTCGGATCTATTTATTACTTACGTATTTATTATTACTATTTCTTACTTATGTATTTCGACTCTCTAAAAGTCAGGAAAACATACAGAAATATATGAACAGACAGACAATGTATATATAACATGGCACTGACGACTCTCTTGAGTCATTTCGACTAATGAAATGGTACACAACTAATTCGAGATTAATGTGATACATTATATAATTATTATTATTATATAACTAGCGGCCCGGGTCCCTGCTAATCTTGGGAATAAATTTTGTAAAAAATATCCTTTAATTCGATTGGCAGCACCATCTACCACCGACAGTACCGACGCCAAAATAGATAAGAACCATCTTTGAAGCGAGTTGTATAATCATGTCTAAACTTGAACTCAGACCTTTACCAAAAATATATCACAATAGTTTATCATCATTCTAGAACTTTCATATTACTTGTAGGAGTCTTTTACTACTTGTAGTACGACAACTTGCCGTCTATTCTAGAATATTAATTCTTTCATTGGTTGAAAAGACACAAGAGACTCTGTAAATTCTGTGAAACTCTAACAGTGTCATGATATAGAAGCAGTCCGAATTACCAGATGTGGTCATAGTTATCCAAGTTATAATACCCTGGTCGGTCACCTCTGCACCTGTGTGTACTCGCTATTATAAGTGGGATGATGTTATGTCTGTACTAATTTGACAATAAAGCTATGATGAAATCAACACCGTCTTGATAAGTCTTGCATCTTCCGAGCTGCGGTATCCTTGCAAACTGGACAGCTACACAGATAATAAAAAAGTTTATCCATAATAATATTATAAATGTGAAAGTAACTCTGTCTGTCTATTACGCTTTCGCGCCTAAATCACTGAATCGATTATGATGAAATTTGGTATATTTGTAAATTAGACCTTAAGGCCTACCTTAAGGTCTAATTTACAAATATACCAAATTCATATATATATATATGTCCTAACATAGGATAGGTTTGGGCGCAATAACTAACTATTGACACACCTCGGAAGCTCTCAGAAAAATGTATGAAACAATCGTGTTGTAATTACTACAAACTTAGCTCGTGTACATGCACGGTAGTATTGATGTGTGAGAAAATTTGAAATGTCATGGATGGCACTATTTGAAATTTGAGCTAATTTTCGAGTAAGATTTTTCTCGCTCACATCCGACGGAGGCGACAATCATGTTATTACAAAAACTCATATAAACTATTTTGACATTAAAACGTATTTCCATCTTTTTCTTCGCTTCGGAAGAAAAGAATATGGCGATACATTTAGGTCCTGTCAAACAGCAGAATCGGCACAAATAACAAAACAATACTACAACACGACTTTGATATGTTTATAGAGTAATTAATTCCGATTGTGTTTATAAAAAGACTAGCTGTTGCTCACGGTTTCACCCGCGTGAAATTTTTCATTAATTATAAATAGTCTCCGTTCCGTTCGGTCTCGAGGGTACATTTCTTAACCGATTGTCACCAAACTTGGCATACGTGTTCTTTGATTTAAAATATAATTTTAAAAAAATTGCCAAAGGCTTTTAATCGGAGGAGAAAAGGGGTGCCTTTTCTGTCGCGTTATTTATGAACGGATATTGATGATTTTTGGCTGAAATATCTAGTACACAAATCCTTACAGGTAGTTGTGGAAAAAGAAAGGCTTATTATAGGTGTACTTCGTTATAAAACATTTGCTGTGGTTTTTTTAAGAACGGATTGTCAATATTTTTTGGTGAAATATCGAGGGATCTTTAAAATAAAGTTACGTATCGTATAAAAGAAATAAGGATACCAGATTTGACCTCCAGATGCCAAAGAAATGATCTGGAACTCTTTACAGAACTACTAGTATTCATCCCTTAGTAATTTATGCTCCATAGCCAAGGGTGAGATAGTACATTATTTATAAATAGTGTTTTTATAACGTACCAAGTTTTCTGAACCTCAACTGAATGACACAGATTTTATTCCCGATTATTGTAATAATTATCCTAATACTTATTAGAATTGTCGACGGCGAGTAGGAAAATAGAAAAATGGCATTTAAGCACACTTTAATTTAATAGTGTTAATTTATTTAATTATCAATTATAATTTTTAGTAAACGGAAGTTCACGGAAAGATAACTATTTATATTCTTAGCAAACACAAATGGTTTAAACCACTCTATACTTTGTAAAATTTAAGAATCATAATTTTGACAGATCACGCCTATGAAGTGTAGCATTTTTTTTCGATTAGTATGTATCACAATTAATGTCGTCCATCATGGATTCCGTCATTGCCAGGTACCGCCCATTTATTAACCCTAGAATGTACACTAATCTAGATCTGCACCGTATGCTTTTAAGTTATAATCTTTGTAGTGTAAAATTATAATAATTAAGAACTGGGTATTTTATCCTTTTTTTCATAGCCCGTTTTAATTTTCAATATTGGCACCATCCTAAGAAAATTTAATTCCGGTTAAAAACTATCCAATGCTAGTAAATACTTACTTAAATAAATAACTAAAATCATAGTTTTCGGATAGAAATAAAGTAACAGGAAAAAATCATGTTAATATTTTAATATTTACTTATTTAATGCCACTAAAATGCAGTTTCTAAATAATACACATATATAATCAATATCAGTCCACCATAATGTCACTTAACACGCTAGTTCTAAACTTATTTTCTAAAGAACCCGGACTATATAACTTCACGAATTTATTCCTGGGCGAACCTGGCATCCAGGTCATTAGTTTTTTAATTACTGTTGATTGATGGCACTTAGTGGAACTTGTTGTTACACATATTGAGAACACTTATACTTTTTCTACAGTATTTATTATAGAACCTGACCGGCTTCGCAATGTTTGTGAACATTTCTAGTCTTTAACACCTCTAGATTAGAAATATTTCAAAAACATTAATGTAAACTTTTGAAGATACCATAAGGCGAAAACGGTCAGGTTCAATAATAAATACTCTGGAAAAAGTACAAATGTTCACAATATGTGTAGTTCATTGGTTATTTATACAAAAAGTCAAGATGCATTTAAGGGTTAAATTTTACTATAGGCATATGTGAAAGAGAGGACGCCTTAAAAACCGAAGCTAGCCGAACTTTTCATTCTTCTCTCCGAAGTGCCGTTCTTACACCTTTTACCGGTGACAACCTTTGTTTTAGGCTGTTTTAGGCGCCCATGAAAGCGCCCATGATTTTGACGTGCGGGGAGAGGAAATGAAATCGGTGGGAGGGGGTGAGCTTCCATTCTGTACGCTAGTACTATTATCTATTCTGTGCTATTGATAACTAATGATACTATAAAGGAACTTCATTCCACGCAAGCTCTAGCTGTGGATTGAACTTCCCTCGGTGGTGTTTCCAGCGAATGCAATATGGGGTTCTTCAAGAAGAGCATTAAAAGGTTTCTTCAAAGTTGGTTGGTGACGGTAACCAGTTTCCATCGACCATCAAATGGGCCATATGCTTGTCCACCACCTAAGTGGTATAGAAATAGATTTTTAGGTTTCGAAAAGCAAAACTTTTTCTATAGTTACAGCAGCTATTGATTACGTCATTAAGTACATCATACAATATATACTTACGTCGGCTTCTGGTCCAACCAGAAAACTTTGGTGGCGTCTATGTAGCCGCGCATCCGCCGCGCGTCCCACGGCACTGAGTCCATTCGCCACTCCGGAGACACGACGGGTTCGTTGAGGAGTCGAGGCAATTTCATCTAAGAACGATATATTTTTTTCCATTGTGTTATCTTAAGTCGCTTACACATTTTTCTCCTTTTGATATCTTCTTAATATATATAAATCTCGTGTCACAATGTTTGTCCTCAATGGACTCCTAAACCACTTAACCGATTATAATAAAATTCGCACACCATGTGCAGTTCGATCCAACTTGAGAGATAGGATAGTTTAAATTTCAAATTATAGTCCGATTCGCGATAACCGACATCCACGCGGGCGGAGTCGCGGGCGACAGCTAGTAGCTTATACGGCTTTTTGAGATGGTGTCAAGTGCGTGCAAAACGTACGCTGAAGCCGGACTCCGTAGAAACCGTGTCATGTAAGTGAAGCATTATCGTTGTGAAAGCCAGTCACCTGCTAATTTGCAGTCGAGGCTCTGATATAGCCTTCCCCTCGGAATCAGACAAGCCGATGGCAGTAGCTTCGTAGAAAATATCGGAACATAGACTGAAAAGCCTTACTACGAAAGCCTAACTAAACTGAGTTGGGAAAACGGTCGTAGAATGATAATCTATTTTATTTACCACGTCGGCCGGTGCGTAGACATCTAACAGGGGTGCTCTAACGTTTTTTGTTGCGGCTAATGTCTTCTCTGCACCCTCCTGCAGTGCCGTATTCGTGGATGTCGAGTACATGTCGTCCACCAACACTTGACGAGCCCTAAACATTCAATTGAAAAATAAAAATGATAAGCGACGCTGTCTCAGAGTCTATACAAATGTCCGAAATTAATCAGAAGTAAATGATTTTCATTTTATCATTACCCTACGCCTTTCACGTTTTTGTAACATACATACATATGTCATACATATGTCACGCATATTTCCCTCCAGGGTAGGCAGGGAGAACATCCCGCCATTAGCTTCTATCTTTTTTAATAGTCATTCTATTTCCTAATTTTAAACTCTAAAGTCAAATATTTCTCACCCTCTTTGGTCTACTACCATAACATGTATTTTTAACTATCTATTTTTGTTGAATTAACTCCATTATGTAAGGGACTGTACCATTTTTGGGTATGCTTAACGGTTCAATACTCATAATTAAGTTTAAAAAATGCATCTATTTGCATCACTAATCACTAGTCATTAAGAAGAGATGAGAGGTGGGGTAAGTGATTTGTAACAGAATTCAATAGTAGGTATATATATGTACGGTTCTTCAACGTCATCCAAGTTGAGTGCTGGGCACATACAGACGCGAGGGCGTGTCTTCTGGACCTCTTCTCGATCATAGTCTTCCAGTTCTTCCTGTAAATACCTTTTTATTATAATTTATAATTGGATGCATGCTGTTTAAAAACTACACACTCCCTAATAGAAAATGTACCATCAATCGTTAGACGTATTTCTTTTAACAAGATATTCTGCGGATTATTTATCTATTTTGTAGGTACTTATCTAATTATCTTTTTTTATACCACTTAGGTGACAGACAAGCACAAGGCCCGCCTGATGGGAAGTGGTTACCGTGGCCTATGGACGTATCTTATTTTTGTTCAGTCCATCTATTAAGCAGTGCATCCGCGTAAGCAGTGAGAGGCTAGGGTGCATTGTAGAAGATATGGTCCTCATTCCAGATGCTATTACTGACGGTCTTAATATGATAGGATAGACGATTGGTCAAAACTTTGCCGACCACAACATATATTTTTCCACTCCCACTTAAAGAACCCAGTTCTTTATCGTGTGACAAAGAAAGGAAGTGCCGAACCACTTGGTTCTTTGAACAGTAATAATGGTAAGGTCTACTTACATAGCTTTCCTGAATGGTTCTCGGATCAGTTTGAATAATTTCTTTTCGTTTAAGAAAAAGAGTAAATGGAATTTTATATTTGTAATCAGATAAAGTTTGTACATCTTTCTGTATAGGATTTTGGACTTTTAAGGATCTTTTCTTGGCCTTATAAGTTGTTGGAGGGTATGGTTTCAGATCACTGACGCGGTAATCTTCTCTTGCGGTGGTTTCTGAATTGAATAACATGGATTCATAGCGGCGTATTACTTTGCAGTCGTTTAACTGCATATTGGCTCCGGAAAATATAAAAAAAATATCAAAATAAAATAAAAAATAATATAAAAAGAAAATATAAAAGCTTCCCAAACGAAGCTGTTTTATAAATGTCACATCCTTTATGTCAGTTCTAGTCTTGAAGAAATTTTAAAAGTAAAGGTTAATATTTTTGGAAGATTTTTGGATTAAGCCAAAATATAAGGCCGTGTTGCCACAAGATCTGTTCGACGGTAGGCTGCAGATGTAAAATATCCAACAAGCACAAAGACGACAGTTCAGTTGGCCTTCCATATAGGGCGAAGAGATGATGAAAATGGACAGATATGTGCTTGACCTCGTGGCACTATCGCCTTGAGAAGATACTAGAAAGATTTTGGCAAGTTTTATGAGTACAATCTTTTCTGGGATGACTGGTATGTGAGTTTTTCATACCTACTCGTTGTTAAGAGCGCTCTTTTTCGTGTCCGCTCATGATGGTCAACTAAGATCTAAATGCAGTTGTTAGTACGTATTAAGCATCTTTTGGCAGTGACCAGTAGACAGTCTCTGTGGTAGTGAAGGTGTGAGGTGCGGGTTCGATCCCGCTCAGTGCAAATATTTATAGGCATGAATACTTATGGGTAGGTATTTGCATTGGTTTAGTTTTGCCTCGGAGTCGGGTCCTGGTTGTCATATGAACATCTATGGCAGTCGTTATGGGTAGTTGGAGCCCTAAAACCATCCAGCAACTGATTTAGCTGCAATGCTTCGATATCGCCATTGGGTTGTGAAGGACAGATGGCAGTCGCTTCACGGAAGATATCAAAGTATTCAGTCAAATCCACATTTACCAACAACTGATCTACCTGTCATAAAGCGGACCCCAGACTCCGAGGTGAAACACTTCGGATGCGACTGGAATTAACGCTAAGATAAAGAAGCAGATAGTGACCAGTAGAACCTAGAAGCGTTGAACTTCAAACATTCCTACTTTCCTATCACGAGGTCTTATTTAATTGCCGGTAAGACAGGTAGTCTTACCGGCAGTTAATAATTAGACTAGTATAAATAAAAATGCATGGATAATATTGTTTAAAATATAATAAATAATATATAAAAAGTAAATTCTTCTTGGTACACATGAATAGGTACACTACTAAATTATCCTAATTTACACTTTTATATTGACACAAGTTCATTTAATTATACCTGTCTACCGATCTTTATTTTTCCTTACATCTTTCATTCTCATATTGTGTTTTGTTTATCGTATAGGTACCTACCTACCTCATAGTATATCTAAATCTGAAAAGGTGAAAAAAGGATTTGACTTTTATGTCTGGTTCCTTAAAATACGATCTTGACGTTTCGGAAAGAACTCTTAAAGTTAATTTTTAAAATAACGTCTTTAGTGTTTAATAAACGTTTGATAAACACTGAATTAATCTTCAGAGCCCTTGCATTCTTCAGATTCTTCGATTTCTACAGATCCCTCACATTCTCCAGATTCCTCACGTTCTCCAGATCCATCGCATTCCTCAGATTCCTCGGTTTCGTCAGATTCTTCGGAATCATCAGATTCTCCGGATTCTTCATATTCCTCTGTTTCACTGGGTTCCTTACTTGCATCACATGTAAGATAAGCTCCTATATAGTCCCCTCTACATTCAATGCATTTTTTCCATCGATGTTTCAAATTGACAAATGCGTTTTTTACTGCGTCCTCGTGTAGTTCGCGAACAAACTTCTCCACATACATTATCACCTTATCTTTTGAAGCTAATGGTAAACCTTTCAAATTCGCTCTGAGGGTAGGAAATAAATAATAATCAGAAGGTGCCAAATCGGGTGAGTAAGCTGGATGATCACTTAGTTCAAATCCAAGTTCAAAGGCTTTCGCGATACAGATAGGAGACTTTTGGAGTTGTGCGTTACTTTGATGCAAAATTATATTTTTTCCGATATTAGGACGCTTCTCGCACAGTTGCTCGAATAATTTGTTAAGCGATGTAACGTAAATTTCATCTGTAATAGCTTGGTCATGATATTCAATTAAAATAATTCCTTCAGCGTCCCAGAATACTGAAACCAACATTTTGATAGTTGTGATCGACATTGATGTCCTTGATTGACGAGTCTCGCCCTCTTGGGGGTGCTTGCCGCGTGTCTTACTTTTACAAGGTATCCAAAATTGATCGCTGGTAACAAATCTTTTCAGGAAACCTTTGGGATCTTTGTCAAAAAGCTCCAAATGTTTCTGTGCGTAAAGAACCCGCGTAATTCTCTGCTCCCTTGAGAGTTCTGACGGAACCCATCTTGAACAATATTTTTTCCTGTGTAAAATAGTTTCTAAAATAGTGGATACCCTTTCTTCAACCATATTCATGGACGAGGCAATTTCTCGACATGTTAACGAGTTGTCGTTTAAAATCATTAGGAAAATTTTATCGATTCTAGCTTTAAACCTTGCTTTAGAACGCGTTTCTAGTTTTTTATACTGTTCTTTTATTTCTCGTCGTTTCTTAAAGAATTTAACCCATTTCTTTATGGTCGATTTCGAAGGTGTTTTAGGCCCCAAAGTGGTACCTAATTCTTCTATTATTTCGAACGTAAGCATATTCTTTTTGACAAGGTATCTTATAATTGGTTTTATATCAGATTTATTCATTGTTATTGGTTTATTAATTCACATCACTAATATTGTAGTTTCAATGCCTTTCAATGACATTGCAGAATGTGTTATTAAAGTACTTCTCACAGAGTAAGTAATATAGTAAGTACTACTGCGCATGCGTGGTGGGTTTGGGTTTCTAGACTAAATATTAATGTTTCAGTTGTTGAAACACAGTTGGATTATAGAGCCAAGTGAATTGAGATCGATTGGGATTATAAAGTTAAACCTCTATTGTATCAGGTACATCTAAGTTTGTTCAAGGAAAAGACTCCAATTTATAATATGTTACAATATGCTATGCTATCTAATCTCAGGTGTGTTCCCAAAAAAATAAAACAAAATTCAAATCATCAAACAAATGTAATCAAAGTTACAGAGTATATAAACAGGTATATACATTCATCTATATACCTCAATATAAAAATAAAAGGAATGTTGGTATTCAAATTAACAAACTCCGAGCAACCAGCAGCGTCTTCACAGTTTGATCGATTGCCTTGAGACTTTGCATATTATTACGTTATGTTTTTCATGGCTAAGGATTTCTTTGTTCCCAATATAAAACTCCAGTAAACTCAGATCAAAGACGATAACCAAAAATACATTATCTACCCATGAGAAACATAATTGAAAACAAGTTTAGCATTAAATAAGAAGGTTAACCCCGGTGTTTTGTACGCTTGTCAAATCATGTCCACTCAAATGGATATAACAGGAACAGGAGTTTGACAAACGTAGGAAAAACCTGGGAATATTCAAAATTATATAGACTAGGTATAGGTAACTAAAACCATAAAATATATAATTATTATAATAAAATGTAAACACATAATCGGAAACTTTGTGTTGGATCCTTCCACTAAATAAAAACCCACCGAGCTGGTATCTTCAGCAGGTCTTTTTGCTATTCTAATCTGATCAGATGGAGCTAAACGCAAATTACGTATTACTTAACAACTGCCAGTCCGTAACGTTAACGTTTCTGAGTTTTGTCAGGTTTTAACTGACACATTATCTTTCTTTGCTCCTCGACTTGTTTCGTCTGCTCACAGAATGTACACCTATTGTAAATGCAAATAGAAACATGCTTTAGTCAGATAAGAAAAATAATATGCACTTACGTAGATAATATTAGGTAGTGGATAGTGGAGCTATTTCATTTTACCTACTGAGTGCAGATTTTACTTTAAAGGATTCTTGTAACTCATTGGGTAGGTTTAGGATTCGACTTCTGTCTTTCACGGGGACAAAAGGACAGAAGCATCATCCCCTATGGTCGCCTGTTACCCCAGCAAAAACTACTCCCCCCTCCCCTTCCAGGCAAAAGTGTCGCCATTAATCTCACACCCGATGAAGCTATTTCTAGGCTCTGGATGAACCAAAGTCAGCCAGAGCGTGAATTGGCTTATCACGTCACCTTACATCTTACAACATAATTAAATATGAGACCTGAAACGGCGTGCGGTGTCTGGTAACCACTAGCCGGCGGGGAGCGGGGTTATCCTGTGTTTTTCCGCACGGAAAACGGGTAGATACGTTCGAGGTTTTTAAACATTAAGTAAACGAGTATCATTATGATGATGTATAAATGATTAACTCTTCATCATAAGGTTCTCTTGTGGTAGATACTATGAAAACCATAAAGTTCCGTCTCAAATGTCCAATTACAATGGTAGGAGGACCGATTTATACTACAATAATAGGGTAGAGGCACCAATAAATGAACGATTAAGGGTTTTTGGCAACTTTGAATACCTTTTTCTCAGCCTTTTCGAGCTATAGGCGCTTGCTGATATTTTTTATGATTTCGAATTATCCTCATAATTTTAATAGTTCAAGAAAATAATTCCTTAATCTACCAGTTTTTGATAAATATTTTTTTATATATAAAATTTATGGTTTTACCCCTTTAGTTGAACGCTGTGTCTTAATTATGAACGTTTTGAACCCAATAGTTGAACTAACATTTGAATGGGAAATAACTATAAGGTGTACGTTATTTTAATTCTTAAAATTTGGTAAATAAACAAGTTTTTATGAAAAAGTCACCACAAAATGAACGATCAAATTCATTTGCGTGTTCAGCTTAAAAATCCATACCCAAAAGTTGAACGTATAAATTTTGAACATCATTATTTGGTTCAAGTTTTGGGCATGAATCCTAAAGTCTGTAAATATTACACTTTCACCATTAGTTGAATGCTGTTCATTTATTGGATCCAACGTACAAAATTAAATCCTTTACTTGAACAGTATATTTCTCGAAAAATATAGTAAATGATGTGAATCGGATACAACGTAATACAAACTAAAGTTATGAAGATTTTATTATGACCAAAACTATTCAAATATAGCTGTAATTATGTGTTTGATGTGACATTATGCTTAAACGTGGAGTTCACTTACCTTAAGTAGGTTTCCATAGAAAACTGATTTTTGACGGGAACAGCTTGCGCAGCAGCCGACTGTGACCGCGTCCGTGACGTTTGTGTCAATATTTTAATTTCGTCGGGCAGAAAAAGTGTTACCATATTACAGGATAAAATATTGCACAAAATTAAGCGGTAGATTTTTTATTTTCTAAATATTTCGATCGAACGTTCATCTATTGGGGGTCGTTCATCTTTTAGTGCCCCTACCCTACTACTGGATCAACTGGGTGTGCTTATTTTATGAATTCTGTGATAAAACTACAAATAAGAATATTGGTTCTGCAATACTTACGGACGCAGTTTCCTGGCTAGCCAGAAGTCCCTGGTCGCATCGCAATAGGACCTAAGTTGTTTCTGATCCCACGTAACTGTTTCCATTCGCCACTCGGGCGACACATATGGTGGTGAAATCTTTGGCAGCGTTATCTGAGAATTATGAAGTTATCAATAACTTTCAGTGATACCAAATTATCATAATATTTAGCTGCATTTTTTAAGTTTATTTGGAGTTGTTAAACCGAGTTTTCAAAATACCTACGTGTCGAGATCGACTGTAGAGATCAAATGGAGCCATAGCTATGTGATCAAACAAGTAACGTCACTCAATGACAAAGAGCTCCTAAACTACTTAGTTAATTCCGGCTGTCATGAATACCAGACAGTCCCTGCGACTGTTTGGCGTCTGGTAGGTCAGTCCGTGGACTAAGTCCCATGAACCTTGATAAAAAGATTTCTTTATTACTTGTCTTTTTAATCGTCAGACATTGATTTAGTTAAAATTAGGATCTAGCACTATACATCCAGCAATTCTCGTGCTACCATACCGTCTCAATTTCCCCATGGAATTCCTCGATGGAATATCAGGCCTCGTTTCTCCAAAAAATCACTACGTAAGATGCAGTGGGACCATCTACACTTTTCAGAACCTTTCTGCACCCTCAGTAAATTTTTAAACTTACCGGATTGGCATTAGCTGGAAGCCCTGGGAATGGCGCTTGCACTTTAAAATAGGGTCTAATCGCCTCCCTGAGGCCTTTAGTCATGTCGCTCGTGTACATATCTTCAATAAGGAGGTCTCGAGCCTTACGGTCCACGATGTCATCCATGCTGACTGCTGGTGTCATCACCAGCCGCGGGCGTGTCTTTATTGCGTTGTCTTTGCCCGCATCTGGAGGCTTGAACTAATTTCAACTTTAAATTATTAACTGTTTTTAATCATGAATGATATTAAACTAGCTGTTGACCGCGACTCCACCCGCGTCCATTCCAAACATGGCTTCCTTTTCCAAAGTTTAATTGATCTGCGTAAGTCCGTACTAAATTTCATCATCCTAGTCTGTCTCTTGTTAATTTTGGCTTGAATGGAGCTGATAACTGACTGGCCACCTAAAAACAGTCTCGTCGATAAGCACGAGTACACCTGCAGGGGAGATGGAGTGGAGCTGCCCTGCCTCGAAGCCTTAAATGAGGTCCCATACAATATACTTACTATTTTCTTTGGTCACACTAAATCTACAGGCCTTCTATTGGGTTCTGCGAACGAGAGCGCTCCCAACCGCTATCTAATTTCGCCTAGACCAATTTTAAAGCTGATAGCAACCTAACTAAGTTATACTCACAAAGCTTTTCTGGACTTCTCTTGGATTCTTGGTGACAGTATCTTTAGGCTTATGATAGAGGTAAAAAGGCACATACTGACACCTTGTGTTCCAATCAGTAAGAGTATGAATATCCTTCAATGGAGGAGGTCGAATCCTCATGCAGGATTTCTTTGGCTTATAGACAGTTGGAGGGCCGGTAGGTTTTACATCGCCAAAACGATAGTCCTCCTTCACAGTGGTCCCTTCGTTGAATAGCATTGACTCATATCGGAATGTGTCACTGCTCTTAATCATTCTGAATTAGAATATTAATAGAAACAGCAACACGAATAAATAGCCTATAAAATTGTTACACGCAGTTCAACTTCAACTTCAACTTTTGGTTTATGGCTTTTGCGTTAGATGCGACTACAATAATATCAATAACAGTGACACAAATGACGTAAGTGCAAAATGTGTCCGAGTGTTATTTTTTCCTTTGCCAAAGACAAATGAATTTATATTTGTATTTGTAAGAGGTTGATATTTAACTTCCAGGAAAAAAATGCTCATAGAATTTGATATCTACCGCACTTAAACCGATCGTAAGAAATTTTTGATGCAGTTCCCGGCTATCGAAATGGCCTGAGATTAGGGACATACCTATTCCAGTTAATTAGTCACCTACTGTTACTTGATTCTACTCTTATCAAACGGAAGATGGATTGACAATCAGAACAAGGTTGTTTGGCTGGGTTGAGAGAGACGCGGAAGGCAGAGAACTGGGTACTGTGATGCACATTGGGAGAGGTCTATGTCCAGCTACGGACTGCTATAATTATGCTTTTTTTATACAACTGAGGTGGCAGACTAGCACACGGCCCACCTGATGGTAAGTGGTTACCGTGGCCTTTGGACGTGTGCAACACCAGTGGAGTCACACTACTGCTGCCGACCCTGTAAACGCAGAGTTTCTGTGCTGTCAGTGTAGAAGACAAAGGAAGAAAAGCCTTTGGTCTTCCCATTGACAGCACAAACACTCCAGTGAGCTCTGGCTACCCTACTCACCGCCGGGAACACAACACGAGGTTATTATGGCCGCGGTATTCTGGATATTTCCCCAGTCAGACTGCTCAATTGGACGGGCATACCGTTGCGTCCTGCCTCCTACTATGCTAAATAATTCATTGCGGCTAGTAGGTACGGGCTAGGAGCCCAGTGTTCTTGAGGATCCCTTATATTCGTATACGAGAAAATAAAATCAAAATTAAACTCATACAAAACGGTTTAAATATCATTTATTATTGACTGAACGTGGAACTATTTGACACACTATTGTTTGTCGTTGCTCCAATGCTGTTATGTCATTTTTGACAAAAAAAAAACGTTATTGGTTAGGTGTGGTACAAGTGGGTGTCTCGACGGTCTCAATTGTGTTGCTGTTGACTCTCGTAAAGGGCTTCTTGAACCAATTTCGAACTGTTCGCATTTTCGTACGTACTGCCTTTGATATTTTCTGTCGTAATACACAAAGAGCGTACGTTTGGCTCGTCAGAAAATTGATTATAATATAGTCGAATAGACACATCGGTCTGGGCCGATTATACGAACACACAAAACACATGATCGTACGCGGTGAGGAAGGTATTAAGTCATTCACTTACTTAATCACTATCTTAAGCCATATACTGTATAGGCACAGCATTTCTAACAAAATTCATCACCAAAAACGGCATGAAATACGTGTTATGTATGAGTAAGCTAATGTCAATAATGTTTTTATGTCGTGTGCATGTAGGATGTATGTACCTATAATATATTATACTTGTTACCAAAATAGTAGCCTTTTTTTAAAGCGTCTATTATGTGTGAAGAGAAAAAGTAGTTTCGTCGATATTTTTAAAATGCATATAGATCGTCTAAACTGAAATGTCGCACCCCACATATTACTATTTTTATCTCGGATCAACTAAAGCGATCAACGAAACGAATCAACTATTTTCTGTTCCCAACGAATCAACCTTTTAGTTGATTCGATAGGAACATTTACTGTGTAAAAATTTCGATTGCTGCGTGAATTATGACAATGTATGAACCTTACGTCGACTAGTCGCGTGATAAATCAATAGATACAATCCGTGCAAGCTACGTGAATAGATTAGCGCTGACATAATGTCTAGTCTAGAACAAGGCACCCGCTCGCTCGCGCGTTCATAGCACTACTTGACCAACAAATCCGAGAACAATCATTATCAAAGATTTGGGAGGTTTGTGAAGACGTTACTCTTACTTGTTTAGTTGTGTGTAGTAATAAAAACAAAACATATAATTTAAATAATTTATTTTAAAATTCATCAATAATTTACACCGAGTAATAAACATTTGTTACTATGCAGATAAAACCACCAAAACAAACAATTAATTATATCACAAAATCGATAACACTTGAACAATTGTGTAATCTCCGATAGAAGAATAACATGGACCCCATAAATACACAAAAAATAACATAAACATCAAATTACCATTTTCTAATTACCGTGTTAAAAAATAGGCACTACCTACCTCTTGCCTACAGTCTTATTTATATAGTACAGGAGATAGGAACATAAAATAAGCAACCACTTTTTGTCTAAATTTAAAAATTCAAAAAATTATGGAAGAAGAAAAATTATTTATTTTTCGTAACGAGATCAAACTCATTTTTAATATAAAAATATTTAAGTAGATTTTATATACATACATTTCATAAAGTTTTTTTTATTTAATACGCCACACTTTTTACTTAGCAAGCATAATTACTTAGCATATGTTTGCCGCAAGAAACTTTTTAAAATGTCAGGCATTACATCTAGTGTATTTTATCAATTTGCTGATATAGTTTCGTTACTTTAAGACTTCCTACATACAAAATTGATCACAATTTTATCAGATGCTACACATATTTGACGTTGGCATTTCATCTTGATATTAAATATAATAATTTCATAAGTTTAATTTATAGCTATCCATCATCATCAGCATCATCACAGTGCCGGTGGCAGCCAAAGCTTATACTTTGGAGCCCAGGGATCACTTTACTCCTTCTCTTGATTTTGTTTTGCAGAAGCGACAACCGTCTAACCTATCAATCCCGACGGGAAAGCCTGCGCCAATGTCTCGCTCGTTAATTATTAGCAAGCTTGCAGATGACTGGCTTGGATCTCGCATACATTGATGAGGGCCCCAAACACCTTTTATTTATAGCTTATATTAAAAATTGGATCACAATACAGCAAAATACATTTCTATACGACTACCTTGACCAAGGAAAACTGGTTCAGGTACATTTTTTCCGTACTTAACATAAAAGGAAAACTATATGAAGGATAAATATAATTGTAACCGCATATAAATATAATTTAGACTCCTATACTAAGAATTGTTGTATTCACTTGCCCTTGAACGGAAGAAATTAGAAATATATAACATAAACTTAAAAAAATATTATAATTACGACTGTTTATTGGTCCCGGACTATAATGATATTCTGTAGTTAAAAGGTTAGAATTTTTTTTAATGGGACCAAAAAAATATGTCTAGCGAAATACATATAGCCTACAAATTTATGGAATTTGCAGAGCAAGGTTTCGTGCTCTGTGGTTTTTTTAGTCTTATGTCCGGCAAAGACTATCTTTAAATATTTTTTCAATGGCAACATTAGTTGCTATTCTGCGCCTCCTGTGCAAAATGATATAAGTCTTAAATCGTATGAGTCATGTATAATTTTGCACAGAAATCACAGTATTCTACTTATCGTTTTTAACTCTGTAATTGTGGTTTTAAACATTAGTTTTTTAAATATGGCTTCAGATGAGAAGTGTACTATAACAAATCTTAAACACTTTATATAGTATTATTGGTGTCTAGTTGAATTACATAATTTACCAAATTACTAGGTGTATTGACTATATATATTTCTTTGTGACCCGAAATAAAAATATAAGTACGCAATCAATTAAAATTTGTCAACTCATTAGAATCAACATTACCTATCTATTTTCAAAAATTAACTAAGTACCTTCATTGTTAGAAAATATACTGTCAGATATATTAAAAATAACCATGATCTCAAACGTGCTAACTTTAGGAAGCACTTGCGTTAATATTTTATATAACGAACCTATTTCTTTTTTGCTATCGGTATCACCTATGGTTGACTGGTAGAGAATTCCTGTGGCATTGAATTCGTCTGGATAATTGGAAGTCTTAATAAATAAATAAATAATGTAAAAGGTAGAGCAAGTTTTACTTCACAATACTGCTTAAATACACAAAATTTATTCAAAATATATCCTTAATACCGATTAAAACATGACACAACTCTAGGAAATTGGATAATTTTCACTGATTACTTACTATTCAAACCATAAATAATGAACGTACAACATTCGACATTCCAACAAATTGAAAACGATATGTGTGCCAAATTTGACGTTTCTTTCTAAATGGCCGTCTCTTAATTTGAATAGAATTGCAATAAAACAACGAGACAGCATTGTAATAGAAGTAGAACAGCCGCGTAGAGAAGATTAGATAGATTTTGTTTATAACCATACAGTTTTAATTGCTTTTGTCAATCTGGAACCTTGAGTTCCGCCCATATGGGGCAGAAGGGGGAAGCCGGACCTCCCCAAGACCATCCCCGGGGTATGGCTAGGTGGCTTAACCCTGTCTTGATAGCGCCGGAGTGGCCATTGAAGTTGGTGCTGTCTAGCATCCCGGGGCAGAGGATGCTGCTTTGGCCCGTAGCTGTGACATCGACTGTGGTAACTATCTCTTCGTTCAGGATTGACTGACATGTCTTGAATGCTGGAACAGAAATTATTTCAATTAATCGAAAGTTGTATCGACAGTTCTTGAGAAGGACAGTAGAAGGATAGGTTTAGGATCTATGCTTGAGTTGCAATTTATGGACCAGCTTCCTGGACGCGTTTCTGGTGGGCCAGTCCTAGCTGCATCCAAAACTTGTACCTTGAAGCCCGGGGTTCGTTCTTCTAGAGTTGTAAAGTTTGATTAGTTTTTAATAAGAGGGACTACGTCTAATCCCCAACTGAGAGAGTAAAGCGTGCGCCAGAATATCCTATATCATCTGTCAATCAGCAAGTGTTCCGGCTTGCAGGTTAGGTCTGCTTGGGCCCTCTTTAGATCTAAATGATATCCACTGAATATGTATTTAGCTGACTATAAGGGTGAATTTCACCAGCGAACTATATTTAATTTTCACGTCTGCGTAGTGGGGCTGAGACCCATCAAGGAGGAGTGGCTAAAGATGCGACACGGGAGCCTCTCTCGCACCGGCTGAAGTAAGTGATCTCCGGGTGTTCCGGGGACCACCTGTTCCGGATTAACGAGCTAGCGTCTGAGTGAATGCGAGCGAGGACTCAGGGCTGCACGCGGTGTCCGAGTGCCTGTTTGGGATACGACGAGGTGGGTCTTCGTGGCGGCCTTAGGAGGGCCATAACCTTGTTCTGATTACACCAACGATAGGCTGGGCAAAATGCATTCTAAATCTGTGAATAGTCACAGAGGACTATCAGTCAAGACACTGCTTCCATCTCTAAGCTGCGAGCGACCTTCATCATATCAGAATCTATTATATTGAACGATAACGGTCGAACAGAGAACCACTCTATCTACATCCTCCTTGGTTTTTATCTACCGTAGCTACTGTTGGATAAGATGGAAGTTTATCTGTTATGTTATCTGCGGTATTGGACATTGCATTTGATTTTTATTGTACTAAATACTATTGGACTCATGTTATTAATCCTTGTACGGGTTGACTACTTAGGGAGCCTGCCATGACGCGTATAAGTGATAGTTTCTGAGCAACGGTTTAGAGAGAGGGAGATTGTGCTCTCGTGGGGATGAAACGGACAGGGTCACTTTACAGTTAGGGTTAGCGACGTGGTAACGTCTGTACTGTAAACTTTGTAGATTTAATCCCCCATTTAATAACCCCATAAAATTATTACCCATTGGCCGCGTAAGAAACTACGTTTTAGAAAGAAACAACATTATTATTCTTTCGAAACTGGTTTCGATTAAAGATTTATTATTTTTTCTTTCGATAGTCGTTACTATAGAAGAATAAGGTTTCTTCTTTTGAATATTTACTTTCGACAGATATCCCACATTTACCGGCTGACAGAAAAACTCAACAACACTAAACTTTGTCCGTTCTGTAAATGAAGATGCCTAAAACATACCAAAAAAGACAATAAAATTAAGATAAAAATAATTATGTGAATTATAATTAGATTTGTGTCGTCCATTAGTGACATCACTAGTCCAAATTGGTGCTTTTGTTACCTCCAACTTATATTTTATTTGATAGAGGCCTCGTCCGGCCATGTCTACGTTAATATTTGATTCAGATTGCTATGAAAACATCGCACGGCCTTGGCCTTGGCCTTGGACGTTTGTTTTCTTTTTCGATGTCATGTGGTACTACAAGTACCGACCAGTTGGACACTTGGGGCAAATTTAGGCCGCGTTCACATAGAACGTATTGCCTGATCGATCGTACTCAATTTTTCAATCAAAATTAATATTGTAGGACATTCTACACAGCGCTATCTAGGCCCAATGTAAGCATAACTTGTGTGTTATGGGTTCTAGATATATTTAAAAATACCCAAACCAATGCAAATATTTATATTCATGTTTATAAATATTTACACTGAATAGGATCGAAACCGCGCTCCCTGCGTACCACTCGAACCTTTCATCTCTACACCACAGAGGCTGTCAAAAATCATGAAAACAAGTTAATTTAGATCGTTTATTTATCCTACCCCCGTGGTAATATAGATAACTAGTGTTCCATTACCATACCACTGTATTATTAGTAAGTAGAGTAGAGTAGCAATGTGCTAGAGACGTTTACAATTCAGAACAAATTATTCAAAATGAGGGTAAATAGCTTATGATACGAGCACTTGGAAGCTAGGAATAACATCTCCCTAACTGGAGGATTGGGAATTTATTCAAATGCGGGCAACGACCGGCTGTAACTGTGACGATGTCAATATAGCATGCAAAAAAAACATGCTCGTTACATTTTGTTTGATTGGGACTGTGGTCTGAAATGAATCCAAAGATGCCCAATTTGTGACAATTTTTTTCGTAGTATTCACATAACAATTCTGTTGGAGTATAGATGGATGTTAAGTAAAATAAGTTTGGTAGTAAACGTAGTTTAGTAAACGTCAGAATCGATCGCGAACATATACTGGATTTTACCAGTGATAGTATCAGCGATGAATCAAATAAAAAAAAAAATTCAAAATGAAAGCGACTTAAACTACATTTGAATCCAAAATCTCAGGAAATAGTGTGTCCAGCACAGACACAACAATGTTACAATGGTGGCCCTAAGATTGACGGACTCATCAGATGCTTTTTCACGCCCCGCTTAAAGGACCCGGGACTGTAGGAAGAATGAAATACTAGTGCTGTTAAAGAATTCCAGTCTCTAAGTCTCACCACCATGGACCAAGGCAGTGTGAAGAAGAAGAGACAAAGCTGGAAAGCGGCCCCGAGTTCCTAGATGAAGGTCTCGGCTGCTGTGATGAGTAACCTTTAAAAACTCAATTTAGTTTGGACGGACTTGGGAGAAAAGGGAAAAAATACTCACATTTCACGTTGCCCTTATGCCTAAAATCTCCAATAAATACGAATTCTATCTGAGTGCTCTCTGCTAGATCTGCTATACTCCTCAGAACGGAACAGTCTTCGGCGTCCAGGGTCTCCTTACACAGCATGTTCACCACGATGAGCGGCCGACTGCATAACAGGAACGCTGGAAAGTGGAAAAAAAAACATAAGTCACGTAATTCTAGCCATTCTAGGGGCGATGTCGTATTCCGCGGACAATAAGATATTTGGCGACAGATTACCAATTTGAGTATGAAAATTTGATGAAAAAATAGAAACTTTGCTGATAAATATGTATATTTTCCTTAAAAAAAACATTTACGAGTAGTCTCACTCAATAATAGCTCCCCTTGACCATACACAATGCACATGCCATGATAACTACTGCTATTAACTGTGCCACTGACACTGTAACTTCATGGTCTCGTCAAAATAAACGATTTATTACTGGAACGTAATTATATTGGCTTTATCATTCAAAGGTCGAGGAAAGTGTATACGTGTATATGCAAAAAGTAGAGCACCCTGTATATGTGACCTTGAAATAACGACGCACGCGCTTTACTGTTACTATGTTCTTTCAAGTGGTGTGTTCTGCGAGTTTAAAAAAATATAATATTTAAAAATAGAACAAAATATAATATTTAAAAATAGAACAATATAATAGTAACACTCATTTAGGTACTTATGCAGAAATTACGCAAGCATTTAAAAGAATTAATTATGTCTACATTCTAGTGTTTCTGACAGCACAGGGTTTAAAAAAAAAAACCAGCTCCTAGTTTTGTCAGCTACCGGTATTGCTTGTATGATCGCAAACGAACGGAACGGAAACGCAATGACAGTAGATTTTATGGAAATTGCAATGGGTTCACGCCGGTGTTAGGGCATAACATAATACACAGCGTAAAAAGTGAAGTTTGTATCTGTAATCTCTCGATTGCAAGTCCGATGCCTGACAGCCCTGACACAGGCTGCGTAAATAATGAAAATTGACATAAAATATGAATTACTGTACGAATGATTCGTAGTGGCTGATTATGTATTTACTTACAAGGTCAAGCTCAATGTCATTACTGAACGAATGTGACATTTAAATTTTGAATCTAGTTTAATAATAATTCGTAATTCCACGAAATCAGATCGGGTAGCAATTAAAATCAATATTTATTCTTTAAAGATCAAACAGTAATCGTTTCACATAGCCAGATCTCACTGGAGAGTTTTTGTGCTGTCAGTGGGAAGACCAAACGCGTTTCGTGCTTTATTTCTTATAGGGTCGGCAGGTGGCATATACAGGTGGGCCGTGTGGCTGTCTGCCACCGAAGTTATTAAAAATATCAGCCACAGTGACCTATGGAAGTTTGTACACTATTAAATTAGTAGAACATGCATGGACCGAAATGTCTTCTCAGGCTGAAATTTCCAATCCTGTTTATAAATTTATCTTTGCATCCATGCTTTGAAAGACCATATGAAGTGGAAGAGGAAGGCCAGTGCCGGTATACCCCTAAAGCCTTGGATGCAATTAGGATAGATACAAATGATACAAACTGTTATGATGACATCCATATTATAAATGGCTGGCCCGTCTTTCACGGCTAAACCACTGATTTTGATGAAATTTGGTATAGGGGTAGATTAGACCTTGAGAAAGGACATAGGCTATGTTTAGTTGCGATAACCGACATCCACGCGGGCGGAGCTCGGGCAAAAGCTAGTTCTTTATAAATTTGAAACCAGCAACAAGCAATTACAATGAAATCGTAATATTCAAGTATATTTATAACAATATTACGTAACATTACCTAATAGTTTGTTTAAACTTGGAAGTTATTTAAATTTAAACACTCTAGAACATTTGCAGTCAATTTATTCAGTGACGAAATTTTTATGTTGCCCATTTATTTGGTACAATATCAAGGTCGGCCAATGACATCCAATTAGACTTTAAAACTTTACTGTATAAACACTAGGTATACTACTGCACGCACTGTGAGATATGAAAGGACGGCAGGGGTGTGAGATATGAATATGCCAATCTAACCTTCGCCAATCTCAACATCGCCAATCTACGACCCGTACCCCTAGCACAAAAAAACTATCGTAATAGTATCGTAAACGTATTGGAAGAATGGAGCACTGTGATTGGCCGGCTTCACACGTACACAGGTTCACAGTGGGCAGGCGGCCAATCACAATGCTCCGTTCTCTCAATACGTTTATGATACGATTACGATAGTTTTTAGCGCTAAGGGGTACTGCAGACGATATGCGTTTTAGACGGTTCCAGTTCCGAGACCGTTCACATCCGTGGGGAAAGGAATGATAGTTATAAGCTGTGGAATGAACTTTCTGTTGTGGTTTTCCCAAGCGACTACAATATGGGGTTCTTCAAGAAGTGCATTCGAAGGTTTCTACAGCAACACGAGTTTGACGCCGCCATAGGCCACGGTAACTGCTTCCTATTAGGTGGGTCATGTGCTTGGCTGTCAGCTAAGTGTTATAGTAAAGTCCAGAGGTTTTATCCGCCGTACTCGGTTCTATTTTGGCGCCTGTACCCCTAACACGAACAACTATAGTAGTTGAATTGAGAGAATGGAGCACTGCGATAGGCCGCCTGCCTACTGTATACCTGTGTGTGTGTGAAGCCGGCCAATTGCAATGCTCCATTCTCTCAATACGTTTCCGATACGATTACGATAGTTGTTCGTGCTAGGGGTACTGCTCGTATCTTGCTGGTATTTGTTTCTTATAGCCCGGCTCTCAATGGTATAGCTTGATTTTATGGATGTTTCCGATGTTCTACCAGCTCCCCTATTTCAATCCCCCAGAAGAAAGCACAAGCTGCTATTCCATCAAACAATACTGAATTTTTCATTTCCACATTGAGCCTTGCTTCTAAGTGGAGCTTGATGCAGAAGGCAGTTCTGCTAGATACGACACTCATAGTGAGGAGATTCCTCTCTTTGGGGCCCTAATCATCAGTAGCTTGGTTCCTGTACCTGATACCGGTGGGCTACTATTTATTGCTTGTAAGTTTTTTTTTCATAAATATAGCACAATGACTTGTAGCCTTTACCAAGAAATAGGCTATCAAACGCTCTTCAGTAGCAAGTATTTAAAACAATATCAGCCATAAACAAATGCATAACAGTTTCATCGACACCGTTCACCGAATCGTCGACAAATATGGCTGAAGACCGCCAGCTTATGACGTCGGCATGCAGAAATGACCTCTAAGGCCTAGATATTAAGGTTGAATGCACATAGCCTGCATCGCCACTGTGTGGAGTGATTTGAATGTCGATAGACTGAATACGGCAAGCAATTAGCATTCATATTTAGACGCGACGGGAACGAGACGACCACGATGTTGATTCTTATATTAATCGGCTTATGTACTTCCTTTTCCTTTCCTCGTTATGTTACGCGTATATTATCATAAATATTCGTAACGAATGCTGGTTCGTTGTGAGGTGTATTTTTTTACTGTAATAATACGGTTATTTTTTAAGTAATAGGTATGCTTTTTAATACATTATTACAGTCATGCTCAATCTGTCTTGTGGGACTATCTTTACGGTGATAATGTATTTATTGAAATGATAAAACGATTATAGTAGATAACTTCTAAATATCTAATTAAGCTATAATGTTAGGCAATCTATTCACTAAATTTGACTTATAGTCTCAACACATTTGTGTACTTAATCAACGATGAGTACAATTGGTATCTCTTCTTTCAAAGCGCCTAAACCCATTCGCAATAAGTCATGTTGAAAAATGGAAATCGAGATAAAGGAAATGGATGTATGACCTCAAGCGATCTTACTAGGAAATGCAGCCCACTATTATAATATAATGTACCAACTTATATGTTGCTCTTGAAGCTGCCATCTTTGAAAATAGTCAATGCTGGATCTTCGTCAGTCGAGTCAATGAGGGTCTAATTCTAGAGGTAGATCCGTATGCTTTGAAGTTGGTTGAACATGAGGATATGTGAATAAATGATGAATTTTTTTTATACTACTTAGGTGGCAGAGAAATTCCATCGGTAGTGGTTGCCGTGGCTTATAGATATGAGTATGCAACTCCAGGGGCGTAAGAATCATGCTGCCGAGTGCCGACCCTGTTAAAATTTCAGATGCTCTTCTTGAAGAACCCTATACGGTAGTCGCTTAGAAAACTACTTGTAAAATGTAGCACTGCGACACGCATTTGACGCTTTGCGGGCCTTTTCAATAAATTATTGCAATGCGGGACTAAAACTGCCAATGCGGGACGGTTGTCTGCCTGACTTAACTGAGAAGATGGGAATATTTATTGTCATTGAATGGGAACGTGTAAAAATCCTTTCTTAGTTAATGCTTGAACCATGAAATGCATCATGTGACGAAATTTCAAGTTTGTAAGTCCAGCAGTTAAGGCACTGCGTTAAGCTTGACGTAATATTTTTTTTATTTTTTTTGAAGAATATCAGCAACCGAAATTATCGAAATTACTAATATTCCCTCTAACCCCTCCAACTAAGCTAAATTGCTTGTCCTAGGAGTGGGTTTACGTCGGTAGTGTAATGGCCAGGATTCGAACCCGGGACCTCTCGATCGTAAGGCAGACTCCTTAACCACTAAGCTACCGTTGTTATATGTGTTGTAAGTTGGAACAAGTAATTTTATATGTGTAGATAAGCATGACCTGCAATATGTTTGTGTATATTTTATTATATTCAATTAAACAAGTAATAAAACATAGGTAGACAAAACATCTTCAGATTAATTTAAGCAGTAAATAATAAGAGACAGGAAGGAGCCTCTCAGATGAAACAATATTGAATCAGATTTAGGTTGGTATGTCAATAAATTCCGGTTGAATGAACTCAAAATTACAAGAATACTAATTGAAACATAGAAGTATGACATCAATGCGCTAGAATGTAAAAGACGTTTTATATTTTTTTGGCCTTTTATAAATATTAGGATTTTGGACATTTCTAGAAGGTAGGACACGACGGTATTTCGATCCAATTGACCAGTCCGACTGAGGAAGTACCTCCGCCCTACAGAATACCGCGGTCATAATAACCTCGTGTTGTGTTCCCGGCGGTGAGTAGGGTAGCCAGAACTCACTGGAGAGTTTTTGTGCTGTCAGTGGAAAGACCTCAGGCTTGCCCTGCGTTATCTTCTACAGTGACGGCTCAGAAACTCTGTGCTCTAATAGGGTCGGCAGCGCGAGTATGACCCTCCTGGTGTTCATAGGCCACGGTAGCCACTTTCCATCAGGTGGGCCGTGTGCTTGTCTGCCACCTGAGTGGTATGAAAGAAAATAAAATATTATCAGATTTTTAAATGAAATCGAATTTGAAACGTGTATGCATCCGTGACAAGTCTCATATCTCAGGGTGTTCCATTTAGCCGCCGAATAGCACATAGCCTAGTCCACGAAGGGCATCTATCAAAATTCTTGGCAGGCGCTATTCGTGGCGCCAGCAGCTTAGTGCACCATTCTCAGACTCGTAACTTACATAGAAAAAAATATTATTCATCTAAGAAGTCTAATCTACAATAGTCAACACGAAGATAAGCCTTGTTTAATGATCCAGGATGTTCAGAAAGTTCAAAGATTACACCACAAATCATAAGAAAAGCAAGCAAAAAAAGTTCTCCGCCACATCTTCAAGGTCGTGTTTACCTAATCATAGGCTATAAACGCTGTGGACATGCACATTAGCGTGTCTAAGCAACAGGCAAGTAACGTGATGGACTCGCTATTTAAATAGACCAGTAGGTACACCAACAGGTCGTGTTAGTACTTCATTAATTTCGCGTACCACTAGTTGAATATTCAATTGTTATGCCTTTGTTCGTTATTCATTACAAGCCGAATTTTTGCTTACAAGCCACAATTTGAGTAAAGTATATAAGGTATCCCGAGTTAAAACACATTTGAGTGTTGATCCGTCACAGCCTGAAGGGATAACAAATGAAAATAGGGTAAGCTGCGGTCTACCGTTCATTTTTTCGCGATCAAAAGTAGCCTATGTTGTATTTGTCTCTGTAACTCTTTCATACAATCGTAGGAATTAGTATAGATGTGAAGTAAGGCAAATCAGAAATGTTCGAAACTGGCGGGTTTGTATGAATGTTTTACAGTAGAGGAATCTCGTGAAGTGGGTAAGCAAAGATGATCAAGGGAAAGTATTTTCTGATGAACCAATCCACAAGAGCTGAGAAAATTATGGCACTACAACCTCCAAGTTGCAAGTGTTCTTTAACAGTGGTGATAGCTGACGTGATTTGTATCTAGGATAAAAAATTCTGCAGTAACAGGTAATTTTCCTATCTAGTGACGTAATTTTCACGTGTAGGAAAATCCAAAGTTTATTTTAGACACGTGACATTAAACGTGTCGTTTAAAAACAATGAATCTCAAGATCTAGAAACTGATTGTGTTGTCAGTTTTCCGTTATTTATAGATTTAAAAACAGTGAATCTCTAGATCTAGAAACTGATTGTGTTGTCAGTATTCCGTTATTTATAGATCACTAACTGAACCGAAAGGTATTCGTAAAAACTCCTGTAATCCAAAAGGTTCAAAATTGTACTATGGCTCATAGTCTCCAACCAAATGCTACAATGGAACTAGTCGTCGTCATCTATTTGCTCTTATTTGGGGTCCTTTCTCTTGCTCCTATTGGGGTACATTCCTGTCATCCCATAGACAAGAGGTAATTCGTTGGTCGTCGTTTTGTAGAATGGAATGAATATTAATATATGAGTATGAGGCGTATTTAGACATCCCATCTTTTTATCATTCTATTCTATTCTTCAAATGTATTGCCACTAAACTTGTCTAGAATGGCAGATATGAGATCCTCAGTCACTAATATACTAACTTATAAATTAATGAAAATTTCTGATCTTCATGTAGATAATAAAACCAAAGTGTAGTTTTAAAGTACACAAAATCGTATCTAATTGATATTATTCATACGAAATGTAAAGTTAATCAATCACGTGTATCTACTTCAAACTTGTTATAAATTGATTAAGTAATCATGACGCGTGATAAAGGTAACAGCAATGAATGAATCGTAAGATACACAAGTACGTTTCAAGTTCTAAATACCTTTGAAAACTAAATGTTTCAGGAATGTTTCAACATAGGCACCGTGCGGTTTTAGTCGATCCCGGAAGATCACTGTTAGCCCCGGTGAGGTGGAGCCCGAAGGAGTAACAGCACGTTAAAATTAATGTTTTAATATCTTTTTGCTTTCACGGATTTATTAATAGCTTAGGGCCAGTTAACGACTGCACCCTGTTTCTAGGTATGAAGAAGAGCCCTATTGTTACACCTGCTTTTTAATTCATATTCCAATATTAATATTCCACAACATTTTACACAACGCTATCTAGACCCATGGTAAGCATAGCTTAACTAGCTTGTGTTATGGAATCTAGAATGCGGATAAACATATTTAGATACTTTTTTTTTTTTTGTAAATACATACATATTATACATAGAAACACCCAGACCAATGCAAATATACTTATTCATGCATACAAATATTTGCACTGAGCGGGGATCGAACCCGCGCCTCCTGCGTAGCGGCCGCGTTCACTACCGCTACGCCACGGAAAAGACGGGTTGCACTCCGGGATTGCCAGCAGAAGTGAAAACTTTTTCTTTCTTTCTTTCTTCGTTATATACATAGAAAAAGATAAAAAGAACATACCATACCATACCTATAATATATCGACAATCATAGCGCCTATCACTAATTTTCTGTCAGAAGAAATTAATGAATTACAAAAAGAAAAAATAATCACAAAAAGTTTCTGAAGCCCAGGTTCGAACCCGGTACTATCTGAAACCATAAGGACTTACAGTCGAAGCGCTTACCGCTAAGCTACGAAGCTTCTTAACGTACCTAACAAAATAAACAATCTCTAGCTAATGCTGTATGACGTCAGTCGTCGGTTACGGTTCAAAGGTCAAGTGATCCTGACGCAAGTTTAACACTTTTTACCCATCTAACGCCGCTAAAGAAGTTTTCACTTAAAAAAAATGACGTTCCCCAAGTTTCCTTCACCAACCTTACACGTTCATTATGTCAAGTAACAAAGTCCACGGTTGGCAGGAATTTATACACAGATATCGCGTAAACAATGGCTTATCTAAGCCGATCGATTTGTATGCACAGACCTTGAGATTCCATATTAGAAATTTCGCGCGGGCGCAAGCCGCACTCCCTATTCGGCGATATCCGTGTTTTAAAATCGCTACTGAACTAATAAACGACCTCCCAATACTAGAGATGTCTTTTTTACGTTTGGGGAAACAAACAGATAAAAACAAAGAAACAGATAGGTGGACAAGCTCAAATAAACGGTAACGCACGCGCACACCGTTACCACAGTAACATCAGCCTTTGAACGCCTATAACTGTTCTAAAAATGCCTTGTCTGTGAAAATTTCGGCTGTCTAGCTGTCATGAGATATAGCCTGGTAACAGACCGACAGACAAACAGACAGCGAGGTCTTAGTGGTTCCCTTCTTACCCTTTAGGTAGGGAATCCTATAAATGAAACCTTAAGTAATAAGGCGCAGAACAACATAACTTTATTAATTAAAAATTAAGGTCATATTTCGTATCGAACCGCTACAGCTAGCACGAAGGACATTGCTTAGGTTACGGTTTTTGAATGAGTTCTCTGAAACTTGTTTCACTGCCTAACTCCCACTAAAAGTGCTGAAAGGATGACCATCACGACCTGCTTATTCATTCAGGAATGAAAACCGTTGACAGCCGTGAATTAGGGTAATTGAGATTTTCAATCGAATTGATGTTTAATTTACCTAGTCGAAGGGGAAATGATGACACTGAAGCGTCGGTACCTTAGTGGTTAAGAAGGTGGCCTTACGATCGAAAGGTCCTGAGTTCAAATCCTGGCCATTACACTACCGACGTGAACCTACTCCTAACACAAGCAATTCAGCTTAGCTTGAGGGGTAGAGGGAAAATTCAGTTACTAATATTCTTTAAAAAAATGGGAAAAAAGGAAAGGGAAGTGTCCTTTGTCATTCTGTGAAACTGACAGTATATTTTAAGTTTCGCCCCGCTATCTTTGCCGTTGAAGGTGTAGCCTGAAATCTAGAGTGTACAGGGCCCTCTGGGGCCTAAGTCAGCGTCACCTGCTAGCCGGTGCACCTTCTAATTGAAAGATAATGCTCTAGAGTAAGTTTGCCTCTCGAAGTTGGGAGGTCAGCGGCAGTCGGTAAAGTTGACAAACTCATAATCAACAAGAAACGAACCTCCGGTTCCAAAGTGCAAAATTTTGACGCAACTATAAAATCGCTATAAAGATGATGATGAACGCAGCCTGAAGTCTATTTTTAAACCTGTAAAATATCGTAGTAGAAGCAATGATAGGGTGTTACGGCCTGCTTACTCAGGAGTGAAGACTGAAAATAGTCTGAGGGATGATGCAATGCTCAATCGTATAGAACCTATATATAACCTTCAAACACGTTTATATAAACCCGTATATTTTGCTGAACAGGAAAATCTAATAATAGACTTGGTTTTCCTAACAATGTACTATAAGTACTTAATATCGAAGATACATTTACTTTAGGACTGACTTTGCCTACTTGGTGTTACTTTGCCCACCTTAAAACAATTTATGCCTGTCTAGTAAGAAGACTTTGTTTAATTTACATTTGTTTTTATCTTAATTGTGCAGAAATCTATTTTGGAACAGTATGTTGTTACAGGAATGCATTAAATTATTATTTTAACTAAACAGTTTATTTTGCAAATGGCGTAGCTGTGATATATCGGTGTATTTTTCTCATTATTAGAATTGCTAACAGGTGAAAGAGTCATGATTTTCCCAGTCCAGCTGCAATGAGGCCCCGGTTCGGTCGCGATCTCTTCACTTATAATTAACTTCAGTCATAAGACTCATTAGTCATAGCATATCATAAGTAAAATTTCAGCTTAATTAAACGCTGGAAAGTGGGCCAATTTATCTTTGCAACATTTTATTATTATAGGCACTATGACAGTGTGTTGATATCGTTCAACTTGCTGATTTGACTAAAACTGTGCATTTATAGTTTTTTCGAGAGCACGTTAATAACCTCTACGTAAGAAAAACCCTACAAGTTGAAGTTGAAGACACTAACATATTTTTTTCACTCGTCTGCTATTACTCAATACTAGAACATATCATGAAGAATTCGAAGAAGTACTTCCTTAACCCAGCGGCAGTGGGTCATGGTAATTCCCACTCCCATTTGACCTATATTACCCTCCACTACTGAAGTGTCGTGGCCTCTGGTTATCGTCCAAATTTTTGCTTGCTCAAAATTACATTGCCAAGGTATTCAAAGGTTCAATTTTAAATTAATTAGTATGCTAATTATTCAAATCTATTTAGAATGTAAAAAGTGAATGATCGAGACAGGACTTAAACCCACGAGTGGATCGATCTTTTTTTACCTTAGCCCCAAAATGGTTGTATCGCAGAATCAAAGAATCAATTTCGTTTATTCAGTTTAGGCACATAAAGAGCACATATGAACGTCAAAATTGTACAATTATGTCAAGAAATAGTTAAATTAATATTAAATTATATAAATAAATCATTTAAAAATGATTATTTCGCTGGTTCGGTAAGTTGTTTCTACTGAGAAGATACCAAGAAGCAAGAAACGCAGTAAACAAGATTATCGTTTTTTTTTTAGAAATGTGGATTTATTTAAAACAATTTTTTATGGTGCCAGCAGGCAAGAGATCCATGCATTTTTATCATTAAGGTATTCGTCTACCTTATAATATTCTTTTTTCACTAAACACTTCTTTACTTCTATTTTAAACTTATTTAGTGGCATGTCAACCAGATCCTGAGGAATTTTATTAAACATTTTTATACTATTGCCTACAAACGAATTATCAACCTTATGATGTCTGAGTTTTAGCACTACAGGTAATTTTTATTTCTGGTATTATAATTGTGTACATCAGAGTTTTTTTTTGGAGAGATATAGGTTCTTGCGCCCATATGAAACATTATCGTAAATGTATTGGAAAGCAACTGTTAAAATATTAGTATAGTATCAGTTATTATTATAATATCAGTTAATATATTATAGTCACGGCGTCTGAGGCTTTAGATTGCTTGTATCGCTCGTTCCTGTAATATGAAAATAGTCTCAATATCGGCAGCTGAGCCCCACAGAGTCAGACCATATGACACGAGTAAAGAGAAAGTATAGGAGAATTTCGAATGCCCAAAACGTGTCGTGTATAGGTCAGTGGTTAGAGCATTCCCCTTGTGAGGGACTGGTTTTGGGTGCAACTCCCGTCTTGAGAATTCAATTTTTCCGATCTAAATCGATATTCATACGAGGTAGGTAGGTAGGCTTTCAAAATTAATGCAGATGAAGGTCGTTTTATTTTTAGTATTTTTGAACTGTTTCTTTTTTCAGAACATAAAGCCAAATGTAAATATAACCACGCACTGAATACACGTTTAAGATCAAGTACACTTGTACCGGACATGTTTGTCTCTTTTGAGTGCTAAACGTCATATAACGATCAAGGTGGTTTAGTTACATGATAACACTCATCACCAAATAATCTTCTCGAATTGAAGTTATCTATATTGAAGTTTATTTTGTTCGTGTTCTGAGAAACTATTCGCAATGATGACTGCGTCCTTCTGATACCGTATCGCTCGCTTTTGCAGGACTAACCTAATATTTTAAAATAAAGATATGGTAGTTCTTTCGTTCATTCAGGAACTTCCTTACACAGACGTTGCAGGTTCTAGAATGACGTTCCAAATAACTAAGTATTAATAAATCAATCAATTAATCAAATCACAGTACACTGACCTACTGTTTCCTCGCTGGGCAGAAGAGTTGTTACAGGGTTTTGTTTTATTTATTTTAATGCATCTCATACATTACATTCGATAACAACCGTACATAGTGTTGTTTTCATAGTTATTTTTTACTTATGAACAGCCAAAACAAATATGCCATGCTTTTTTTTCATTAAACTTCTATACAAAACTTCTATGAAAATGTGACGTAACCATCTAACTTGGGTAGGTAAATGCACAGTTAATGGTTCGACTATTTGTACATAATAGGTACCTTTGAGCACTTATATGAGATTGCAATATTCAGTGGTGAGTGGTGAGTCAGCAAGCGCAATAAACAAAGAAATATTCACTCGTAAGTAACACTGTTTAGGATTGCGTTATATCATCATTTTGCGTAATTAGCACTCTGCTATTGTTGTTTCAATTCCGTCAAAATATTGACGAAATTATGTTGTTCAATTCGATTTTATTGAACCTAAGTGGACGATGCTGCAGTTATAATCGTTAATAAACTATGACTGGTCAAATTTTGACGAAATAATGTCGTTCCTAAGTGGGCGACGTTGTAGCTATTATATTATAACAATGATAAAACTAACGTATTCAGTTTTTGTTCAGTTGAGAAATAAATATACAAAAAGGTATAAATGACTTGTCAAACAAATGTTTATTTTGTGTAGAAAACACCGGTTATTGTATCCCCAAGGGCAAGCTACCGCTGGCTGGACCCTCTAACCCTGAGAGGGAAACCTGTGCCAGAGTCCCATCCACCAATCTGCAGATACCAGCTTGATGTCAGGTTCGCTTGGGTCCAGCTAATTTTGGTGGCCCTATACATTACACGGACACCTAGACTATAACTTACAAAAGCTCCCCACGGGCACCTGGACTATAACTTACAAAAGCTTCCCACGGGCCCCTGGACTATAAGCTTCATCGCAATTAGATGAACGGTGTAGGAGCGCAGAGGATAAAAAACAAAGGGACATTTCTTTCCATACAATAGATAGATGATAGAGAAATGGGCCAAGTTATCACTAGTGGTTTCTTATCTTTGAAGTATTCGATACTGTTAAGTACATATTACAATTTTAATAGATTTTCATCTTTTGTTCTGACTTCTTGTTTGAAGACGATTGCCATACTATATCGCACCTTCGGTGCAACAAAGTCGTAACAGCTCATTTTGTGATTTTACAGGAAAGCCCTTTTAAGTTTTTTTTCGGGTTTGACGTCTTATTACTGAATTACTATCTACAGTGGGTTATACTTATAATATTTTAATAAAATTATATTGTTTGTTTCTTTCGCTACAGTTTCATGAAATAATTTTATTTTTAATTACTAATATTATTTTTAAACGATTTGGCGTACTTAAGTCGATTTTGCTATTTTGGGTTATATTTTAATAAAATTATATTGTTTGTTTCTTTCGCTACAGTTTCATGAAATAATTTTATTTTCAATTACTAATATTATTTTTAAACGATCTGGCGTACTTAAGTCGATTTTGCTATTTTGGGTATTTATGACTTTGTTGCACCGAAGGTGCGATATATGCACTTATATACAAAATCAGGGATCGATAAATATCATAAATTTATGCAATCTTGGCATAAATTTAAGATTTTTTTTGTTCAAGCTGACAATACCACGCTTTAGTGAACTGTAGCTCCAGACTCGGGATAATATACCTATCCTTGCAGCCATACCTACATATCATACAGATCCCGTGACCTATAGGAACTTATTTCTGGGCTAAAAGTAGCGTATGTCCTTTTCCTGCTTCTACTCCACCTATGTGCAAAATGCCTGCTAAATCACTGAAGCAGTTTTTGTGAGATTGAATAATGAACAACTAAAATCATTCCTTTCTTTACATATATTGGTACCAGTTAGGATACTGATTACTTCCCCAGATTGTGCTGTGCCTCACTTCTTTTAAATGCGCTATATTGGATGACCTGGTATGTCATAAAATAAATTGCTCGACTAATAGTCTACAAAATGCTGATATATCAAACTCAATGTTTTCAAATACCAGTAGATACCTATTGCAAGAAAATGGGTTTTAAACAGTAGCACTGTATTTGTAAGCAGTTTCTTTATAAAATGGATACAAAGTTGGAGTGACAATAATAAAAACAAATGCTCAGTCTACAAATTATGTCGTTTATGCAAATTTGGCTGCATCGTGTCATCGTGGCGAGACACTGAGTGCTCTCTGTGCAGAGGTCACAGGAATCGATGCTCAATTAGCCGTGGGCGAGGGATTTAATATTGGCCATATTTAATCAGCTCTTGCAGTTTAAAAAAAATACCATTGAAGAAAGATTTCTTAAATTCCAAACATTGAATCGGTGAAAAATATTGAATCGGTGAATAATCAGCACGAAAAATGCATTAAAATTTAATTCAATTCCAATCATTGTAATACACTAGAGATGTCACATGTAGATTAAGGCTCGTATTATATTTCTATTCCATTGGATTCGGTATTGAATGGGATTTGACGTTATGACATGCGTTAACGACTGTCATATACATCAAATCCCATACATTCGTCATTCTATTGCATCAAACGCCGGCCAACGAATTGTCTGGGGCTGAATCTCGATTTTCACTGTCAGATTTGCTTTTCAATGACCAGCTGTCTTCAGTACTATGTACTAGTTATTAATCGAAATTCAGAATTAAGTATCAGTCTAGAATACGCTTAAAGGAAAGTTATCCTCCGAGCCTTTTCTCGAGTCAATTTGGGTCAGTGCAGTCTAAGTTCTGTGAAGCGACTACCATCTTGGCTGTTGGCGTTCAGTAGTTAAAATAAGTTGTCGTCTTTTTAAGGCGACTCGACTGTCAGTTAGCTGTTCGAATGGAAATTGGGAGCGATTGTTTAACGTGCTCTCCGAGGCACTATATCGAAGGTATGGAAAGTAGCTGTTAAAGTAAATGTATTTAAAGAGTGAGCCTTCAGCACGTACTAATATTCATTCAGTGCACACATGCGATTCAAAAGTACTTAGCAAGGTAACCAATTAATAATGACCTACGTCTGACATCTTTCTATTGACTCAACCGATCGAAATAATTTGCTATTAAATGACACTATCGCCTTGGCAACAACAACAGTTCATTGTAATTTGTTTAGCAGTTTCTTCGTGATGAAGTAACAAACTGTCGTGTTGAAGTTGCTGTTTGTAGGTTTCTTTTGTCATGAACAGCGATTATTACATAGCTAAGTGTTATGAGATGGTTTTAGGAAACGTTCAACTGTTTTGTAACTGATATACTTAGATGGCATCTATTAAAATATAAATATTATGTATTATAATACAAATACAAAGGCGTTTCCAAGGTTGGTCGTTCGATTTTCCGGACAAGAAAGAGGGATCCCTAATAAATGTAATTGTATATCTCTATCAGACTCACTCATGGTCAAAATAAATATCTCACATGTATATGTGTTACTCATACCTTACTGACACTACATTTTTATTTTACAAGAGGAATATTTTCGTCTTAAACTTTACTTTTTTTATCAACAAATTTGCATAGTTTATCAAATAGGCAAGGAAGTTCATAACTTACGTTACCTATGCCATTAATTCTCACTAATTAAATTATTTCTTTGCGTGTCACCTAACAATTAAACATATACAGCCTACCTAAACTATAACTACCTAAGTTCAATGCTCGGTCATGCATGACCCTGACTGACATCCTTGACCCACTGTAATAGTCTTATTGCTTGTATTTACTTTCAAGAATCAATACGGGCTCCATCAGGCATTATCTATTCTTTATCCTTTATACGTCAAAAGTTTGACATTATACGATCGTTGTGTGACTGAAATGAGACGACGACCATAACAATATTAACAATATGGAGTTATTTTTGTGGGTATAATGCGTCTTTTAATCCATTCATGTGAGGCTTTAAGATTAGGCGAATAGATCTTCGATTTTTCTACCCGACTGCCAAGAAGTGTTATGTTTTTCACGCGTATCTTGTATGTATGTCTGTATGTTTGTAATATTCTTTATTACCTCATATCTTCTGAACCACCGAACGGATTTCAATTATTCATATCTCAAATGGAAGGTATTTATTGCCCAAGTGTTCTTGGGTACATATAAACAAAAGCTATATGTTGGTTTTTTGGCGCCAAAATGTATGTGGTCCATAAAGAAAACGCACTCAAATTTATCAAATGGGGTTTCAAAATGGAGAAAATTATAAGACGATTATAACAATTTATATACGTCATAACAAAAAGCATAATTTTACCATTCAGGTTACTATTCAGGCGGTACCTATTTGAAAATCTCAAAATAGATGAAAATTAATGGGTACCGTCTGCCATAAAGCTGGTTTTGATCTTTTCAGCATCAGTCGGGTTCTTTAATTTTAATAATTTATTTTATTTATATTTTTTTTTTTTTTTTTTTTATTTATTTATTACCATTTTCACAAAACAATACAGATCAATTATAATAGCACAAAAAACCACTAAGGTTTATACCTGTGCTATTATCAGTTATCATTATTTAACATCATATCATCGAGATCATAATACCAATTAAACATTCGCCAATTGTGACTTATAAATTATAATTTTTAAGTAAAGTAATATTCAAAAACAAACAGGAATATGAATAAAAATCTCCTTCTACCTACAATGAGTCTAAAAAATATCTCTTGAGTTTAGATTTTACACCTGACATAGTATTACATTCTTGTATATTAGACGGTAGATTGTTGATTAACCTAGGGACAATATAGGCGGTAGTGCGCTCGCCATACACATTATTGGCACGCTGTGTGCGAAGCCGACTCCCGGAGACTGCCCGAGTGCGTACAGGGTGTTCAATGATTTTTCTTAAAGAGTTGTTAAAAAATTGTTCTTTTAGTAATGAAAATTTTACTTGCGTGTGTACTGGTAATGCGTTACAATGTTTGAAGAGACCGTTTTCGTTATCGTGAAATTGAGTTTTTATTTTTTGTGACACTATTGCTTTAAGTATTTTCACTTGCAGCTTATAGATGGCATCCAGATAGGTCTTATATGTACGACCATAGCTACTTAAGCCGTACTGTATGTATGATTCAGCTAGTGCATTATAAAGCATTATCTTCACTTTATAAGGAATTCGGTTCCTCAGAATCGTGATATTCGCCAGAAATTGCCTCAATTTATCACAAACCCGTTCAATATGGTGGCTCCAGTTAAACTTCTCATCTATCAGCAATCCGAGATACGTCTGAATTTTTACTGTATCTATTGACCGGCAGTTACAGCTCAGAGTACCGGCAGTGTGCAGACAGTCATGGTCATGAGATATTATATTTTGACAGGGTAAAGGACTGATGTACGGTGATTTAATTATCATTAATTTTGTCTTACTCGCGTTAATCACGAGGCCAGCATCGTGACACCACCTTGCAAGAGCATTCATGTCGTGTTGCAATCGTTCACCAGCTATTTGAGGGTTTCTATCAGCAATCACAAGGCAGGTGTCGTCCGCAAACTGATAGCATGTGCTGTTGGTAATACAATTGGGCATATCATTAACATAGGACAGGAAGTGCAGCGGTCCTAATACGGAGCCCTGGGCCGTGCCCTCCGTCATGGATATACGTTCGCTACAGATGTGGTCAATTTTTACAGAGGAGGAACGATTTTTCAAATAATCAGTACACCAAGTAAGCAAAGGGCCCCGCACTCCACAGTCATCCAGCCTGTCAATTAGCTGTCGATGCTCCAATGTGTCAAAAGCCCGGGAAAAATCAATGAAGAGAGCAAGAACGTGTTTTTTCTCATTTAAGTGCTTATTGACTTCGTCCGCAAAATTCGACAAAAGGGCCGCAGTGCCTTTACCAGACTGAAAGCCAAACTGGTTCGGGTTTATAACGTTATGTTTTTTGTAAAACGCATGTATTTGTTCACATACATATTTTTCGACTATTTTGTCAATAGATGAGAGCAATGTTATTGGACGATAATTTAAGTAATCGTTTCTTTTACCCTTTTTGTGGATGGGTCTTATGCAACCCATTTTTAAGTCATCCGGATACAAGCCACTTGCAATACTTCGATTAATTAAGTCGGCAATGGGGCCACATACTCTGTCGCCTATCATTTTAATGTCTGAAACCCTGATGCCGTCTGCACCTGGAGCCTTCCTGGAGTTAAGTTGTTTTATGGTTTTCAGAATGCTGCCAGGTGAAGCTTTTCGAAACAAGATACTTGAATTCAGGGGACTACGAGTAGCGTTCGAGTCTGATAGTGTTTTACTGCATTTGGGGATGATGTCTTTAACCGCTTTATCGAAACAGCTTACAAAGTTGTCGGCAATGTTTTTGGGAGACACTCCTTGCGCATCAAAAGCCTTAAGTATAGCCGTATCAATTGACAGTGTCACTCTTCCTAACATTTGATTAACAATTTGATATACCTTCTTAATGTTATTGAAATTATGGTATATAATATTTATTATAGTATATTGTATATAATATATTGTATATAATATTTATTTCTTTTATATTCTATGACTTTATGCACTTTGTTTCTAATTTTATTATATTCTAATTTTATTTTTGAGTTATTTAAATTATTTTTCCATTCAGAAAATAGTTTGTCTCTTTTATCACAAAGCCGTGCAACATCATCATCAAGCCAGGGTAAATAGAATTGTTTTGAATGGTTGCGAGTCATTTTACACGATTTATTACTACTTGCAACCGTTTTTGCATTATCAAAAGAACTATGGATAAATTTTAAAATATCATCAGGGGATACCATACTTTTAGTTTTTGTCCATTCAACATTTTTAAGTTCGGCATAAAAAGTCTCGTAGTTTATATTTATTTTTTTAGTAACATCCCGTACACACTCAGGATGCCCAGAGAATTCATCAACGCAGGCAAACAAAACACCTCGGTGGTCTGCCAGTACGACGTTGAGAGCCGCCGCGAACGGGTTCAATGTGGGGATACGTGCAAAAATGTGGTCAATGCATGATTTGGTGGTTAGATTATTTTTTGTTTCAATGCGAGTGTAGTCTGTTATTCCACACATTAATCCGCGTTCGCTAAGCACTCCCAAGTATGCATCTTTGTATGACGAAATAGCTTTGAGGTTAATGTTCGTATCACCAATGAGGAGAAGGTGCCGATTTGAATCAAATTTAGTGATGTGATTACCTAGTTCTTTTACAAACAGATTTTTACATGTAGACGGAGGCCTATAAACTGCGCACACAACTACGTCTCGATGTGAGTCAAATTTTAGGATACCTGTGAGATTTTCAAAGGTTCTTGTTTTAGTTTCCATTAAAGTAAACTTAATATGGTTTCGTACGTAAACAATAATACCGCCACCTTTTTGTTTACTTCTGAGTTGTGAGTACAATCTATATCCTGGTAAATTATATAAGTGAACAATTTTTTGTGAGATACCTACTTCTGTTAGGATTATAAGGTCAAGTGGATAATCACAGTTATGAATAGTTTGTTGCAATTTAGTAGTTTTTTATAAGAGATCTAATGTTATATACATTTGTCATTCTATTCTCGTTCTATTCTACCAAACGTCGGCCAACGTAATGCCACTTCTAGAGGGGCAGTCCGCCTAATCTTCGTGAATTGAAAGTAAATACCAAAGAGAGTACACACGCGATATCTATACATAATGGCTTGTATTATGATCGTTTCCGTATATCGAGCCGCACATACTTAGGGAATGTGGTGTGTACAAACGGCCATGTTTTCACCGTTTTTGTTCAACAATCGCATGAAAAATAACAAACAAATTGGATTTGCTTGGAGTTTGAAAAACTCGCTTGATGATACTTATGATTAAATTATCAATCAAGCCTATAAAAACAAGAAGGGATAGGTAGAGGCATATCCACATCATAAATTAAGCGAGCCCTGGTTATATGTTTCGTTTTTTCATTTGCAACACTGGGTTTCCCCTTCTGGGAGAGTATAGTAGTTTTTCTTTCATTTTTCACACCTGAGGTGGGTAAGTGGAAACCATTTGCCACCTATTCAACCTCCTGACTACCCCACTTAGAAGGAAGGAGATAAGTTTATTTTCACTCTTCCCACCCAAGACAATTCAAATTCTATGGTTGTAACATTAATATACATGTTATTTTAGTCATTGATTTTAGTCATTGATTTTAGTCATAGTGAAATTAATTAGAACACTTTTTTGTACAATCAAACTAATATTTCATGACTTATATTTGATACATATACAAGCTGATTTTATAGTCATTTTATAGTCGTTTTGTAGTGAAAGATATTGGGGACAGTTTGGAACTATTAATTGGGCGAAAAAAAGAAAACTATTACAGGTGTGCGGAATGTCTGGGCACGTACAAAACGACTATCAAATTAGCCGGTAAATATACATCACTTGATACGAGTTCAGCTATTGACCTTGATACAGTGTGTTATCTCACTTATCTCCAACTTTGTGGTAGGATAAGAAACGAAACATTGTGTGTAAACAAGTCCGCTGGACTTGGTACCCGATTAAGAGGACAAAGAGTACGAGTATCACTTTGTCACGAATACAAGTGTTTGTCGAGATTGTGACTAATTGGTGATGATATGAACAGCTGTGTGAACTCGCATCACAGGCTAGAAACCACATATCATAACGATATTAGAGATTAGAAAGACAAGATGGATTTTGAGACCGGTCATGGCTGGTTTACCACTAGTGACCGAAATTCATTTGATCATTTGACGTGTGACACATTAGGCTATTCTACTACTGATCGAATGAACAATTGACCAAAAGAGTTTTTATCGAATAAACATTTGGTATTTTTACTACTGATCAAATGAACATTTGGTTGAGAAATCTATTCATCGAGAAACATATTTCTCGTGGACACCGCGCGCCCCGACACGGAGGGGTTTAGGCTTCTTGTGCTAACGCAAGAATAAATTCCGTGTTTTTCGACCAAACGTTCATTCGATCAGTAGTAAAAATACCAAATGTTTGTTCGATACAAAAACTCTTTTGTTCAATTGTTCATTCGATCAGTAGTAGAATGGCCTAATGTTTATCGGTCACACGTCGAATGATCAAATGAATTTCGATCACTAGTGGTAAACGCGGTCATGGCTTTAAGACTATCAGTACTCCTAGCACGAAAAGCTAATGTAGTCGTATCGTAAACGTATTGAGAGAACGGAGCACTGCAATTGGCCGGCTTCACACACACAGGTTTACAGTAGGCACGCGTCCAATCGCAATGCTCCATTCTCCCATAACGTTTACAGTACGATTACTATAGTTATTCGTGCTAGGGGTACTGTTCAACTGTAAGACTTGTTCAATCGAGCATTCATCTCGATTGAATCTTGTACTTTGCTACGCTACGCTCACGTACGGCTCTATACTTATATCTTGTATTTATGATACAATCCCGAGAGGAATGTCTCGTCTATCAATCACAGAAGTCAATTTTCTTAAGAATTTTTGTTACTTTCTTCAACATTGAAGATCAAGGAGATCTATGAATCCTTGCAAGACCAGTATCGCGCGTTTCAACTTCAGAAGTAATGAGAGGAAAAGCATAAAAAATCGAAAAGGACCTTAAAAGTTATCTGTCCTTCTACGGCCATTAATTTCTAACTAACTTTTAACTCAATCTGTTTAGTATTTTCACGACAGACACAAACAGAGGTTTTTCGCATTTATATGGATTCATTCCGTGAGAAGGCACTTAGCTACGCAGTTTTATACCGACATAAACAAAGTAGGTGCTAATTGAGTGATGGATAGCTAGCTTTAACACATCAATAATGGACAAAAATACACACAAATATGTCATTAGGCTCACTCGGCCATCAAGTTACCCCCGAGGCCCCTTTGTCCCCTACCCGAACATTCTACCCTTTACTAATGATGGAAAACCAAATAATATTCGTATTGTATTCACGCCTCTTTAACAGTTCTAACGTCATAAATTTAAGTTTGATAATAATTCTGATTGTTTTATTGTATCTTCGCGTTATATAGAGTGCTATCAGAGCCTCATACACTTAAATACACAATATTTGAGGAGCTCGTGACTAAGTGGTAAACGAGTAATTTACGACATTGTTAAGCAATCCTAGGTTGGTCAGATTTAGGATCGGTGGCCAATCTTAACGCAATGTGAGTTCTTCGTTCAGTCGTCCTGTTGCCATACGAACATGATTCTGTGGCTGCAGGAGGTAAGAAACGACGGTATTTCCATCCAATTGAGCAGTCCGACTAGGTAAGTACCTCCGCCTTACAGAATACCGCGGCCACAATAACCTCGTGTTGTGTTCCCGGTGGTGAGTGGGGTAGCCAGAGCTCACTGGAGAGTTTTTGAGCTGTCAGTGGGAAGACCAAAAGCTATTCCTGCTTTGTCTTCTACACTGACGGCACAGAAACTCTCTGTGTTGGCAGCACGAGTGTGACTCCACTGGTGATGCACGCGTCCATTGGCCATAGTAATCACTTTCCATCAAGTGGACCGTGTGCTCGTCTGCCACCCCAGTGGTATTAAAAAAATCCGTTCGATGAGTTGTGAAATGATTCAGATTGTAATTATACCTAAATGCACAATTAACCTTAAAAGAGCTATATTTACCTGGTAATGTTATCTAAAGATTATTTAAATATATATGAGACTTACTAACAAAGTAAAAGATCACAGAACTTTGTACAATATTTCCGTGATAATGAACTTCTAAACTAATATTTAAATTCAGGATTGATCTGCTCATGTTCATATGACTGCTTGACTTTTAGAGATATTTTATTTGGACAGATGTACACATAAATAGACACATCATCATAATCCATCCAGTAGCACACATAGTTTAAACTTAACAAACAAGCAACACAAAAACCTGACCTCAGGCTCTAATATAAGGTCCGCTTGTTCTTTAGATGATGCGTTGGCTTGTACGCAACTGCCATCTGAACTCCTAACCCTGAGAGATAAGTTTACGTCAGAGCCTCGGCCGTTGTTTAATGGGTGCACGTACTTGCAGTCAGGTTGGCTTGGGCCTCAAGGCTGATGGTACAGTCCATAATCTTATGTAGATAAGGTAAGATAAGATACCCAATAAAAAACTGAAAACAAAAGATTTCTTCTACCTTTGGAGATCAACTACCTTATCACAGGAAGATATAGAATGAGAGTAATTTATTTTATCACGAAAGTAGTGACCCTACGGATAAAACTTGTCTAGACACAGATGTAGATGATGCGATAGTTTCTATAATACCCCTCCCTCCCCACCTCCATACTATCACATTCCACGAACCTCTGAAAAATAGTCATTTCATGTCATTTGAGGTCTATTGTCTATTGTTCCGAATCTCATTCTTGGTTTTCAACTTTATCTGTTTTATTTGTCAAACCATTTTTTATTTTATTTTTAGTAACTATTGATAAGCCTAATTGTTATCACTATACAATAATAAAATTGATTTTAAATCGACTTCACATTTATTTCTCATTTTCACGTAATGGTCCAATATTTGGTCATTAGACAAACACTAGTATTTATAAGTAGAAATACAAAATTAGTGTAATGAATGAGGTACTAAATTACCCTGCAAGGTAGACAAAAAGTTGTGTGAATACATGATACTGTTGGCAGCCTTCATTCAGTGCACGGAAAATTCAACCTAATAGACGTGAATTATACAGAAAAGGCAAGAGGCATACCAAAGACATAAGGCACAATCGTAGCAAAATCGTAGCGGCACCATTTTGCATGCGATCGCGCTCGCTTTTTCTGTATAAGGTGACCCCAGAAATATATAAAGGCTTTCTGAATTTCTTGAAGGTGACCAAACATCTTAGTCGATAGTGCATTCGTTATAATTATCTTGACTCTAAAGATGGCAGGAACATATTACGTGTATTTACGACTATCACATCGCATTTTTTTTTACATGCGGAAATCCCCACGGATACCCTCCTTCGGAGCCGAAGGGGGAGGTTATGACGGACTCGAACCGACTAAACCGCACGCCGTCTGTGGGTCGGTGTGCTAGGCCGAAGGTGAGGTTGTCTCGTGATATATACCTCGCACCCCGGCTGACCCAGGGCCATTCCTCTCGGTCTGGCCCTCCTCACTATCACATCGCATATGAAATTGAATAAGTCTTACCTTGGGGTGCAACAATAAATTGTTCGCTAGTCAACGCCACCAGCTCGCTAACTAGCTGCCGAGCCTCGCTCGCCTCGGTCAGAAGGCACACTTGGTCTAAGTCTATATCTTCGATAAGGATGCCTTTGTTCACCGAGTCGTATATGAAGCCTAGCTGTCGGCTGCAACAAATGGAAACGAAATTTGAATGTGCTATTCAAAGATAGCAGAGTTAGACATAACAAGGCTATTGTTAATTCAAGATTTATTCAACAATGTGGGTCTGGTGAATGTGTTTTTAATAACTGAGTGAGGATAAGAGTCAACCGGGGACGTATCACACTTTGACTTAACAACGTCACAGAGTTAGTTGTATAAAAATGTTGTGCTTTGGAGCCTGGGGTCCTACAGTCTCTTACACTCTTCGTTATTATAGTTTAAATCCTGGCAATTGGCTTACCGGCGCGAACTCAATCTTCAATCAAATTCCCTATGGCAGTCCACTGCTGGACGTCCCCCAAAGATGAGAGGCATCGGCCTACTGCTTCCACACTGGCCAGACGGGTTGGTTTATTTTGAGTTTGTCTTTTCTCCCAAGGATATTGTCGGCGTATTTTTTCATTAGTCGTCTCTTACAACACCCTTTGGATTAGATGGGTTGGTGACAGAAAAAGAATATAAGTTATTCTTTCCCTCCCTGGGTCAGCCGGAGTGCGAGGGATATGTCGCGAGACAACCTCACCTTCGGCCTAGCACATCGAACCACAGACGGCGTGCGGTTTAGACGGTTCGAGTACGACATAACCTCCCCTCCGGAGGGGGGGGGGGGGGGGTTATCTGTAGGGATTTCCCGCACGTAATAAAGTTATTCTTTCTCCGTCACCACATGGATAGGTACCCAATTCTTCTTTCTGATCTTAGTTGGAAGGATTGAAAAGATTTGAAACTGAATAGAGTCCCAGTCCTGGATGCTAAGAACCGACGCAACTATTGTCACTCTTTTACCATTCTTAATTTAATAAATGCAGCTAAATATTTTTTTTTACCAGCAGGAAATACCCAATTATAGTCTACCGACATACCAGTAGGTACATTAAGACTGAATACTAATAGCGCGTGCATATTAACATTTACCGAGCCTAATTTACAGTAAAACAAACCAGTGATCTTGAAAACTATCGGTGATTAAAGTCTGCATACAAATTAAAACAATTTTCGTCAATTTATAATTAAGCGGTTATTGATTGTGTGTCCAACACGACATCTCAGTCGGAAGCGAATTGAAAACAGAACTCATTACTTTGTATGCCTTGTAAAGCATTTTTTTTTACTTTTATTTAAATCCGGTAGAATCAAAATCCAAACCAGGTCTTGAATCCTGCGACCAGACGCTTTCTAAGCGGAATTCTTATTGAAATTTATGAAAAACTTATTAAGTTTTCTTTATAATTATCACTACTGTAGATATGAGGGTTCTAGGTCTGGGCCCCAGATCTAGAAACCAGGACTCTAGACTAAAGTTTTACCAGATTGAGTTGTCTTTCAGGAAAAATGTTGTTGTCACAAGAAATGTTGTTTTTAATTCATGAGTTGTTGTGACTAACTAATCTAAAAGTATAAAGTTAATAGAGATACGCATTTCGTTTTACGTTACAATAAAATTATAACATCTGCTATTACTTAAATATGACATCTTCTCTTAGCATATGTAACCAGCAAAAAAGACTTTTGACATGAGTGATGCGAACGACATATAACCAAAATGAATCAGATTGGATAAAAGACTCATGAGACAAAGTCTACCGTGCCATTAAACGAGGGGTAATACAGTTTTATCTAATTATGGATATTAAAAAGAATCTGCAAGCGCAAGTATATTTTTAGAATTAGCTCAGACAGCGACGGGACGGGATGCAAAATATTGAAACCAATTTCATAGAAGTTTTAAGAATTTTGGTCATATACATTTTTAATAGGTTTAGAGGTTTGTCTATATGAGACGCCACAAATATCTCCGCGATTTTTTATACAACTTAAGTGTCAGACAAGCACACGGCCAACCTGATAGGAAGCGGTTACCGTGGCATATGGACGTGTGCGAAGAGGGGCTTCATATTCGAGCTGCCGATCTTGTAGTAACCTTCTAAAGCACTTCTTGAAGAATCTCTGGGGTAAGACTAAACTCACCTAAAGCCGATTCCTCACAAAAAAAGCGAAAATAAATCAAAGACGAGACTGTATAGCAAGACGACATTGGCATTCCCATCCCTGTGATATCTTGGCTAAGTACCCGTACTTACGACTTCAAAGATTGGACCTCATCTACAAGGTTCTGTATTCGTGGTTAGATTGATTTAACAATTCAATTTAACCACGGATACAGAACCGGTAGGGTTCTGTTCTAACTACGAATACAAGTCCATCTATAAAGGGAGTCTACATAGGTCATACGGGTGTTTTTGTGATATCAAAGGGTATCTTCGTCGAGTACGTGAACCACCGAATTTATTTAATCTAATCTCATAATTGTAATGGAAGGAACGAGACCTTTGCTTACATTATACGATTGTGTTTTCAATTATAAACAATTAACATGGCTATTAGTGATCTATTACAATAACATTAGTGCTATCTTTACACAGTTTAATTTATCATTCAAAACGTTTCGCTACTGATATTATTCTTATAGGTGTCAAAGTGCAGAATGTTATTAATTGTGATGCTGTTATGAATGTGTAAACGATGATTTTAGGAATATAGTCGCATTATAAATTTGGCGCTCGTGGCCAGGTGCACTAGCTGTTCGGTAAGCGATCAGTGGGTCTAGCTAGACACGATTGCCATTTGGATGGGTGACCGTGACCGCTTAGTGCGCGCTTCCGTGCTTCGGAGGGCAGGTTCAAAGTCGGCTGTCAATAGTCAAGATAGAGGCCTATATGGACGATCTCAACAACTCTTTTAGTGGTTAGGCACTAAGCACAACTCAGGTTAGCAGGTAACATGCCAGTTGCTCCCAATAGGTATAGCGGCAAAAAATACTTCATAATAAGCAGACTCCGACGTGGAGGTCACGGATGTAACCGAGCGAAACAAACGCAATGACGATAATGATTCGCATAATAACTAATAATAAGTCTGGCGTCAGCATCTCTAATGTCATTAAAAATAATTTATTTTTATACAAGTTTTAATAGAGTTATCCAATAAATATCAGTGTTTGTTTGTTTGTTCGTATTTTATGCGGTGCCGGGTTTGAGTTAGTTATAAATTTAGTTGTGTGTGATCTCTATTGAATGAAGCATCTGTTTATTGTACAAGGCTACCCTCGCTCTAAGGCGGCTGCATTCTGTTTCATGTAGAATTTAGGATGTTACTAATACCTGTGCTAATACGCAATAGTACATTACTACCGCGGCCACCAATTGTAGTGTTGCCGGACGATCGTGAAGTATGCGGGCCGAGGCGCAGCCGAGGCACGCATTACGGAGTCCGGCAACGCTCAGTTGTGGCCAAGGCTTGTATAGTGCTTTTCTCAAACAATGCGCGGAAATTAAAACTAAGTAGTATCTAGGCAGAATTTTTTAGTTACCTACTTTTCAAAACCAATGACGAACAACGAACAACAGTAATTTTTCACGCGGCGAAATGTTCATTGGTTTTTTATTTTTCTTAATAAACAGCATTCTATTTGCAAGCCAGTTCTATATTTAAATAACGCCTTGGATAAGTTACCTCCTTGGTTGCCACAGTTCGGAGTAAAAGTTGGTTCCATTTTTAAATTACACGACAGATATGAGTTTACATAGTAATTTATTTGGCCGCTAAAACACGACAGATATGGATTTTCATACAACTTTATCTGGCCGCTGCTCACATGTACAGCAATTTCGATTTATCTCGAAGAAGGTTGTCAAAATAATGTTCACATTTCCAAGCATGTTTGAGAAAATACATAAATTCATAAACGTTCATTTACAAGCATTTTAGTTAAAGTATGTCTTGCTTGAAATCTACTATCTTATATACTTGATATTGTGTCAAGTGTATAAAGTCTAATAGTTACTTTTAATAGTTCGAGAAAAATAACTCAATTAAGGGGCGAACCTAGAAAAAATTCTAAGTAGCAATTATCTTTCAGAATTTTGAGTGAGGTCACTGCAATATAAATTAAGTTTTGCGTGCTATTCGGTTCGTTGCGTTCTCAGCCATCTTGAATTTAAGGCTAAATTATTATTTATTGAATTATTCGTTTATTTTTATTCTTACACGAAAATGATAACTACCATTTAGAATTAAATTCCTACAATTTTGAAACTCGTATTTTTTTCTTAGGATCGATTCTTTTCATTTTATGTCACAAAAGGTGGCAAAATTTTGTTCAATTTTTTTGACGTAGGGGAAATTCTTATAAGCTATTTGGGAATTCGTTAAGGGAGGTCACTGGCAATCTACTTATATCTAGATTTGCATGGTATTCGGTTTGTTGCGTTCTCCGCAATCTTGATTTAAAGAGCAAATTTTTATTTGCTAAATAATTCGTTTATTATTAATTTTACACGAAAAAAGACTATATTAAAGTTGTTTAAGATACAATTTCTTACATTTTGGTGTTCATATTTTTTGCATATACTTAATCGATATTTTTCGATTTATTTAGAAATTCAGGCTTCAATTCAAGATGGCGGAGAACGCATCGAACCGAATACCTACAACGCAAATCTGAATTTATATTGCAGTTACCTCCCTCAAAGAAATCTGAAAGAAAATTACTACATGGATTTTTTTCAATGTCAAATCTTTATCTTTCTTGGGGTGACACAGGCAGGTTTACAGAAGAAACTGCCATTTGAACACCGAGAGGAGAGCCTGCAATAAAAGCTATGGGGTTGGATTTGGCCCAGATTGTCTTGATGTGACCCCACACACTCCAGAAATATGAATATCAAAATAATTGCTTTGGTTTACTTTATTCTTAGCTTTTGCCTATTTACGTTCATAATTTTGTAATATTTCACGGTTACGGTACGTATTACGACTATAAATCAAAGAATCAAAGTTGTAGAATGTTTGTAGAAAGCCTCCGTGGCGTGGCGGTAGTGAACGCGGCCGCTACGCAGGAGGCGCGGGTTCGATCCCCGCTCAGTGCAAATATTTGTATGCATGAATATGTATATTTGCATTGGTCTGGGTGTTTCTATGTATAATATGTATGTATTTACAAAAAAAAATGCGTATCTAAGTATGTTTATCCGCATTCTAGATTCCATAACACAAGCTAGTTAAGCTATGCTTACCATGGGTCTAGATAGCGTTGTGTGAAATGTTGTGGGATATTTATTATTATTTATTAAATTTGCAACAAAACTGCTTTCATACATTTTCTGTGCGATAAATAGTTTGCTTGATATAGCATAAAAACCAGTTGCACCCGTTAAAGAAGCGGTCACGGAACCAAAGATACAACCCCAAAACCTTGAATTTAATTTTACAGTAACCTCTTTTAGACGGCCAAAAACAAAAATTGGCGTCCGTAGACTTAATTCACTTTGGCTAATTTGCGTTCTCGGACTATTTCACGCGAAGCCTAAAATTACTTCAAAGGGCGAATCAAAATGTGACATCTCACAGGTTTAATCAACATCATCTTTTATTCGTATACTGACAGGCGTTGATCAACAAATTCTAACGCCTTAAGCCGCAGCCACAGGCCACAATTGTCGACATTGGAGAGGTGAATTACGTTAAGATCCCGGTAGCAACCGCCGGAGGCCCGGAGGTCATTGGATATTTAACATTGCTTCGCAAAGAGTGAAGAATGATGATGTCTATCAAGACGTTTATCTACACTAGCGTTGAGTAATTAAAAGTTATTGTAGATTCTTATATTATATGTACGCATGTTCTCATTTTATTGCAATCTAGCCTGAGCTCGCTGCTCCACCCACGTGCAATAGGTAGGTACATATAAACTATGACATAACATAGATATTAATTAAGAAATTAAAAAAAAAATACAGTATAACAAGTCACAGACGGCTCAATACGAAAAATCTAGAATCTAACTAAACATATTTATTTATTTTATTTAATTCTTTATTGTACACACATTATACAGAGATCATTTATAAAAAAAAAGCATTAATGGAACATGTACAAAGGCGAGCTTAACTCATAATGAGTTTTCTCCCAGCAAACCTTTGAGGTGCAGAGAAGAATATGGTAATGAAGGGGGATGTGAAGTGTACAAAAAAAAAAGAAAAAGAAATCAGATAGAAACAAAAAGGCGTACCTAACCAGGTACATTATACCCATATACATACATACATAGCATACATATTATATTCATACATACACATACATATACACACATACATATACAATATAAATACATAAATATATAGATGTATACAGACTACATTATTGTGACAGGAAATGTTCCCTAGTTCTTCTCCTGAAGATGTCAAGAGTATTACTACCGCGAATGGAGTGAGGTAGTGAGTTCCAAAGCCGTACAGCTTGTACCGTAAAGGATCGATCATAGCAGCTAGATGTGTGTGCAGGTGTGCGAAGCAGAAGAGAGGAAGAAAGACGACAGGATTTACCCCTGGGTACAAGATAATCAAAGCGTTCCCGCAAATAAGTTGGAGCATTAGGATTGTGAAGAACAGAGTAGAGAAGAGTTAGAATGTGAAGGTTACGGCGCTGCCGAATAGGGAGCCAGTTCAGTGCTTTGCGATGTTCCGTGACATGGTCGTATTTTCGAAGGCCAAACACAAAACGGATTCCCAAATTCTGCAGGCGCTCAAGTTTGTTAAGCAGTTCCTCCGATGCATCGAGAAAGCAGACATCAGCATAGTCTAACAGAGAGAGTAGAAGAGATCGTGCAAGAGTAACTTTAGTCTGAAAAGGTAGGAGTTTCTGGAGACGTTTGAGAGATTGAACTAGGTATATGTTCCAGAGAACGGATGAATATATAAGTAGGTATAGTACTTATTGGCTTGTAAACACATATTATAAATACGACTATACCATTGCAAAAAGAAACATTCAGGAATATACATATTTTTATTAAAAGGAAATAGAATCCACAATAACCAATCAAAGTAGGGTTATGAAAAAAGGTTAATTTCGAAAAAAAACCTCATGCATAAGTGGACAAAAAATATTTTTCTACAAACTTGAGTAGACAAAAATAGCCTGATAACAAAGATAAGCGATCTTATTGAAAATATTGTTATCTAGCGAGTGTAATCATGACATCGGCCGTGTTACATAAGGTTATGTTATTAACTTTTATTATATACATTTTAGGGCCGGCCATATCCACCGAAGGACCTATGGGCGCTGAAGCAAACGAGTCCTAGAAAGGAGACCGCGGATTTGTAAACAGAAGGTGGGACGCCCGCGCACCCCAGTAGATAGATGAACGAACTGAAAAGGCTGGGAAAGACTAGATGCGTAAGGCGGAGGATCTGGTGCTACGGCACAAATTGAGAGAGGCCTATGTAAAATGGTGGTATTACTCCGCAAATACGAAAATTTTCTACGGATGTCTTACGTCACTTTGAACGGGTGTGCACCTTTCTTTACCTTCCGTCACTTTCCACTATTCCGTAATAGGGTTACCTGAAATTACCTTAACCGAGGAGATAGCATCGGACTATTGCACAGGCAAAGCCTCAGCTGTGTTTAGCACGTGACGTGATTCGACGTAGACACTAGTTGCACCCATTCATTTTACCATTTTTAAGATAAACAGTACTAAAAAACAACTTGACAACAATACCTCCTATCTTATCTTTCAAACTGGAACCAACCATACACATTGACAATACTTCATTGAAATTTATTTGACAGTTTTGTAGATTATCGTGTACGACACAGAGGCATGTGGTTTTTATATTGTTAAGATATAGGCAGATAGTGTTCACTGTGCCGGGTATATGTTCATAACAACCTGTCCGTCGAAGTGCGAATACCGTGACGAACGAAGGTGTTATCTTATCAGTTTGGCACGTGGTGGCTGCCTGGCGCTGCCCGTGCAAGACCATTGACTTTGAACAATATTCTATTGTACTGAGGGTATTTAGCACGAGTAATCATCATCATGATCATATATAGCCATCACAGTCCACTACTGAACATAGGCATCTCCCATAGACTTCCAGAATGATCGATCTTAACACGTGTGGTCAATATTAAATTCAGAGTTAACACCAATACTACGAGCAAGAGTTTCGCTCGAGAAAATTGCTTATTTCAACTCCTTACTGGTGAAATTACCATACATTTATTACTAGTGAATTCCTAATAAAAATGATGTTGTTCCTTCTTTGAAACAACAACACCAACACGCCTCCGCTCCGGTAGGATCCTTTACCCATTAGATTGAATAATTAGAGCCATGATTTTCTTAGCATGATTGGGTCAACTGGATCACAGTTGTATGTAGCAGTATGCTTGGCGTATAACGGGGTGCGACAGTACCTCAGACCTGAGTTTCCCCTTCCTATTTATTTTTCCATTTCACTTTTCTCCTTGCTTTACCGAAACAGCAAAACGTCAACATCAGCTCTAATGCCGCTAGCGCAAGTTAGGTGGTGGTCGTACCTATAATAAATAGGTAAAATATCTGTCTAAAAACATTATTAGGAATTTGAGCGTGAGATATTGCACTAGCTGGCTACGTATCTACGATCGTACGAGCAAACGATGCGTATTTTTTCGCACGACGAAATCAACCATTTTTCTCAAGTGTTCAGCTTAGCACCAAATTAAGATATTATATAATTTTATCTATTTAAACATAACAACGATAGCCAGTTACCATTGTTGTTTGTTATCATATTCCCAAGGTTAAAAATTGGAGAAGTAGTACACAGCTATAAAATCTGTAAGCGCACAATTGAATCACCCAACGTGCTCGAACATGTGACTTCATTCCGCTCGCTCTCCTAGCATTGTAATGTTGCATAACACGTACTATATGTATGTAAAAATAGGTTTAGGTAATATAAATAACATTGAAACTTTGGCGTTGATACGATAATAAAATACTTTTACAGGAATCAACGTTATCTTCAAAAAGTCTATGAGTGGCTCATGGCATGGCCAAGTTGTAACTGAGTACGTTAGGTTAAGACATTGCGTGGTTTTCCTAAGCGACTACAACATGGGGTACTTCAAGAAGGGCATTCGCAGGTTTCTACAGGGTCGGCAGCAAGATTGTGATGCCCCTGGTGTTGCGTCCATAGACCACGGTAACCACTTCTCGTCAGGTGGGCCGTGTGTTTGTCTGCCACCTAAGAGGAATGAAAAAGAAACTAGCCAGGTCGGTGTTAGAATGAGTAACCATTCTTATGACATTGAGACCCCTGCCTCGGAAATAACGTTCAGCGTCGGTCCCAGTTGCCATACGAACATCTATGACGGCCCTAAGTCCGACAACTGCGACACATGCTGTAAGAACGTTTCGAACGATCGAACGAATTCGACAGCTGAATCCGCGGTGAGATTTCAATATAGTGACATAATATAGTGAAATATAGTGACGTCACGTTGTCGAGCATATAAACATAAATCACTGTTGACTTGTGCTCGACAACGTGACGTCACTAGATTTAGATCATGCGGAATTAAAATCTCACCGCAGCTCAGATTCAGCAGGCACATGCAGCATGTGCCTGCAGCTTGTGCCTGCTGGCCTAACTACAGAATTTCGATGTCGCCTGTGTGTTACGGAGGTCAGATGGCATGGCAATCCCTCCACGAAAAATATAATATCGAAGTCCAACCGCTTCGTAGTTAGCCTGGAAAGCACCATAATATACTCGTAAATTGCAGTTGGGAAAACTGTACGAAGCCAATAAGGGTCAGCTAGAATTATATAAAATGAGTTTAGAGGGAATCGTACACAATATCGTTAGATTTTATTTAATAACTAATAGCTAATAGCTAATTCCCGCAACTTCATGTATTAGTTTTTTTTTAAAGTAGGCCTAACGCAAAAGCTGCTTTTTGTATTGACAGAGCGTTTGCTTCACTACACTCCAACTTTATTATAGCCACATTATTTTAATGGTTTCATCATTATTTCTTCCACCAACAATCCTAAATATTGCTTCTTATTTTGTGGCTTTTTAAGATAGGGCTGGAAATATCCTGAACGGCTGGAGTTATTCTAGGGCGAGCTGGAGATATTCTAAGGAGGGCTGGAGATATTCTAGAGCGAGATATTCTAAGTAGGCCTAGATATATTTTATGATATTTACTACTAGATTTTATGGCAAAATAACTTTACTTCTTAGGTAGTGCCCCCGTGATGGTGAGCAGTTCCTGTTACTTGTTAGGTACATCAATGAACACGATGTAGGTATCATCAAGTGGTATCAGATATATTCTGAAGCTTTTAATGTATTTTCTCCCACCTATCATGTAATGAGTAATAGTAGGTACGACGTCTTTGTCTCACAATTGATTGCTCCACAAACATCTTTTCCAAGTGTAATTTGACTATCTAATCGGAACACTTGATTAATTGTTCCCTATAATCTTAATTGTGACTACTTATCACCAATCACGTGCCTAAACAACATTACTTTAATTCTGAAAATATATTCAGATCGCTTAGTCATATAAAATATCCAGGTGGATATTTTAAATTAATCTAGTATTATGTCTAAAAGTCTTGGTGAATGGCTTTTTATGCATTAGAAAGATATTTTTTCTTCGCTTTTATTTATATTCTTTTGAATTTAAATTCGAAAAATATCCAAATCCATTTAATTTGAAAAAATTAATCGGTCTAGGCGGGGTTTGAACCCGCGATCTTTGCCTTACAGTGGCAATGATCGCCGGTTTGACTACTAAGCTACCAGACCTTTTTACCAAACTTTTTCTTTAGCATGAAAAATGCTTTAATATTTAATTCAAATCAAAAAATATCATTTATCAGGCCTAATTCTTGATAAAACTAACAAAAAGTGATACAAAGTACTATCAGCACAAAAAGTTTGAGATGTAACATTTTTTTATCATAAATTAACTTGGATAATTTTATTGATATTATAAGAAAATATTCAGAAATTGGTCCCAAGTACGACTTAACACGATGATTTGTCCTGTATCTCAATTTTGAACTTTTATAACCTTACTATATTCAAGTACTTTCGTAAAAAATAAACGATTATAAAAATTAAAAAGTTTACGCTCCATTATTTAATGAAAGCCTTGAATAAAGGTTGCCACTGTTACAGTCGTCTAATAAAAGAATGGTCCGAATGTCAAATGTTTGTACAAACAATATCTGTCCTCGCCACTACAGGTGTCCAGTATCACGCTAATCGGATAATGGAAAGCGGATAAAAAATCGATTAACTTCGAGTACTTTGCTTACATTATGCTTAAACTGATGAGAGGGTTCAGAGAAATGTACGCACGGACAAGGAGATAAGTATACAGTTTTACTTGTGAGGTGTATGTGTGTATACTTATACTTATCCCTAACGCCATGTGTATGTATATGTCCTACTAATAATATCATAAGATTCATAAGTGTGAAATTTTGTAAGGATCAGTTATACAAACACTGAGCTGAACGCATTTAGGTAGATAGAATTCGGCATAGAGATAGTCTTCTTAGCGATAGTTTAACGCAAGGACAGAGATAGTGAATCTGCTATATATGCCACATAGGTCTCTGGTTTGTCTCGGGAACGTAATCAGTATTTCACAAGCGGAACCGCGGGTATCGACTGGTAATATATAGTCACGGTGATAGTGCAATTTAATTTGAGTTGTTTGCGGTTATCATCCTTCGTCTAATTTTCAGGAGCCCTGGTACCCTAAACACAAGTTCAATCTTAATTTGGGTACCTTTTTTTTTTTTTTTACGTGCTGGAAATCCCCACCGATACCCACCCCTCCGGAGCCGGAGGGGGAAGTTATGTCGGACTCGAACCGACTAAACCGCACGCCGTCTCTGGGTCGTAGTGCTAGGCCGAAGGTGAGGTTGTCATGCGACATATCCCTCGCACCCCGGCTGACCCAGGGCCATCCCTTTCGGTCTGGCCCTCCTCGGGAAGGGGGGGACCACGCGGTCCCCGACTCAACCCCGGTGTGGGGAGGCGCGCATCGTCCTACGATGCCTGCTTCTGCTAGGGTGACGGGCGGCTCCACCCGTCACCCTCAGGCCCGCGCTCATGGGGGGCGGAGGTCAGTTTGCGCCCTCCGACGCCCGAGCCGCCTTCGGGCGCGTGCAGCGATGTCAGCGAGCCTCTCTCGCTCATCGCGCCGCGCCCGCTCTGCTGTCTCCTTCGCGAGCATGACCTGCTCGCAGAAGGAGGCGCTGGCCGCCCACGCATCCGCGCAGCGGACCATCGCCGCGAGCAGGGTGGAGAGCGTGAGCACTCTCACCCCCAGGGCCGCCACAAGCTCCCGCCTCGGCGTCTCAAACGCCGGGCACTCGGTGAGCGTGTGCAGCCCCGAGTCCACGCTCGCCTTAATTTGGGTACCAGACTACTTCAAACCATGCTGTTAATTTATCATCAAACGTATTGTAATGTGTTCATTAGATTGTAATCATCGAATAAATGAATTTGAATTGAATTTGCTCTAGTTCGCGAATATCGTTTTCCTAATACATGTAACGTTTTGATTTATATGCCATAATCACTTGACAGACAAGAAGCGATTCATTTATGACGTCATCATGCAATCGGCAAATGTCAGATTAGATTAAAAGGGTGTGTGATAATAGTTAGTAACTTAATCATTGCATGTTTTAACTTATTTAAGAACTATGTTCGTGCGTGTAGCCAATCTACACACAATAGTTTATTATTTATTTTTAAATTACAAAATTGGAACATATTGAAAAGACCCTTTGTGTCAAATTTAATAGCAATATAATAAAATTCGAATGAAAATCTAAAGGACTTCTATTTAAGTTTGCCTACTAATACGTAGGACTGAATGACAGTTGGCGAAATAACTATGGTAATTTACTTCTCTACTAAAACCGGAGATATGAACCCAAAAAGCAATAACCGATGTCCACACGGGTGGCACCGCGGGCATCTAGTATTCCATATTTTTATGGTATTCCATGAAAGGTTTATTAATTTTTTAAATTGGAACGTCACGAACCACTTTCATTGCTGATTATGATGTACCAATCAGAAATTCGAATAACATTTATAATATTGATAAAGCAGCATATTTCCTAAAAAAAACAGCATGGGAACGAACAAGATATGGAAGGCCATACCCTAACTTCAGATATGGAACGTTTCAGATTTCTGCAACGAAGAAATGATATCACACAAGTTTTAAAAGCTACATTAACTGACCTTTCTATTCTCTCGGAGAGGCAGTACTCCCATCGTTGGCTGTTGCACTTCCACTCGCGCATACGCCTCAACACGGGAGAGTTGAGCTCGTCGCATATGATCTTCAGAGCAGCCTCCTCTAGCACATCTTGCACGGCTATTAAAGATAACCTGGTAAAAAATGATTTCGTTAAGTTTTTACGTTCTGTAAGTGCCGTTTAATTGGTCTGATTTTATTTTCTGATTTTATTGGTCTAAACTGATTTTAATTATTTTTTTATTGGAAAACATTCTAATTTGTAACGTAACCGTATCGAAAGAACGACGCATTGTATTTGGACAGAGGGAGACAGAGACACAGACTTAAAATCTACCATAGTTTGGGCACAATTTTTTTTTCTTAAAAAGAATATTAGCAATCGAAATTACTAATATTCCTTCTGACCCCTTCAACTAAGCTAAATTGCTTGTGCAGGAGTGGGTTCATATCGGTAGTGCCATGTCCAGGACTCGAACCCAAGATCTCTCGATCGTAAGGCCGCCTCCTTAATCACTAAGCCACCCGCGCCTGGTTGCGTAGAATCGAGAATATGACCAAAAGTTACGGTAACAGACATCAAAACAGATGGAGTCACGGACCGCAGGCAGTGTGAAATAAAATAATAAAATTTACTTGATGAAAAGCGATGGCAAGGAGGAATGACTGATATTACAAACTACCAAAGTGATAGTGAACATTTCATTCATCGTCCATAGATTATCTAGAAAAATCAAATTATTTATTATGCAGCATGCGCCAGTATCCTGTGTCCTTATATTCAATATCACCTAACGAAATTCTTTCACTTGTAATTTAGAAGTCTACTTGCGGTTAATATCCAGGATATACCTTCAATTTCAAATTTCATTAAAATTCTACTGTCATTATGGTATTCATGCAAACTTTCGCATTAATTCCATAATGACAGTACAGGAAGCAGGAAGTAAAGGATAGAAGTAGGTAGATGGCGGATTAATATATATATAATTATATGATATAATATGATATATGATTGATTGATTATTGTCTCTGCCTATCGTCAAGGAGTAATGCCTGGGTAATATGCATGTATTTATAACTACAGTTTTGCCAAGCATGTATTGTAATTTTTTTTTTGGGAATCACGTAACTACATTAATTAGAGATTATTCGCGAAGTCGCGACACAGTAGGAAGTGATGAGGCACTCGGTATTACACGTAGTCATGTCGCTACCATCCGGTGTATAGTGCTACATACATGTCCACTCATGCGCATGCAGAAAAAATAGCCACTAGTTTACCTTTACACACATAAGTGCTGAACAAAATGACAGGTTATTTTGATTGCAAGGTCTTCAAAAAAATCAATACGAGCTCGGTGTTCTTTTGAAAGAGATGAACAGCCCATTTATTATTATTTGCATGAAAATGTATCACGACTTTCGTTTTAGGGTTGCAAAAAAAAACCCGAACAACATTCGACCAGGGTTTCAGGGCGATTGACAGAGAAACCGATGCGCTTTTCCGATTCTCTGTCGAAAGCTTTCCTCGTGGGGTTAGGAGTTATAAATCAAACTGAATGGAGAAGTGGAGAAGAAATAAGCGGATCACGGACTCCAAGTTAAAAGCCTCCGATGGATGTTAGTTTCCAGTTGGACAATACGCTAAAATATTATGATGATGACTATACGTTATAGCCTAATACTATGTTTTTAAATCATACTTGACTTCTAAGTCCATTCCTTTTGCAGTAACTTGCAAGTGAAACATCTGGTATCGCATCGCAACTTGCAAGCGTTCATCTTACCAACAGATGAGCCGTGTGGTTGTCGTTAAAGATGCAGCAAATTTTTCGTTCGAATTATCGTGTCATAAAGGTTTTTTTTCAGATTTACGATCTTAGATGGATTTTAAACGAGTTGAAATGACGTGGACGTGAATGATGAAGGATTCATAAAAATGCACAGCAATTAACGTAATCGTGCTAAAATTACGATTACTCTCACCTATTGCAAATAATAGCTTCATTCATTATTACTGAGAACAATGCTTAATTACGCATAAAATAGTAAATTAGGTATAAAATGGCATAGGTGAGTGGTCATATTTGGATTCGTAATGAAGTACTATAAGGGTTCTTTCATGGCCATATATAGAGAGGCACTTATTGAGCCGATTCCAAGACATTTGCAGTTAGTTAGAAATTGCTAACAGTAATAACTTTTTGGATAAGAGTAGAAGATGTTGAAATTGCAAAATGTTGTATTCCCAAAATGTTGAAATCGCATAATGTTGAATCACTTGAATCCCAAAAAGGCGATTTGCAATTAAACGATTTTCTGGAACCATATGACAATTTTTTCATGACGAAGATCGATGTCTATAGTTTAAATTCACATTTTAGCAGTATACGTAAATAGAATTCGCAATCAAATTATTGTTCCGCTTCCAAACTTAAACACTCACAACTACTGGCCATTTTACATCAAGCTTCAAGTGAAATTTCGATATTAAATATCACCGATTAATCACACGCACAGATACGGAATTATCGAATAAATAAATGATTTATACTGATAAGATAACCTAGGTTTGACGAGCTTTAGAAACGACAACCAGCTTTAAGGTTTGTGGCTATATTGAAAAGGTCTTGCATTCAATAACGGAATGCGATAGGTATTGGTGTTTCTGAGGAAGCTAAATCTAAATGAATAAGATAATGGGTATATTTCTGCATATATACAAAATTTTACGAGGATATTTGAGTAGCTAAACTCTTGAAGTAATCGTATTTTTGTACCTATTTGCTGTGTCTGCAATTTCGTATGGATTTTACGCACATATAGTACATAAGACCTGCAATGGGGTAAGGTTTTACGAGTTTAGCCAAATATCCGTTGTACTGCAGATCGTCAAAATCAGTTAGCGTGAAGAAAACCTACTAGATAATTTGTCTAACTAGAAAAAAGACTTAAATATATTTAAAACCAAATGAATGGATGAGTCCAACCTAACAAAATGCTTGTCTGCTGATGGTAGCGTTTCAAATGAATTGCTCAATAAGACAATGGGCGTAAAGTCGTTAAACACTGAAAAAGGAAACAATACGAGAACAATGGGCTAAATCTACGATCATCTTGCAAACAAACCACCACAGCTACAAACACGCAGACGAGAAATTGGCACAGAGTCGATAATAGTGCAAGATGAATTTATATTCAGTAAGGTATTAAACCGGAAAAGGAATTTACCGGAATTTAATGGTTACCCAGGCCTATGAAACGGGAATAATCTAGGACCCGTAACGTGAAATGGCAATAATATTGTATTTTTTCTGATCGTATTATATCGCTAATGTATTTTTATTAATGGTACTCGTGTGTCATTTGCCGTAAGCAATTTACATGACATACATAAAATAGGGCTATGTCCAGCAGTGGACTAATATAGCCTGCTGATGATGATGATGATGATGATGATGATGACATAAAATAATCATTATACGATTGTACTTAGATAATATTTTATTATAGAAAAAGACCTTGAGTAAATTCTAATTAAGTAGGCATGTTCGAATGCGAAAATGACTATATTCTAACACGATAATCATGTAGATTCGTCCACATTTAGCCAAGGATATTATAAATATTGTAAATATTATAAATATTGGATATTATAAATATTATAAATATTGTCTTAAAAAAATCCGCAGTGGAGTTTGTAGCGCCGTGTCTTCTCCATCAGCACCTTGGAAGCGGTGGTAAACTTAGGTTAAGTAGAATTATTATTGACATCAATATCATCAAAAACATCACAGCCTTGTTAGGAAACAAGGACTTACAGTAAAGAATACATTACACTCTACAGAAATTGCATACGGCCAGTGGTCTGTGGGTTGTTGAGGTCAGAGGGTATTCGCTTCACGAATAAATTATTAAAATAAAGAAGTGTTGCTGCAAAGATCGAAACAAGCTTTATAAGAGGCGGTTCCATTAATTTTCATCGGATTTGAGATTTGCAAATGGGTACCGCCTGCTATAAAGCTTGTTTCGATCTTTTCAGCATCAGTCGGGCTTTTTGTTTTAATAATTTATTTTATTTTATACTTTTCAGTTGTGACATGTATATTTTGTAATCGTCTTTTAATTTCCTTCATTTTGGTACCCCACTCGATAAATTTGAGTATTTTTTTTTACAAAAAGCCGCCATTTAGTTTTTATTTTTATTATGATACACCCAGTGTCACTCTTACAGTAAATACGAATCTTACGACACCTCTCAAGCTAAAATCCATCGAGCCGTTTAGGCTGCAGAGTGTGCCAAACAATTATACAAACATTATCTCGAAAAACATAACTCTCCTTCTAGAGCAGTCCGATAAAAATACATCGATTGCGTAAAAAAAACTCGTCGATTTTCAGTCTATGAAAGTCGACGAGTTAGAAAAAGGCTTAGCCAATCAATCATTCAAGTCAAAAACCCTAAAAACCTACGCGAGCAGATACGGCTACTAGAAGTTACTAGAAATAATCGTCGACAGTCGTCAAAGCACATTTTGGTGTTGAGTAAAAATTCGACGATCAATACAACCGTGTATTAGCATATCTAGTAATTATAACTACACGCCACCTAATTGTTTATTGTAGGGCGATGTGAAACTCCATATACAACTTAAACAATCACACGAATACCAACACGATGAATACTTGTCTATTCATTATAAACCTGTGGCATTCTCTTGGGACATTCAGAGCAGTGGCTTAAGGTTCGTATTAAGGTGTTGATAGACTTGATCATTTAATATTGTAATTAGCATTTTTGCGAATGTTACATTACAGAAAAAAAAAAAACGAGAGTGATTTAGTGAACTTCCTATTTCTCGCGAGAGGACAGTAGATTTGCATCGATTAGAGCGTTTGCTAGAAAGATCATGAAAATGTTCGTAGTAATGTTTAGCTCTTTGCTTGGCTCGGGTTATTCAGTTCATATTCATATTCTGTTAAAAGTGAATGCTTAAGTCTACCAGCACCTTAAGACGATTCTCTTTTGAATAGATGATGAAACCATTTAGTTGTAAGATAATATGCGCATATTAGGTCCTTACGTTGAAATTGGCGTTTTATACGGGAGGAATAAAAAGTCGATTTTTTTGGAAAATATATTTAATTAATCAAAGTATGCACCGTTGTTATCTATGCACTTTTGCCATCTTATGGGTAGTTCATTGATCCCTTTACTATAAAAACCATGGGTCCAACAGATTTATGAATTCGAATTTTTTTTTAATACGGCTGAGGTGGCAGACAGCCTCACGGCCCACCTGATGGAAAGTGGTTACCGTGGCCTATGGACGTGTGCAACACCAGGGGAGTCACACCCGTGCTGCCGACCCTGTAAACACAGAGAGTTTCTGTGCCGTCAGTTTAGAAGACAAAGCGGGAATAGCCATTGGTCTGACAGCACAAAAACTCTCTAGTGAGCTCTGGCTACCCTACTCACCGCCGGGAAAACAACACTAGGTTATTATGGCAGTATTCTGTAGGGCGGAGCCACTTCCCCAGTCGGACTGCTCAATTGGACGGGAATACCGTCGTGTCCTACTTCTCCTAGACACAGAAATAGGCGGACGTCAATAAATTACTACGATAGGTGCGCGCGCGCAAAACTCAAGTGACTTTTCGTCCATCAAACGCGTGATGGCCAGCTAATATCGTGACCTTGACGGGTGCAACGTTCAATTTTTATACTCGCATTATTAACTATTTTTGTACTGTGTTATACATAACAGTAATAAGACCTAGCCGGTTTCTCTTTTTAAATTTTCAGCCTCCGCACTGGGTAGGCTGTTGCAGGGCAAACCGGGTGAAATGGGGCTACCTGAATGCAGAGGGTGGAGGCTGTGACTGTGGCACACCTCTACAAACAATATCCTACCTTCTATCGTGCCCGCTGTATAGTAATACTTGCACAATGGAGGATCTCAACAAGGTGACTGCGGAGGATGTCAGTGTCGCCGAATTTTTGGCTGGACACATCTAACTGGACCGAACATTGTCATCCGCTCGACGAAGAAAACTGGGCAGTGCAGACAAACGTATACCCTCGCGTTTTACAAATCATAGTTCACGAGAATTGCTTTAATCAACTCCTCCAAAGGAGTTTCCTAATTCATTGAAGAATTTTTTGTACGATTAGTTATTAAATGATTAATCTTTACACTTTGAACTATTGCCCAACTACAATTATTATTTTTTAGTAAGTACATAAGGGACCATCTCCGGTATAAACGCTTTATTAAAACATTTCCCCAGTTATGATTTTCAGTCTTACGTAATAGGGGTGAGCCTATTGCCGCAAGCGGGCACTTTCCCTTTATGTATACACGCGTATAGACAGTCAATATAAGATTTGATTTACATTATATCGCGATCCTGTTAATGCATATATTGAAAATATTGACACAAAATTGAGGTGCAAACTAAACGCGATTGGTTCTCATACTCTCTATACGCACCCACACAATTCTTCCATCACCTTCGGGCACCTGAAGGGTCCAGATCGATATAGGTGGCCCTGGGTCGGTCAGGGTGCGAAAGAATGTTTTCGGCAATGGCAATCTACGACCCACAGACGGCGTGCGTTTAGTCGGTTCATAGGCGTAACCACTTTCTATCAGGCGGGCCGTGTGCTTGTCTGCCACCTCAGTTGTATAAAAAAAATGGGCTCCGGTGGATTTTGCGCATATTAAAAAAAAACCTTCGAGAATGTAGTCGTCGATACGTGCCTTTTGAAAGTAGTTTTAGTGGTAGGTATGTTTTATTAAGGACTAAGTGGTCTCCGCAATTTTTCTTTTAATTTCTTTTAGTTGTAAATATTCTTTGGATAAAAATAGTAATGTAACTTAAAAGTATAAAACACGTAAGATTTATAAAGATAATATTCTAGCTATGATATAGTAACAAAATTACTCACTTATTTTCCAAAATAGTCCGGCAGACCACTTCTCGTACCCCAGGGTTCGTTATCTTTTCTACACTAAGCTGATGCAGGTTCCATGAAGCAACTCTACAGCACCTCACTCCATCCCTTTCATAAGTGAACACTTCCTCCACAATTGGCCTATGGGAGTAGGCAGATAGTAAGTCAAGGATGTCATTCACTGGCACTGTGGCAAACCCATTTGGCAATGTCATTTGGAACTTGGTATTAGTAGGCATGGAAAGACTTTTCCGATGAGGCGATGTCTTTGGTGTACTAGTAATCCCATTTGGGGTTGAAGGCAAATCAGTTCCCCAACCGTTCACGTAACCGTTAGTTAAAATTTGAACACTCTCACACTTTCTTGGTTCCAAACTTAAATGAGGTTTTATAGCACTCAGTCTAACAATATCCATACCACGCACTTTGATAAGATCGTCCAACGATTTAAAAGGTCCTCTTTTATTACGGTAGTCTACTATATTTGCAGCTATTTCTTGGTTTAGGCCCGGTACGCACTGTAATTGGAAAACACTCGAGGAATTCACTGAGCACAGTTTACTTTCAGATGGAACGCGAACACTGTCCAACGATTGTGTACACGAACTTGCTCTTGAAATCTGCTTTCTTATATTTGTGCATATTTCTGGTCTAAGTAATTCTAGTTTTTCAGCACCTATACCTGAAAGAGAAGAAACATACATTAGTACATTTAGGTTACCCTTATTTTGAGACCTGTTTTACTGAATTGTAAAATAACTTTTCAACTTGCGCTATTATTTGTCTATCATTTATCTATCTGTCACTTTTGAGAAATGTTTACAAGATTCAGGAATACCCTTATTTTTTTCATGCTCACTAAAATTATTTTATAATGTTATACTAACTTTTTAGTTATGTGTTTGGTTATATTTCATTCATACTCATTTTTCACTTATTGTTTTGTAAAAGAAAACAAATCAAATTTCTAATAAAACAAGGAACAGTGTGATGATTCTGGGCACTGTTTTATAAATAAATTCTTATAGGAAACTTTTTGTATCAAAAAGTTGTCGATACCTTTATGGATGTGGTTTTAGTAATAAAATCTTTTAATGATGTGATAAGAGGGTTTTATAAAGTGTCTATAACAACCACAACTTGAGAGTATACAAATTGAAAAGGGATTAACCAATGAGATTAATTGATTATTGATTATGGCAATTAATCTAACAAGTACAATATCATGTCATGTTTATAATGACAATTAATTTAGAATTTTATAGATTTCCTTGCAGAATAAGAAATTCTTAACAATTATTACTAAAAGGAACCCTATCATATCAGGTCAATTTTACAAGGACTACAGTTAAAAATTAAAAATCTGATGTGAGATGAAATAACTAGCTGAATATAAAGGGTATAATATAATAGAGCTTGAAATTTTAAAATTGATTCTTACATTTGTATAGCCTAAATAAATAAAAATAACTGTAATAAAAGATAAAAGCATTGTCAATTTTGCTTGCTGACAATAAAAATTGTCGTTTAATTGCATGACTTTCTAGGTTATCAAGATTATTTACCTGATACGAGTGCGAGGTCATCTACTCGCTTGAATCGCCCGATCATCTGGCGGTGCCGCACTATCTCCCGCGCCAGCTGCCTGGTCACCCCTGGCAGCGTCATCAGCTGTTCCTCCGTAGCTGTATTCACGTTCATCAGCTCAGGGTAATCTTCCGAAGGCGGCAAATTGAACGTGTGACTCAAATTGGATTTGTTCAATTTACTCCGTCTCATGAACCGCCGAAACGAATTCCTGCGACCACTCTTGCTCCAGACGGAGCTCGGACTTTGCCCCATATCGTCACCCGCCACTTCGAAGTTATATGTCCAACATAACAATAGCAATTCAAAATTTTACTCAATTTACTTGAAGAAAATAAACTATTATTAGATCCTTACGTTATTCACTAGCACTGTAGTTGAACACGGGCACGAAATGAACTGTTTTAGAATTGACCTGTTGTTTTACTAACTACCAACAAATTCTCTTTAATTTTCAAAATTATTACGGTCATTATTTTTAATGCCAAGACAAACAATACAACTCTCCGTCATCAAGAAAATCGCAACAATGAATATGTCAAAAACTTCAGTTCAGTCAGACAATGACATGACAGAGTAACAGACAGAACCAAGACAGAACGGACCATAGATATAGTATATAAAAATACTAAATCTATGGAACGGACAGAAAACAGCGCAGAATAAATGATAGTGATTGAAATTGTGACCAACCAAAATAGAGGTGCTTAAAAAAAAAGCACCAATGGTGGACACTTACCCAATAGTGAATACTTTTAAAAAAGACCTTTATTGTAAGAAAAGTAACTAAGTATTCGGTTTACATGACTATTTACTTAAAAGACACGTAATGGCATATTAATTATATAAGAATTCACAACAGTGTTGTAACTAAATCGCTCACCCAGCAGTATAATGACACATCTACCTTTTTCTTATTTTACAGAAATGAGGGTCAAAGATTTTACAAATGTTTGAAACGACGATATGAGTTCATTTTACATTTTATCACGGATTTTATGGTTTTAGCAATTAAAATAGACCTTAATAGATACTTAGGGATAAAAAATTCCACTTCAGGTTTCCAGGAGTTACTTCATAACAGTCAAAGAAGAAGAAGAGCCGTGCAATTGTGCCGTTATACTTTTAACAACTCTCAAAAATGTCATATATGCCCCCAAAGACATAATTATACAGGATGTGAAAACCATGAAATAAAGACAATTGGTTAATAGAAAACAAAAGTTTTTATTTGAAACCAACATACATTAAAAAGTTTAACAAAAATATTACAATAACCTATATTTGGCTCGTGAATCGTTGAGAAATAGTCATCATCAAACTATAACAAATAAAATAAAGTATAATCACGTATCTTCTCTTAATTGTAAAGGTAGGTAATCATCATACATTTTTAAAATTATGGTGAGATAATTATATGAGTTACTCTTCATCCTAAAAACAAAAGCACATAAAAACATGGCAGTTTAAGTTTAGATAAAGGTACAATAATGAAATCCAGATTCAAATCAAGTCTTACCTTATCATTCCGAAATTTTAAGGAAGTTTACTTTACCTTTAAGTACCTTTATTAATTGACTAAGCAGTAAACAAAACTATAAGCATATTAGGTAATATTAGGAACTTGCACAGTAGGTTCATGATTTTGTCCTTTACTATTCGACACGGACCTTTTTCTCTGTGAAGTTAACAGCTGGATGAATTTGTGCATGAAAAACTCACGCTTGTAACGCTTGTGATGCATAACTTCGCCTTTTTGAACTCTGTTTAAATACCTACGTAAAGCTTTTAAACGCGAGTATTCCATGCGCAAATCTAACCCACAGCTAACTACAGAGAGACAAAGATCCTTGGCGAATAGTTACGTAGGTATAATTAGTAACGAAGATTTAAACAGGTATTTTCTTTCATTACCTACTTAATAAGAATAAAATACGAGTATGAATATAATTAATAAGAAAAGGTAGGTATTTCTTATACTTATTTATAGATTATTATAAAATCCTTCATAATAGCTGGGCACTATGTTAGAACGAAGTAATTGTAACAAATCGTTTTTCTTTGAATCAGAAATATTCATTTTTGAATCATAAGCTGCTTTTAAATTAATTTGTGATGGTTGCTTTCTTTTTCGTCGTACCAATTTAAGCTTAGCCTGGACCCATTCTCCTTCAAAAGATGTTTTAAATTCATAGAAGTCACTGTTTTTAGTAAATTTAATCATTGTTAACGCAGTCAGTTTTATTATATCCCCATTAGTGTCTTTCTGGTAATTAATGGCTTGCTCTTCAGCCAGTGCTTTCAAGTCATAAAAGTTACTGAAATGCATCTCATGAACAATGAAAGGGTTTCCTCTTTTTTTAGCATCTCGTATCAAATTAACATATTGATCTGGTACGTAGATAGGTCCAGACTTCTTAGCCCTTTTTATTGATTTTTCAATCAGAGAATGGGCATTATCACCTTCATTTTGACTATGGCCGCTGATTAAAAACTTATGGCAGACAGAATTTATAGCTAAATTTTCGACAGCATAATAATACATGCTGAACACATATCTAAAAATAAAAGCACATTCATTAGAAATTATAATAAAGTTAAGAATTATATCAAAATATTCTCTGTCAAAAATTTGGTACGTACCGATTTTTTTGTTGGCCACAACAATTATCACTGTAGAAAATAACATCAGAATTTGGATGCTCTTCAGCAACTTTCTCTAGAAACTTGTAGACGCAAGTTCCTATTTCTGTAGAACCTTTAGAACCCAAGCCCTCGTGCCAAAAGTAACAAGTAGTTGAATCCGTTTTAATATTTGTTATCTGAAATAAAGTTAATGTTATTTTTAGTAGGTAATATTAAACAGTCAAGTGTTAAATGCGTTACTAATAGTCATCTTACAGTAAAATTATAGCAATTTAATTTGGATCTGTAGTAAAATGCTGATGAGTTGCCGATTGGCACAGGTAACTGTGCTTGTAAGTCATATATGGCCACTATGACTTTGCTTTGTGGTTCTCGAGAAAGTGCAATATCTGCTGCTTTTTCTGTACGACTTAACACCTTTTCTCTTTGGTGGTTCATATACTGGTCTTCTAGTTCTGTTTTCTTATCACCTTCTGCATTTTTGTAAGATTCGCAAAAATTGCATTGGTCTTTTTTTGGTATAAAAAACGATATATTGAACTCCCTGTTAAAAATCTGACTGTAAATGAACAATGTAGCTGCTTCTTTACCGGCACTTCGGCGTTGGCATTCGTAGTCGCGATGTAAGGCAGCCAAGGTAAGTCCACCATCAATAAATTCGCGACTGGTATTAGCACGTAAATAATGGCTTTCAACTCGTGGGACTGAATTGATATGCTGGCGAACTGATTCTAGTACTTCTGGATTCGATTTCGGTTGTTTACCGTGTTTACCCCTTTGATCGGTCGGCGCGATTCCACAATCAGAAGATTTTGCTTCAATAATTGTACGGAGCGTCCGTTGTGCTATCCCAAGGGTATTTAGTAAAAATGTCTTACATATTCTTCGGGTCTGACCATTTTTCACAAAAGAAAACCAACTATTGGGTGTTCTTGGTTTTGCTACATTTTTTACACGACGGCATACTATGTTTTGAATGTTAATGCAAGAGCTAAGAAAGTCTCTTTGACGTTGTAAAGATCCTAAGGACCAATAGGTATTAAATATTTGTTGACGTTCATCTCTTGTAAATTTATCGCAACATAAAAACTTGCAATTATGGCACGGAGGTCTCATCTTTTTGGCTTCTATTTTGTTGCCTTTCTTAGATACATAATCTTTACCTGAATTTTTTAACGTTTTCCTGACATTTTCTTTCCACTTGTTTTGGTTTCTCACTCTTTTCTTTCCTCTTTTGTTCTTAGAAGTTGCACTGGTTAAAGAAACTATAGATGAACTCGTAGATGACGATCTGTCACGCCTTGGATGTGATGTCGGTGGATAATATTCACTGCCACTATCTGCAGAAAAGTCTGAACCTTCGTTCAAGCAAACAAAAGGAGAACTTGGCTTCTGATTTTCTTTACCTAGAATTAAGATTAAATAATATTGAGAACTGTTGGTTACTACTGATTGGAACTAAAGAAAAATTGAAAATTATGCTTACCAAACTCAGCAGAATCATGGTCTTTGGTATTTCTACCTATCGCATCAGAACCTTCTTGGAAATATGAAGAGATTTGCATATCCAATTGTTGATTAAGCACATTTTCATTGTTATTTGTTTGAAGTATCGAAGGAGATGGTATTGCTCGTTCAGCATTACCTGTTCAACATAATTTTATTGTATCTAATAGTCCAAGAATTTTAATAATCAATATAAACAATAAATTATTAACCTTCATCAATTATTTCTTCAAACTGCACTATATTTTCATCAGTAGTTTGTTTATCTGTCATGTTAGTATCGAGAATATGAATCAATTTCTCAGGTACAGGCATACCAAGTGCTTCATAATCAAAATTATTTGCTCTTCTTAACTGTTCTATATGGGTATCATCCGGCAAAGAATCTGCAAAGTAAAATTTCCTTAACTAAATAAAAATGTAGCTAGAGATCTTACATTCAACACTTGCGCGAGTCTTTCAATTTCAAGTGTCAAGTAATATTAAGAAATTGTAAAAACATTGCTATAAAATCTAAAAAAAAAAACGTTTTCAGAATTTTTTGCTGTTCTTAAACCGAAAATAATTATGGTATTTAATTAATACGTACCTCCTTTCTCGGATTTACTAGACGTTGAAGAACTACTGGATGAATTACTTGATGAAGACGTTGAGCTGCTATTAGAACCACTACTACTCGATGATGAGTCACTGCTCGATGAGGATATAGAACGTTTTCGCTTTTGTGGCACTACTGATTGATCATCTTCTTTGGTACCTAAAGTATAATTATTTTAATTCAATAACAATCTTCTGCTATCTTCTAAATACGTAGGAATTATTATTAGACTAAGTACATAAATACAATTTATAAAACATATTCACAGTACCTTCGCAAATAGCATCTATTTCCTGCACATTAATAGTATCAGAAGTATTGCTGTTCAAAGGAGATATTGAAACTTCCGTCAAATCTTTACTGGTTGAAGCCATAGGTTCAATTTTATCGACTGTCTTTGATGATGCTGTTTTCCCTATAAAAATATTTGATTATAAGCAATGTATAGATAGCACGATGTATTAATTATAATAATATGTTGTAAATATAACCTTTGTTTAATTTTAATGTCCAAAATGAAATGATAATAAAAAAAAATATTTAGGATACATACCGCTTATTTTTAAGTCAGGATTGGTTTTAGAAAAAGGTGCTGCAGTCAAACCTTTTTTTCCTAATTGTACCAATCGCTCCATTCGGTTCGCCATTAGTACAATAAGTAGGTATATCAAACGTCTTATTTGTTTTTCTAAAAAGTTGAAGTGACATTTAAACGAATGATTTTGATAAGCACAAAGATTAGGGAGCAGGTCGGCCCACTCTAAAACTGCTACTTTGGGCTTCTAACGCATTTTAACATTTATAATGATTACTTGATTAGTTAGACCGAGTCTAAGAGTAGACCAACCTGCCTTCTAACCCATATATAAAAACACTAATCAAACTCACGACATAAGTACCAATAACATTTACGTAATCTAATTCAAACGGCACATCTGTCAAATAAGTCGTTGTTTTACCATGTGAATTATATTAAATAAAATAGCTATGTCACATTTGTCAAATGTGCCGTTTTTCTACTTATTTACTAAGTTAATAAATTATCACATTTGCCACTTACGCCAACACAGATTTAGAAGCGATTGCACGTCGCGGAGCGCCCCGCACAACTGACAAATGAGCCGTTGTTATGCGCAGAAGCGGGGGGAACGTACCAAGTGCTACAATGACACTGAACGCCATCTCTCAATAAATAGGAAAACTAACACCGTGCCGTTTTACCGCTTTATAAATTATCCACTTTTAAACACTTAGGCCGTAAAAACTCAATTTCGCTTTTTTTGTAGATGTGCCATTATACTGCTTGATGAGCGAAATATTGACTGAAAATATGTGTAATTTTTATAAATGAATATGATTTTTAATAATGATTATCACTAACTTTACTATGGATGTTATAAATATGTAAGTTCTTGACCCACATAGACCATTACCGTATTTTTATGGCTAGATTTTCTATCAGTTTTAAGTGTATATCCACTAAGAGGTAACTTCTTACGACATGGTGTATAGTGTATAATAATTTAATTTAAAGTAAAAGTATAAAAAGTATAAAAGTGTAAAAGTTATCTACAAAAGTTAATGTTAAAATATTTCTATAACATTAAAAGCATATAACGACCTTTCTTTATTGAATATATTAAACGTTGTAGATTGAAATTTGATTTGTCCTTAAAGTGTTCGCCATTGGTGCTTTTACCTCACTCAAGGCCATCAAAATAATAGAAAGGTGCAATCACACTGTTCTAGTTCTATGTAGTATATTATACGTATTGAGAAGTTTATGATAATTTTATCTTTGACTAGCGATCCGCCTCAGCTTCGCACGGGTGGTAAAAACGTTCCCGTGGAAATCTAATATAGGGGAGAGTGGGTAACAGTGGATCACTTTTTTTTTAAACTCCAGAAATCCCAAGTTTATGCCTTAATAATTAATCTATGATAATTAAATACAAGATACGTCCGTAATCTACAAAAACAAGTGCAATTATTGGTAAAAACGGCAAAAACTTACAAGTTATAACAAGTTTTAAAAAAAAAAGTAAAATGATCCACTGTGACCCGTGGATGGGTCACTTTGGATCTTTTCATGGGTCACAGTGAATCGCTTGGGGTACACTGGATCTATTAAAAACAGTTACTACATAATTATTTATTTATTTATATTCTAAGACAGCATGCTATCACAGTATTATAAAAATTTACAAAAGTCTTACAAATTATGCTGGTATAAAGAGACCTAAACTTATCAAAATTTTGTTTAAAGAAGGAAGCGTTTTTCGCCTTTATTTTCCATAAAGCTCTCTTTTCTATTCAATTAAATACATTTACTTCTTCAGTAATCATTAACAAACATTTTCATTATAATCATGTGTTGTTTAAAGTGCACCCTTGGGCATGTCATGACGGGCGGTAGTGCATTCCCTAAAGCTCTAAATATGTAACAAATAGTTGTTAACGTCCCTCGTTCTGCGCTTGTGACCTTTAAAATCTGCCTTTGTCCTTTGGCTGCTAGCACATTAGCACTTTTTTGCACTGGCATGGTATTCGTTTCATCTACGTTAAATACTCTGGCTCCAGTACCAAAGACAGGTTGCCGAGACGTAACATTTTCTAAGTTATCGAAGAATAAACCAACATTGTGGCGGTTGAAAGATGTCGTTCGACTCAAGCTGCAGCCCTCGGGAGTTCGCAATGATAATCTGTTATCTCTCTTTCTAAGATTATATATAGATATTCGATACCTGCTAGTTTGGTTTCATGCCACTTTTTTGTTATTCAACAGTGGTACTTCATAAATCAAATTGCGAACGTCTATCATAGTAAGTCCATAGAACATTTGACTGCACTAAAAAATAAAATCAACTATCTCCTTTTCTTCTACGTCAGTAAATATCGTATGAACTGCATAATTAGGTGTTAGCCTTATTGGTTTTGCAGGATCAGGGTTTTTCGTTCTCTTGACATAGTATCGATATAACTTTATATATGGAATAGCAGTCGATTTAGCCACAGATCTTATTATTCAGCCATAAGATATAAGTTTTAAGGCGTTACTCATCTGTTCTTCAGTGTGAAGACCGATACTGGTTTTTCGTACCCGATTGCGAGGCATTGTTACCTACGAAGAAATACAAAACCATTTCAATTTCATGCTATTTATGTAATTTCCACATGGGTCACACTGGATCACAGTCCACTGTGACCCAAATGAAAACTATTCACTGTGACCCATAGGCCGTTACGACAGAAAAATAATATTAAAAAAATAACTACTTATACCTAAGCCAAAATTACATTACCCACAACCAGTTTAACAAATAACAAGTTCAAAACATACAACTGTCATTAATATTTATTAAAGGGTTAGGAATATAATTTCTAAATTACGTAAAAAATATTATCGTACTTACCTACTGGCCTGCGTGTAACAATATCGTGATTCCGCTCGGCGAGCGTGGCGGCAAATAGCGCGTGAGAGGGGGGTATCGACGAGCAATAGCCACGCGTTTGCTTGTGTGCATAAAGCATCACACGCAAGAATTATAGCGAATAATCCACTGTGACCCGTGATCCACTGTTACCCACTCTCCCCTAGCCTATGGTACTGAAGGTGAATGTGGCTTTCCAATGGTGAAAGAATTTTTGAAATTTATTCATTACAAACATACAAAAATACAAGTCTTTATAATAGTAGTGTAGATTTACAGCGACCCTGTAGATATAAGGTACAAGCTTTTGTAAAAGTTTTAAACTATTACAACAACATTTAGATATTAACTTTTTCAGATAAAATCTAACCTAACCTAACCTATACTTTCACTTTACATTAATTTATTATACACTTGATCGTAAACGCCAATAGAGGACAGCATATCCCCAATTCAGCATATCTAGAAATAGGTAGTGCAGGGGTATGTTCTTCGCCCTATATTTCCCCGCGGCAATCCTAAGGGCGAAAACGTGGCCCATGGTTTCGTGCCCAGGACGAAACCCATACTCACTCTCCGAGAGTGAACTCTCCTGTCGGATCCAGGTGTCGATTATCCTCTCATAGAGCTTCATGGTGTGGGACAAATTTTTTATACCACGGTAGCTGCCACACCCCTGCACCGATCTTGCCACACTCTTGCCCTTGAAGACTGGCGTAATCTAACCGGTGAGGAGAACGCAATTATAAAGATTAGGTAGTCAGGATGCCCACACCACGGGCACCCATTGCCTTCCAAGCCTCGTCGGGTCGTCGTCGGGTCCGACAGCTTTCCGGTTCTTCATTCGTCGAATGGCAGTCTATACTTCTGCAGGAGATCGGTGTGAGTTTCGAGGATCGGTGGCACTAGTCCTTGATTTGGAGGGAGGTCTGGAGGCTGTAACCTCTTTATGCTGTTTATTTAGCAACTCGTGGAAGTATGAGCGCCATCTCTCCTCTCCGCGACTTCCTCGTATAACAAATTGCCCCTAGGGTTTTTAATGCAGCGGCACTTGGATATAGACTGCACCGCTTTAGCACTGGAACGCACCAAATTAAAGATGAGCTTTTGCCCCTCGGACGATACCAATTTGTGGTACAGCAGTTGCAAGCGGTCTCGTTTGGCCCCGGCTACGACTCTCTTAGTGGCGCGTTTAGCATCTTTATACGCATCGCGGTCTTCGAGAGATTTAGACGCTTGCCACTTTTGAAAGAGGGTTTTCTTCGCCCTGATCTCCATCTGGACTGTGTCGTTCCACCATCAAGTGTCCTTGTCACACTTGCTTCAACCCTTAAATATGCCGAGCACAGCCTTTCCCGCACCAAGAATAGCTGCCTGCAACTTGTCCCAGCAATCTTGTTCCGTTTTGTCTACAGCATACAGAGGTCTATGACAAGGAGCCGATGTGGCGTAGTGAGACTCTCCCCGGGTAAGACCTTGCCGTTTGCTACCTTGCTGATGCTGGCTCTCCTAGTGAGTAGAAAATCGATATGGGTAGCGTGTCCCCCGTGCTTGTAGATGATAAGGTGTTTGGATATCTTTTGGAAATAGGTGTTCACGATGGTAAGGCCGGCAGCCGCACACGTTTTGAAAATGTGCTCACCTTCTGGGTTACAGCTACCGTACGTAACCAAAGCCGCCGTGGACACGCTCACACTCTTCACACCCGTCACCCACATGACCGTTTAGGTCACCATCCAGAACAATTCTCCGCGACTGCAGAATGCCACTAAGCACTTCCCCGAGCTGGTTTCAGAACGAGATCTTTTCGGCTTCGCTGAGCCTGGCCTGTGGAGCGTAGGCACTTATCAAGTGGGTAACAATCCCATCGATAAGCACCCTCACGACCATAAGTTGGGCGCTATAGCGTTTCACCTCCAAGATGTCATCCCGAAGCACTCCGGCCTGCCCATCAGGTACACCTGTATACGCAAGCGAAGTTTTCGGGATCACGATTTCGGCCTATCCTCTTTAGCCTTGCCAGGCTCTGGCACGGTAGCCCTCGCCCACTTGTTACAAGAAGCGCCCTATCCCTTACTTTTTCTTCCATTTATGGTTTGGCGTAGTTTTGGCCTTTCCGGGGGCAACTGCCGTCTGACTCCCCAACCCCGGAGGGAAAGCCAGCGCCAGAGCCTCGTCTATTTTTCAGGACGTGCACCGGCTTGCAGGTGAGATTGGCTTGGGTCCCGAAGATACAGGTGGGACCCCCAAAGCACCACACACCACGAATAAAATATCACGCCTATTAAAAACCAGTACCTTTAACAAAAACACAACTACGTTTACCGGCCTATATTGTTTGCTTTCAACTGTCACCAATTCAAAATTTCTTTAGGACAGTGCTACGATAGTTTGAATGTGTGTCTTATAGATGCTATTAGGCGTCTTTTAAGTCAATACTCTTGCTAATCAAACGGTTACTTTTCTTAAAATAAATGAGTTTTTCGAAAGTGTCCACTATTAGTGCTATGTCCACTATTGGTGCTTTTACCTTACATGGAAATTATTGAACTGCAAACAAACGCCCGGCAAACTTCATACCGCTAATTTTATTCCGCTCGCGTGTCATCAGATCCCGTTCCCGCTGCGCCCTCTACTATTTCAAGCATGTATTATACATATGAACCTTCTTGAGCTTGAGAGACGTCGCGTTGTTCAAGCCCGTTCGTCCTCAGCTTCGCCGCACGGACCCTCTTCTGCGCGCTGACTGCCGGCACGTGCGGTTGCGTGTGTTAGGACGCACCGTAGTCGCCGGATCGTGTCGCGTGCACCCAGCTTTCATATCGTTCGTTGTAAACATGTCGGGTCGCTGTTGGCAGACCGTGCAGCTGAGGAAAACCAAAAACCAGCCTCCCCGGTCTCGGAGTCCCCCTAGGGAGCTCCGGGTCCGCCCAATAGGCTCTTCCCAGGGCCAGCACGTCTCCACGGGGTCTGTAACCAGCCCCAAGGAGACGCCGCAGCCGCCACTCCGCCGTCGCAGACGGCGTCGAACGCGAAGGTGATTCGGTGTCGAGTCCCACCTACGCGGAGTCTTCGCGTGAAGACGCCAGCCAGTCTCCAGCTCCCCGCGCGTGATCCAAGGTACCATGCGTGGAGCTGGAGCCTCTCCTAGACGCTCCAACATCGTCCACCTCGGCCGCCGCCGACGCGCCGGACCTGCGCATCTTCGTGAAGCGCAGGTCCAAGGGTGCGCCCATGGACGTGGTGGAGGAAACGCCGACGCCGGGGCTAGCGCGCCGACCACGCAGCCCCGACATGCCCAAAGACGCCACCAAGCGTCTTAAGACGGAGGCCGCCGGCAGCAGCGCCTGCGCCGCACCCCGAAGAAGGAGCGGTACCCTCTGCTAGCAGTGGAGGCACTGCCGAATTTCGCCTGCCACTTCCGCGCACTAAAGGCCCAGCTGGGGAAGAAGGCCAACGCGCGCCCGCACGGGACCGGGTTGCGCTTCCTCCCGCCCGATGATGAGGAGTTCCGCGTCCTCCAGGCATATTTCACTAACGCTGGAGGTCCAGGAGCTGATCTCCTGGTACTGTTATTCTCGCCACCTCGGATTTGGGGGTGAAGGTAGCGGTCCGGGGGCTTCCAGCGAATGCCATGTCCGAGGAGATAGCAGACGGGCTCCGCGACCTGGGGTACGACACCGACTACGTTCGTGCGATTCGGGGCCGGAGCGGACGGCTCGGCTGCATCTTCCTGGTGGTCATTATGAAAACCCGTGATTTCCACAGCATCTACATCTGTGATAACAGAGCTCCTCGGCATGCCGGGAGTAATAATTGAAGCCTGGAGGAAAAGGAGGAGGCCCGAGCAGTGCCATCGCTGCCAGCAGTTCCGGCACTCCAGCTACAACTGCCACCACCCGCAAGCCTGCGGGCGGTGCGGTGGCGAGCACCGTGCGAGCTACTGCCTCCGTCCCCGTAAGCAGCCCGCCACCTGCTCCAACTGCAGGGGCGCCCACCCGGCAAACCACATCCGGTGCCCCATCATTAGACGTGTGGCCTGGAATAACAAAGCCACAACAGCTGCCATCACCAACAGGGCGACCTCTCTAGGCGCGCCGGCCCCGGTCAACCCCAACCCCCTCGGCGAGGGGACTGCGAGCGCCTCGCTTATGGCTGCGGCGAGTATACACACTTTTCTATTATAATACGTGCACAAACTTTTGATTTTACCTAATTATTAGTGTGTGCGGTGTGCATATCATACATTATTTCTATTAACATATTTTCGGACTTTTACTTCTCCATTTCATACGGTCTTACGCATCATTGGCACTAGGCACCATTGCATCCGCGATATCACAAACTGCGGATACACGTGACTAAACATATTTTGAGACTATCCTCACTGACCTTTCTATGTACTCACTCGTTGAAGGAAACTCCCTTGAAATCTGGAAAAACGCAAGTATCCTATCATTTCTTTTACCTTTTTTACGACTTTTTATTTGCATTTTTCTACTACAATTTACAAGAGGTGTAATGAAACTACTGACTATTTTCTATCCTTTGGTACTCTTCGCAGCTATTTGAGACTTTTATATCCCTCTACCTATTTTATCGAATTTAGCTGAACCATATCTCTCTTGATTGTCAACACTGTTTTACAAGCCTTATTCCTTTTCACTTAGGCCTGTGTTAACTGGATAGAGTTTTACAGCTGGATGTTATTTATACTGATTTCAGCAGCACGTTTGATAAGGTAAATCATGGTATACTTCTGCAAAAGCTGAATAAATCTGGAGTAGGTGGCATCAATAATAGACCACATGCCGTTTAAGTATCCACATACCTTAGCATATCATGCATCAGATACTTACTTACTTTATTACTTACTTTGCGTACATTCTACAAAATAAAACGCAAGATTGATCAGAACAGTTCCCGTGCTAATTTATTCAAATTATGTACAGTTATATCGCCTATAAGCTTACATTTAGATACTCGCCGCTACATTACAAATGTGTGTGGTCACTGCATTAACTCTGTAAGTTTCTTTACAGAGATGAGTGTGCGATATTACAAACGAGACGTTTTTGGACCAAAGAATTCGTTTATTTGATTCTCTTAAACCATGGTAGTAAACGTACTTCTATAGTATTTTTTTACTAATTTAAGGTATCTTACCTTAAATTAGTAAAAAAATACTATAGAAGTGAAAATAATCGAGTTCAAGTTCGAATAAACCTATCTTTCCATATTGCCTGTATTACTAAATCGAAAAAAAAAATACATTTACTCTGTTTAAAATGAATTCCTTCTGATTTACATGAAAACAATACCAAAATATAATGCTAACTGAATTTTCCTTTATTAGCATTAGGCCCAAATAAAGTCACATTATAAGATTACTCGTTATTTTTCCTGGATTAATTATGCAAAATGATAGGATTCTTTAAACTTATAATTCCTAAATATGCAGCAGAATAGATTAAGTACGAACACCAATAGGTGCATTAGTTGGGGATGAAACGACATGTTTGCAGCAGTCTGTGCAGATATACGATCTAGTCTTAGAGAAGAATTTAAAATAATTCCTTATAAAAATATCAACACTAAACTTTTTGATATGTATTCAGTTAGCTATTCCAAATGGACAGGTCGAAGGATCATTGAATAAGAATGCAGCCAAATGACACAATAGTGAATAATAAACTTGTTTAGTTGTCTCGAGAATGCGCAAGATTAGATTAGCCGTAATTTATAAGTCTTTAGGCTTTCACGGCCGGCGTTGCATGTAGAATATACTACTTCCGGGCTGTTTGGCCGTAGTCCATGTGAAACTTGCGTTCCAGAAGTCGTCGTCGCCCGGCCCTGCGCCACTGAAGATGTCGACCGCAGTGATCGACGAAACGTCTGGAACGTAAATTTCACATGGACCACGGCCAAACAGCCCGGAAGCAGTATATTCTACATAACCGTAATTTAATTCTGACCCAAAATTAATTTAAAAATATTTAACCCTCTATTGCCGTATCATTATGTTAGAACAAGTTGTTTGTAGTTTGTATAATTAAACGTGGTACAAGTATACATGCAGGCTGATGTACGAAAAATATACTACGCAAGTCATATCGTCCGGAAACGTCTGCAAACTCTACCAACAGTAAACTAATAATTGAAAGATTACTTTCTCTTTTCAAACAAGTGCGATAACACGACACGCGGGCATTATGATAATTTCAGAAGTGAAAGCAATAACTCTTTGGTCCAAAAACTTTCCGTTTAAACGATGGAATTACACCCAAATAGTGAGATGGAAAACATAACGAAAATGTCACCAGTACATATGGATGTCCACTGTCTGTCTTTTATTACATTTTAAAAATTCCATATTATCATAAATACTTGTATGCACTCAATACAATTAAATCGTTCGTACCTAGCCCTACGACCATCGCGCATCGCTTACAGATTAGTAATATTTTTTTTCTTTAAATAACATATTTAAACTAAAATGTTTTTTGCTATTAAATATTGGAATCTATCCTATTGCGAAGCGTAACAAAACTATCTTTTGAGAATCTAACTAATCACTAAGCCTTAGCTTCAACTGTATCGTTACAACCAAAACGGCGTTCTTTATTCAAACAGCCAACTATTTAAAGTCTATTTTTAAATAAATACTTTAAATTTAGTTCGGAAATAATGGGTAAACTATGTTATGTTACGATTTTTTCATTATAAACTAAACAAAAATCAACAAAAGAAAAAGGAATTCGTCTTTCTCGTAACAGTTGAGCGTGAAATAAAAAATCTATGCCTATATGAGGATGTTATGTGGCTAATACATCATACAGGGAAATTATTTTGTTCTACATACAAAATTATATCACAGAAAGAGATGTAGGTAGTCATTAATCAATAAAAAAAATCAAATGATACTTTGACTAGTACATACATGTTAAAATAGAAAAAAATAAATGAGCAAAAAAATTTTCTGCATCCAAAAATTTTCACCAATAACATGGTACACAAAAAATTTCAAAGTGTTAGATTCAGTTACATAGGGTTACAATTCAATTATATAAAAATACTTGATTACTATCCATAATAAATATTATACGTATAAATAGAAGAACACGTTAACTCGGCGTAGTTAACACATGTACGCGAAAGGCCCAGTTAGCGCTGGTCGGGGAAACACCGACATCCACAATACATCTATGTTTATTAAAATTATGCATTTTAGCCACCTAACATTTAATCCCCTTTATAAAAATAGACAATAATCCAGCCTTTTTAGCTCCAAACCACTTCAATAACTTGTACAAATATTTCATATCAAAACTTGCCAATACTTCTCCGTTATTTATCATACAAATGAGTTTATTATAACATTATACACGTGTCTTTGACAAACTTACTTGAGTATTAATTGTGCATGGTTACGCTGAAAATTATGACATCGTCGATGTATACGTATTTGTTTACACAACACATCTCATGCTAATAGAACATGGTTAATTAAAATATTATGAAGGAAAGATTTATAAACGCTTAACAGCGCTCAGATATGACAAAATCTTGAGGGTAAAATAGCATATTATATTATATTCTTAGCTGCCAATACCCTTGAGACTAGTCCACGTCCGGAAGAAAATAAGTTTGTCAAAAATCACGCAGCTAAAATTAATTAATACCTAAGCTAATCACGTTAATAAGTTATAAGTTGAAGATATTCTTTTACCGATATAAATACTTATTTAAGTTTAGGAAAAGCCATGCTTTCTGTATTTTCTTGTTTTTATTTATTATTATGTAGATATTTCGAAAATTTAAGTACTCTAAGATATGATTTCGTACTTGCGTGTATTTGTGGTTTGAATTGGAACTTTGAGTGGAATAATAGTGACCTTTAGTGTTATAGATCGAAATATTTAGAAGAGAGCTTAGGCAAGAGACGTCAAATGAAACTCCACCATTATTAATAATAATTTTACTATTACAATAAGCACCAAACTAGGTTTGGAATGTTCAGTATTGCACCACATGTAAACAAAATCGATTCTAATACAGTCACAACGTAAATACTATAAACAATATACGGGTTGGGGTAGTAAAAATATTTCCAAATAATTGATATATTTTTTCATAATAAATAAATTCTGTTAACACAATAAAGGCCACCATTAGAGTCCGTTTTTTGTAGCGAATCTAAAATACCAAATGAGCAAAAAAAAAAAAACATTCAGCGTTATATTATAATTCACCCATACACTGTTAATGGTTTGTACAAATAGTGACTTGATTGTGCATAAAACCATGTATCACTGCACGCCAGTCTTCACAGAAGATCACAATTGTGGAACTTCCTAATCTCAGGTGACAACAAAACCATACGCTACGGTTATGTTTCATAATTAAAAAGTGCTGGAAAACACGAAACAAGAGATTGAAATTGAATGAAATTTTTGAAGCATTTACTATGCTAACTTTTTGAAATCGATTAAGGTAGGAAAAAGTGAATGCTCAGGTGGGACTCGAACCCACGATCTTTCCCTTACAGGGGGAATGCTCTGACCACTGAGCCACCGAGCCACACCTGAAGCTATCCAAATTCTCCTATACTATCGTCTTAGGGGTTCGAGTCCCACCTGAGCATTCACTTTTTCCTATCTTAATCGATTTCAAAGAGAATTAAACTTCAAGAACCACAACACCGGCTTTCCATGGTGCGAGGTGGACGCGGATGCGAGTACTAAGACAAGAGCATCTGCACTGTGTCCGATGAGTCCCATTCTACGGTGCATAGTCACAAGTTTATAACTGTGGACATAATATATCTTGGACATAAATAGTGCGCTAAATGTGCTCTATAGGCGCAGTACACGTTTCTTGGGTACTACAGTGGTCGACGAACTCTAATTCATCAAGCATTGATTATTATAGCGAGGCCCTGGCGCGCGCCAGGGCCTCGCTTGTCTCGTGACTATGTCTAAGATACGAGTCCGGGGTTTACTATGACAAAAGTATTTTCACTATGACAAATAACCCACATTCGACGGGTGTAGTCTGCGTAGAAGCGCCCGTGGAATTGGACGCATGCGCTTTCTGAAGGCGGCTTAACAATGATAAGTTAGTTGCAGGTATATTTTAAAAGGGTAACTAGGTCCTTTACTCCAAAAATTTTTGCACCAAATTCGTCGACATTGTGTAAACAGAAATCATCTTTATTGAACAATAAAGAATGTCCTGTTTGCCTGACGCCATTTTGTATATTTCTCACCAATTAACAAAGGACTTCTAGCTGTAATGTTAGTCAATTCAGATAAATCCATTTTTTCACAAGGGCTTTCATATTTTTTTTTTCAAATCAATATATATAGCTATAGAATCCTTCAATATGTTTGTATGATTCTAAATCTTCCAATTTCGTGTGTTCCAGCACAAATCCCAGACATCTATCTAAATAAATACTTATTTTAATATCATAAACAATTATTACAAATAAACGTTTGCGTTTTAATAGAAAAGTACTTCAAATTCGCGTTTAGTTTCGACAGTAATGGAAATGTATTAAATATGTTGTTCCTATCCCTTGGGGCGGGGCATTTTCGGTTATACATTTACAAATATACTATTTACAACAAATCTATATTTGTTCAATATATATTTTTAAATTCTAACTGGTATTTTTAGGCGATATAATCTTCATAAAGAAGCACTTTCATTAAATTCTCGACGTACATATTATAAGATTTTCTTTTCATAGATGTTAGTAAAGTGCAAACAAATTCACAATGCCAGTAAGATATTGTGACTGTACCATGCCTGAGAATGTGAAAGAAATTTTAGTATTTCAAAGTCTACTGCGTGACATTCGTGAAATATTAATTTATTAGTACTGAAATATTAACTTTCTACCGATAGTTCATTAATAAATTCTTTTATAAAACAACTATCCTTCAACAGCAGTATTCTACCTAAGATGCCCCGCGCCCTTTCGAGTTTAATTTTACAATTAATTATAAAATCTAAATTGTCGTTACATAATATAATCACTTTTCGCCGAGTTCTACTGTGGCGTTTCAGAATGCCGCGGCATTTCGCCGAGGGAATACTCTAAGTGTAAAAAACGCCTAAGTCCTATAAATTTCACTTTTTAAACACCAAATTTATTTTTTAATAAAATTTAATTACATGTTTTCGCAGATAATAGTTTATTTAGAAGCTTGATAATTAAAAATGTAGGCATTCCCTCGACGTATTAGAAGTCATTTGAAAGACTGGCTAAGTAAAAACAAAGCTGCCATGAAAAGTACTATTATATAAACTGTGCTTTAGTTGGTGTTAAAAACTGGTAAATAAACTGGCATTATAATATTAGTTTTACACTTCGTACATAAAACATTATATCTAACATTCCATTAGATATTCTCCTGTTAGCTTAAACTATTATTATGAACAAACAATAATTTATTTTACAGCCAATCTTTCAAAGAACCGCCAGACGAAGTGACAAGTCCGCCATTGCTATATTTCGACCGAATACAGAGGGCCGAGCCTTGTATAGGGAGAAATGTGTGTGTCTCGGTCACGGAGCGTGCGAGCGGGACAACACAAGTACAAGCCAGCGTGTGAGAGAGAGAGTGAACGATCGTGTCCGCGCAAGCGTAGTCCCCGAACGGGCGAATGTGTTCGTATGCGCGCCGCATTACATAGTACCTGGAATAGTTTAATGGGTAGAGCTTGAATGTTATAAAAATAAACCACAATTAATAGCGGTAAAATGTGTAGCTGGATTTGGTTATTGAATGATAGGTTGCTGTTAAGTGTTAAGCCAAGTAAGTGCCCCTGGGGTATGGTTGGGTAATGATATCAGAGAAATTACCATATATTTTTTTAATTGATTAATCCTGTGGAAGGGTTGTAAAATTAATTCATCTGTGAAACAGAGCATTCGATTCGCCTGATGATACTCCTGGTTATCACTACACCATTACACTATATAAGGCACACCGGCTGTTGGTGGCGTATATTACTCGACCTTCAAATCGCAGAAAAATCTCTCACATGACTAATTTATGTAAAAAAGTTAAGAAGAATCGCTCGTGTATTCAATGTATTTTTCGATAGTTCTGTTGTGACGCACATATGCGTCATCGCCTTGTCTGCGGATTTTTGACGCATATCTGCGTCACATGTCGAGCACGTCGGTTGAGTAACTACACTAGAGCAAACACAGAGAGAGCGCGTTACCGTCGCGTGTAGCCGGCACTACCGGGCTAGCACTCGGAGGAGGAGTTGAGGTCGAGCGGCGGCGGCGCGGCGGGCCGGGCCTTGGCGCGCGTGAGGCGGTCGAGCTCGGCGGTAAGTAAGTAGACTAGAGCGCGTTACCGTCTCGTGTGGGCGCACGGCGGCTAGCACTCGGAGGAGGAGTTGAGGTCGAGCGGCGGCGGCGCGGCGGGCCGGGCCTTGGCGCGCGTGAGGCGGTCGAGCTCGGCGGTAAGTAAGTAGACTAGAGCGCGTTACCGTCTCGTGTGGGCGCACGGCGGCTAGCACTCGGAGGAGGAGTTGAGGTCGAGCGGCGGCGGCGCGGCGGGCCGGGCCTTGGCGCGCGTGAGGCGGTCGAGCTCGGCGGTAAGTAAGTAGACTAGAGCGCGTTACCGTCTCGTGTGGGCGCACGGCGGCTAGCACTCGGAGGAGGAGTTGAGGTCGAGCGGCGGCGGCGCGGCGGGCCGGGCCTTGGCGCGCGTGAGGCGGTCGAGCTCGGCGGTAAGTAAGTAGACTAGAGCGCGTTACCGTCTCGTGTGGGCGCACGGCGGCTAGCACTCGGAGGAGGAGTTGAGGTCGAGCGGCGGCGGCGCGGCGGGCCGGGCCTTGGCGCGCGTGAGGCGGTCGAGCTCGGCGGTAAGTAAGTAGACTAGAGCGCGTTACCGTCTCGTGTGGGCGCACGGCGGCTAGCACTCGGAGGAGGAGTTGAGGTCGAGCGGCGGCGGCGCGGCGGGCCGGGCCTTGGCGCGCGTGAGGCGGTCGAGCTCGGCGGTAAGTAAGTAGACTAGAGCGCGTTACCGTCTCGTGTGGGCGCACGGCGGCTAGCACTCGGAGGAGGAGTTGAGGTCGAGCGGCGGCGGCGCGGCGGGCCGGGCCTTGGCGCGCGTGAGGCGGTCGAGCTCGGCGGTAAGTAAGTAGACTAGAGCGCGTTACCGTCTCGTGTGGGCGCACGGCGGCTAGCACTCGGAGGAGGAGTTGAGGTCGAGCGGCGGCGGCGCGGCGGGCCGGGCCTTGGCGCGCGTGAGGCGGTCGAGCTCGGCGGTAAGTAAGTAGACTAGAGCGCGTTACCGTCTCGTGTGGGCGCACGGCGGCTAGCACTCGGAGGAGGAGTTGAGGTCGAGCGGCGGCGGCGCGGCGGGCCGGGCCTTGGCGCGCGTGAGGCGGTCGAGCTCGGCGGTAAGTAAGTAGACTAGAGCGCGTTACCGTCTCGTGTGGGCGCACGGCGGCTAGCACTCGGAGGAGGAGTTGAGGTCGAGCGGCGGCGGCGCGGCGGGCCGGGCCTTGGCGCGCGTGAGGCGGTCGAGCTCGGCGGTAAGTAAGTAGACTAGAGCGCGTTACCGTCTCGTGTGGGCGCACGGCGGCTAGCACTCGGAGGAGGAGTTGAGGTCGAGCGGCGGCGGCGCGGCGGGCCGGGCCTTGGCGCGCGTGAGGCGGTCGAGCTCGGCGGTAAGTAAGTAGACTAGAGCGCGTTACCGTCTCGTGTGGGCGCACGGCGGCTAGCACTCGGAGGAGGAGTTGAGGTCGAGCGGCGGCGGCGCGGCGGGCCGGGCCTTGGCGCGCGTGAGGCGGTCGAGCTCGGCGGTAAGTAAGTAGACTAGAGCGCGTTACCGTCTCGTGTGGGCGCACGGCGGCTAGCACTCGGAGGAGGAGTTGAGGTCGAGCGGCGGCGGCGCGGCGGGCCGGGCCTTGGCGCGCGTGAGGCGGTCGAGCTCGGCGGTAAGTAAGTAGACTAGAGCGCGTTACCGTCTCGTGTGGGCGCACGGCGGCTAGCACTCGGAGGAGGAGTTGAGGTCGAGCGGCGGCGGCGCGGCGGGCCGGGCCTTGGCGCGCGTGAGGCGGTCGAGCTCGGCGGTAAGTAAGTAGACTAGAGCGCGTTACCGTCTCGTGTGGGCGCACGGCGGCTAGCACTCGGAGGAGGAGTTGAGGTCGAGCGGCGGCGGCGCGGCGGGCCGGGCCTTGGCGCGCGTGAGGCGGTCGAGCTCGGCGGCGGCGTCGGAGCGCGCGGCGGCGGCGGCGGGCGAGGCGTCGGGGCGGCCGGCCGGCGAGCCCGTCTTCTTGTACAGCAGCGAGTTGAAGAAGTTGGCCAGCACGCCCTCGTTGCCCGGCGTGCCGGGGCCCATGCTGATTTTGGTGCCGTCCAGCTGTGAGCGAACGAGTCCGAATTAGTAAAGGTCGATTATTTATTATAGTATTTTATGAAACTTGCATGATAACGGTTCTTAAAATACAAGTGTGAGTTAAAAAAATGAGCCCTAGTAGTAACCGCAGCGAATTTTTTTAGTATTACACGAATGGTTTAAGGCCAAGTTATGTGCAGATTTATGTGCAGTTTCATACACTTATTTATCTAATCGCATGAAATATTTAATATAATTAACTTATAATGACAGGAAAGCTGTGCGCCATAATTCATTCGCTGCTCTGCAACAGATTATGTAGAACAAAAGATGCATTGACAACTCCTTGTGTAAAGCTGAAGCTGTGTCGTTATGGAAAAAAAGGTTCTATTATGATACAGTTGCCCATAGAAGACCTGTAATTTAATATAATTTATCTACTCTGATACTATAATACAAAGATTATAAAATTGAAATCAAAACTCTTATGACAAACATTACGCACAGGCCAAAAAAAAAGTTTTATTACGATACAGGTCTCACCTATATCATAAAATAACTTTTTAATCATAACGATACACCTATACAACCTCAATCTGGACTGAACCTCTACTTTAAAAAAAAAAAACGGCCAATTCGGAAGAAAAAAATAAGAAACGCGCATGCGCAATCGATGTTTGCGCCTTGGCATGGCGTCAACTTTTTTTTTTTACATTTATATTAAACAAAGTTTGGTTTTGTTTGTAAAATAAATTAGTTTGTGTATTATAGTATGAGAGTAGATAAAGTAGTGTATGACACTGTACATAACTTGGTCTTATAACACTCGTGTGATACAATAAAAAAACTCGCCTACGGCTCGTTTTTTTAAAACACACTCGTGTTATAAGAACCCTTATTATGTAACAGTATCATAAACTACTATTTTTAAATTTATTTTGGTATGCTGTGTGTAAAGACCGAAATTAAAGTTTAGTTTTTGCGTGGACGTAACCAAATCGATAAAAGGATGATGAATTTGAAAAATATGCATGTTTCCAATCCCTCCGTGGCTACCTATTCGTAAATATGGTAAAAGACCTCTCGGGTATCGCGCCATGGCAAGCGGTTCCCATACGCACCTGTGCGGTGGCCCGCTGCGTGGCGCGGAGGGGCGAGTCGGCGCGTGGCGCGGGCGCGCCCGCCTGCAGCGCGGCCAGCTGGCGCTGCAGGAACGCCTGCTCGTCCTCGGCCTGCACCTCGGCCTCGCGGTTGGCCCCGCTCTGTAGCGGGAACATCAAGTTTACAAATACCCAACACGGATATACAGGGTGGAAGATTTTGACCTTACCTAGAGGGGAAGTGCTCTAAGTACTGAAGATAGCAAATTTCACTCAAAGGAAACATTCCTTTATTTTTAAAAAGAAACACAACTGCATTCAAATAATTTCAAAAATTTATTTGCCACAACCGGTAGTGTAACACCGGTAGGGGAAAGATGGCGGATTCGAACGCGAGTGAACCGATTCACTTTTTTTACAAATTCTCTACATACTTTGATCATAGTTATATGTCATAAATTAATAATCGTCTGTTTTTCCTATCGATACCAAATTATAAAATAATATTTTCGAATATAGTAGGTAGTTATGTTTCGTTTTTTGTTGTGCGCATATATACGTCATCAAACTGACTTAGGATTATTTTGACGCATATTTTTCGGCTATCATGATTTTCGTTTTACGGTTTTACAATAAATACCGTTAAAGCCATTCGCTCAGAGTACATAGAGCTAACGAAATTATACTCACTTTCCGTATAACAGGTTGTACAATTACATCTCTATAATAATCGTCTGGCTTACACGATTGCATGTTCTCGTACAATATACTAATTTTCTTCATGCTATCCCAACCAGCGGGTCTGAAATATATATAAAAAAACATTATTCAAGCGATACAAAAGCCAATTTCAATACACTCATCTGTGCTTTTGTTGGGAAGAGTAAGCGTCTGTGCTTAGATCAACTTGCTTTGGTTTTGTATCGTTCTGCTATATTGTAATATTGGACTGACAGTTTGATATCTTATTAGAGCAGAGATTAAAACTGATGATTCGGTTTTAACCACTCTTAAAATATATGAAATTGTTAATTAGCGCTGTGCAATAGAGGAAACCTGCAAAACTGATGTAAACTGATCTTGTCGGACTCCCCAGCCCCACCTCTTTCCGACATATCAAATTAAAAATTGTAGTAAGAAATGAAGAGGTTTTTGGAAAGAAAAAAAAAGACGGGTTGCACTCCGGGAGTGCCGGCAGAAGTGAAAAGATTTTCTTTCTTATTTCGTTATATACAGAGAAAAGGATAAAAAGAACATACCATACCTATAATATACCGCCAATCATAGAACCTATCACTTTCTGTCCGAAAAAATATAATGAATTTCAAAAAGAAAAAATAATCACAAAAAGTAATAAATAAAAAAATAATCACAAAAAGTGTCAGAAGCCCAAGTTCGAACCCGGTACTATCTGAAACCATAAGGACTTACAGTCGAAGCGCTAACTCTAAGCTACGAAGCTTATTAACGTACCTAACAAAATAAACAATCTGTAGCTAATGTTGCATGACGTCAGTCGTCGGTTACGGTTCAAAGGTCAAGTGATCCTGACGCGAGTTTAACACTTTTTACCCATCCAACGCCGCTAAAGATGATTTCACTTCAAAAATACACACGCTCGACAAATGAGTACTAGCAATTCTGGCTTTTTTACTATTACTTTTAATTACTAATATTCTTTACATACAAATAAAATGTGATAACTACACTTACATCAATACTGCGTCTTTCTCCACGATCAACGCGGGCGTCCTGAACGGCAGGCCATATATCCTGTGTGTGAGATATTTGTACAGAAGGTCACAGTTCTTGTCTTCCTTGGCGCTCGTGTAGAATAGCGCCGCGCCGTACTGCAGGCAGAACCGCCTGATCCACTGCTGCATGAAATCGAAGTGCTCGTCGCGGTAATCGTGTTCTTTTTCCAAAGTGCTCATGTAGTCGGTCTGCGGGTAAATTAATATGTGATTAATTTTAAGTGAATTTGTTATTTCGTCTAGTTTTGTCGACAGTAAGGTAAGTAAGTCTTCAGTTGATTTAAGAGTTGGTTTGTGCAAATTACACAGACCTGTCCTAATTTAATATTTTACTGGAATTGCAGAACTTTATACGTCAAGTCCTTTCCATCAAGAAACGGTCAGACGCACAAAGACACTCACTGCCTGGCGAATATTCAAGCCATAAGCACGAAACTCATTCACTATGGTGTAGGCACAGCTTAAAAGTGAAATTCCTTGCCTGAATCGAGATTCTGGAAAGTTATAACCTGAGAATTTCAAGCCCCAAGTGAATAGCTTCCTGTTAGGCAAATTATTGGGAATCCCGAGGTCACGAGCACCCTCGAAACTCTGCAGATGCGTAGAGATGTTGCTTCCTTGGCAGTATTTCATCGTCTATACCATGGTGAATGTTCTGATGAGCTCTTCCAATTGGTCCCGCCCTCTCCTTTCCTACACAGGACAACACGAGCAGGGCTTAGATGTCAGCCGTATACGGTGCCCTTCAAGAACCAAGCGGTTCGGTGACTCTTTGTCGCACCATTAAGACCCAGAACTCCCTAAAAGCTCACGTGTTTCCTTCTTCCTACAGTCCCGGGTCCTTTAAGTGGGGCGTAAAAAAGCATCTGATGAGGCCGCCAAGCTGAGTGCCACCATTGTTAACATGGTACGTGTATCTAATTTAAAATGCTCTTTTCTGAGACTTTGCCTTCAGCTTACCATCAGGCGACGTGAAGTCAAATTGACAAAAAACCTGTTCCATCGTGGACCACAACATCACTTACCAGCAGGTGAAATAGCAATCATCAATCAATCTACAAAAACTGATACCTGCATAAGTCGTTGAAATACTTTTCTAGAAAGCTCACCTTAGTCGCAACGACTACAATATCAAGTCCTAGATTAGTAGTAAGTACGGCCTCAGGCAGGGGACAGTCGTCATCGTCTCCATTCTCCAGGTCATCCGACAGGTTCCTAGAAGACCTCTTCATGGGAGATGACGCCGTGGGCTCCATTTCGTCCCCTGGCTCTGTATACCGCTGCCATTTCTGTACTTGTTGCTTTTTACTTTGTAACCTTTGTTCTGGAACAATTCAAATAGAGGTTTGAATAAAAGCATCTAGTGAGGCTTCTCCGCCCTATCTTTCCCCGACTGCCTAGGAAGGTTTATGACTGTCCTATTCGCATTCTTTTCTTATCTGTTACTCTCTAATAGGGGTTAGGCACAAATGACATCGCACGGGAAATACTTTCGTGGAACCGGCAGATATGAACTCTTAAAATAGGTCAATAAATCTAAACTAATATTATAAATGCGAAAGTAACTCTCGTCTGTCTGTTTTTTCGGATTCACGCCTAAACCACCGATTTTGATGAAATTTGGTATAGGGGTAGATTGGACTTTGAGAAAGGGCATACTTAGGCTGTGTTTGGTTGCGATAACCGACATTTACGCGATCGGAGCCGCGGGCAACAGCGGTTCGTTCTCATATTCCTCCGAAACGGCTCGTCCGATTCTTATGATTTTTTTTTATGCATATTCAGTAAGTCTGAGGAGCAGCTACTATCTATCTTTCAAACCCCTAAGTGATAAGGGGTGTTGACCCCAAAATGTTTTTTGGGCTAAGCAACGTTTCCCGTGACAGCTAGTAATATTATAGGATCTCAAAGTTACATTTGCAATTGCAGGTAGTGTGACAGCCGTTCCTGCTGTTCCATTTACCTGTTTTAAGTGTTTATGGTACGGGCTGTGAATCCTAAAAACTTCTAAAAAACGAAGAAGCGCTTATGGGCCTTTTCTGTAGGGTGAATGTACTATCAGCAACGAAAGTATATTTTACACATTCCTATTAAACGCACGCACTAAAGCTCTAAAACCTTCCATTAAATAACAGAACACGGAACAAATTAACCTTGTCCTTTTAGAACTACGACAATTCTAAAACATTCATTGTTGATTCATGTGTGTTCACAGGCCTTTTGAATATTTTAGGCTTTTAAGTTTCGTTGCCGACTGTAGACATTGCGTAGTGTGAGTTCACTTTATTGTGTTGATGGTATAGCGATGAATACGATATGACGGAATTGTGGACTATGACGTAATCTTACGTCATCATTACGCCGCCTTATCAAATATCATTTTGCCATCAGCCACTTTATGTTTGTAAACACTCGTCTGCACGTATAGAACTAAGTATATTTTGATATGGTAATATTGAAACAAATATTTCTAAAATGAATTTAAAAAAATTGTTAAAGTATAGCTAAATCAGTGTCTGCAGACTATAGAATGAAGACGTAAGTAAGAATAACATTAGCATTAATTTCTTATTTCACCGTTAATTGACGTATACAATAACACCAATTGAGCTACTTTTATGTACGACAGAAGTGTTTTCGATCATAAGCCAATGATAATGATAGCATAATTTGATGACGCTATTCTCTAATACGTACATGAATATACTCACGCCTGTAAACCCCGAAGGGGTAGGCAGAGGGGTATTAACACCCACGTTTTGCTAACTACGATTTTCGGTCCCCCATTATAGCGGGCACTTCGGCTTGGGGTGTATATTTACAGTCGGATTGAGAACAACCCTATCCTTTAGTTCCCTTTAATGACACCCACAGGAGGAGCTGGGACTCCACCGGAAACAAACACCTAATACATGCGTGATATATGTACCTACTTATATCTTTCACTCAAAATCGCATAGGTTCAATACGAAGATATTCGATCAACCAAATTGTTTGAGAACAACGGTATTCCATGCAATTAAAACAACAATGTTTGCTTGAGACGCGCGTACGCCATTGCCGTGTAGATCATTTGTTGGGAGCAATGAACCGCCGGATTGTATTTTGGCATTTTCTTGGGTTTTCATTGCAAATATGTTTAGATTTTAATGCGAAAGTTACTTCACAGTAGTGTAGACCATTATGCACATACCTACCACAATTAGTTTAATAATAAGGTTATATTATAATCGAAATGCGACTTATCTCTTTTTATTCGAACCAATTTTAGTAATTACGTTACAAAGCCTTTCTCTGTCATTTATAGCTGTGGGGAGGGGTCCATATAACCCAATTCCTGCTGGCTTGCTCTGTCAAACAAAGCCGTGATAGAGGTGCCTTACAATCGCTTTGACAATCCTTTTTCACTATCGATCCCACATATGGACGTTTTGAGCAACGAATCGATCGAAATTGTGGTTTCGGATTGAGATCGCATAATTAGGGACCGGCCGTTATAGATATTTCGTGATATAAAGAAAAAGTTAAGTCATATCTTAAGAAAAGTAGCTCTTGAGCACTATCTGTTCCAGGGAAACACAATTTAAAGTGATTAAAGTGTTTTTTTTTAATTTATTTATTTATTTATTTATTTATTTAATTAAGATTACTTATCTACACTTGCCAACTTAATTAATTAAGTTGGCAAGTGTAGATAAGTAATCTTAGTACAAAGTTCCATTCACATAAAACATTTAATAGAAAATCGAAGCAACACAATTTTCAAAATATATCACAATTAAAATAGACTGTGGATTAGGTTTAGATTTGAATCCCAGGGTCTTTCTCAACATATTGGAGGCTCTAAGGTCTTTCGAATAGACCCTATTATTCTATGAGTAAAAATTAGTTTGTTACACTCCTACGACTCAACATAGAACCGATCTGATTGCGTTCCTTTCTCTATAGCCTATGTCCGTCTGCGTAAATATTTATCGGCAATAGGGATCGATCGCGGGGCTATGGGCACTTGGCAAGAGTACTTAATTAAGTACCCAATGAAAAAAGATGGGTCTGTTTATGAACGACGTTAAGGGCTTGCGCAGACGAGAAACAAATGGCGCGTATGATATCCGCAGCGCGCTCTTGTTAGTAGGTATGACACTAAGATAAGGTTTCCTTCATCACTACATAGTATAAAACAAAGTCGCTTTCACTGTCCCTATATCCCTTTGTATGCTTAAATCTTTAAAACTACGCAACAGATTTTGATGCGGTTTTTAATAGATAGAGTGATACAAGAGGAAGGTTTATATGTATAATACATGTTTAATATAGCAGAGGGTGCATCGGGAACGGGATCTGACGCCACGCGGGCGGAAAAATATTGGCGGTACGAAGTTCGCTGGGTCAGTTAGTCTGTTACTCTTTCACGTAAAAACTACTGAATGGATGGATGGATCAGAATTATCATCAAGCTACTACTCAAGGGAGCGGAGCAGTGATCATTAATGTTAACAAATCCGGCCGGCATATACATAGAAGTGACAGTGTAGTTACACCGAAATTACAATTTTTTTATACCACCATTTTAGACAAGCACACGGCCCAATAGTAGGAAAGTGGTTACCAAGACCTATGGACGTGTATTGTATTTTCTCTAACCCTTCCAGCTAAGCTGAATTGCTTTTGGTAGCAGTAGGTCGCCGGTAGTGTAATGGCCAGGATTCGAACCTGGACCTTTCGATCGTAAGGCCGACTCCTGAACCACAGCTAATCCGACGCTGGACTTTATCCGCGGAGTATCTCATGTCGTGTGTTTCAGTGTACATGGGCAAAATACAGCCCTAGACAGTAATAATAAAGTACACCGTAGATTGATCCAGCATTACCCCTCGTCTGTACTAGCTCAACAGTCCAAACCGAGACACCTTTAACACAACTTAATATGAAAAGGTGACTTATCTCGTTTGCCCACTGTACTTATTCATTATATTTACATGAGGTTTTTATGTGATACAACACCATGCCACAGGGCAGGAATGCACGAATAAACTACCGAGCTGTTGCTCACGATATTATGGTATTACCAGGCCGAAGAGCCGGATATCCGTATCCGCGGATATACGAGAAAAAAATGTGCATATATTATCCGTTATTTTTAGAATGGACCTTTTATAGAATTAATTTCATTTTATATGAGAAACTATAAATACTAATATTATAAATGTGAAAGTAACTCTCGTCTGTCTGTATGTTTGCTTACACGCCTAAACGATGAAATTTGGTATAGCGGTAGGTTAGACGTTGAGAAATGAGATTTTGAAGGATATGTTTGGTCGCGGCAACCGACATCCAGGCGCGCGGAGGCTCCGGCAAAAACTAGTTATAAATATTAAGCAATTGCATACACAAATAATATTATTAGGTAAATTTAGGTGCTTGTGCCTCAAAATAAATAATATGGTAATACTGAAAAAACACAGAAATTATAGGTGATGTCATATCTACATTAATCCAATAAACCTTTAATCTTTGTAATATGGTAATTAAAGTAATATTAAGTGTTTCATCAGATAACCACACTTTTGGCAACTTTTTAGAGTAATATATACTCGAAACTGGGACGAGCTTGCATGAAAGGTTCAATAACTTTAGAGGATAATTGTGAAGCATGTAAGGATAGGGCAGAAGCAGATGGCGAGCTGTTATCGCTGCCTACCCTGGAGGTAGAAAGGCGTGATTGTAAGTGTGTATTTACCTTAAGTGATATAAAGAAAGTAACTTCAATTTTCGCAAAAAAATCGGCAAAACAAAACGGGGTCATATTGTCATAAACATGGCATTTTACTTTAGCATAATGATTGCCATTCTACTCAGAGTTTTACGTCACATCTCACCCAACCCTCCATTTTATCATGATCTTCTTAGTTTGCGTTGAGTTACAGGGTTACTGGCCAGCATGGCGAAGTAGAGGTATAGAATAATATAGTTCAGTCAATAAAAATATATGTCGCCCCCAACTACCTTAATCAGCCGTCCAATTAACTGCCTAGGCAGTTAACTAAACGGCGCCATTCAATTAACGGCTTGAATGGTGTTCAGCCATTTAATTAAACGGCTAGGTAAATAGCTTGGATCGATGACGTTTAACTACTTGCCTAACCATTTAATTAAACAGTTAGAAAAATGACTTATTTCTGCATGGTTATAAAAAAAGATAACCACGAAGGCTTAATGCGGGAGCGGAGCGTAGCTCCCGCATTAGCCTTCTACCCTAATCTAACCAAGTCGGATTGCGCAGCTATCACAATAAACCTATCACTAATTTTCCGTCGGTATGTATGTAATTTTCTATCTTATTTCGAGGTTGTGCCCCATCTTACGATTGGCCTAAGTAAACCAGGTTATTAAATGATGTAATAAACGAGACGGCTGAATATCATTCAGGCAGTTAAATGAATGGTGTCGTTTAGTTAACTGCCTAGGCAGTTAATTTTACGACTGATTAAGATTGTTGGCGGCGACATATACATACATACAGTCACGCCTGTAAATCCCCGAAGGGGAAGGTAAAAGTGTTTTAACACCCACATTTCGTCAACTATGATTTTCGGTCCCACATAATAGGAGGCGAGCCTATTTCAAGCTGTCAAGTGGGCAATGTCTAAATAAATAAAATGTTAAGGAACTAATATCATACAATTCGCGTGATCTTTTATTATACTGTCAAGCTTTTATAACGATAAGTTAAATTGAAGTAATTATCTATTTACAACTAATTGGAACGTGTAAAATAGTTTGGAAACGAAGTATCGTGTGTCTACGTGTTATTATTGCAGTTCGTATTATTTTATCATTGTGATCGCTAGGGATGGATCCTACTGTGTATTATTGTTAACATGGGGCATATTCATTAATGTGTCCATACTTATGAGGAACCAGGAATATAGGTGCACCGAGTAATATTTGAGTATTGACGAACTTTCATCCCTGACTTAGCCAGTCTAAAAGGACGCAATGCCGCATTTCTTCAATTGTTTCAATTGCGATTCGATGAAATAATAAAAAAAAAATGCTGCATTACGTCGTTTTTTATTTCTTCTTGGGTCGTATTTACTTCCATGTGTCGTTTACGTTCCTTGAATTTTTACCACATTGTATCTACCCGTAAATGCGGGTAATTGTGGTCAGCTTAAAATTAATGTTCTTTCAATAACATATCGACTTTGGTAAACAATATACCAAAAAATTAATGCATGTATATCTGCATGAGGTTAATTGAAATAGACAATCGTGGTGTCTTTTTATTTCTTTTCTTTTTTATTATAGTAACCGAAGTAATCGAAATTACTAATAATTCTTCTAACCCCTTCAACTATGCTAAATTGCTTGTGCTAGGAGTGAGTTCACGTCTAGTCTAGTAGATAAAATCAGTATCTAGTTTGCCCTTGTGCAGACGTTATAGCTGTAGTACAAACCCAGAGGTACTGCAATCTGATTTGAGAAAGAAATTTATCTATGCGAAGACATGATGGGTCTATTAGTTAAAAATATACCTCGCACGTAATTATTTGTTTATACTTTATTAATTGCATGATTATTATAGGTCAGTGAACGTAGGGTGAATGTGACAAAATGGCCAGATAACTGGCAGGTCGTCTTACAAGATAACTAACCATTGTTTTTATTCAATCTACGAGTACTAGTCAGTCAGTCTAAACTACGAGTCAATAATTTTTCTTGAAAGTTGTTTTGTAATGTATCTGAAAACAATACTATAACAAGAGCGTATCTTTATATTGTTAACATCACATCACTAAATTTTTTCAAAGAATGTGTATATTAACATGACAAGGATGAGCGACAGGAGTGACAGGACGTTTTGTGGGGACAAAACAAATGCGGCGGATGCTAGGTATCACGTTACATCCTTTCGTTTGTTTGAAGAAAACGTTAACCTAAACTAGGCTATGGTCGGAGTAGGAAGAAAGATACATACATGATTCGTGCTAAAATTTGATATTCGAGATAAATCCTGGATAAATTTTGAAATCAATATCTAGTCTCATGACGAGTAGTGACGTCGGGTTTGTTAGTATGTAAGACACTACCAAATCCGACGTTTTGATAGAATAACACGCCCGTCTGATGCACTGTTGTACACCGTATAATCAACAACAGAATTCGCAATACCAGGAACTATACCGTCATGCGACAAGCCTTACAAACCTGTTGGCAGGTGCCGGCAACACATTTGACAAAAACATGTTGTATACATAATAAAGTCACTTTAACAGATACAGCACGGACCTGGTAAACCACTTGCTATGTTATTATGTATTCAATGCGAGTTTATGAGACAACTGCGTGACGTAACGACTGAGTCACGATTGAGAATAGACGCGCGGGGATACCACTTCGTTATAGAGATTCTCATCGGCACGAACTTGAACTTTTTATCGTTATATCTAATTAATATATTAATAGACTGTTGTATTGCTTGTGGAGGACTGTATTGAGGTTTATGCTGGTCACTATTACAGTAATTTACGGAATGAGAGTCAGTGTACTAAGTAAACGCAAATGCGGTATTGAAGTAATTTTGTCTGCAAATTGGTTTGAGGAATTATTGATAACGATGTACATGGCTACTTTCTCGGCATTTAAAACAGAACGGCGAATGACTTAGTAGTGCTCAATTTTAAGAATAAGGTGGTCATTCTAGAAATTGAGCTTCTGCAGGAGTCATGGTTAGCCAAAACGTGTTTGTATCGGTAAAGAGCAAGTGACATCTTTGCCGTCACAGATATAAACAACGATAAGAATAACAAGAACGAGGGAGCCGAAAATGAAGGATAGAAAAAGCCTTCTGTGAATACAGAACAGCTAACATAGTACTGTTTATTTCGTTTGAGGGAGTCCCAAAACATTATAAACAAAGTACCTACTGTTAGCTTTTACGCCTTAAAAACCAGCTATGTAAATCTAAAGTAGGGGTGGGTTTCTTATGTAAAGTGATCGGCAAATTAGGTAGTTATTATCTTAATACCGCAGAGTTATTATCTTAATACCGCACAAGTTTGAATTACAAGCCATCTCAATTCCTAAGCGATTCTAGATCGAAGCAGGTTATGCGTACTACCAACACAGTGCGATCGATACGTTGCGTACGAAAAATTGGAAGGGGGCGACAGCTGTTTACACACCGGGATCTTAAATAAGTCTTTAGGCACATTCTTAGCTTCAAATTCTTTGGCTATCGTAAGCAGAATTTCAAGATGGAATTACGTGCGTTAAACAGGCTGTATTTTCGCAGATATTATGGATAGGAATCGTTCCTTTTTGTCCCAAAACTATAGAAGAAATCGATTTAGATTTTCATGAGTGTAAACTAAAAAACTACTTGACCGATTTTAAAAAACGAATTCACCATAATCCCTGAGTACTTTTTATTCCGATATTTGAACGGGTTCGGAACCTACGCAGGTGTAATCGAGATGTAATGATTGTTTAGATTAGAGGAGAATAATTAAGCCGAATATTCAGTTCATTTGATCACTCTCCACTTCTTCTTCTATCTCCATCCCAAGGTTGCCTGGAAGAAATCGCTTCCAGCGATAAGGCCGCCCATTGTACATTAAACTTTGTAGATGCTACCTACTTGTCCTACTGTAAATCTGTTGGTGTACAATAAAGAATTATCTATCTATCTATCTATCTATCTATCTTTATGGGTTACCAAGTGATACCATTCGTGTAGCAAGCGATCAAAGAGAAAGACTAAATAAGATGTACTCCAATCGACGATCTATAACAGCAGCTGTAAACTGATTAATCATAAGCCAGCTCGTATTTATTTAGTTGTGTGCAAAATTCGGTCTGGATCCAATCTGAATCTCTCAAACGTCAAAAACGATCACTATTTCTATGCGAAAATTTTATTGCGAGAATACCGGCTTTAGATTTAGGAGATTGACAGATTTTTTTTATAGGAGTGTTGATGTTCTGGACATGAATTAGAAGTACCTATTGTGGCACTTCAAAGGAATTTGACGATGTTTGTAAATAATTTTATTTGGATCCATAGGATTACTCCAAAAATGTTGTGTTTGACGATGAATGGAGATAATATGATGAGTCACCGTACTGATATCATAAGGTACCTGTGTTTAATACGCGCTTAACTTAAAAAGTATCAAAGTAATATACCTAGAGACGGACCTTGAATTATGAGTTTTTAAATTGTATGATGTGTTTGTATTGATCGCTCCTTTTTGTGGGCTTTTTTACCATTGATAGGTCAGCGTTCGACCACTATCTCATCTGCTAAGAAATGATGTAGTCAACGAAGGAATTCTTACCTAGAAGCATATTTACTCGTGATTTTTTTATGAGTTCCAAATTTTAGGTTATCGGACACAGACCCAGACAAGTTTTTTTTAGACCCACTCTGTCTTTTTACAACTTAAGAGGGATGAAATTGAATGTATTAACTTTCACATAAGTGCAGGTTACAAGTTGAAAGTTTTATCGGATAATATAATAAGTAATAAGAAAACTACGATAGCGCACGAAAAACACACAAAATAATGATTTTTATGATGTAAGTAAAACTTTTGCAGCTGTCCATACAATAATTTTAAATTCAATTTGTTATTACAATAATCTTCAACAAATTCATTATCAGATTAGATTATTAATTTCTTTGGAAAATTGAATGCTCGTGTAAGAGCTTTAAATTTGAAGTATCTAGTTATCATATAGGCTAAATACGGAACAAAAACTCATCATTAATTATACAGTAGTAAAGATAACACAACAAAGCCCTGCGTGAGACTATCTCAGTGAGAACAAACGCGTAGTGTAGTGGACGCGTTCTCAGCTAGAACGGTGAATTTTCGGCAACACAACACCACGTGTCATGGAGCATTAATAAAATAAATACTATCGCTTATATGTAATGTCTTTCACAATAAATCTTTAAAAGACTTGACTTAGACAATGAAATATATTTTGTGAATCAATAAGAAAGAAAACCAAGGAAGTTAATTCCGAGTTTAGTAATTCCTATCCCCACCTTCTGATTTCATCTCCAGACTCTGAATACCATGTAATACCAGAGAGATTATTAAGTCAAAACCAACCAAGCCTGGATGCGGAAGGCAGGCCAGGATCGGACGAAATGACGCACATTGGGAGATGCCTATGCCTATGCCAGCGGTGGATTCCGGTGGTCTGATGGATTGATTTATAACGAGCCTAAATTTGATAAGTATTTCTTGATTAGTTTATCATGAGATTTAGGTTAACGGCAAGCGGAAAATACAACAGAACTAAATCTACTTAGGACGCAGTCGTTATTACATTTGTAGAACATTTCCGCAGTATTGACTTTCTCCTCTTTAAGGTAAATTCTTGTCGTATAGGTACACTTATCAGTGTTAAAGGGAATGTGGAGTATAAAAAGTAAAGTTTGATTAATTGAACGGAAATTTATAGACAAGCATTCAATGGACATAAAATTTGTTCAGACTAGAAACGTTTGTCCTTTCTTCCACCCATTCAAGTAAGCACCGCTTCGTATCCAGGGGGATTTCCGAATGGAAATACGGGTAGGTAACCTTAGGAAACAAATGTGGTGACGACTTTCGCTCGTCTCTCCTTTGAATGAAGTTTGTTATTTCTGAATGATGTATAGATTGAAGAGCATACTAAGAAGAGGTCATTATAATTAAGAGCAACTTCCAGTACGTTAGACGACACACACCAAGTCGCTCACTCAATTTTTTTTTTATCTGAAAGTGACGCACACAGTCATAACTTACCTAATCAGGCAGGTGTATCCAAAATTGCAATTTATTTTAAATACATAAAAATGATATTAAAAAGAATACTAAAGCTACAGTCTGTAATTTTATTTTTTGTAAATAAAGCAATTAAAAAGCCTCGGCATCACATTCACATCCTGCATTCGCAATAAACTTTCATTAAGGAACCGAATGTGTTAACGTGTGCCGTTCAGAACGCTTGACACTTCTGTTGAAGCTGGTTAAAACACAATCAAGTTTTTTAGCAATTAAAGAAAAGAAATAAAGGAACTGCTCTGACCTATAGTTGAGCTACACGAGCACATAACATTCGAAATTCTGCTACACCCCCATCTTGGGGCGATCACCTCGATCGGCTCGATCTATCGATAAAGCGTAATCAATCGGATTCTCTTCTCTTTTGGTCATATGAGAAAATTGAAAGACACAAGCCTTTCTTGCCATCACACCATGCTGAAGTTAACGACGAATGACTGACGATTTTTTGTTTCGATTTTATTTTTGCTACCATTCACTGAACCTCACCAATTAGACAGACAGTAAAGTTAATCAAGAGATCAAGTATACTTATAGCTTGCTTACAATTGTAATAATGTTCACATAATTCACAACCTAATTGGCTTCTATCTGACATTCACTTCTAGGCATGTTCTCACGTACAACCACGTCACTCACTGTTGTGTGTGACGTGATTGGTCTACTGTGTCTTGCTAGAATTTGTTTGGACACTTTTTGAATTGATTTGAACAGATGTTAGAAATCACATTCTTGCTTAGAAATTGATGAGATGGGCCACTGTATAAGAAGATTTCGGAAAGCACGTTAAGCTGTACTTCCAGGTTGCTTTACGAACATCAGTGGTATACGTTGGGCACCCTTAAACGTTTGATAATCTGCCCCTCTAAACAAGAGGCAATTCGCTAGCCGGCGTTTGGTGGAATAGAATGACGAATGTATGGGATTTGATGTATATGACAGTCGTTAACGCATGTCAAATACGTCAAATCCTATACATTCGTCATTCTATTCCATCAAACGCCAGCTAGCGAATTACCACTTGTCTAGAGGGGCTGGCCTTCGATTGACCAGTATGATGAGTGGTTATGTGGGCAAATGGCAGTCGTTTCAAGGAAAATATGGAAGTTCGGCCTAACGTAGGCAGCCTGAAAAACTAACCGCAACTAAGTGAGGAACCGGTTCGGATGATGATGATTACTTCAGTATAAAAAGTCTACAGATTTTATAGCTAGTTTTAATAATATCGTGTATTATGACATTGCCGGTCAATTGTCCAATCGAACATATTAATACTGGCATTGGATGTAAGCGTAGATCAATTGTAACAAATACGAATATCTGTCGAGACGTTGAAAATTTAAATATTATTCGACGGTATTCATGCATATAAAAAGTAGCGCTAAGCGGGAATCGAACACCCTCCGGCGACGCATTTACGTCATCCACTGGGGTAGTCAAAGAGATTATGAAAAGAAGATGGCCAAATACAGTAAACGTAGGTATAAAATACACTTCCCGTCCTAAAATAAAGTGCCAACTTGAGGGTAATTGGTTCGCCCCCTATTATGTGCGACCAAAACACATGGTAGTTTTCGGGCGTGAATAAAATGAAGATAAGAGAATGACTTAGGTAGGTTCACCGCATGACATATTTAAATGTCAGGCATGCCTGTGAATATTTTATAGACTAACTGCATTGCCTAGACTTTCACCGAGGTAGTAAAAATTAACGGCTATTTTATACAAAGCGACAATACATTTATAAAATGTATTTTATATAAGCGGTGAAGGCCAATTCTTTTACAGCTTTCAGCCATATCTGATGTTAATTTGGGAACTTAAAACATTTATTCTTAAATCAACCTACTTACTGTAATCAATATAACAAGACAAGAATACAAATTGAGGGTACAGTCCTATCAACATAATTGAAACTGAAGATAACCTAACCCGTTAATCGGTGAACCAGTTAAACAATGGAATCTTTTGAGCAGGTTTTGTTCTAAGGTTTGGAAGGTCGTGGAAAATACGAAGTACCTATAAAAACAATAAGCGATTCTCGGGTTGCAAAGTGCTAAATTGGGACGCAATTGGGAAATAGCTATGAGGCTGATGAAGACAAGAAAAAATTGCGGAAAGTTTCGTGCGAAGTAAACGACATGGATCTCCCTCCCCCATGTTTCCTTTCCATAGGCCACGGTAACCACTTTCCATCAGGTGGGCCGTGTGCTTGTCTGCCACCTAAGTGGCATAAAAAAAAGGAAGTAGACAGTAAACTCTTCAAATTGCCTCGATTCAAGGCTTATTTCGTCTATTTCCAAGTCTACGATTCATTTAATTTTGATAACATATGTACTTGTCTATTGGTTGTACAATAATTGTTTATACGGGTGTCTTGTCAAGATTATAAATAGTTATTGTGGCCTATGCCAATGCACAATTACATTAATAAGATCATTGCCACCTTCAAAAATGTATGAGGAAGGAAGCTATGTCAAATATCTGGTACTTTCAAAGGTCATAGGATAAGTACCTATATCAGATTAAGATCAAGTAAATCCTCCCCATCCATTACACTACACAAAACGAAGTTTTTAACTCCAAATGTTTAGGTTAGTTAAAACCGTTAACCAGGATACAAGTAATGCCTGACTTATATTAATAGTTCTTTTTTTAAACTAATTAATATATGTAAAGCTGAATTACATTACAGCTCTTTATCATTGTTTTTAGTTCGATACTTTTTTTAGAAATCCTGAAATAAAACAGTAAGCAGTTGTACTTATTACTCTCATTTATTTTAGCTCTTAGATTTAAGAGACAGAAGTTCTGTCACTTGTGGATATTCTTTGTTTTGGGGAATGCCTTTCTGCTCACAGGGGCAGATTTAGTGAGAGGACAGCTGTGCAGCACCCACTATCTCAATGCTCTAAAACTCTTATTCAATTAAAAAAAGACTAGAATTTGATTTGATTTCTGTCACTATCATCTCATTATTGCAGTAGCTACAGGAGAAAGTTGTCTCATGGATTTTATGAAGCTTTGATTTTTATATAAATCTATTCATAAAAACACAACAAATCATCTAATGAAGCGTCGGAACTTAGTGGTTAAGAAGTCGTGTAGGCCTAATGATTGAGGGGTCTCGATTTCAAATCCTAGTCATTACACTATGGACATGATGAACCCACTTTTAACTTCTAAAACTAACAATTTAGCTTGGCTAGGGTTCAGGGCTGAAGTGGCAATGGGCTGGCCACGTCTGTCGCAGGACCGATGGCCGTTGGAGCAGACGAGTCCTAGAGTGGAGACCGCGAGAAGGCAAACGAAGGGTAGGACGCCCCCTAGCCAGATGGACCGATGACTGGCTGGAACGGACTGGATGCGGAAGGCGGAGGATCGTACGAAATGGCGCACATTGGGGGATGCCTATGTCCAGCAGTGGACTGCAGTGGGCTAATTGATTGATTGATTGATTGAGGGTTCAGGGGAATGTCAGTTATTTTGGTTAATAAAATTCTTTTAAAAGAACATCAGTTGAGGCATTCTTAAGTTTTGTTTTCAAGAGTTAAACAATTCTAGCAATCCTATTTTAATTCATAAAGATAAAATTAATCAAACCAGTGTCCTAGTGGGTACATCCTCTTAACAACATCGTTCAAATGTTCGGGTTTGAGTGTTCGATCAAATAAACAGAAACAGCACTTACCAGGTGTGAGATCTAATTTGTCTATGTGGTCGCCGAGCACTGAGGCCCAGCTCTGTAACTGGTCTAGTATACCCCATGGCGTCGTCATGGCAACCGTGAGGATGACCAGTGTGTGCGGGAACGTCTCCTCGCTGAGGGCGAATTTGAGCAGGTTCGTGTGTCCTGGATCTCCGTCCAGCACCCATACACTGAGACGAGTTTGATCTGCAGGGAGTAAATTTTAATGGATTATTGTAACAGTAATGGATTCAAATGCTAAAAATGCATGGTCATCTCTTGCTTGATCAAACAATATAAATATATAAATTGTAAACAAAACTATTTAAAAAAAAGGATAATCTAGGTCTAATCCAGTTTCCTGATTTTCTAGCTGGTATCTTCTCAGTCGAACCATCCTACTGAACCAGCAAAAGAACTATTTTCAAATTGTTTATTTACTTGGTTAAAATTTTAATAATATTTTTTGACATAATATTGTCAAATTGTGTGTTCATATGTGCTCTTTATATGCCCAAACTGAATAAATGAAATTGATTATTTGCTGAAGTATCAAGTTTCAATACTTGATCAGGTAAAGTGATTTTGAAGTATTAGTCTAGGAAATTCTCAATAGTAACACAGAGCAAAAAAAGTGTCCAGTATTGGCAACAATTTTGTATGGACTCATTGGTCCCACTAAAACAGAAGGTGAAAAGTAGGTGCACCTTATGTAAGTACATATCAAAACAACTGCATGTGACGATTTTAGATATCCAATTAGTTGAAACTTTTAGATATCCAATTAGATTGAAACTTATTTTAGAATTTTTTCTTAATATTATCCTGAAGTTTTTCCAAAAGTCTATTATATAACCCTTATTCTGAACAAAACAATTCATCCATATCCATCAAGCAGTTCTCAAATTTTGTCTTATCGATTCATTGAATCAAATGAGGAAAATTATTCATTCATACAAATTAAAGTCCCATCAAAATAGGTGGCATGAAACATGTATTCTGACCTGGCGGCTGATAAAAGAAATCTTATTTATTCAAATAAATTACTTCAAATTATCTTAATAATTCCAGCAGAAATGATTATGGTATGGTATCACAGGCTGGTATCTGCAAGTCCACTTCATGGCTCAGTTTTTATGTTAGAAATGATTATGACAAAATATTGGATAAAGGAAGTGAATTACTATGCTATAAAAGCACTTTATTCAAAGTATTTGCAACAAAAATGAAATTTGTTGAAAGATTCAGACACAATATTTAACTAGCTACAAAATTAATAAATATAAATAATCTACAACATTCTTGTATCTAGAATGTGGATAAACATACTTAGATACTTTTTTTTGGTAAATACATACATATTATACATAGAAACACCCAGACCAATGCAAATATACATATTCATGCACAAAAATTGCACTGAGCGGGAATCGTACCCACTCCTCCTGCCCAGCAGTGAAATGTTCTACCGCTACACCACCAAGGCCAAAATGTGCGAGATTTACAGGTATTATTGATGATTTAAATGATTTTCTGATCATAAATGTCTAGTTTTGTTCCATATAGCCAATCTCATAACTAACACACACTCAAAACATGAACTTTGGACATAGACAGGTATTAGTATAAAAATAATTTAACAATAATCACATCAGTAATGTACAAGTTTTTTGGGAGAGAGTAAGCCAATCAAGTTGATCAATGGTTTTTATAAACTTATGATTGTACTTCAAAAATATTAAAAACTTACATTAATGAGCATATATAAACTATCATTACAGTAGCAACCAATAGATAATTTCATTCAGATCATTAATATACATTGAAACATCTCCACAAACTTTTATATTTATAAGGATGGCATATCATCTATTTTTTCATAGGCACACTAGCAGATGCCTGCAGCCTCGCCTGCGGTGGAATTCTGTTCCTGATCCCGTGAATAAGATAAAAACTGTTCTATCTTTTAAGTTGGACCATATTATAAATGGTTACAAAATTTTATCAAAATCTGTTCAGTAGTTTCGGACACAACACAACATACATTGTGACATGAAATTTTTATATATATAAGATATAAGACTATATAATTCACAACCCAGTTGTCACTGTATATTTGCAAGCTACTTATAGGCAACAATCATAATTTTTGTTCAGTATAACAACCATGTAAATCTAATATGTAACACTTTAATAAATCATAAATATAGGCTATGAATTCAATGAGTACTACGTTTAATAGCAACAAAAATGCCTGAGAAATGATTTTTTTGAAACAAACATTTTAGAATTCTAGTTTCTCTAATGTAGTCCAAGCATTCCATACAGAAACATTCTAAATTTGAATCTGTTTTTTTTTTAGGACCAAGATTATTATGCTACGGGGCAATTGAGAATCTTTCTGTTATTATTTATCACTAAAAAATACATTTCAATGCTAACGATAATGTAAACCTAAACATTACTGAATCACTAAATCAATATTATTAGTCATACAAGATTCCTATTGGAATATTTTTCCATGTTTATATTTGCTCTGAGGATCATTTAATTACTAATCAATTCATTGTTATTTGTTTGGTTCATAATAATTGCATATCAGATCAATATCAGTTTAAATATTTGGTGTTTTGCAAATGTAGGTTAAACTTTTCTTGAACATTTGAACTTTGTTTATTATCAATTTAAGGCTAGGAAAACTGTATAATCTTGTACTTACCATCTCGATATTCATCTCTAACGTCTATATATGCATATTCGAGGGCCGACCCTTTCTTAGGGTCTTCAACACCTTGTAATTTCGCTATCAGTGTAGTTTTACCAGTCTCATTGTCACCCAACACTAATACATTTTTGTTTGAAGGTAGTTTTGTGTTCCCTTGGTTTTGGACCTCTTCTAATATTGAAGACCTGTAAGTTTTAAGAGCATACAGTATTCGTTGTCATCAATGATACGAGGTTGCCACTATGACGGGAAAGTGTACACAAATATGTGATCTGTCACCGTGAGAGAATGTTTCGCTGATATTTTACATACAAAGGTAAGACAACTCAGCTAGGTCACATATTTCTCAGCTTCATAGCTTGACATCATGTAGGTGTGACACATTGGATCCCTATATGGGGAGTGCATGTTACCCGTAAAATTAACAGTGAACTGTTACCATAAGTTGTCCTTGGCGTCTTCCTTTTCTTTCTTTTTTGATTTAAGCCCATTAGCCTGGCCGTTTGTCTCCATTCTTCAGGGACGATAGAAGATAACAACGGCACAGAAAGGCTTTTCTTTCGTTTTCGTCTTTCTGCCGTTCATACGTCACTCTCGCGATGATATTTGAGTTGCTATGAGTAATAAAGTCATTTATACTGTTAGAAATTGAATTTCCATAACATTATCGTCATAATTTTAATTTCCAAATTTATTACATTTGAAACAACATTAACCTAGGTTTTACAAAAACATCGTTTTATTCGAAGAATTTAGCTGAATTACCCAAAAAATAGATATATAAAATAGCTGGACGGATAATTAATTTTATGGTAATACTGACCCAAGTGCTTTGTGCTTACTGCGCAAAATATATTCGACTAAACTATTTTCTTATTTTTAGAAAATTTTAAAAATCAACTACAATTCAGTATCGGTAAAATATGATTTACTGATTCTGAATTTATTGCTGCCAAATTAATGATAACTCAACTTTTTCATTATGATCACGATTATGATCCGTTTATTACTATTTTTCCGACTCTATTCATTATTTTGCCAATGGCACCGTCCTTCCATTCAGCTGTCATTTATCAATATTTTGTAATCATTGTCATTCATGAATGGAATGGAATATTTCAAAGCATAGAATCATAGGATAAATATTTGTAAGAAATTGTTTTCCTATTTAAATGTGTATTACATTTAGTGAAATTTGAACTTAGATAATTCAAAATGTTTAAAAAGCCGGGCTCGGGGAAAAAAACCAATTTGTCGCAGGTGAGTCATAATAATCTTATTTGCTGATTCTAAAGATCTCATCCGGTTCTACTTGTACAGTAATGTTAGTTTATTTATAGGAGTAAATCATTGTTAATAATAATATTGTCCTCTAGTTATTCTCATTTCGTAGTAAGCCTAAAAGTTCCTTATCAGCTGATTGGAACTTTGTAAACAAAGGGCCAAGGTATGTTGCTGTTTTATTACTGTGAAGTGAATCAATGATCTCGTTATTTTTTTTATTTTCACTTCCTGGGAACCATTTAGGATTCTATACTTATACAGTACTTATCCCCTTCTTTTGTTCAGAGTTATTTTTATAAACAACCACTTTATTGATTCAACAAGGCTCACTTAAGTGGTACTAATATAGTCAAAGGCTTTCTGTTCTGATTGAGTGATTTACAACATTGGTAATAATTACATTACACAAAGTATGAAAGCATAGTGAGACAATTCTTATTCCTTTGTTGTCCTGTCAAAGTGAATGACCCTTCACATTCACACAAAGATGTAACATAGATGCGATTTTCATAGTTCATTGACAACACAACTTACAAAGATTGGTAAACTTAGAGCAATGTTTGTATCTTGAATTTAATTGACCAAATATTTTACAAATAAGGTAAAAATACCAATGGTGGATATTGACCCAATAGTGGACACTTTTGGAAAAAAACCTTTTATTGTGAGAAAAGTAACTATTTAGTTTGCATTAATATTTAAAATTTGCAACAATGTTGAAAGTAAATTTAGAATTCAAGGTTTCTTTAGAATTGTTTTATTAAATATAATGTATATAAATATAATAATTATTTTCTTTAGATTTTTAATAGGTGTGATTTTTTATTTGTTATTGATTTATTACTAAATAATCATCAATGTTTTAGTATGGATGTTATAAATATTTAACTTGTTGACCTACGTAGACCATTGCCGTATTTTTACGACTAGATTTTCTATCAGTTTCAAGTGATTGCCTACTATTGGTACTTATGACATAGTGTTCAATAATTTTGTTTATAGTAAAACTATAATAGTTTTAAAGATTTTTTCTACAAAAGTTAAAGTCTAAATGTTGCTATGAAAGTTAAAAAAGGATGTAACAACCTTTCTGTAATGAATATATTAAATATAAATTGAAGTTTGATTTGTCCTTAAAGTGTTTGCCATTGGTGGTTTTTATTTTGTAGCATTTTTCATTTACTTTTTGTATTCTGTTGTTTGAATTTTGTATTTTTACAAAACTTAAAAATTCATACATAACTCATACATTTGAATTTTTTAGTTCTTTAACTGTTCTTTTTATTTTTATATACTTTTATGTAAGATGTAAACCTAAGTTTTTACCTACATTAGCATGAAATCAATGAAATAAACCTATTCTTATAAGATTCCAACTATACAAGTAACCTAGACAGAACATCCCTTTCCTGCTATTGTTCATTTTGATAATTTGTTTTGTCTTTCATTCGAAAAAATGGATGTGACTTAAATTTGGCCTAAAGTTAGACCATGACCTGAACAGAGTGTACTAAAGTGAATGAACTCAGATTGAAAATAGTTTAAGTGCTTTACCTTTACAATCCATCAAAAGGTGTCATGGTATAGGGTCAGTGCGCCGGTTTCGCGACCGGCTTCAGTTTGCGACCACTTAACAACTTGGTAACTTCAATTAATAAATAAATAAATATAAATAATAAATATTCCACAACATCAATTAAAGGTATTAACTTTTCTACAATGAATATAAACAAAGAGGTTACTAAACACTTCAGTGGTGGTAGAAATTTGATGGCACACATTTGTCACAAATTTCGACCGGGTGAGTACCACCGTGCACTTTTGCGAAAAATCCTCCATAGTAATCCAATCTCGGTTGGATTGCGTTCAGGGGTCAGCAAGTGCATAGCCGGGCAGGGGGGATTGAGGTCGCAGCACGAGTGGGACCGGTGGGTCTTGGCGTAGTCTAGTGGGGGGTGGCGCGGGGCGACGCGCCGAACAGGGAGACCTGTAGAAACGGTGGTGCCGCTGGCCGCCCGCGGCATAGTACAGGGGCCCAACCGGGACTAACCACCCTGGGAGGCTGCCCCACCAGGTCGCGTATAATCCCGATATGGCTCGTCGTGCCGGTTGGTGACCGGACGAGGGAGCCCGGCGACCATACTCGGGGGGGTACGGGGGCCCTTCCGTTCGGCGCGTCGGCTCTCGCCATACCTCACATTCATAGATAAAACCAATATCCCACGCTTTGTCACGCTGTGCTGCGACAACAATCGCCTCATTTTTCACGCCTTCCCTCCTCTTCATTCTCATGGCAGCGCATAATAACAGTAGATTGGTCTACACAGCGGCAAGAAACTCTCCCTCGAGCTTGCTATTTGAGGTGGAGTCCACGAACATCTGTGGGCTCCATACAAACCTCAACGCCGTCCACCAACACCTGGAGACGGCGAAACCAGCAATGCTGTTTCTTACGGAGACACAAATACGCCGCCCTGATGACACGACCTACTTACTCTACCCCGGCTATGTCCTTGAGGAGAACTTCCGCGCATAAGCCGGGGTGTGCGTGTTTGTTAGGGCGGATGTTTGTTGTCGCCGTTTGCGCTGCCTAGAGGACCCATCCTTTTCCACCCTTTGGGTACACATAGACCATGGCTCTACGAGTCAGATCTATGTGTGCCTCTACCGCTCCCATACAGGAGATGCCGAGACAACTCGACTCTTTGAATACCTGAGTCAGGCGGCAGATGATGCGCAGGAGCGGTTTCCGAACGCTGAACTGGTGTTTTTGGGGGATTTTAACGCCCACCACGAGATCTGGTTGGGCTCCGCCAAAACAACCCACGCGGGAAGAGCCGCCCATGCATTTGCTCTGGCGCATGGCCTGACCCAATTGGTACACGAGGTCACTAGGATACCAAAAAGGTCGGTCCATGAGCCCTCTCTGCTAGACCTTCTGCTGACGAGTCGCCCGCACCAGTACAGTGTTTCGGTGAGCGCCGCTTTAGGTGAATCCGACCATTGTCTGGTCCGTTCCGAGGTGCCCATTTTAGCGCCCCCACGTCCCGTGCAGGGGAAGCGGCGTCTCTGGCACTACTCGTCAGCGGACTGGGATGGACTGCGTGATTATTTTGCGTCCATCCCGTGGGTTGAACGCTGCTTTGAAGGTAAGAACCCATCTGAGGCCGCAACTGCTGTCGCCGGTGAGATCAGTCTGGGCATGGAATATTATATCCCCTACACTGATGTCGCCGGTGTCCGCAGGGCGCGCCCCTGGTTCGGGCGCGAGTGCGCGGAGGCTGTTAATCATAAACAGTCTGCGTACCGCGCTTGGATCAGGGCGCGCGCTACGTGCGATCCCAACGTGGGCCACTTCAAGGCGGTGTACAACAGAGCCACAAAGGCCTGCAAGAGGGCTTATGTCAGAGCGGATGCCCAGCGCATAGCGCGGCTTGGTCAGGAGCTAGTAGAGCATCCCACGGGCAGCCGTGGCTACTGGCGACTGGCCAAAGCCGTGCAAGCCAACTTCTGCCAGCCTTCGCTGCCCCCCCTGCGCCATCCCGATGGATCCCTGGCCCATGAGCCGCAAGAGAAAGCAAATTTGCTGGTTAATCTCTTTGCGGCCAACTCCCGAGTCGACGATTGTGGTATGGAGCCGCCGACACTGCCCGTCAGTGACCATGCAATGCCTGATATTCGTATCAGGCAACGCGATATCCGAGCAGTGTTGCAGTCACTCGATGTCCGGAAAGCCAGTGGTCCGGACGGTATTCCAGCGGTGGTTCTGCAAAAATGTGCAGCGGAGTTGTCTCCAATGCTTACGCGGCTGTACCGGCTGTCCTACAGCTCTGGTACAGTGCCTTCGGCTTGGAAAGAGGCGAATGTACAGCCGATCCCCAAGAAGGGGGATCGCTCAGACCCAAACAACTATCGACCCATAGCCGTCACCTCAGTGCTGTGCAAGGTGTTCGAGCACATTATTAACAAACAGCTCATGCGTCACCTTGAAGATCACTCCCTAATTAATGACCGGCAATATGGCTTCAGGCCGAAACGGTCAGCGGGTGATCTTCTGGCGTATGTTAACCATATTTGGGGTGAGGCTATGGACAAGCACGGCGAATCATTGGCAATTAGCCTTGACATCGCCAAAGCTTTCGATAGAGTTTGGCACAAGTCGCTTCTTTCCAAGTTACCAGCCTTTGGTCTGCCTCCTAGACTGTGCGACTGGGTTGCCGGCTTCTTGCAGGAGCGCCGTATTCGCGTCCTTTGTGATGGACGAGCCTCGGAGTTCTTGCAGGTAAGTGCCGGCGTACCGCAGGGATCTGTCCTATCGCCAACTCTCTTTCTTCTGCATATCAATGACATGCTGTCGACCGGCAGCATTCATTGCTATGCGGATGATAGCACCCTACACGGGAGTTATCATGGACGTCCTGCGGATAAGCAGACGCATATTGCGGAAAAAAGGCAGCTTCTTGTCACTGAGCTTGACCGGATCCTGAATCACATTTCCCAATGGGGCTCTGAGAACTTGGTCGAGTTCAATGCCAAGAAGACGCAGGCATGTGCGTTTACAGCAAAGGTATCTTCTTTCCTTCCCCTTCCCACTCTTCAGAGCACGCCACTGCCACTGCGGGACAACCTCAATATCCTCGGTATGGATGTTCGCTGCAAACTGAACAACAAAAACTACATCGAGAGTATCATCAAAGCAGCCTCGCGTAAACTCGGAGTCCTGAACAGAGTGAGACGGTTTTTCACGCCGGAGCAACGGTGTCTTCTTTACAAGACACAAATTCGTTCCTACGTGGAGTACTGCTCACATCTCTGGGATGGATCCGCAAAGTACTTATTAGATGCTCTCGACAGGTTGCAGCGACGTGCGGTCCGCATTATCGGAAATCCTGAGGTCACGAGTACCCTCGAGTCTCTGCAGATGCGTAGAGATGTTGCTTCCTTGGCAGTTTTTTACCGTCTCTACCATGGTGAATGTTCTGAAGAGCTATTCCAATTAGTCCCACCCTCCCCCTTCCTATACAGGACGACACGTGCAGGACTTAGATGTCACCCCTATACGGTGCAGAACATTCCTTCAAGAACCAAGCGGTTCGGTGACTCTTTCCTTTGTCGCACCATTAAGACCTGGAATTCCTTGCCAGCTCACGTGTTTCCCTCTTCCTACAGTCCCGGGTCCTTTAAGCGGGGCGTGAAAAAGCATCTGATGAGGCCGTCAAGCTGAGTGCCACCATTGTTAACATGGCACGTGTATATAATGGTGGCCCTCTTTCTTGAGACTTTACCTTCAGCTTACCATCAGGCGAGGTAAAGTCAAATTGACGTGTCCTATTTATAAAAAAAAAAAAAAAACACGATTCTATTTACAATAGTTACGGTGTAGGAATCAACTACATGTTCAAATTATACTCTCACCCAAAACTGGAAATAATCCGTTTAATACGCATGTGGTATCCGCGGTGAACGGATGTACGGTAATTACAAAAATAACATGACTATTATAATAACATGACTATAATAACATGACTGACTCGTGTTCAAATGTAAGTTTTGTTACCTATAAGTTTTATACTCAAATTTGTTGTTTAATTACTAGAATAGTTGATTTAAAGTATTTATTTCGTATATTATACCGTTTTATAATTGTATATATAAATTAAACATAGTGGTCGCTTAGCGACTTCACATTTATGCAATACGTTAGTTGGCGACCAGGCTAGTCGCGTTCTGAGTAATTTTGTATGTTTTTTGTTATATTTATTATGACTCTTATTTTTCATTTAAGGCTGCAAGATTTAGGAATTTGTTCCGTGTAACACTAAAGATACAAGTTATCAGTTTCATATGTGTCGTCTAATTTTACACACCAAAAATGCGTAAAATTAGGTGGTTGCCAATAAGTGTAACTAAAATTACGATATTAGCTAGTTCGTATGGATTTCCTCACGCCCCGGCTGACCCTGGGTCATCTAAAGTTTCAAAGAACCTCAACCTTCTCAGAGAGGGGAAGGGGAGGGCGCTGAGCAAGTCTGCTTTCTGCTAATGTGACAAGCGGCCGCATTTGTCACCACCTGGCTTGCGACCTGAGAACCAGTCCGTCCCTTGCCTGCTATCCACTGTGCCCTCTGCTAGGACCGAAGAAGCACAGAACCACAGAAGGGCACATAGAGAGCCTTCGAGCAGCCCTCTATTGAGCCGCTCCTACCTCGACCTCGAATTTCAAATAAATATTCGATCGTATGTTGATAAATAATAATACATTAATCGAAAAATCAACCAGCTATCTAATATAATTGCGTGTAATGTATAAATAACCTATTTGTGATCTTCAAAATGAAAAGAAAAAGAAATATTTTATTATCTATGTTGATTACAAAAAATGGCGGTCGTTAACTGACGCACTGGTGGTCGCTAACTGACGAAAGTGCTTACTTTCTAACCACTTACTACTTTTGCACTTTTTCTCTTAAATATCATAAATAGGGTATTTGACAAATTTTGGAAAACCATTTTAAATTATTCCTTAGCATATAATATGCACACTACATCGATATTTCAAAAAAATATCAACGGATTTTAACAAAAAATCGATGTTAAAGTTTAAGTTTTCAAAAACGCGCGAAAATCGCTGTCACCTTGTATGGAGCCGATTACGTGACGTCACACATTTTGTATAACCTTAAAGCAGTGAAGTCAAAGTAAATAATAAAGTTTTTCTTCAAACTTTGTGAATAAAATGGTGTATACATGGTGTGTAGTTGCACAATGTACAAATACGTCCATAAATAATCCACAAAAACTGTTTGTTTCTGTTCTGTTCTGTTCTGTCACAAAGCCGTGTTTACTTGCGTCTGACGTCAACAATGCTGTGATCGATCACAGAGCGTTTTCGTCACAGATAAAAATTCGAAAAAATATTAGATATTTTTAAGCGAAATTCTCAAAAAATATGCTTATTTTAGTTTAATTAATAGTTTTAAATGTCTTTTTACGCTATTATCTGATAGGATGACCATTATTTGTAGTATTTTATTAATGTTGTCAAATACCCCATTATGGATTGCAACTAGACTATAGGTACTTACAATCAATTTAAACTATCACCAGCAATTTTTTATTTATTTAGCCTAAGGGCGTTGTTTACATTCTACCAATAGAGCAAGTCAGCTAAGTGATCGCTATCCGGCTCACTGGCCCTATAAAAATACCATTGTAAAAACTTTTAGGGTCACAAAATGGTCCAGTAGCTCAGTAGTCAGAGCATTGCCCCTGTAAGGCAAAGATCGCAGGGTCAAACCCCACCTGGACCGATTCAATATTTTACCTATCTTAATCGATTTGAATATTTAGCATGCAAAATGCTTTCAAATTTTATTCAATCCCATAGATTATTCAGAACAAAATTTATTCTTAGAGAATAATAACTTACAGTTTTCAGGTGTAGCTTGATTTATTATTTTGTGTTTTACAGTTTGGTCTCATAGACATACCAGATTTAGATGACAATGATGATGCAATGGACTTGTCAGATGATGATATGGACCTTGAAGCTGAGTTGGCAGCCATCAGTGGTGGGCCTAAGCGGCAGCAGCGTAAAAAACCTGCACCAGTACCCGCAGCTAACCTTGATGCTATGATCGCAGCTAGTTTGAAGGATATACCTTCGGATGAAGATGCCTCTGGTAAGCTTTGATTTTTTATTCTCTAAACTTTCATACAAATAATTAACATATAGTAGATATACATATAAAAAAGGAGTGGAAGTTGGGAACTTCGTACAAACAAACTCGCTCGTGGCCAGGTGTGCTCACTGTTGTGAACTGTGTAAACGATCAGTGGATTATAAGTCTTTAGGCTTTCACGGCCGGCGTTGCATGTAGAATATACTGCTTCCGGGCTGTTTGGCCGTGGACTATGTGAAACTTGTGTTCCAGACGTTTCGTCGATCACTGCGGTCGACATCTTCAGTGGCGCAGGTCCGGGCGACGACGACTTCGGACACCTTGCCTCGTCGGCGGCTGAGTTGCGACTGATGCGAAGTCTTGAATCACTGGCGTATTTATAGGCACGGTCGGAGGGACGCAACGCAACTGGAACGCAAGTTTCACATAGACTACGGCCAAACAGCCCGGAAGCAGTATATTCTACAGATCAGTGGGTTAAGTTACCTAGGTGAAGGCTGCCATTGTGGTGGTGACCATTTAGTGGTGTAACATTTGAGCGCTTTCCATGCTTCGGAGGGCACGTTAAAACTCGGCCCCGCCTATCAACAGTCCTTAGGTCAAGATGGAGGCCCATATAGGCGACCTGAACAACTCGGTCGTAGGTTGGCCACTAACCACACGAAAAGTAGAAGAATAGGAGTATACTTGGGTACAAATTTCCTCAACAGCACCCACAATTATTAGACCCTATTTATATGTCCTCTACGGCTTATTTCAGGAGATGACGAAGATGACCCAGATATACTGAACGAGTTAAGAGAACTAGCCATAGATGACGACGCGCTCCCGACTCCCCCCGCCCGCGCCTCTCGCCCCGCGCCCCCGCCCCCCGGGGCTTCGGTCAGCGCTGACAGTAGCATGATCAGTTTCTTGCAAGATAGGATCACCAACTACACAGCCGCTGAAAAGAATGCCAAAGATAGTGGAGAAAGCAGCAAAGCTAGAAGGTAATGTTGGTTTTATGTACATAGTTACTATATAAACCTTTAAACCGTATAGGTACTCCAGGTATACCACGGGACACATATCTTGGACCTAAGTCGCAAGACCAAAGAGGATCTGGCGTGCGCGGTTTTTTTTTAAAAGAATATTAGCAACCGAAATTATCGAAATTACTAATATTCGCTCCAACTAAGCTAAATTGCTTGTGCTGTGACTTGTCTTGACTTGTCTTGACTTGTCTTTACTTGTCTTGACTTGTCTTGACTTGTCTTGACTTGTCTTGACTTGTCTTGACTTGTCTTGACTTGACTTGGCTTTGAGAATTTGAGCTCGTCCGTCACCATAGCACCCCGTGCTATCCTCAGAAGACATCCAAGAAACGTTTACTGCGCGTATAGAGCACATCTCCGATTATATTATGTCCCGAGGTATACCCATGCCAGAAAATCGTTTGATTACTTCATTTGTACACAGTAACTTCACTGCTAACCTCGGTAAGGTGGTACCAATTATAAAATAACCCTTCTTGGCAGTTGGGTAAAAAAAGAAGCAGTAGCAAAGTAGAAGCAAATGGCGGGTCGTTTCTGCGTACCCTTGATAGAGAGAGCGTGATTATATAAGTGTAGTTAACTACTACTATTAATTGCTATTTTGGTGGTGTATACTTGAGAATTGTTGCAAATGTAATTGTGAAATAATGTTATTGCATAAGTTAGGCATAAAATGTTGCATAAATAATTTGAACACTAATTACAATGTTCGTATAATTTATTAACGGGTGTATTAATTTAACTAAATTCTAAATGGTCAATAATCTCCAACTATTCAGACTGTATCTTTGTCTTTTTTTTGCATCACTCCATACCAAAGTGATTAATTATCTGCAAAAATTATCCGAGTTTCGTTTGGTCGTAATGTTTGCTGTTACATACAATTATATAGGTACAGAACTATAAAATCTAGTACCTGCAATCATATTTATTGAGACAAACAAATTATGTAGGTTTTGATACAAGGTAATATTCATTTAACTCCTTATAATCCTTTAACGACATGGTTATGTACAAGGCGGATTTACTAGGAGGGATCAATTTACTTGGTGATGTAATGTTTTTTTTTTTTTTTTTGTATTATATTCATTGTATTCATTTGTGTCAAATGGCACTGGAGATCATTTTTTTAGACGCAAATTAAACGAAGCAAACGAACATAATGTTTAATATAATAATTTGTATATTACAGATTCAACCGAGGCCTAAAAACTCTAAATGACCTCCTGAAACAAGCTAAAAACGGGAATCATATCAACGAAGATGATATTCCTCCATTAGTGATCGTGAAGAAGGCAGGAGATGTACCACAGCCACCTTCTGCTCCCCCGGAACCGGAGCCGGAGGCAGAACAGCCCTTGATAGACTTGGGGCCTCCGGAACCGAGTCCTCCAGAACCTAGACATCCACCACCACCACCACCATCTGAAACGCTGAGTGATGATAAAGAGGAGGGATTACAAATTATTTTAAGTAAGTTTGAAATTAAACTGAATAATTATCCTGAAAAATTATCCAGACTGGTCAATATCACTCTGGATAATGTGAATAAATATAAATATTCCACAACATTTCACACAACGTTATCTAGATCCATGGCAAGCATAGCTTAACTAGCTTGTGTTATGGAATCTAAAATGCGGATAAACATACTTAGATACATTTTTTTTTTGTAAATACATACATATTAAACATAGAAACACCCAGATCAATGCAAATATAAATATTCATGCATATAAATATTTGCACTGAGCGGAAATCGAACCCGCGCCACCTGCGCAGCAGCCGCGTTCACTACTGCTACGCCACGGAGGCTGGCAAAATTACAGTATTTATGTAGTGTAGTGCTAGAACACCTTCGGGTTTCACCTCGCTGGAGACAGTGAGATAGATGTGTTGTACTCATATCGACTAAACCCGCACGATATTGCGTTAGTCTCTTTAGCGTTCATCAGTCTTAAAATAAAATAAATGATTGACAATAAAAAGCCCGAGTGATACTGAAAAGATTGAAATAAGCTTTATAGCAGGCGGTACCCATTAATGTTCATCTAGTTGGAGATTTGCCAATGGGTACCGCATGCTATATAGTACATTGTTCATTGAGGGGAGAAAGTGACCGAGTTTAAGGCCTGAAGCGCAGCTGAGGGCCCCAATACACACAAGTTGGTAATCACACTTTCTACCGAGTGATACATAGTGCTTTATACTACACCTATGAGGAAAATGAAAAACATTTTTAGTTAAAATTTATATTATGATTATTAAAATTATTGAAATTCAATGTTATATTTTAGATTTATGTTTGTTTGAGATGGTTGGGACAATGCTTGTTGTGCTATTGGCATAGCGCTCGAGGAAGGCCGGGGCGCCAAAGGGGCATCTGGCTGGCAAGGTGCTTGTGGCCATGCCGCGTTCGTGGGCTTCGAGATCAAACTTTTTATTTTGACATCCGCCTGTTTCTAGTCTTGAATTTTGAATTAAAAAAATAAAGGAGGGGAGAAAGTGCTTATTTTCTCTCCGCTGCAGCGCAGCAGGGGAGAAAGTAAATCGCTTGGATTTACATACTTTACTTTATTTTACAAGTAAGAACTAATATACTTTACGAATAGGTGTAGTATAAAAGCTTTTTCGATATTTTCAGTATCAATCGGGTTTTTTTATTGTTAATAATTTATTTTATTTTATACTTTTTAGTTATGATTATGACACATGTATTTTTGTAATCGTCTTCTAATTGCCTGCATTTTTATACCCCACTCGATAAATTTGAGTAAATTATGCCAACATATAGCTTTTATCCATATTTTATGTACCTAATAACACTTGGGCAATAAATCCGTACGGTGGTTCAGAAGATATGAGGTAATATAGAATATTACAAACATACATACAAGATACGCACGAAAAACATAACTCTTCTTGGCAGTCGGGTAAAATCTAATAATATTACTTTTGATATGTTTTTTAACAAATACACGCATTGCGTAACAAATATCCCTCTAGGGTGGGCATAACCACTAGCCGCTGTTCTTTTTTATGCAATATATGGTATTTGGAACGCTTAATCTCCTTTTTCAAGGGCGTCAACAAGAATTCAAAGCAGCTGCCCTATCGTCGAAACGCATTGGCGATAAAGCCTTAGCCCTGGAGTATCTAAAAGTAGTGAAACAGTTCGACATGGTGATTGAAGCGTACAAGGCTGGCCAGGAGATGGATCTAAACGAACTGCCCTCACCGCAGATGATAGCCACCGCGTTTAAGTCGCAGAAGACAGAAGAGGAGACACAAACAGCTGCCGGTAAGAATTAGTTAGATTATGATTTTGTATTTATACATGCATATACTTAAAGCTGTAAATCCCTGAAGGGATAGGTAGAGGTTTATTATAACACCCACATTTCACCAACTGCCTTTATCCCCGAAGGGGTAGGCAGAGGTGCTAGCACCCACATTTCGCCAGTTTATTGTTTAGGTCCCAATGTAATAGGTGGCGAGCCTATTGCCGTTAACCGGGCACTTATAAACCTGTGTTAAATACACACATAATATCGAAAAGCATAGAAAAATCATTGGTGTGTGCCATGGTAAAACCTGGGATCGAACCCGAGACCTCGTTTCAGCAGTCCATTACCCATACCACTAGGCTAATGAAAGCCATACTTTTTTTTCTGCCATCTCACTCAATGATCATCTACAGTGTGCTCTACTTCTACGTTTCGAGACAGTATCTGAGTCTCTCCCCTTTGTCGTTTTGTGCTCGTTCTTTCTTATTATATGGCCAATTCTCTTCCATTCAGTCTCGATCTAATACTAATTACCCAAATGTCAAAAAAGGTATTCCCGTAACACAATTTTCGTATAAAAATATTGACATCTTGATCGTTTTTTACATTTGGGAGATTGAGAGTAAATCGAGACTGAATTTTTACTTTTACCCTGTTAGGGGAATTGGCCTTGAGCTTGTTGGATATGGTAATCTCTTCTGTGTGCTTATTTACTATACAAATATCATATTGAAAATTAATTTTTATTTCATTCTAAACAGCGTTACCTAGACTTAAAGTAAGCATACCTTAACTAGCTTGTGTTGTGGGATCTAGAATGAAATGAATCCGACTAAACTACTTAGATATATTTTGACTTAATTATTAACAGAAGCGCCTCCAGAACCGGTGAGTGAGACTCCAGGTCTTATAACTGCAACTACTGTTGATGAAGCTTTACGCCAGAGGTTGGCCGCTTTCCAGGTGCGTTCCAGGTGTTTGTAATAAAACATATTTTCTTTGTTCTTCTTTCTACTGACTAAGAAATTGTTCTCAAACTTAAGAACAAATAGAATCTTAATCACAGAGCAAAAGCAGAGAGGCGGTGGCTTAAACAACTGTGCACAACACAATTCTCAGTGATGTTAGGGCCCCTGACGTCATTAGTGTGGCCTAGGTTGGTGTACTTAGCGTTTGTTCTGTGTACAACTCTCTTAACTTCAGTGTCAAACCCTTTCTACCACCCTCACCTCGCCAAACTGTCACGTATTCTTTCATAAGGAAATAACATTAAACACCTCCTCTCGGTGTTTGCTTTGTGGTCTAGATGGCTTATGTTTTTCTTGACCACGGATGAAGTTTGAAATATTTTTCTTGACTGTACTGTAATACGTAATCTGCAATATCTCGTACAAAATTAAGAGCCTGTCCTTTCTTCAAAATTTTTCGTTGTAACACAAATGTTACTATATCTTATTTATTTCCATAGCAACAAGAGTCCAAAGCGAAAGAAGATGGCAACACGTCCAAGGCACGTCGTATGGGTAGGATCGTGAAACAGTACCAGGACGCGATCAAACAACACGCGGCGGGTCGCCCCATCGTTGAGGACGAGTTGCCTACCCCCGCGGGATTTGCACCTCTCCCGAGCTCTGGGGTGAGTTTGATACTATATTAATTATAAGAATGTGTGATTTTGCAACATTTTTGACCAAATTAGATAGTTATCCGCAAAAATTATTCAAATTGGTCAAGCTGTTTGAATACAGCGCATGTAAATACCAAACTTATAGACAACAGAAAGAAAGACTGTTTTCATTGCAGTCAGTCAATAGACTGCACCCCGCTCGTTGGTAAGAAGTTAGGGTGAAGTCCAGAAGATACGAGCCTCTTCATCAAATACAGTCGATCCTAATATGTCGATCTTTTGATGGACTCTATAGAGAAGGTCTCTCAAAGAACCCGTGATTGTAAGTCTGGTCCGTGATATTTTTTCTGTATTCTGCTTAGGCTATAGTCTAAGCTACTACTGTATAGACACAGCTGCTAACAAAATGCATCGCAAATAACCGGCATGAACAACGCGTTTTGTGTTAGTAAACCAATATAAATATTGTTCTTCAAAGAGTCAATTTTTTTTTTTCAAATTTTGGGATGTATAAACTTGTACCAAAGTAATAAATCTTTTTGTACGCCGTCGTACACCGTCTTGTAGTGTCACTTATTACTGTGTCTGTAGAGTTTATATATAGACTAAGCGTCTTCAATTTAGCATCATATGTATGTATTTTTTTTCAAACATGCTTGGAAATGTGAACATTATTTTGACAACCTTCTTCGAGATAAATCGAAATTGCTGTACATGCGAGCAGCGGCCAGATAAAGTTGTATGAAAATCCATATCTGTCGTGTTTTAGCGGCCAAATATAGTAGTTTATGATACTGTTGCATAATAAGGGTTCTTATAACACGAGTGTGTTTTAAAAAAAACGAGCCGTAGGCGAGTTTTTTATATTATCACACGAGTGTTATAAGACCAAGTTATGTACAGTGTCATACACTACTTTATCTACTCTCATACTATAATACATAAACTAATTTATTTTACAAACCAAACCAAACTTTGTTTAATTTAAATGTATAGAACAAAAAAAAAATATTCGCGCCAAGGCACAAACTTCGATAGCGCATGCGTGTTTCTTTTTTTTTTCTTCCGAAATGACGGATTCTTTTTTTAAAGTAGAGGTTCAGTCGAGATGGAGGTTGTATAGGTGTATCGTTATGATTAAAAAGTTATTTTATCTACTCTGATACTATAATACAAAGATTATAAAATTGAAATCAGAACTCTTATGACAAACATTACGCACAGGCCAAAAAAAAAGTTTTATTACGATACAGGTCTTGTATGGACACCTGTATCATAATATAACTTTTTAATCATAACGATACACCTATACAATCCCCAACTGGACTGAGCCTCTACTTTAAAAAAAAATCGGAAGAAAAAAAAAGAAACGCGCATGCGCAATCGATGTTTGCGGCCTTGGCTTGGCGTCAACTTTTTTTTTTACATTTATATTAAACAAAGTTTGGTTTTGTTTGTAAAATAAATTAGTTTATGTATTATAGTATGAGAGTAGATAAAGTAGTGTATGACACTGTACATAACTTGGTCTTATAACACTCGTGTGATACTATAAAAAAACTCGCCTACGGCTCGTTTTTTTAAAACACACTCGTGTTATAAGAACCCTTATTATGCAACAGTATCATAAACTACTATAATGATATAGGTGTCCATACAAGACCTGTATCGTAATAAAACTTTTTTTTTGGCCTGTGCGTAATGTTTCTCATAAGAGTTCTAATTTCAATTTTATAATCTTTGTATTATAGTATCAGAGTAGATAAAATTACTATGTAAACTCATATCTGTCGTGTAATTTAAAAATGGAACCATCTTTTACTCCGAACCATGGCAACCGCGGAGGTAACTTATCCAAGGCATTAGGTACAATCAGTTTCGTGAACAGGTACAATCAGGATATCAGGAGGTTGTTACAATTTTTTTTTAAGTGACTCATAGTTTTATTTTGTACCCTAGATATTACTGTAGTAGGTTAAATAATGGTTAGTAGAGAACCTCCTGCTAGCTTCTGCTACCCTAGTACTTTGTACTAGAAATAATGAGTGGATATGTTGCACTATAATTTATAAAAATTACTATTGTTCGTTGTTCGTCATTAATTTTGAAAAGTAGGTAACTAAAAAGTTCTGCCTAGATACTACTTAGTTTTAATTTCCGCGCATTGTTTGAGAAAAGCACTATACAAGCCTTGGCCACAACTGAGCGTTGCCGGACTCCGTAATGCGTGCCTCGGCTGCGCCTCGGCCCGCATACTTCACGATCGTCCGGCAACACTACAGTTGGCGGCCGCGGCAGTAATGTACTAATAGTGCCCTAGAAACCTAGAATATTAGTATTTATTCTTTGCTGGTATGACAGGGTCCTCCGCCTCGCGCGGACCCCGCGCCGTCCCCCGCGCCCTCCGGGGCGTCGGCGCCGTCCCCGCGCCCGTCGCCCCGCCCGTCCGCGTCCCGTCACGACAAGCAACTCGCCTTCCTATTGGTAAGGCAGAAGCAGTTTAAGGAGGCGGCGCTTAAGGCGAAGAAGAATGGTGAGTGCTTAGAATATTGGCATAAATAGGGTGGAAACGTTAAGTGTGTACAGATGATTATTTCGTCATTTTGAAAGATATAGTTATAGTTTAATTTGATATGAGATCTGCATCGCTTCACTACATAGTTTAAAACAAAGTCGCTTTCACTGTCCCTATATCCCTTTGTATACTTGAATCTCTAAAACTAACGGATTTTGACGTGGGTTTTTTAATAGATAGAGTGATTCAAGAGGAAGGTTTATATGTATAATACATGTTTAATATAGTAGAGGGTGCAGCGGGAACGGGATCTGACGCCACGCGGGCGGAAAAATATTGGCGGTACGAAGTTCGCTGGGGCAGCTAGTGAAATATAAAAGCACATAATAAATGTTATGAAACTTCTAAGTAATAGTATGCTAACTATTAGACCACTGTTCTTGGACTTTGTTCTCCGAGACACGTCCAGACTAATGAAAATACCCATATTCATGCATACAAATATTTGCACTGAGCGGGGATCGAACCCGCGCCTCCAGCGCAGCGGCCGCGTTCACTACCGCTACGCCACGGCGGCTGTCAAATATGTATAGTAATACGTAATAATTTCCAATCTAAATAAGAGCTATAAAAGTACACTACAATGTTTTTACCTAAAACATTGTAGTGAAACCTTTCTACTTATCAAATTAGTGAAAAGGCCATGCCGTAGTTAATGTACGGAGACTGAAAAGCATATATTCTGAACATATTGAAATAAATCCATTTTTTAACGGATTCTAGCGCGATTTATTATTTACTAGCTGTTGCCCGCGGCTCCGCCCGCGTGGATGTCGGTTATCGCTTGGTGTTGATCCGACGCTATTGGGCATTAAATTCGCCTCTCTACTCAACTCACCTCCATTCTCGACTTTCTACTTGCCTCTATATTCGACTCTCTACTCGACTTTCTACTCGCCTCTATACTTGAATTTATACTCGACTCTCTACTGACTTCTCTGTTTCCCTCTCTACTCGACTTTGTACTCTTCTCTATACTTGCCTTTCCATTGGCCTCTCTACTTGCCCATCCATTCGATTCTCTTTTCGCCTCTCTACTTGGCTTTTCCCAACTCGCCTATCTACTCGCACCTCTACTCAACTCCCTATTCGATCTCTACTCGCCACTACATTCATCTTTCCACTCGCCTCCCTATTTGCCTCTCTACTCAACCCTTTACTGTATTCTATTTGATTCTATATTCGCCTCTCTACTGGGTCTCTAGTCGCATATCTACTCGCCCCTATAGTCGACTCTACTCGACTTTCGATCTTTACACGCCTATCCACTCGACCCTTTAACAATCTCTACTCGCCGTCCGTTCCGAAACTCTAATTCACCTTTGTACCAAATTTCATGAGGATATCTTAAAAGAAATTCTTACTATTTATGCCATATTCACCCCCTTTTTTGTGCCATTGAAGAATGAGAAACTTTAATCCCATAGCCCTATTCCCCTTGCTCCCTCCCCCTTCTATCCCTTTTTCGCAATAAAAGGTAGCCTATGTCCATTTTCGAGCTCTAATTCATCTCTGTACCAAATTTCATCAGGATTTCTTCAAAAATGACAAACTTTCATACTACCTATCTAGTCCTAATCCCCCTCCCCCCCTCTTTTCCCACATTATTCACGATAAAAGGTAGCATATGTCCGTTACCAAGCTCTAATTAATCCCTGTACCAAATTTCATCAGGATATCTTCAAAACTGTCAAACTTTCATCCCCTATTACCCCCCCTATACCTCGATTTTCGCGACAATAGGTAGCCTATATCCGTTCCCAAGCTCTAATGTAACTCTGTACCAAATTTCATTAAGATGTCTTCAAAATAGACACACTTTCATCCTATAGCCATATACCCCCCCCTTCCTTATACCCCTTTTTGCGATAAAAGGTAGTCTATGTCCGTTCCCATGCTTTAAACTATCTCTGTACCAAATTTCATCAGGGAATCTTCTAAAACGATAAACTTTTATCCTAAGGCCCTGGTTCCCCCTTCTTCCCCCCTTTTCGCGATAAAAGGTAACGTATGTCCGTTCCCAAGCTCTAAACTATCTCTTTAACAAATTTCATCAGGAAATCTTCTAAAACGATAAACTTTAATCGCAAGGTCCTGGTCCCCCCCTTCTTCCCCCTTTTCGCGATAAAAGGTCGCCTATGTCCGTTCCCAAGCTCTAATCTACCTCTGTACCAAATTTCATTAAGATTCCTTCAAAAAAGACAAACTTTCATCCCATAGCCATATCCCCCTCCCCCCTCCTTCTACCCCTTTTTGCGATAAAAGGTAGCCTATGTCCGTTCCCAAGCTTTAATCGACCTCTGTACCAAATTTCATCAAGATATCTTCAGAAATGACAAACTTTCATAAAAAACTTTCATCCCCTATTTCCCCCCCTTAAACCCCCTTTCTCGTTATAAAAGGTAGCCTATGTCCGTTCTCAAGCTCTAATATACCTCTGTACCAAATTTGATAAAGATCGGTTCAGTGGTTTAGGCGTGAAAGCGTAACATACAGACAGACAGACAGACAGACAGAGTTACTTTCGCATTTATAACATTAGTATGGATTATTTACTTTCAGACGTACTTACATTACAGATATAATGCACCATGCCGCTAGATGGCACAAAAATAAATAAATAGCACTATTGTCACGAAACCTTTATTTATTACATTACCAACGAGTTTTATATGCTTACATGCTAATATTATCATGTGTTTAAGTTCTGAAATAATTTACGTGATTCTAAGTCAGCAAATAAGCGTTGTAACTTTCTTATTTCTTTAAATGACTCTACTAGTGTTATCTATTCATTTTGGATTATTACTTAAGACGGTACCCCATGTCATAATCATAACACACAACATACAAGTATTTTGAATTTTAACATACATAAATTCACGCCTTTATCCCCGAAGGGGTAGGCAGAGGTGCTAGCACCCACATTTCGCCGGTTTATGTTTAGGTCCCAATGTAATAGGTGGCGAGCCTATTGCCATTAACTGGGCACTTATAAACCTGCGATAAATACACACATAACTTCGAAAAGTATCGAAAAGTCATTGGTGTGTGCCATGGAAACCTCGTCTCAGCAGTCCATTACCGATACCACTACACTACCACCGCGGTTTTTTAAACGCACTGTAAGATAGACATTCTACGCACCAAAGCCGTCGGATGGGATGAAACACCGTATTTGGTACCTATGGCACCGGCTTTAAGGCCTGTATTCTAGAACGAAATTCAGTCGTGAATTTCGATTTATTTCAGGACACATTTTATTGACAAATTGTCTATACAGTCTGCCCTCGGATAAAACGAGATCTCTAGTCTAGAATACGGGCCTGAGCGTCACACTTGTGCCTTGCAGGTGACTTGGAGGCGGCCAAGGAGTACCTGCGCGCCGCTAAAGGGTTCGACTCGGTGATAGACGCGGCGAGAGGCGGCCTGGTCGTCGACCTCAAGTCTCTGCCGCTGCCCCCCAAGGCTAAGAACGATTTGGAACATACGTGAGTACGACACAATAATCCTAAAACTTTTCTGTTAAAGCAGCATATTGCCTGTTTTAGTAAAGGTAAAAAGTCACTAAGATAACAATGTTCGTTTTCAATGTATGTGTGCTGTGCATATACCAATGAGTCATGTGTTCTTCTTTGTACATATTTTACTCGGATTTATTGCTCAAATACACTTGTGGACACATCTATTGGCCCACCTTGCATTTTAAGTTTCGTTTAGTCCTAGCTAAAAATTTATATTAGGTCGAGCAAAAAGAACATCACAGTTATAGACTGGCCAGCCAGAAGCCCAGACATGAACCCGATTGAGCACATGTGGGACGAGCTAAAAAGACGTGTTAGGGCTCGTCAGCCAGTTGCTCAGACGATGCCGGAGTTAAAAACTGCCATAGAAGAGGAATGGGAGATGATCCCTCAAAATTTCATAGAACGGTTGATAAACTCTATGCCTAATCGTATGAGAGCTGTCGTAGATGCCCATGGAGGCAACACGCGTTATTAAATTAAACCTTTTATCTACTCTGATACTATAATACAAAGATTATAAAATTGAAATCAAAACTCTTATGACAAACATTACGCACAGGCCAAAAAAAAGTTTTATTACGATACAGGTCTTGTAGGACACCTATATCATAAAATAACTTTTTAATCATAACGATACACCTATACAATCCCCATCTGGACTGAACCTCTACTTTAAAAAAAAACGGCCAATTCGCAAGAAAAAAGAAGAAACGCGCATGCGCAATCGATGTTTGCGGCCTTGTCTTGGCGTCAACTTTTTTTTTTACATTTATATTAAACAAAGTTTGGTTTTGTTTGTAAAATAAATTAGTTTATGTATTATAGTATGAGAGTAGATAAAGTAGTGTATGACACTGTACATAACTTGGTCTTATAACACTCGTGTGATAATATAAAAAAACTCGCCTACGGCTCGTTTTTTTAAAACACACTCGTGTTATAAGAACCCTTATTATGCAACAGTATCATAAACTACTATTATTAGATAATTAAACCTTTATTTTGATAAAACATGTTTTATATTCAAAAATCAACTGCACTCATCAAGGCGCATACGCGACTTGTTAGGCGTAGCTCCATGTCCTGTGGTATTCTGAATTCAAATTTAAAACGATACGATCGAAAAAGATGGTAAAATGTATCAGGTTTAAAACTGCATCAATAGTTTTTGTTCAATCTAGCAATCATATTTAGGTAGGGGCCATCGAAACCTAAACTCTAAGGTTGGCCAATAGACGTGTCCACAAGTGTAGTTATAGTGTCACCAGGCCGTCGTTTGTCTTTCATATAAATCTATAAACAGAATGATTTGTTAATGTTCGTCACCAAATCTCTCTAGCAATTCATTTATATTTTTGTTTAGTTTACTCTTCAGTTGAAACTAGAGGCCTAGTCTTTTTCTGCTTTTCGATAAAAGGTTTTGCCATACTCGCCACGCTTGGCAAACGGGTTGGCAAGCTCAATATTAAATATAGATGTATCACAAAGGACGCTGTTGCCGTTTGGTGCTATTATTCCCTTAGTCGCCTCTTACGACATTCTATGCCGGAACCACACGAGCTCTGGAAGTCTATAGGAGAGGCCTATGTTCAGCAGTGGACTATGTGTAGCTGATATGATGACTCTTCAGTTGCAGAAAAAGGCACATCTGCGTACCAGAAATGATGCGTTATACGCACATTTCTTTACTTGCAGTGGCAATGAGGGGCTTTTGAGCTCTGTAATCTAAAATATCATACGACGATACATTATTGAAAATGTTCACTACTTAGTTCTATAACACCAATCAACATTCTTTCAGCTTTGACGTAGTATCCACTGAAGACTGCAGTACATCCGAAGACAGTACTCCCATAGATTCTACGGGAGATGACGAAGATGTGCTCTCAAGGCTGCAGCATCAGCTGAACAGCCAACTCAAGCTGTGTCATACGAACAGAGACCATAATAGAGAGATGGGGAATATCGCTGAGGCGAATAGATTCGAGCATATGGCTGTGAGAGTGAAGCAGGATTTGGATCTGGTTGTGGTGGCTAAAGGGTGAGCTTTTCATAATTATTATTTATAAAGTTTAATTAATTGTAAAACCAGCCAAGTGGAAGTCGGACTCGCGGTTAGGTTACGCATATTGGAGACATAGCCACTATGTTGCCCACGCCCTCAAGGACGATGCAGATACTGAGCAGGAACGCAGGCAATTGACGGTAAAGGCGAATATGCTGGCTCGCAGGTTTGCTCGGTGCACGGACAGTGATAAAATAATGCTTTTTTCTCAAACATGCTTGGAAATGTGAACATTATTTTGACAACCTACTTCGAGATAAATCGAAATTGCTGTACATGCGAGCAGCGGCCGGTAAAAGTTGTATGAAAATCCATATCTGTCGTGTTTTAGCGGCCAAATAAACTGGAACCATCCTTTACTCCGAATCATGGCAACCAAGGAGGTGACTTATACAAGGCATTATTTAAATACAGAACTAGCTTGCACATAGAATGCTGTTTATTAAGAAAAATAAAAAACAAACGAACATTTCGCCGCATGAAAAATTACAGTTGTTCATCATTGATTTTAAAAAGTAGGTAACTAAATAGTTCTGCCTAGATACTACTTAGTTTTAATTTTCGCGCATTGTTTGAGAAAAGCACTATACAAGCCTTGGCCACAATTGAGCGTTGCCGGACTCCGTAATGCGTGCCTCGGCTGCGCCTCGGCCCGCATACATCACGATCGTCCGGCAACACTACACTTGGCGGCCGCGGCAGTAATGTACTATATCTACACTCAAATCGAAAAATTTGAATTACAAATTCAAAGACGATTCAATACAGACGCACTTTATAAACGCATATACATCAAATTAAAAATAAAACTTATTATATTACAGTACCGCCGCCAACTATATCATAATACTCATTATAGTACCGCTATCTTTTTTATTCATTAAACTAGGTTATGGTTTTAGGTTGAATATAAAAAAAGGCGCATGACGCGCAGTTCGAAATGTGGCAAAAATGGCGCACACATGCGTAGTTTGAACTTAATTGCCCGCGCTTCCCATACATTTTTTTGCCGATTTTGCTTACCATGGATGTAGATAGCGTTGTGTGAAATGTTGTGGAATATATATTTATACAAATATGGTACCTTTCAAATTTGTAACATTATTACTTCCAGCCTAGGCCGAAGCCCTCCCAAGTTCCACTACGAGTCGCGCCAGTTCGCGGTGGTGCAGTGCAACACCGACCTTAGCGAGAACAACTTAGAGCTCACTATCGTGCGCGGCATCGCCTACAACGTGCCCAACCCTAAGGAAGTCGACACTTATGTCAAGTTCGATTTCCCGTACCCTCAGGTACTGCTAACTACACTACTTCTCCATCTTCTTAGAGTTAATCTTAGTCGCATCCGAAGCTATCAACTTGGAGTTTGGGGTCCGCTTTTACCAGTCCAACTACGGATTTTGACTAAACTTCGATCTTTTTCGTGAAGCGACTGCCATCTGACCTCCACAACCCAAAGGCGATATCGAAGCATTGCAGCTAGACCAGTTGTTGGACTTTTGAGGGCTCCAACTACCCGTAACGACTGCCATAGATGTTCGTATGGCAACCGGGACCGACGGCTTAACGTGCTCTCCGAGGCACGACCATTGAGCGGGGGTCCTGCTTAATCCTGTCGAATCTCACTACATAACTGACTCAGACTTAAAGAGTAATGATAATACTAAAGTGGTACCACCTCGTGAAGGAGGCGGTGGGGCGGGAACGGGACCAGTAGCGAAGGAGACTCGCGGCCCGCGCTGCCCGTGAACTGCGGCAACTCGAGCGTCGGACGAGCAGTATGACTTCTGCCCCCCATAAACGCGGGCCCGGGGGTGACGGGCGGCCCCACCCGCCGTGGCCTGCAGTAGAAGCAGGCCACGGCGACGCCTCCCCCTACCGCGGGCGAGCTGGGGACTCCGTGGTCCCCACACCCGAGGAGGGCTAGATCGAGAGGGATGGCTCTGGGTTGGCCAGCGTGCGTTTTAGTCGGTTCGAGTCCGACGTAACCTCTACCTCCGGCCCTTGGAGGACCCGTGGGGACTGTGCGCACGTAAAAAGAAGTGATATCATTTCATTCGCACTCTCTGTGTGCACGCACGAGTGCGTGCGAAATGGTACTACTTTAGAATTACTTTTCACATTCACACGCTGGTCCTATGAGTGCCTTCTGTTATTATATTAGTCTGAGGTTGCTGATCAGTGGGGACGTGCCCTCCGAAACATTGAAGCGCTCAAATGAAATGCGGCGTCACCCATCCAAATGACAACCGCGCCTAGGTTACTTAACCCACTGATCGTTAAACGAACTATGAGCTCACCTGGCCACAAGCACCTCTACATTACTGATATTTTATTGCAATTCTGAAGCAATTACTATGCTAACTTTTCCAACATTTATATAGAATTTTTTTAACATTTATATAGGTATTTCTTAACATTTATATAGGATTTTTGAACATTTATACAGTATTTTTTTAACATTTAAATAGTATTTTTTTAACATTTAAATAGTATTTTTTTAACATTTAAATAGTATTTTTTAACATTTATATAGGTATTTTTTAACATTTATATAGGATTTTTTTAACATTTATATAGGTATTTTTTAACATTTATATAGGATTTTTTAACATTTATATAGTATTTTTTTAACATTTAAATAGTATTTTTTTAACATTTAAATAGTATTTTTTAACATTTATATAGGTATTTTTTAACATTTATATAGGTATTTGTTAACATTTATATAGGATTTTTTAACATTTATATAGGTATTTCTTAACATTTATATAGGATTTTTGAACATTTATACAGTATTTTTTTAACATTTAAATAGTATTTTTTTAACATTTAAATAGTATTTTTTAACATTTATATAGGTATTTTTTAATATTTATATAGGTATTTTTTAACATTTATATAGGATTTTTTTAACATTTATATAGGTATTTTTTAACATTTATATATGATTTTTTAACATTTATATAGTATTTTTTTAACATTTAAATAGTATTTTTTTTAACATTTATATAGGTATTTTTAAACATTTATATAGAATTTTTTAACATTTATATAATATTTTTTTAATGATTAAATAGTATTTTTTTAACATTAAATAGTATCTTTTTACATTTATATAGGATTTATAACATTTTTTATATATGTTGGAAAAACAGCATCTTGGATTTCCGCAACCATTTCTTTATAGAAGGACTTATACTTGATATCTTCCATTTCACTGCAATTTACAGGAGACGCCGGTGAGCGATCGGACTGTTCTCGTGAAGGACACGAACAATCCCGAGTACAACGCGGTGTTCCCGCTCCCTATCCAGCGGAACAGAGCGTGTCTCAGGGTGTTCAAACGACACGGCATTAAGTTCGAAGTTTATTCGAGAGGGTAAGTTTGATTTTACAAGGTATTTGTGTGTCAACAAATTGACACACAAATACCTTGTAAAATTTAGGAGGTTCATTTTGACAGTTTAAGCCTATAAACAGATATGTTTTGTCCGTAAAAATGTACTTCAGACGATCACTTACTTTATTGACAAGTATGGCTCACGGTCAGCCGGAGTGTGGTCTTATTGGGTCACATAACTTCTCAGCATATGATATACGAGACGGCGTGCGGTTTTAGTCGGTTGAGTACGTCATTACCGCCCGCAGGACGGTAGGGGTTAAAATTATTAAAAACTCGATTTAAATAGAAAAAAAATTAATCGGTCTACACGGGGTTTCAATCTATTTCTTGTTTTATTTAAATCGATTTGAATATTGACTATGAAAAATGCTTCAAAAAATTTAATTCAAATATTAAAAACTATCAAAATATAGAATTGATCGCATCCGAACTTTCCCCGCGAGCTCGGTATCCGCTTTTTCCAGTGTAATTGCAGGTTTGACTGAATTTCGATATTTTCCGTGAAGCGAATGCCATTTGACCTCCACAACCTATTGACGATATCGAAGTTATTGCCGTTAGTCCAGCAGGCACATGCTGTAAGAACGTTGTGCTGTGTTGTCGAAACGTGACATCAAATTTAGAGCACGCGAAATTCAAACCTCACCGCGGATTCGGCTGTAGAGTTTGTTCGATCGTTTGAAACGTTCTTACAGCGTTTATCTACCGTTTTCGGACTTTTGAGGGCTCCAAATATCCGTAACGACTGCCATAGATGTTCGTACGATAACAGGGGTGGACGGCTTAACGTGCTCTCTAAGGCACACTGTTAAAAATGTATCATCCTAAATTTTACTACGACTCGTAGTGACGTATATGTGCAGAGCGTTGGTTACTCTATATGACTCATGCCTAGTGTGCGATGACTGTTAGTTGGTCAATATGATGACTCATTTGGCGTATCCACCGTTATACACAAGATAAATTAATTAAATTATGTACATATCATTATGCATTCACCTAATTTTTTTGCTTCGGTGTATTTTTGCGTTTCGCTATTTTGTTTAACTCTCATCTAATCCTATTTTGAATCGTATCGTGTCATGAGAATTTAGAACAAAAATAAGTAGCCAATTTCTAGATTGTTTAAATTGTTTTTAAGAATGAATCATACTAGCATGATTAGCAAATTTTGTTACTAGTTTTGACAGTATTTAAAATCACAAAACTAAAGCACTAACTAGTTAGACTGTAATTTGTAATATATTGGTTTAATCATCATCGTCATTTCGACCAGATTGTGATTACAAGTACATTAATGACTATTCAATTTGATTTAAAATAAAAACGCGATCGCGAATAAAAACGTAAGAGAAAGTAGTGACATTGTGTAGTGACATTGTGATCAATTTCTTGAAATAGAATTTGATTACCGTACTATTTGACATTACGTAGATTATAGCATTTAGCATTTTTGAAGCTAGTATGCATGATATTGTACATTATTGCAAGCTGTATTACTTCTGTCGATATTAAATCTGTAGTCTTTTTTTGTTCATTCAAAAACTTGGTTTTCACTGGTACTATTTTCTTCTTATATAGAAATAAGAAGAAAATAGTACCAGTGAAGTTTTTATAGCTGTATCATAGCTTCAGAAACCAAGATGTTTAAAGTGAAATTTATTTTCAATTCTTGCAATAATTCTCAAAAGTAACAATATACTTAAGTTGTTGATAAACTCTTTACAAGTAAGAAAGCGTCTGAAAAACTATTTGGTCGTTTTACAAAAGTGCAGGTTTTGACTTTTGCCTCGGTATGTGGAAAGATAAGAATCGATTTAATCAAAACTAACAAAAAACTTTAAAAGGAGGGCTTTTAAGTAAGACCACAAGAGCATGAAAACGTTTGAGCTCTGCGTATTAATTTATAACTGCCATATAATTTCAAAATGTCGCCGTCGTTCTGTAGAACTAGAAACGCGGCAGTTTTTGCTCTCTACTAAGCCGAATAAGGTTCACTAGAGTTGAGCTCGTCCATTGTAGTTTTTGTGTTAAGAGCTCGAAGTTTTCTATTTTAATCTCTATTTGATAAGACACTTTTATAAAGCGTTTTTTACTCTCGTGCTGACCATAGATTTCCTCTAAACTTGACCACTTATTTTTGCCGAAACGCAAAGAATACCACCTAAAATTGTTAGCTTATATTTGGTTGGGATGGGGTGCCTCACTGATCAGTGTAACGAGTGTTATCGAAAATATTATAATATCATAGTTTTTATAATACTAATTCGGGTCTTATCGCAATTAAATAATGGTTAATGGAAAGTAATGGAGGGTAGGCGCATAAACAATGTTCACACCGCTCAACGCTTGTGCGAGGGATATGTCGCATGACAACCTCACCTTCAGCTTAGCACTACGACCCAGAGACGACGTGCGGTTTAGTCGGTTCGAGTCCGACATAACCTCCCCCCCCCCCCCGGTTCAACGCTCGCAAGCCAGTCAAGTCGTGATAACGGGTGCTGTAACGTACCCGAAACATTGGCAAAAAAAAACTAAATTTTCTAAAGTTTATCGCGATAAGTATCGAATTACTATATAAAAATTATGAATTTACACCGCGATCATTAACATTAAAATACCATAAAGAAAAGTAACAAATTATAATATGTTAAAATTAAGTTTTTGATCAGCTACGTGTACATAAACCTCCATATCTCTCTCTATCTATTATGTGACATTACTAGTCTACCATCTCCTGCATGTTCGGCCCGTAAGTCCCTCGCACGTGGTGTAGTATCGCTTGTGTTGGGTGCAGTTGCTGTCTCGCTGACGCGTTCTCGTGTTGCAGCGGCTGGTTCAAAAGTGACACCATCATTGGGACCGCCATGGTTAAGCTGGCACCCTTGGAGAATCAGATCACCCTGCATGATTCTTTTCCTGTGAGTATGGTGTATAAAAAGTTGAGATTTGAAATAGATCTGTGTATAAAAAAGATATATTCTTTATTTTAAAATGTGTCTGTAGTTTAAAATTTGTATGTAGTCTGTTTGCTGAAATATGTCTGTAATTTAAAGTGTCTTTAGTATATTTTCTAAAATATGTCTGTAATATGTTAGCTAAAATGTGACTAGTCTGTTTGTGTTCACTAAAATGTTACTGTACTTTAAAGAATGTCTGTTTGATAAAATGTGTCTGTAATCTGTTTGCTTACATGTGTCTGTACACTAATAGACCAGGGTAGAAGCCTTTAAAAATAATAAAAAGTGAAAAAAAATAATAGTAGGATGAAACCCATTAGAAAAGGAGGGGAATATTATAAAAATGAAAGGAAAAATAAATTACGGGCGATCTGAGGTCGGGAAGGGGATGGGGGTGAGTTTTAAGGGTAAAAAACGGTTTTTCTCGATTTCCGGAAAAACTAAAAGTCCTATGGAAAAAAGTCAAATGGCAAAGTTGTGGGTAATAAAAAGATCTAAAACTTTTGTAGTAACACTTTTTTCACATAACCTCAAAATTTATGTGAAAAGTTCAAAAAACCAAGATTTTGGTTTTTTATTTTTATCTTTTTCAAAAAAATTTCTTTTTTCATGAAATTTGGTGAAAACTTACCTTTTTATGTCCCAAATACGCTGCTAATTTATTTGACTAGAAATATTTATTTTTGTGCCTTATTTTGAATTAATATCGAAAAAGCACCCTAATTTTCAATCGAAAATTCACCCGTCAAAATATCAGCTTTCATCAAAAAGTTGGTATGTTTTCTGTTCGTTCAAATCTCTACTTTCCGATGGTGAAAGAAAAAAAAATGTTACAATAGTAAATCTTCTCAGAAAATGCCAATAATCGAAAAAGACTCGAATTCAAAATTTCTTTTTTAATTATTATATACAATTTTCAGCTATTTATTAAAATTTACACTTTAATTACTCAAAAAACGTAAGATTACATGTTACAAGTTCACTTAAAAAAAAAGAAAACTGTTCGAATCTGTATAGGAAGGTAAATACTATCTCTATTTTTATCTGTTTAAATTAACTCAAACATAAAATAAGTAACATTTTCTTTAAAAAATAGTATGCTTAACGTAACATAACCTAAAGATTAAAATTGAACGATTTTTAGTACAAGATTAAAAAATAATAATCTCCTGTGTTTTGCACAAACAAATTTAGTTACTCCCATGAAAAAAAAAATCAAAGTACATAAAAATATATTAAAAATCTATAAAAAATATATAAATGTATATAAAATATATATCGTAAATATATTTTATTAACTAACTTTTGGCTGATTTTCATATATATTTTATACATTTCAAATATATTTCAGATATATTTAAAATATATTTTTTTATATTTATAGTTATGTTTTTTATGTCTTATATGATATATTTTGAATGTATCTAAAATATATTTAAACTATATGAAATATACAGATCTTTATATATAGATCAATATATAGATCCTTTTGCTACCCACAACTTTGCCATTTGACTTTTTTCCATAGGACTTTTAGTTTTTCCGGAAATCGAGAAAAACCGTTTTTTACCCTTAAAACTCACCCCCATCCCCTTCCCGAACTCAGATTGCCCGTAATTTATTTTTCCTTTCATTTTTATAATATTCCCCTCATTTTCTAATAGGTTTCATCCTACTATTTTTTTTTTTTGTTATAAAAGTTATCGACATTGGTCTATAAGGTGTGTCTGTAGTCAGTTTGTTAAAGTGTGTCTGTACTCTAAAGTGTGTTTATAGTCTGTTTCTCTGTTCTGTAAAGTTTGTCAGTCAGTCTGTAGTCTGATTAATAAAATGTTTCTGTACTTTAAAGTATGTCTGTAGTCTGTATGTTAAAAAATTCTGTACTTCAAAATCTTCCTCTTTCATTTTCTAGCTAATACTTTATATTCTGTATATTCCAGCTAATGGAAGGTCGTAGACCGGCGGGCGGTTCGTTGGAAGTGAAATTACGCGTACGAACGCCTTTACTGCAACAACAGATCGAGAACTCCACACATCGCTGGCTAGTCGTAGATAACTGACGTGTCGCACACAACACAAGATATCATCACCTTCATATAGACTTATAATCCTGATTGCATCCGAGACCAAGATGACCTCAGACCTCACGGCCCGCATTCCGGCTCTTCCTTCGTACGAGGTTGAGCGTTCATGTTAGTGAGATTATTGGCACGAATTTCAATCTCCACGATGTCAAACCAGATCTTCTTAGGCTTTTTCCTTACATAATATAAAATATATAATCTATTAAATAGTTGATGGAAATCGAAAAGCAAAATATTTATACACACGTATTTACCTACAGCGATATAAGTAAGCGAAGTAGGGTGTCATTTGTACGATCCATTCTCTTCCTATCGTTCATCCTACGATTTCCGTGCCCCGAGCACGAATTATATTCGAATTTGTTGCCCCTCCCATACCGGGGGCGAGTCGGGGACCGCGTGGTCCCCCCTCCCGAGGAGGGCCAGACCGAGAGGAATGGCCCTGGGTCAGCCGGTGCGAGGGATATGTCACAAGACAACCTCACCTTCGGCCTAGCACATCGACCCACAGACGGCGTGCGGTTTAGTCGGTTCGGCTCCGACATAACCTCCCCCTCTGCTTCGAAGGAGGGTATCCGCGGGGATTTATCGCACGTAAACAAAAACCGTAAACGAGATATAGGAAACGTGTTTCGAGGCAACGGAGCAATGCGATTGGTTCACAAATGTCGAAGACTCTCGACGTGAGAAACTGAAAGTTATTTTTGTAGGAACTGTTCTTTGACCCCCATCGAATTATGATGCCGTTCCCACAACTAATGGAAATCGAATTAAGGAGAATAAATTCAATCGCTCTAGGCGGGGTTTGAATTCGCGATCTTTGTCTTACAGGGGAAATGCTTTGACCACACCTCCAAGCTACCAGACCTCGCCCTAAGCAATTCAAATTTCTCCTTCTATATCTATCTTTGAGGCGACAGTGGAGCATCTACCGACATTCTTACGAACTATCGGAACCAATGAATAATTTTTCAATCATTTTCAAAACATTGATTTTTGACTAATCCGCCCATATAATTTGAATTTTTTTTTTTAAGCATTACCAATGGAAACTTATTATACAAAACACTGTCTCGAACGTAAGCCTATGTCTTATTCCAGACGATATCCTTTCCCTGTACCAAATTCAACCGTGATTGAATAACAACCATCCAAATACTTTCACAAACTCTCCAAACTTAGCATAAGTATGTTTTTATACTTTCATGCATTTGCTACTTGATTCATTGCATAATTAAAATTATAAAACTTAAGTAACTTAATAAGTGTTGTGTGTGAGTTTGTTTTGGATGAACAGTCTATATCGCAGTAAGTATATAGATAAGGAATATTTAATGTACCACAGAAATATATTAGGATAGAACGGCCATACGCAGTGTTCTCCTGCATGTAGCCCATGGTGACTTTTTCACTGTAGAGATAAGAAATACCTTTATTTTTCAAATTTAGCTCTCCAATATTATACAGTTGGAACTAGCACAATATGGCATATTCGCGTATTTTAAACGATGTTATTACAAGCTAATCTTAACGTACTGTTAAGATTAGCGTTCGGAAGTTTCGGGCTCTGGGCAGGGATTGACTAAAAAGTTGCCACGCATAGCCGCTCACATGGCTGTTGTTCTATCCCAATATATTTCTGTGGTACTGATATTATCCTTATCCCGTAGTTCGGTTAGGCAATTTAAAAACCTACCAAATGATATAGATATTGTAGTGGTCATTCGACAATGATTGGTCGATGGTCATTGACCAGTGAACAATTTGGTCATGAATAAAAAATCTCATCTTAAAATGTTAGATTTTAAAATAAATTGCACAACCGAGTAATAGATCCTACTACGCAAAATTCGTGAAACTCAGATGGGTTGTACCCTATTTTTGCCATGTGCAGGTCTGAAATCAAATACTCGTTTGAAGGGATTTCGTATTTTTTCAAAACATATAAATGATTATTATTTTCGTATGAATGGAATGTTAATAATATAAATATCCATGTACAATATTTATGCTCTAAGTATTGGTGTCTATAAATTATGTAGTTATAAGTTATTTAATGTAATGTAAAAAAATCTCAATCATATTCGTACTTTATGGCCATTATGAATGTTCATTGTTTTATGTTTTAGAAGACAACAAGCATAAAATACGCAGTATTTTAAGCTAAGTTTTAAAGGATTATTAGAATTCAAAATCATTTGTTCTGATTTATGTGATCCAAAAATGTGAAGTCCAAATCAATTGTCTCAATTTTGTCCTTTTAAATTTGAAAATCTGTGGCAACGAATAACGTACACTTGTTTGAACATTCCTATTTTACAACCGCTATCACAATTTAAATTTTATATTTTTTTCTAAATATGTATCTTATGTATCTTTCGGTAAGCCACCCCCGACACAGAAGAACAAAAAACTTAAAAAGCTTTTTAAGTTTTTGTTATTTGTGGGGACGATGAAATTTTTAAACTCGGTTATGGCGTGACCAAACAAAACAGAATTTTTTTTCATAAAATAAACAAGTCTGAGTACATATTTTAATAGTATAATAAAAAAGTATAATAAATAGCGAAATCAGCCACAGATGTTATCAACATATATTATTTTGTTTTTTTTTTTCATTGGTTGTATCCTATGCTATGCTTACCAAAAGTGCCAACCTTTGGGTACGTCACAGTCAAATAATTTCTAAAATTATAAATGTGTTTTAGCACTTGTTATAATTTGACTTAGAACTAAAAGCTACCCTAGACAAGCGGCAAATATAATTATATTAAAGGTTTATGACAGTTGTCCAATTCGTTAAATTGATCAATCTATTGTATTGTTTTCTGCAAATGTATCGCTTTGCCACTTGTCTTGAGAAAAAGGTCTAATACAGCATTTATTTGAAATGGTACATATTACCTTTTTTTTATGTATTCGTGGTATAAATGGATCTTTTATTGCTATGATAGCACTGCTTAACCCTTCCAAGGGAATTAGGTATAATGTAAAATTAGTACACATTATGATTACTGTAAAAAATATATATTTGTATGATAAATGTAATTATATTGTTCTATCAACATTCATTGTGTTGTTTTACTTCCAATTATTATTCCAAATAACACGGACATTTTTTGCTATTCATTGCGCGTAAATAACATTGGTAAAATTGAATGGCCTGTTTAGTTCTGGGTCAGCCGGGGTGCAAGGGATATGTCATTGCCAACCTCAGCTTCGGCCTAACACAACGACGTGCGTTTTAGTCGGTTCGAGTCCGACATAACCTCCCCTTCTAATTCGGCTTGGTATCCGTGGGGATTTCCAGCACGTAAAAAAAGCCTGTTTTTTTTACAAACGATATGGAGTTTTTGAAGCCTCCGCAAGATCTTCGGTGGCAAAAGCTAACCTCAACTGCAGCAACTGCTGTTTGAAGGTCTGGCCTCGAGACTGGGAGGTTTATCGGCGGTCACTCCTAGATATCAATGTCCTTTTTATGCGATTTGAATTAACACCTTTCTGTTACATCGACGTTGGATCGTATTAGTCTCATATGCCTAAAGTAGAATAATTGATCGGTTCGGTAATCGTTGCTTTTGTACCATAAAGGTTTACGTGCAATTTGAGTTATTTCTTGAAAAATGTCTGAAAATATAAAATATTTGGCGTTCCTTTGATGGCGATAATCTCCCGTAATAGATACACGGTTTCACACCTTTTAAGAATAAAATTAAAATATTAAAAATAAATAAAAAAAGGAAAAACCAAAAGAAATTGTGGCCCATGAGGGGATCGAACCCGCGACCTTCGCGTTATTAGCACGACGCTCTAACCAACTGAGCTAATGGGCCGATGGTCTGCTTGGCCAAATAGTGGTTTAGTACGTCTTTCAGTCGTACCACTATCATCAATGAATATTATTAAATATTCAATGGTGATATCCATGGAGAAGGAAATGATAGCGGAGATGTTACAAGGGAATCGAGTCGCGAGCCTTCCATATGTCAAAACGACTCAATTGGTCTGTGACGTCACCATCCAGTTCTAGTGAAACGTCCTTGCGTTCGGTTGTCATTTTTGGTCAAAAGTTCAAGGATAAAAATAGCTTTAACCTGGTTTAAGAATGAAGTGTACAGTACAAGGATGTACAAAGTGTAAAAATAAACAATGTCAACATTTTAAGGGTATTACATTTCATCAGTAAGTCCACTATATTTAAATTTTAATTTTTCCGAAAAAAATGTCTTAACAGAACCATCTAGCGTAGAGAAGAAATAAGTAACCTAGTCTGGCATGTATACTAGTTATAATAATAACTCAATTCATTTTATGAAAATGATCACAATAATCTCGCCCGACTTCATTAGCAATTTCAAAAATGTTATATTATTTATTAAATGGAATATTTTGCTAAAATTGAAAATTAAAGTAAAAAAAATTGGGCCATCTGTCGGTATAAGGCCAAATCATTTAGCCCCCTAAATGATTTTGCTATAATCCAAAAGATGGCCTTATTTTTGAAAATTATTTCCTTAAAATAGATTATTCTAGAATTCTGTGTAGCGCTTAGTGGCGAATAGTCAAACTATATAACAAAAATGACAAGGTCTGTTTCTGTTCGGTTTCGCTATGACACACTAGATGGAGACGTGGACGAGGTATGACGTCATGCCCCCCGCGTCTCCCTTCCCACCCGCATTTGGTCACGCGTTTTTCTTAAGAGAAATTTGACTGTGGCATCTCCGCACTTAATCATATTCTGTCCTCCGTGGTGATATCCAACTGGATAGAATGATCATAGGAGATACCTTAGCTCTAGTATTATGTTATCTGTGCTGTAGCTAATCATAGTAAATCCAAACATACAAATATTATATGAAAACTGTTTTTTATAAGTTTTGAATTATAAAAACAAAAAGTACAGGCTAAGAACTATGATTTTCATGTTAAAATTATAATATTTTGAGCTTTGTTGAATTTGTATAAGAATATTTTACGCTAACGGATAATAGATGGCGTTAGTAGTAGTCGAAAGTTTATTTTATATTACGAGCTGTCGCCCGCGGCTCCGCCCGCGTGGATGTCGGTTATCGCGAATCGGACTATAATTTGAGATTTAAACTATCCTATCTCTCAAGTTGGATCGAACAGCACATGGTGTGCGAATTTTATTATAATCGGTTAAGTGGTTTAGGAGTCCATTGAGGACAAACATTGTGACACGAGATGTATATATATTAAGATAATTATCTTAGGTATTATGCAGCATTATACAGATTATCATATCTTTTGTTTGTTTTCGTTATACAACTGAGGTGGCAGACAAGCACACGGCCCACCTGATGGAAAGTGGTTACCGTTGCCTATGGACGTGTAACACCAGGGGAGTCACATTCGTGCTGCCGACCCTGTCAACACACTATAGTTTCTGTACCGTCAGTGTACAAGACAAAGCAGAAAAAGTCTTTGGTCTTTCCACTGACAGCAAAAAATCTCCAGTTAGCTCTGGCTACCCTATTCACCGCTGGGAACACAATATGAAGTTATTATGGCCGCGGTATTCTGTACAGCGGAGGTGCTTTCCCAGTCAGACTGCTCATTTAGACGGAAAGACCGTCGTGTCCTACCTCTTTGTTTAGGTTAGGTTAGTCTATTTATGCAAATATACATAGGTACTATCACGCCTTTCGTCATTACAAGATTGTAGACAACAAGTTTCCACTTGCACTTGAATCCAGGGATCTTTTTTTTTGAGGTCTTTAGACTATCATATAATGTCACCATTTCACCTTCAATCATCTAAGTAAGACTCACCTTCATCTGAACGCCAACAGCTCTATGAATTGATTATTTTGGCTTTTATGGGAACAGCTGCCGTCTATAAATTCCGTGACAAAAAAGGCTTTGCGGTTTAGCCTTTTCTGTCGGTCGTATTTTTGCTACTACGCTGGTACCTATTCTATTATCTATCATCATTTATTATCTACCTGCCCTGGTTAAAATATTTGGGGCTAGCCCTGTAAGATGTCATTTCCTCAGTTACTCCCGTCTTTTCCATAACATCTTTTAAGCAATACATCCATCTTTTCTTGGGCTTATCTCTGCTTAGAAGTAGCCCTCTACATTCATACTTTCAACCTCCCTTACAACATTACTTTCATCTCTACTCATAATACTAAGTCCATACCACGACATTCGCTCGTTTCTCAATTTTTCATTCACTGGTGCCACTTTCAAACTTCCTCTAATATATTATAGTCACTTCTTATTCCGTCCATTCTCGTCACACCATACATTCACCTTACCATTCGCATCTCCGCCACATAGTCATTCGTCGATTTCGAAGCCAAGCATGACGATCCATACGACACATAGGTATGTAAGTATAAAAAACAGTAATAGTAAAGATTGGGGTGTGGTTTTTTTACGCGTGTTGCCGTCAGCGGCGCCCCCACCGCCAGGCTCCGTTTGACGTCATCCTGGTCACGTGACGGTCGCGGCACTACAGGTGGACTGGCCCGTAATTTATTCTTCATACCTACCTGCTTGCTTACAATTTGTTTTTAGCAGGAAAATTAACCGACTGCAGCACGACGCGCGGAATGCCGCAAGGTTATGTATCACTCTTAGTATAACAAACTAAGTATAGAAATAGTCAGCTGTGAACGAAATGCCAGAGGCAATCTTACGCTTGGTAATTGATGACCCAGTCCGGCGTGCGATTTTTGGTCGGTTCGAGTTCGACATAGCCGCCCCCGCTGGCTCCGACGGACGGGGCGTTTCAGGGAGTAGTGAAAAATGGTGCTGGAAACGACATGTCTCTTTCTTCTGACAACACTAATAGGCCTACTTATATTGGTTGACTCACGTAACAAGGTCGACAAAATATCTTTAGTAATACTTAAAAATATATAGATGGCACTACTAGTCCCATTTAAAGAAATGAAACCAACATCTAGAAGCATGTCGCATTAAGTTTATGACTTTTATAATTACACAGCAACCAACGATTCTGTGAAATGGTCAAAATAGGAACTACGGTTGTCACTGTCAAATGCATACTGATTTATTCCAAATCAAAGACGATTCAGCACGATTTGACGTTCTTGAAAGGAAAGTGGCGGCATCCTTCAGTTCACGGGAATGTTGGTTTTACTATACTACAAAATCAATATAGATTAGAATATTTATAGCTTTATTCAGTCATATCTAATAATTTATAAGTTAATATTTAATAGTCAAAATTAGAAAACTTTGCCAAAACATTGTCGCCATCTAGTAACAACACCCGCGAACTAAAAGTTGCCTGCCTTCTTTTGGAAGTTACGAGTGTAACCGTTTTTTGTTCCTGATTGTGCATCTGTATAAAAATTATATCAATTATATTATATTATCTGTGTCACGAAAATGTTACACAGATGGTATATTACGCCATAGTGTGGCCATAGAGATGATTGCATGGCAAGGGTGTGTCATGGCATTCGGCCAAGTTTACCGGTTCACGTCGATTATTTACGCGAGATATGCACTCGACATGCCAACTTCCGCTACACATACGTACAAACGCGTGGTTCCCGGTAAAGTAAAATTCAAAGGCCTTTGCGTAGGTATTGTACAAGGCAACTTATGGATACAGCAGCTCTGGGATAGGGTTTTGGAATAGCACTGGATTGGAGCACATTGGGAGAGGCCTATGTCCAGCAGAGTTCTGCAGTGGGCTGATTGATTAATTGGTCGGACGAGCGAAATCTAAAGTAAAAGGAGTAAGTGGATCCCGGGCTCCTATATAAAAGCCTCGGTTGCAACAACGCTAAGGTGATAATATAGAGAATATGTATACGTATAAGATAAGATAAATCTTTATTGTACACCAAAGAAATTCAGTACATGTACGGACAACATAAGAAAAATGTACAAATGGCGGCCTTATCGCTACAAGCGATCTCTTCCAGGCAACCTTTGGATGGACATTATTTAATTAAACGATAATAACTTATGGGTATTTAATACTGTAGTCCTAAGCTTAAACTATATATAAGTATATAGACATATATTTATATACATATTATTTACTTTGTATTTTACATATAACTAAGTACATATTTAAATTCAACATCCATAACATTTACATAAACATACATACATAATTATTAGATATACACATATATTTCATAAGTACAAGATATACCTACACACAGCGAGTCCATACCCATTCAAAACCACATGACAAATAACTATCCAGAACGCAAATAGTGTTCTTTTATCATTTCACCTCTATACCTTTACCTTTTTTTATACCTTTTTTATACTTTTCTTTTTTATGCGGAAATCCCCACAGGTTAGGTTAGGTTAGCTTGCCTTTCCTATTGTTTCATTCCGTTCGAATGCATCGGTTGAAAGAAAATTCATTCCCCGCACCCTAAACTGTGGAATGAACTTCCTGCCGTGGGTTTTCTAAGCAACTACAATATGGGGTTCTTTTAAAAATTCTTACAGGGTCAGCAGCGCGAGTGTGACGTTCCTGGTGGTACACGCGTCAATAGGTCACGTTAACCACTTTCCATTAGGTGGGCCGTGTACTTGTCTGCCACCGAAGTGGTAAAAAATACTCCGTCTTATGTACTAAGGCACAGATAACATAATAAAGGTGTCGGGTAGTAAGATGACCCATAAGGCATTTCCCTTGTATCTCGGTTGATCCAGAACCATTATCGATTTCGGGATGGCTTCCTCAGGTGTGTGAACTATTAGTTCCCTAGTATCTATCCATAATGAGCAAGTTTTAGTTGGTACTAGCTTTTGCTCGCGGCTATCCTCGCGTGGATGTTGGTTATCGTTTTAATATCGGTTATCGTTATAAATTGTAGCCTATGTGTTATTCTGATGTATAAGCTATATTATTGTGAAGTTTTATTAAAATCCATCCAGTAGTTTTTACGTGAAAGAGTAACAAACATCCATCCATTCATACATACAAAATTTCGCGTTTATAATATTGGTAGTAATCCGTAGTTACAATGCTTGGTACCGACGAAACCACCAATCCAATAAAATTACAATACCTAAACTTAATTCTTTAGGGCACGTTACCAGTCGACGTCGATGGGGAGGATTTTTCGACGCCTGAACTCTTAGACTTTTATGTTCTGGTAAATATTTAGTTTATACGTTTTAGTCTAACTTTTAAAATATAGAATAGATTTAATACAATGCAATTTGAATATCAAGTAGGGAGCCACAGTACCACTTCGTGCCAGTAGCAGTAGACACTCTAGGGTGCTGGGTTAGAGAGGCCAAAAGCCTTGTAAAGGCGATTGGACAGAGGCTCATGGCGGCCTTTGGTGACTCCCGCTCCGGATCGTTCCTGATGCAGAGGCTGGCCATCGCAATCCAGCGCGAAAACGCTGCCAGTGTAATGGACACCTTTGCATCTGGAGTGATCAGGGGTGGGTTATTCGACTAAAATCGATTTGATAATACCGAATTTGTATTTGAATATAGAATAAATGGATATATGTAATTCTAATTATCAAATGAGGTCTAGTTTATTCTATTGGTCTGTAAATTATCTTTAGTAGGGGAGAGCGGGGCTGAAAGTGCCGATTTTGGCAAATCCTTACATGACTCGGATAAAATAAACACTATACCTGAAAGTAGTGGTTCATCCTAAGCCAAATTTAGTCTATAATACGAATTTATCCACAGATTTTGCACATTTTTAATAGTTTTTGGGATGAAGTGATTTTTTTATACAGCGGTGGCAAGGCACTACCAGCCCCACTTTGGGGCCAGTTGTGCCGTAGTTGAGGTCAATTGTGCCGTCTATAATGCTAGGTTTTTATATGAATAAAAAGTAATGTAGAACATTCATTTTATAATAATATATTTATACCTTATACTATTTACTATAAATCAACAGTTTTTAAAATTTAGTTATTTGTAATGTACTAAGTATTATAATAGTAAAAAAGTTATCTTTACTTATGTACTGATTTCAAACATAAAAAAATATATTTAGCGATAGTTTGCACTTATTTTTAAGCAACTAATTGAGATTAATTATTTAAAATATCAGTCTGTAAGGATAATAACATTAATAACACAAATTTTAAAGTTTTTCTTAAATTTCAAGTCTTTTGAGGCATTTCAAAATCAAAAAAATATAGCTGAACTAATTATTCTCCAGATGACTGATCAGAATAGCAATTAGGGCATACAAATACTAGGCTTTCTTCATCTTCAATACATTGCATATGAGCCCAACACGCTCTGCATTCCATCCAATTTTCTCCAGGGTCAGAGTTAGAATAGGCTACATATGATACAGTACCATTCTTGTTCATCATCAGAACTGTCGTCATCTTTTAAAACTTTTCTCTTAGCGAGGTTCTTCGTCAGTTTTATTGTTCGTTTACCTTTTCGCTTGCCTTTTCCATTCCCTTATCCCTTAACCTTCTTTCTAGTTTCACATTTTTTCTTTTTCTTTTCATTAGCCTGTTCTTCAGCCAAGCAGCCCTTTGTAATAGATCTTGAGATGTTGTGCCCCTTTGAGATTTTCGTTTGTATGTCCTCATTCTGTTAAAGATAATAAATGCAGTGTCATGTCGTCAAGTATTTTCTTTCATTCGTAAGTGCGCGCGAACAACAATAGTGAAACAATAAATGTTGCTTAGGGGTTGGTTGTGCCGCGGCACAAGTAGCCCCACAAGAACGGCACATCTTACCCCGCTTATGAGAGTTTGATATTTTGTCTCACCTATAAAAATTACTGTGCTCAAAGCATCAAAATTACACTGCACAACAAACTAGGATAAATATAAAGCATAATACTAAAGCTCTTATATTAAAAGCACGAAAAATGTAAGCTGGCGACCAAAAAGTATCGGAACGAAAATATTTACTTACGTGGTAATGGATGACCTTCACATGCACTGCCACTCGGTCCACGTAGCGAACGGAACTAAAATGGCAGCCGTATGTGCCCGACTGCTAGGCATCACGCGACGCCATATGATCGTATATCTATCTCTTTCCGTTTTCGAGGTATTCGCGTCGGCACAATTTACCCCCGGCACTTTTAGCCCCGCTCTCCCCTAAAATAAACAACACAAGAAACCTTTTATAGTCACAGTTTAACTCCGACATGCAATTACTTTCATGTCTATTTATCATTTAAATAACCATTATAGGAACAGGATGACATGATGTAAACTGAATGTGTTCAATAATAATCAACCACAGCTATTTCACAACTGGCTAACAATGATACAATACGATTAGTAAGTGGCGAATAATTACAGGGACTTCCCCTAAACTAGTGTTTTATGTGTTGTAACATGTTAGCAATGATTTGACCATTGAATTTTAGCAGATACGACGTGACCCTAGAATTGGAGGAGGATACTATCCAATTTTGAGGATTTGACTGTATAATTTTTTTTTTTCAAAGAAAAATATAATTACGTAAGTTAGAAGCAGATGGCGGGGTGTTGTCTCTAGCACAGATACATTTAATATTATTACAGATGCACAATCAGGAATGAAAAACGTTAACGCTCGTAACTTCCAAAAGAAGGCAGGTGACTTGTATTTGTAGCAGTTGTAACTAGGTGGCGGCATTGTATTGCAAACTTTTCTAATTTTTACAATTAAAAATTAACTTATCAAAAATAAAACATACACTAAACACATTATTGAATAAGACTGAATATATTCTCGTTTAATCGTATCAATATATTGTCTCAGACAGATAAATATATTGATTCTGCCAGATTCTGCAGTAATTGTAAAAGTTATAGACTTAATACACCATACCGCTAATTGGTGGCTTCCTAAAATAGCACTATTGTCATGAAATCTTTATTTATTACATTACCAATGAGTTATATATGTTTACATGCTTACATTATCATGTGTTTACATTATGAAACAGTAATTTACGTGATTCTTAATAGGGAAATAAGCGTTTTTAACTTTTTATTTCTTTAAATGAGTCTACTAGTGCCATCTATTGATTTTTGAGTATTACTAAAAATATTTTACAAGTATCGGTACCCCATGACCTTAGGGAAAAAGGCACCCACGCCTATTTCCACATAAATCTTTATTTTGTCTTTTACTGCAGCGACTGCCGTCTTATTGGTAGACCCATATATCCATTTGATACTAACTGGATGTATAGGCCTCACCAAGGACTTTGGGATCTAACCTTACCGGTGAACTGCTGCTCCGGTGCAGGCTTTCCTCAAGGGATAGGAGGACAGAAGGCAGTCGCTCACTTAATAGTCCTACATGCTTTAATAGACTTTCTCTGCTAAGAAATTCTCAGCCTGGAAGCTCAAGTTGATTTTCTCTACCTATTAAGAAGTTTGGCACAAAAAAGCGAAGTGAGGGTACCTAGTTCACCCGATTCCCCTTCGGGAATATAAAGGGGTGAGTCCAATAAAAATAATACCAGTATTATGAAGTGTATTGGAAGGTTACTCCGAGAGAGGGAGGAACCTCCCACGCGGGCGCTAACTGCTGAGCCAAAGCATTTGCGTCACAGTTCTCTACAGTCACGTGTCTATGAAATTAAACTATACTGACTAAGAATAAAGCTAAAGAGTTTGTTTGTTTTAAAGTCAGTCTCTATTTTATACCACGTAGGTGGTAGACAAGCACACGGCCCATCTGTTGGAAAGTGGTTACCGTGGCCTATGGAAGTGTTTAACTCCGGGAAATCACACTCGCGCTGCCGAGAGTTTCAGTGCCGCCAGTGTAGAAGACAAAGCAGGACAAGCATATGGCCTTCCTACCGATAGCCCAAAAAGTCAAAAGCATTTGAAAAAAACTCTCCAGTTAGCTCTGGCTACCCTATACTTAACACCAGGAACACAGCACGAGGTTATTGTAGCCATGATATTAAAAAAAAAAAATAGAAAGCGTAACTCTTGAAGGACCGAGAGCGGTGGCGTATATTAGATGAGGCTTACTTTAGAAGTGGATTGCAATAAACTAATTTATTGATAATGTCACGTTACGACTCTTTAGGAGTCGAGCAGTAAGAACAAAATGTCAGAAAGTCGCTTCAATGCGATGTGACGCAGTACTAGCCAGTGGGTTGCCACCCGAATTGATCCGCTTACGGTGAATGAAACCGTGGAACATAGCTAGTCTAGAATATAAACAGTTGGATGATCAAGTTTATAGAGATGTGGGATCTGTTTATTTTCAATTAATTTAGCTAGCTAAGAATAGAAGGGATTTTGCGTGGGCGACAGATAAATGGATCCTAAGCTAAGGGCGAAGATTACCAAGTATTGCAGCAACTCGGTATGAACAACTGGTCTTCAGACTCAAAATGCTCCATTTGTTTAATCGTGGCCGTGAAAACAGACATCCTTGCAGGTAAAACCGCGGGCATAAACTAGTAAATAATATTAAAATATTGTAGTATTGATTTGTATAGTACCGACCGAAAACTGCGACGAGACCGAACCGGTGCATTACCCTTGCCCGCCCGCGCATTTCAACAGTCGCTGCTTAGGCTTGGCAAGTCGCTGAAAGCAGGCGTGTTAGGCTCCCGCCTTCCGGTCGCCACGAGTGTTTTCATACATTTGATATTACCGCGCCCGCGCCCGCCGCCGCTTTTAGTATGGCTACGCACTAACAGTAATCACGGATTACTCGCCATTAGGTGTCACTGGCGATAACGAAGTTGTGTAGTTAGATCAGGTTGTCAGACTTTTAGGGGCTCTAATACGACGGTATTTCCGTACCAATTAAGCAGTACGACTGGGGAAGTACCTCCGCCCTACAGAATACCGCGGCCATAATAACCACGTGTTGTGTTCCCGCCGGTGAGGGGTAGCCAGAGCTCACTGGAGAGATTTTGTGCTGTCAGTGGGAAAGCCAGAGGCTTGTCCTGTTTTGTCTTCTGCACTGACGACACAGAAACTCTCTGTTCTTAAAGGGTCGTATATTTGTCTGCCACCCAAATGGTATAAAAAGAAACGTACTTATACCACAATTTATGTTCGTAGGTATACTTAACAACGGCTTAACGTGCTCTCTGACGAATTGCTACCATATTGAGTATCGAGTTAAGAATGGTCACCGATTTTAAAAATAATTTGGCTAGCATTCCTTAACCTTACAATAATCCAACCTTCATCCTTACCAATAAGGCACCAACTTCTCGAAATTGCCATTCTATGAAGGTTTAAACTATCAGAAGATCCATTCACAAAACGGTGCAGAATGTAAACAAGACCGGCCTCGGCATTGCGGGGTTCCCGCGAATCAATACAGCCGACCGAATGTCAAGTTGAAGGGGGACGGGGAGGGGGGCGGGGCAAGGGGCACGGGGGGTGCTTGCTGACGTCATACGCCCACGCGACACCCGTGGAAGCAGGGCGTGGAGTTAGGCAGTGTGTACACTGATTGAGAAGCGAGAGATATCGTTTTGAGAAGGTTATAGCTACATGATAAAAAGTCGCCTTGAAGTCTCCCCATGGATGTGTTATAAGAGTTGTGAGTGTACATTGGTTTACGGCATTTTGTTCAACTCAAAGAGAGGTCATATAGCAGCCTCCTGTACCCGCTGACGCAGATTATCACCGGGCACGGGTGCTTCGGGCGGTATCTGCATCTGATCCGTAAGGAGACAACCAAGTGTCATTACTGCAACGCAAGCGAGGACTCGGGGCTGCACACATTCACCGTGTGTCCGGCGAGGGAGACGCCGAGGCGGGAGCTTGTGGCTGCCCTGGGAGTTAGAGCTCTCACGCTTGCAACCTTACTCGCGGCGATAGTTCGATGTGCGGGTGCTTGAGCGGCTGGCGTCTTCTTCTGCAAGCAAGTAACCGCTTTACATCCGGTGGGCCGAATGCTTGCTTTAAGTGCTTTCTAAATTAAAAAAAATCAGTTATTAAAAATAAAAACCCGACTGATGCTGGAAAGATCGAACAAGAAGATTCATAGCTGGCGGTACCCATTATTTTTTTTTGAGATTTGCAAATGGGTAGGTACCTATCGCTTGCTATAAAGCTTGTTTCGATTTTGTCAGCATCAGTCGGAGTTTTTTTAATAATTTATTTTATTGTATACTTTTTAGTTATTAAATATGTATTTTTGTAATCGTCTTTTAATTACCTTTATTTTGACACCCCACTCAATAAATTTGAGTGAATTGTTTTTTTTTACTAATATCCACCATTTTACTTTATTTTTTATTTTGATTGTCACTCTCACAGTAAATACGAATCTAACTATACCTCTCAAGCTAAAATCCATCGAGCCGTTCAGGCTGCAGAGCGTGTGCCAAACAATTATACATACATACTTACATACATACTCTCGAAAAACATAACCCTCCTTCTGGAGCAGTCGGGTAAAAAACGTGTAAACATTAAGTGTGTTACTGTTAATAGCCGGGAAGCCAGAAGGCAGTCGCTTCTAATATTGCCAAAAAAAAAACAAAAACCCAAGTCTCATCATGTTTAAGCGGACTCCAGACTCTTGAGATTATGTGATGATGATGATGATGACATACATACATACATAAGGTTACGCCTTTTTCCCATCGGGGTAGGCAGAGACCACTTCTTTCCACTTGTGTTTTATGTTCTATCATCAGTCATAAGTATTCTTCACAGTATGTAAGAAATACGCTACGTACAAAGTCGTAGCTGTTGTAGAACTTGCTACGAACTCATAGCCATCTTAGAAACTCAGTTCTAAATGCTTATGGTTTAATCTAGCTTACACTTCAATTTGATTAATATTTAGAACTTATTAGTTCTACCTGTAACTAACTATATATATGTATAGATAAACGCTGGGAACTTATTATTTTTGTATCGAGACTTGTTTCAATCCTAATCGATTATTGTTTACACTAGGTACAGTCAACTCCAAAAGTCGCTTAACAAATTCTAATTTATTGATCACTGTGGCTGCTAAACCTCTCATAATTTAATGAAATTAAACATTAAAAATATTTACTTAGTGCTATGGGGACTACAAAACTACATAAAACGTGAAAAATGAATACATATTTTACAACTTTAAAAAGATTTGTAAATATGTTAGTGTTAATCAACTTATGAGGCTGACTGTACTTGTCAAAAATATAACATGAACAATAATATAAGATGCTGATATTAATATTATAGTAACAAATGATTATACTATGACTTAATATCATAATAAGATAGATCAGTCAACACACTAAAATTAAGCTACTTTCAAAATAATTCGTAATAATGGATTGGTTCATTTTGTCAATTCCTCTGTAATTTCTAATAAATATCTCTGAACGGACATACTTTACTTTAATTGAAATTCTTCGAATCGAAAACTTCTCCGTATTATTATTTTATATTAAGGAACTGTTTGATGATTAAAATATTTTTTGGTGAATATTCGAAGAGCTAAGCAGAACAGACTGGTTTTTATTTCATTTCTGATTTGTACGTCAAAACTTTAAGTATTAAACGTATATTAAAAAGTTCAGGTATTAAAAAATAATCACGTAAAACAATGAAAATTAAGGTTTATTTCATAATATCTATAATTCTTATTATTATTTTTCTAATTTATTGTTTGTGTTTATTTGCACAAATGAACACACAGACATACCAATCTCGCGAGATTGTTATTCATAAACTCGCGAGAACTCGCTTGAGCCCCAATCTCGCGAGATTGCATTCCCTAGTAGTGGACATACAAACGCAGCACTGTCTCACCACAAGCGTTAGCTAATAAATATATTATACCGCTTTAGCTACTCCACGAGCCTCCGCCATACCTTTAGACCGTAATCATGAGACTCGTCCTCGACTTTGTATTTTGAACTTCAAAGCTACTACTACTTGACTGAGGCTAAACATACATTCGCGTTAAACTGCTGTCTTAGTAGAAGATAAAGAGAATACTAGTTTTTGGATAATGTTGGCTGAGGAATGTCGATCAGATCGAGAATGTTCTAAAGAAAGACCGAGTCAACAGTACCCAAAGCTTATAGAAGCAGGATTCCAGCAAACCGTGGTAGGTTTGCTGGGATCGTACTTAGCAGGACCAAAGGGCGAACATTTTCAAAAAGACACACACATTTTTTTACCTCAATCTAGTTTGTATCTCACTATGCGATCCCTTGGTTTGTACCTACGTAACGATAAACTTTTGCCTCCACTACACACGTAATATTTATAAGCATTTATGTATTTAGAATATAAATTTAAACATGTACATGTACATCGGGTGGGATTCGGGTTATTAAGTCTCCTCACGACTGGTTTGGCTTAGTGCAAAAGACAGTCTCGGCACCTACAAGAACACTTAGCTTGACGGTACTTACAATAAGGACTTGTACTCGTAAACCCTGTAAGGTGAATATCATCTTTCGTAGAAAAAAGCCCCGTTGTGGGCAAAAAACGCGGCGATACGGTAAATTCCATGTTGCTACTCAGTTAAATATGGCCTGGTCTGGAAATCAATACTAGACCTCATGCATAACAGTCATACTCACCATTGCTGCATCACTTTAATGCCCTTTTTGTAACTCTGTTTTTGCAGTGGGCAACATTTTCAAGGCTAAATACAACGTATTACGTAATCGCAAAGGTCGTGTATAAAAAAATGGCGTTTTATCGAACTTGCCATTTTGAACTCAAAAATCCAGCGATCAGTTTTTAAACTGCATTGATTAGTAATAGGAGCCATAACCAATGCAGTTTAAAAATAAAACGCTGGATTTTTGAGATTAAAATGGCCAGTTAGATAAAACGCCAATTTCATATCTAAAGACCTTATAGTTGTTGTTCATTTGTCATTGTAGAACCCGTCACAGAATTACATGTAAGTAAGTAAATAAATTCCTATAGGATTAAAAACAATACACATTTCACATGCAGTACTTTCAAGTATCAACACCCACGTTTCTGTGACCGTATATTCGGGCCTACGTAATAGGGGCACGCCTATAATGACGTAACTGGCGTTTTCCCTAAGCAAAATCTCTATGACAATGAACTTGACATGTTATCTATAACCTAATTCTTATAACAAGTAAATATATCTTCTGCTTGAAATATAACTTAGCGCTAAAATCACATTGTGTCATGGCGCTGGTCAGCCTGTGACCACGGCCGTTGTAACCTGGTCGAAACGTCAGGCAAATCAAAGGTACGAAGTACTTATAACAATTATACCATGGTTGAGTTAATTCCTGTTATCTCTACTGTATAAAATCACATAGTTCAAAATGTATTACTCACTTAAAGTACTTACCTATTTACGTCTAACTGAAGCCCGTGGTTCCACCCGCGTGAAAATAATGATCCGGTTCCCGTTTCCCATGGGAAACTATTCCCAGGATAAGAAGTAATATATAGCCTATGTATTATTCCAGAGTATATTCGAATACTACTATTGTTGAAATGAAATGAAATGAATGAAATGAAATGAAATGAAATGAAATGAAATGAAATGAAATGAAATGAAATGAAATGAAATGAAATGAAATGAAATGAAATGAAATGAAATGAAATGAAATGAAATGAAATGAAATGAAATGAAATGAAATGAAATGAAATGAAATGAAATGAAATGAAATGAAATGAAATGAAATGAAATGAAATGAAATGAAATGAAATGAAATGAAATGAAATGAAATGAAATGAAATGAAATGAAATGAAATGAAATGAAATGAAATGAAATGAAATGAAATTATTTATTTGCCAGAATGCAGGTAAATAAAGGTATTATAAATATTACAATGGCCCATTTACATCCTACCACTATGGTGTGCAAATATTTACGTGATTTGAATATTGCTATAATCTACAGCATGCATGTAACCAATAATTGTTATCCATTTGTTTAATGTCAGATTTATATTGATGTCAGCTTTATATTAATGTCAGTTTTATGTTAATGTCAGAATAATTATTTTATAGACTCCAAATTACATTAAATTATGATGTCAAATCGCTGATAATATCAATCATAACATTATTTCTATGTGTATAAAGGTATATTAAATTATCTATTAGTCACCTATCCCACAGTATGACATGAACTCATCCAAATCGTAAAAACATTATTATTATCATATTATTGTTAAATAGTATTTATAAAATACTTTCAAACAGTTATCAAAACATCTACTTCATTTTTACAATATGTTCATTAGAATTATTGAAAAAAAAATTAAAACATTTTTTGAATCAAATTTTTGGGCATTTTTCATGCTAGACCGATCCAATGTTTTCTCTTTAATTCGATTTATTTATTTAACATGAAAAATGACAAAATTCAAATTATATGGGCGGAGAATTCAAAAATCAATGTTTAAAAATGATTGACTAATCCTTCATTGGTTCCGATAGTTCGTAAGAATGTCGGATGCTCCACTATCGCCTCAGAGACTGATATAGAAGGAGTGATTTGAATTGGTTAGGGCGAGGCCTGGCAGCTTAGTGGTCAAAGCATTGCCCTTGTGAGGCAAAGATCGCGGGTTCAAACCCCGCCTAGACCGATCAAATTTTTTCTCTTTAATTCGATTCAAATATAAAAACAATTCATATAATAGATAATCCTGCAGGTTCAGGCGTCAAAGAATTCCTCCCCATCGACATCAACTGGGAGGGTAGCCAGAAGGCTGGCGGCATTGCCACGTTGAATGGCAATACTAATCCTTTGCGCAAGGAATAAACCGGCCCTCTGGTCACGGGTAGCGTCTATTAAGCGTTTAAGACTATAATTTATCCCTGTGTCAAATTTCTACCAGATCCTAGTCAGAACGGATCTGATTAAATAACACACAACTTTCATATTTTTTACATTTATCGATACATACATACATACATATAAATAAAATTGGAGTTTCTGTTTGTAATACTAAAATAACCGTTTTTTACTACATTCATATGAATTTAATACGGTACTACACCAAAATAGATTTTTTTTACAATATTTGTCTATCTGTCTGTCGTTTTGTTCCGGCTAATCTCTGTAATGGTTAGACCGATTTGACGGGACTTTTATTGAATGTAGCTGATGTAATAAGGAGTAACTTAGGTTGCTTTCATTTTAGAAAAATAGCGTTGACTCAACACTATGACCTATAATAACAGATATCCACGCGGGCGGAGCCGCGAGCGACAGCTAGTAATATCTATATTAGTACTTGAGATTAGAGCTGGAACACTTATCAGCAATTTAGGTCCTATAAACGAAATTACATGACTTGCGAGTGGACTCTTTTACATCACAAAATAATCGTTTATTTTATCTGCCAAACAACTACTTTTTCATATTTGAAGACTAGTCCTGACGTAAGTCCACCGTCCCCCAGAACTGAGTGCTTGGAACACTTCTATCCTGCTCTTACTTTTAAGCTCGCTCTCTAGAAGAAAAGAGAGATCCGACCCTTACAGAATCAATTGGAATTTGGCTTTTTTATGTTGCTCATTTTATTGAACTCTTATTAGTCTGATAAGAAAATGATATTGTACTGATTTCGTAGCTTTTATAGCCAAAATATTCTTATCACATGCAATAGCTCCTATGTATACATACTTAGTAGATACTTATTGGTATGTTATTCTCTGCGGTCCCTCAATATTAACCTAAATAAGAAAGCAAAAAGCATTTCTACGCAACACACTTTGTAAGAAAACTCTAGAACGTTCAAAAAAGGGGTGGGCAGGGTGGTTATTTAAAGTCAAGGGAGTCAGGAGCGAACAGAATAACACGTGCCAGTACAAATATAAAACCTCCTACCATGCGTAGTATTTTTATAGAGCGGGATAGATTCCCGCAGTTGAGCTCTTTACCGCTACGCCATATAATTTACTAGGCAGAAGCGCTAGTTAGCCATTAATCTCATAATACAGACTTTAGAAGACGTAAAAGATTGAATAGTACCTCATATAAATCAGAATTAAATAAGGAGTATTGAAACAGTTGTAAAATACATTTGATTTAAAATACACGTGACATAGCGGTAATGAACGCGGCCGCTGCGCAGGAGGCGCGGGTTTGGTCCCCGCTCAGTGCAAATATTTGTATGCATGAATATGGGTATTTGCATTGGTCTGGTCGTGCTTCGGAGAGCACGTTAAGCCGTCGGTGCCGGTTTTCATACAAACATCTATGGCAGTCGTTACGGGTAGTTGGAGCCCTCAAAAATCCAACAACTGGTCGAGCTGTAATGCTTCGATATCACCTTTGGGTTGTGGAGGTCAGATGGCAGTCGCTTCACGGAAAATATCGAAGTTTAGCCAAATCTGCAGTTAGACTGGTAAAAAGCGGACCCCAGACTCCAAGTTGAAAAGCTTCGGAAGCGACTGGGATTAATGCTAGGATGATGAAGAAAAGTTGTAAAATAAAATGCCTATCATTTAAATCGAATAGAGAAAAAAAAATGAATCGGTCTAGACGGGGTTTGATCCTGCGATCTTTGTCTCACAAGGGCAATGCTTTGACCATTTATTCTACACCCACTTAGAAAGTACATTGGATGGATCAGAGAGTCAACCTTTATCGTCTACTAACAAATACGGGCGAAGTTGTATGAGAATCCATTAAAGGTACTTTTTCCTTTTATAAACCACTTAGATGGCAGATAAGCACACGGCCTACCTGATGGGAAGTGGTTACCGTACCGGGACGTATGCAGCACCAGGGGCATCACAATCGCGCTTCCGACCTTGATGAAACCTTCGAATGCCCTTCTTAAAGAATTCCATATTGTAGTCGCTTGGGAAAACCACAGCAGGGAGTGAATGTGAATGGTGAATTTATATGAATTGGGTTTGAATGAATACCACAATAGATTAAGAAAGATTTAATTGGTATTGTAAATCGTAGATGTAATTTGTATTGTAAGTTGTAGTGTGGTTTGAAGTATTGTGTAGCACTCGACAGAAAGTGTGATTCGGGTAGGTACTTTACAGCCACACCCTCTCGCCTCGGTTACTTTGTCCTCTTGGAGAATTAGTGTATTCTCTTGCTCACTTGCTTTTTTACCACAATTTTTATTAAAAATTCACAATATTATCCTAAGCAAACGTATGAATGCTGGCCGCGTTGCCTCGTTGAATCGCAATGGCCATCCTTTGCCCCAGAAACGAGCCAGAGCGGGAGTCACCGCCTTGGTCGTGGATAATTAAATTAAATAAATGTATCTTTTAGTAGACGATTCATAATATTCGCTGCGAGAATTTACTTCTCGAAATGAATAAATGTTAAAACATTTCTATATTTACCGCCGATAGAAAGTCTGTTTACCTGTGCTCATTGACGAAAATGTTACCTCCGAGAGAACATTTTCCCAGAAATCCTGAATTTAGGACAGCATTCATTTTTGCGGCGTAGTTCATTCCAGCGTATGTTACAAGCGGTAAGCGATTTAACTTACAATGCTGAGGCCAGTATTGTCAGGCACATACCGCAACGAAATGTTATGTAGAATAGATACCGTACTACTTAATAAAGTAGTTATAATATATATCTAGTTTCAAAGGGTAAAAACCTAGCCTCTAGCAATTTTTCAGTGTCTGAGTTTGGTGTTGTAACTTGTTTTGTGAGTTACAGTTGTACTCTAAAACGTTAATGACTGGTATTTTAATGTCAGTGTAGGTCTTAAGAGGATCCTTGATAAACAAGTAATAAATTTTATTTGATATTTGATGCAATTTTTTAATATATGACAAAGAATCAACGTTAGTTTTTCTCGATTACTTACTTATTTCAAACTCATAATGCTGACGGCTCCGCCCGCGTGGATGTCGGTTATTGCGACTAAACATAGCCTATGTCCTTTCTCAAGATCAGATACATACACGCACTTTGTCATTTATAATATTGGTATGGATTACGTACCACGTAACATTGGGTTTTAAACAAATAGAATTGGTTTATGGTACAGTCAGCATCCCAATTCCTATTATACGAAAATCGGTACACCGCTTATGCTTATGCCATACACCAATCTTTTACCCCGCAAATTTATCGACCTGGCGTAAGCATGAATGGCGCTCTGACGTCACTGGCAGTGGGGAGAGGCGAAGGGGAGGGTCTAGGTGAGGGCTGGGAGAGCCTGGGAGCAGGCGTCCTTGAACTTGCTGCATCGATCTAACAACCCTGCACTTGAACGGAGTGGGGACTGCCGACTGCGCCGTGCGTCATACTTCTGTTGTGGCGGAGTGAACATTGTGAAGGTTTGAAAATAGATGAAGGTCTGTGTCAGGGGTCGTGGGGAGATGGAAGTGAGGTTAAAGTTGGATGATATTTTGTTACTGGTTGATGGTAATGTTACAAAGGTGGAATAAAGAAGTAAAAAAAGTTATGTAATAAATGCAAAAGTTAGAATATAGACGTTTTTAATAATTAAAATAGATGGGATGTTAGAGCAACGGGTTGAAATGTCGCAGTGTGTACTGTTATGTTTGCAATAGGCTAAAAAAACAAAAAGATGTTACATAAACCTAAACGGGGCAGGCGAATTTAAAAGGGTGTGACTGGGCATACCCTTTAACCGTTAATTTGATATTTGAACACAGGTTCTCGCAAATCACTAGTTTCACACTGTATCCTTGAATAATTTCTAGGTCAATTGAATTACGCAAATTAGGTTATCAAAAATGTGTACGTTATTGTATAAGTACCTCTTGACAGAGAGTAAAAAAAAATGTTTTGACTAACATTTGTGACATAATCAGGTCACAAAAAGTTTAACAAAAAAAAAAATACTTTTTGTAACCCCTAAGGCAAGCATGATGTAAAAAGATACATTTATTACAAGCTTTAAATATAACTTGCAATGTTAGGTTGTAAAGGTCAAAATCTTACAAGGTCACAAAGAATAGTATTTTATGAAAGCTTTGCATAATAAGGGTTCTTAAAATACGAATGTGAGTTAAAAAAGGAGCCACAGGCGATTTTTTATAGTATTAGTGCACATGCGCGGTCCGCCGCGTCCACAGATTATGAGGGGAAAAATGCATTGACACCTCCTTGTGTCCAGCTGAAGCTATAAGCTGAAGCTGTATCTTAATAGAAAAAAGTTATATTACGATATAGTTACTATAGAAGCCCTGAACTTTAATGTAATTTTTAAAATTTATTTTGATTGTGTCACGCGGTGCTGAGACGACAATTCTCTTTTGATGAGACCGTCAAACTGCGTGCCATCATTGTTAATATGCCTGAGGCTTTGCCTTAGCTTACCATCAGGCGAAGTGAAGTCAAACTGACGTATCCTATTATATACATATAATATATATAATGTATATATATTAAAAAAAAAACAAACTGCGCGAGCGAACCGTTGCTCCTTTATGGAATTTTCTGTCTCGTGTACAGTAGCGCTAGTACGCTAGTACTATTATCTATTCTGTGGCGCTAGCCTTATAATTCGAGGATTCATATCGTACTTGCGCACTGTGCGTAGTACACGTTGACGAGATCTTCAATTTCTCAATTCAGTAGTCAGCCAATAGTTTCTAATGACATACTTTGTTCTTTAGTGAAAACGTAGTGGTTATATCCTCTTTGGAACAATAGAGTGACGCATTTGAACAAGTCATACCTGCCTGTCGTGATGATTATATCTCGTCGTCAATTGACACTGACGTTTGACGTCTGTCATACTGACACGTCATCGTGACGTTACACTTGCGACAACGAAACGTCATCCACGTCACTTGATAATGTATCGTGGGAAAAAGATGTTCTTTTTTATTATTTTGTTACATAAAGTAAAAATATTCTTATTTATCATTTATGTTTCACACACCTATTGGCCTGATAAATATGGCGTTATTTACGTTTGTATATATTCAGATAAGCCGTATGTCTAATAATTTTTTTTATGTTATGTAATGTTCATGTGTATGTAGAGTGGGTCATTTGGTTTTTAGATACACGGAATATAAAATTGTGAAGAAGTGGGGCACTTTCTACAAAGTTGTAAAGATGTCTAATAAAATTGGCAGCGAATGATTCAGTCCTGACATTATTATGGGGCTTATTTTCTGTTGAAATCTATCACAAATAACAGGACTGATTCGTATGGTCATAATAGATATATGACAAAAAAAAGCTTTTTTATACTTTTGCTTCTCCTTTTACGCATATTATACAGAAGAAAGTTTTATGTCTACCCATTGCAATTTTAACAAATCAATCCGAAAACCGCCAGGCGTCCTCAACATTAAAAAAAACTTTTACGAACTTTTTTATGCCACTTAGATGACATACAAGCACACGGCCCACCTGATGGAGCATGCTCCTCGGGAGACACACCCAAGAAGGGCCAGATCGAGAAAGATGGCCCAGGGTCAGCCGGGGTGCGAGGGATATGCGTGCCGATTTCACCTTCGGCTCTGTATTTATACGACTCACAGACGGCGTGCGTTTTAGTCGGTTCGAGTTAGAAATACCCCCCACCCCCTTACGGCAACGGCGGAGGTAGGGGGAGATTTAGAATCCGTGGGGATTTTGATCACGTAAAAAAGTGCAGTCACACTCTTTCTCAGTACAAAAACTCTCCAGGGAATTAATTTCCACAAACGTGGAACAAAGACTTGCTATAACATTTTTTATTATATAAACGAGTGAGCGGTGCGTGTGCGCAGAGAGATATCGAAGCGCGCACGTCGCCACAGTCACGTAGGCTGAGCCCTTGAGTCAACAGCTAACGCATAATTACCTAATTAACAATTAGGCAATCCTATTTCTTAATTAGTCAGAACAGATTTTTCATTAGTCATAACGCATCCAGAGCTTGTGTTTTGCAGACTATGGGTCTCTTTTCTGTTTCCTTTCATTATACACACACCGGCAGAATTAGCGGAACACAAAAAAAGGAGAGAATGAAATAGTTAGCTTTATTTTTAATCAAATAATTATTAAACATGAAACAACAGTTAAATTAACATATTTAACATTTATTTGCAACACCATACTTGTAGTTTAATAAAAAAAAACTTAACTAAACAAAATGCATTTTTCTTAGATTTCGTAGTGACAGAGAAACAGTTAAATTTTTTGAATTTTATGACGTTATAAAATTAATTAAATGACTGTTTAATAACGAGTGTTGGCCCCACGTACCCTGATTTAGGTTTCCATCCGTCTGGGCATGCTGCGAATGATGTTATCAATGATTTCTTGGGGCAACCTCTGCCATTCTTTAACTAATGTGTTTCGAAGCTCGCCCAGATTGTTAGGAGGTGGCATTCTTGATTCGACAATCCTCTTTAGCAAGTCCCATACGTGTTCAATCGGATTCATATCCGAGGACCGTGCTGGCCACTCCATCACCGTAAGCACTGATAGCCCGAGCATTATCCTGCATTAAAATGAAGTCGTTACCAATAAATGGGGCAAATGGCACAACATGTTCCTCTAAAATCTCCCTCATATACCGATCAGCAGTCAGATTTCCACCGTCGACTACCACTAACTCCGTGCGAGCTCCTAAACATATCCCTCTCCAGACCATAATTGGGCCGCCGCCATATGCCACTGTATTTTGAAAATTAGACTGTAAATAACGCTCTCCTTTGCGTCTCCATATTCGCTGCCATCCATCAATCTGATATAACAGATTTCTGCATTCATCAGTAAAGAGAATCTGTCCCTCGTCAAAGTCGCAATGACGATGTTCACGAGTAAAGTATAGTCGGTTTGTGTGGTGGTGTCTCTCAAGTTTTGTTGCTTTGGCGGGTGAAAAAATGAGCTTATACTAACTATCCGAATCTTCTGCGAACTGTCCGCTCACTCACTCTTTCTCATTGAACCTCCTCCAATACATTTCGGGCCTGCACCGTCGTAAGTCTCGTGTTCCGACGAACTTGAAGTTGTAGAAAACGGTCGTCTCTCCTTCAAGTACACCTTTTTCTGCCTTGTCCTCTTCTCCTCACTAGAGAATTCGTCAATCTGTATCGTTTGATGCTACGATAAATCGTTGATAACGATAGACGAAGTTTTGTGGCAATTGATCTGTAGGATTGACAATTTCTTCTCATTTCATCTGCCCTGATGATTTGATTGATGATTTTTGGTAGTGTTTCAGACTTAGATGTTCGTAACTTACCAATAAGCGAGAAAACACAAGTCGCATAAAACTCCAATACAATGTTTTTCAAATGGAATTTACGAACTTTACGAAAATGGAAAATCTACTTCGAAGCAGTCGATAGAGATGTATTCAATGAATGAAAAATGAAAACAAACGAATGAAAAAAATGACTGTTGACATATGTTCCATTTTCAAATTAGACGTTTTAAAAAAGAATATGTAAAAATTATAAAAAAGTAATGTAACCAGCCAGTGCTACGAAAAAAATATATTAATTCTTCCTTTTTCTGTGTTCCGCTAATTCTGCAGGTGTGTGTATTATTTTTAATGAAGTGTAGTAATAAAAGTATTATCTTTATTTTGTATTACCCGAAATTTCCGTGAGAGCAATAGTAAAACTTGTCTGATAAAGTGCTGCACATGTTATTCGCTCTGTAGGGTGATCTAGTTGCTGTCTATTAGACAGGCCCTACTAAAATATTGTAGTATGATTTTTGCCTTAAAAGGGAATCGAACAAAGAACTAACGCCACGAGACCAACAATGCAAAATATCATCATCATTCTCTGAACTTTTTTCCTCAACTCATTTGCGGTCGACTTTCCAGTTTAACTGTAATGCGGTTGAACGACTGCAATCTGACCTGAGCGACCAGTTTGTTGATTTTTTTTTATACAACTAAGGTGGCAGACTATCACACGGCCTACCTGAAGGAAAGTGGTTAACGTGACCTATGGGTGTGTGTAACACCAGGGGAGTCACATTATCCATAGGTACTTTCATTCTTTCTACTAATATTATAAACGCGAATGTTTGTAAGTGTAGATGTATGGATGTTTGTGAGTCTTTCACGTAAAACCTACTGAATGGATTTTAATAAAACTTTACAATAATATAGCTTATACATCAGAATAACACACAGGCTACAATATATAACGATAACTGATATTAAAGCGATAACCGACATCCACGCGGGTGGAGCCGCGGGCAAAAGCTAGTAATTTTATAAACGTGAAAGTAATTCTGTCTATCTGTCTGTATGTTACGCTTTCACGTGTAAACCACTGAACCGATTTTGATGAAATTTGGTATAGGAGTAAATTAGACCTTGAAAAAGGGCGTCGGCTATATTTGGTCGCGATAACCTACATACACGCGGGCGGGGCTGCGGGCAAAACTAGTATTATATAAAATGTAATATTTTATAAACATTTATGGTTGATTTTTTTGTAATCTACCTATTCACGTACCATTTCACCTACAGTAAGTTGCCCTAGAAGGTTCCTAACAAAAAAAGATAAAACATATAACAAATATTTATCACCTAGGCGAGGCATATTTCATTAAATACGACACGTATAAAATTACCGCACGGTCAGATATAACATTTTTGTTATGTATTATATAATGACAAATGTTGATAACAGCTGATAATTGATAACGCAGATAGGATTGATAACATTGTAGGTGCTAAGTTCAAAGTGGTTTGTGGTAGAACTATCTAGATGTTATGTTAGATTATCAAGTTATTTCACTGACAATAATTTGTATTGAAAATGAGAAGCCATTGATTGTATAAAGGAAAATAAAGGGGAATTACCATTTTTTATTACGCTTAGTAATTTTGGTACATTTATGATCCTGATAAGATCTGATCTGTATGAATAGTTTTATTTCAATCAATTGTACAAGCCTAACGGGTTTACTTCCATTTGCGGACCCTGAGCTCCGAGGGCATCTCGGCCTCGGATGCAATCAGGATAACGTCAAAATGTCGATGATGATGGACGTCATTACTTCCATAAGTTGTGAAGTCGTTCGAAAACTGGTGTTCTGACATTATATTGTTCCGACTACGAAAAATATTCGAAAAATATATCTTTTTACGTTATAACGTAAAAAGATATCGAGACAACGAAGTATTGTGATTGGCTGCCTGCCTAGTGTGCATCTGTGTGTGCGCGAATCTGTCCTGTCAATTGCAATTCTTCGTTCTCTAGATTCTTTTAAGTCAGGAATTCAAGTGCTTTTCGTGCTTGGGGCACAGCTTGAAAGCTGTGTTGTCAAGTTGCAGCATCGCGCGATATGGTATGGTATAGCATGGCTTGAGTCAATAATAGTGCCCGGAATACGACCACGTAATAGTGGGCTCACCCCCTATTACGTGGGACCGGATAAAATGATTGGTGAAATGAGGTATTAATTCACCTTTTCCTAACCCTACAGAGATAATGTATATGTCGCCGCCAACTATCTTAATCAGCCGTACAATTAACTGCCTAGGCAGTTAACTAAACGGCGCCATTCAGTTAAAGGCCTGAATGGTGTTCAGCCATTTAATTAAACTGCTAGGCAAATAGCTTGGATCGTTGACGTTTTACTACTTGCCTAGCAATTTAATTAAACAGTTAGAAAAATGACTTATTTCTGCATGGTTATAAAAAAATTACCACGAAGGCTTAATGTGGTGATTACGCTCCGCTCCGCTCCCGCATTAGCCTTCTAACCTAACCTAACCAAGTTGGATTGCGCAGCTATCACAATAAACCTATCACTAATTTTCTATGAATATACCTCTGTGTACCCCCTCGGGGATTTACAGGTGGAAGTATGTATATGTGTAATTTTCTATCTCATTTCGAGGTAGTGCCCCATCTAACGATTGGCCTAAGCATTAGTCAGCCAGGTTATTAAATGATGCAATAAACGTGACGGCTGAGAATATCATTCAGGCCGTTAATTGACTGGCGCCGTTTAGTTAACTGCCTAGGCAGTTAATTGGACGGCTGATTAAGCTAGTTGGCGGCAACAGATACCCAGAGGTACCTATATACCATTTACAGGTGTAAATGGTATCACACAGGACGACATCTCATTTGACACCTTAATTTACCCATCAAGCTGTTCATATCAACATTGCATCATTACATTAATGTCATCGAATCATCGATGTTATCATATAAGTGCGTTATCAGTCGCACACCCACGTCAGAATATGCTATTAATCCGGTAAGGATAAAAATGAGTGCGAATCCGGTTATAAAAAAAAAATATTATTGTTATAATCTTGGTTGGCGGCACTTACAGGGCGTTCCCACACGATAAGCAATCACTTGACGTAATCATATGTTTTGAAGTTCACAGTGAAGTGATCACGTTTCCGCCACGCAGAGATGATGATTATACTTAATTAAACAATATTAATTTGGGCTTAAAAAAAGAAATGATTGCAATATAGTTACTAAGTTTGAAACGTTGTAGCTACGAAACTCTACGGCTAACAGTCGTAGCATATTCGTAGCAGACAAGTTATCTCGCTATATCTAAGTGCTTGGTGCGAAAATTTTCTCTCATTCACCACTGATGAGTAGAACAATAAATTAGCGCCACCTGGCGGTAAACTTGTGAAACGTTTTTGTCCATAAAAATCACCGTTTACTCGTCACCGGTGAGGGTGAGAAAAAACTCGCACTAGGAACTCTAAAGGTAAGTGAGTCCTCTCTCGTGTCCCAGTTCCCTAGAATACGCTATTATTCGTATTAAGTTTCTCAATTTCCGTCCTCAAAACCGCACTTAATCCTCAAAACCGTCATATTATTCTGTTACTAGCCAAATATATATTTCACAACTTCACAATTGAGCAGTTCGACTGGGGAAGTGCCTCCGCCCTACAGAATACCGCGGCCATAATAACCTCGTGTTGTGTTCCCGGCGGTGAGTAGGGTAGCCAGAGCTCACTGGAGAGTTTTTGTGCTGTCCGTGGAAAGACCAAAAGCTTGTCCTGCTTTATCTTCTACACTGAAGGCACAGAGACTATGTGTTCTTTCTAACGGGGTCGGCAGCGCGAGTGTAACGCCCCTGGTGTTGCCCACGTCCATAGGCCACGGTAACAACTTTCCATCAGGTGGGCCGTGTGCTTGTCTGCCACCTAAGTGGTATAAAAAGAAATGTAGGGTGAGCTTATTGCTGTCAACCACATATATTTATAGGTTGTTTGTTTGCTGTCTGGTGCGGGCCGTATCCCTAATCGCTATTTTTGACACCTAGGCAAAGGATGGGATCGTCCCTGTGTTCTACTTATTCGGGAATAAACCGACTTATTATTTCGTAATCTATGACTTAGGGACACGCATATTCAGATGCGTAATGTTTATATGGTATCTGGAGATCTCTTATAATTTCTATAAACATACAAACACACATGCCTTTCTTCTTCCAGGGTAGACAATAATAATAGGTAGTTATTTACTTCTATACATACAAACTTCAGAACCTCTATTTTTTAAGGCAAAATATCTACTGTTTTCAATTCAATACATGTCACAATACCATTTAATTTAGGTTCGATTGCCACTACTTAGTTATTAATATTTACGAAAATCGAATTCTGAACTTCATTTCCAGCCAATCACTGTACCATCGAGACTGCATCTGCGAATAAATACTTTTTTTTAAATTCTGACCTTAAATCCTCCCTTTATCCTCCCCCGCGGCCAAAACATGTCCACAGCATGGTAAACAAGTGTCATGATGCAATCTTAGTGCCAAGTGCCAATAATTGGTGCCAGTGAGAGCTCTATCTGTGTGATAAGTCCGTTTCAAAACAATGATTGGTAATATTTTCCATCACGACTTGTTCACGTGCGTTCGTTGCGTCAGTACTGTATAGGACAGACTTTATCGTTATCAGTAGACATTGATTATTTGATAACGAGTCACAAGGATGTGATACTGCGATATCCTAGCCAAGTAGTATCAATAAACGACAGTCGCTTCTGGAAAAGCCTTTACAAAAAGCAGACCACGGGTATAAAAGTACAAACTTTGGACGCAACTAGGAAATTGTTTAGAGGATAATAAGTGGGATACCGTTGTTTGATATGTGTACAGGACTTTACTGAGATCTTCGGAGTTCACACTGACAAATGGTATACTCTCTGAACAATGGATGAAAATCTGGTACAGGTTTATACAATAATGTTACCAGGAATTGACTCGATCATGGTATAGAAACATACAAACATTTGAACAGGTTACACCGGCCGTTGTCACATGCTATTAGTATTGCAAGCTGCTGTCAGTCAGTGACCACGGCTGTTGTAACCTGGTCGAAACGTCATGCAATTCGAAGGTATATATGTACCTCTAGTAGCCTTCTATCTAGTATTAAGACTGTGCCTATACCGTAATTGCGTTTATTCCCGTAAACTTTACTGTACATAATGGAATGCGAGTCTTGACAATTTACGGCTGTTGTATCTGTTGTAGGCAATACCACCAATACGCCGATCAGCCCCTCTAAACAAGTGGCAATTCGCTAGCCGGCGTTTGATGGAATAGAATGACGAATCTATGGGCCTTGATGTATTTGACATGTGTTAACGAATGTCATATACGTCAAATCCCATATATTCGCCATTCTATTCCACTAAACGCCGGCTAGCGAATTGCTACTTGTCTAGAGGGGCAGAAATGGTTCGCAGATGGAGATTAGAAGGAAAAGATTTAGAGTTAACCGGGAGTAATGCTAGGAAGAAAAATGTGGTGTTCTGTTGCTGTTGAAAGTTTGCGTCAGTACGTAACTACGTATCCGGTAATCTATGATTGAACTTCAGTACAACGTCAGAGATTTGTCACGCGGGTTGCTACGTACAAAGCAAATAATAACTAACTAACTAAAGTAATACAAATACTAGCTGTTGCCCGCGGCTCTGTCCGCGTGGATGTCGGTTATAGCTTATTGTTGAGTCCAAATAATAGCTTTATGCATGCAGAGTCTCAGCCCGATCGGTTTCAAATTGACCAAGCTTCATACAAAATTTCATCCCCTATTTTATCCCCTTAGGGGTAGAATTAATCAAAATCCTTTCTTAGCGGATGCCTACGTCATAACATCTACCTGCATGCCAAATTTCAGCCCCATACGTCTAGTGGTTTGGGCTGTGCGTTGATAGATCACTATGTCAGTCAGTCAGTCACCTTTGAGTTATATATGTGTAGATTGTATTTACCCTGAATCATATTCTAATGGCTGTTCAGCCAAAACATCAATAAGTTAACCAGACCCGACTAGTTTAACCTAAAAGTTGACTCAGGAACCAATTATGGTTTGGAATAACTCATAGGTTACTTTTCTTCCTATAATAGGTTACCATAGGTATCAAGAACGGAATAACAATTCCTGACGCATTGACTATAACAAAGTCGAAGCAAAAACCCCACTCTCCCCTACCTACCTCTTCAGGGATATACCTACAGGTGTGAGATTATAATGTAAGTATATGACAAAAGCAACAGACTCATCACGCAGTACTTGAATGATGACTGATATCGTTATCACCAGTTATTCACGACTTTAAGTGCGTTAGCACGGCGCTCCCGGTTGTCAGGTCATGAAGTAATAATAATAGTAGGTATGCCTAATCACAAGCAGATACACTGATCTGATAACAATGTTATCTGTGTGTATTGTGACTAGGATGAGCACAAATATTTGGAGTGATAATTTTACATATTTGAAGTATTTTAGCGTGTTATTTGTTATTCCAACTTATTCGTATTAAGAAATGGATGTTGTGTTTATTATGTAATGTGTGCTATATACATTTTATATTTCTTTAAAAGGAGGCTGGGACAGACTGGATGCGGCAGGTGAAGGACGGAGCAATGGAGCGCATTGGGAGAGGCCTATGTCCAGCAGCAATCGAAAAAGAGTAGTGAGAGGTAGGACCCGACGGTAATTCCGTCGAATTGAGCAGTCCGACTGGGGAAGTACCTCCGCCTTACAGAATACCGCGGCCAGTTTTTGTACTATCATTGGGAAGACTTTGTCCTGCTTTATATTCTACACTGACGGCACAGAAACTCTCTGTTCTTACTGGGTCAGCAGCGGGAGTGTGACGCCTCTGCCCGTCTAGACAAGTGGCAATTCGCTAGCTGGCGTTTGGTGGAATAGAATCACGAATATATGAGATTTGACGTATATGACAGTCGTTAACGCATGTCAAATACGTCAAATCCCATACATTCGTCATTCTATTCCATCAAACGCCGGTTAGCGAATTGCCACTTGTCTAGAGGGGCTGGTGTGGAGTGGCTAGAGAGGCCACACGGTGGCCTCTCGTACCGTCAGACGCAGGTCATTACCGGACACGGTAACTTCGGGCGGTACCTGCATCTGATGGGCATAGAGCCAACGCCCGAGTGCCATCACTGCGACGCGAGCGTGGACTCGGGGCTGCACACGCTCACCGAGTGTCCGGCGTTTGAAGCGCCGAGGCGGGAGCTTGTGACGGCCCTGGGGGTGAGAGTGCTCACGCTCTCCACCCTGCTCGCGGCGATGGTCCGCTGCGCGGATGCGTGGGCGGCCAGCGCCTCCTTTTGCGAGCAGGTCATGCTCGTGAAGGAGACAGCAGAGCGGGCGCGGCGCAGCGAGCGAGAAAGACTCGCGGACATCGCTGGCCGCGTTCGAAGGCGGCTCGGGCGTCGGAGGGCGCAAACCGACCTCCGCCCCCCATGAGCGCGGGCCCGAGGGTGACGGGTGGAGCCGCCCGTCACCCTAGCAGAAGCAGGCCACGGCGGCGGCGCGCATCGTAGGGCGATGCGCGCCCCCCCCATACCGGGGGCGAGTCGGGGTCCCCCCTCCCGAGGAGGGCCAGACCGAGAGGAATGGCCCTGGGTCAGCCGGGGTGCGAGGGATATGTCAAAAGACAACCTCACCTCCGGCCTAGCACATCGACCCACAGACGGCGTGCGGTTTAGTCGGTTCGAGTCCGACATAACCTACCCCTTCGGCTCCGGAGGGGTGGGTATCCGTGGGGATTTCCCGCACGTAAAAAAAAAAAAAAAAGGGGCTGGTGTGGCGCTCGTCCATAGGCCACAGTAACAACTCTTCTTCAGGTGGGCCGTATAAAAAAAAGGACTGCATTAGCCCGATTTATTGATTTATTATAAATAGGCTAAGGAAATAAAACTCTATCATTTAAAATCAATCTTTATAAGTAGTAGACGTTATTTTGAGGATGCAATTGATAGGAATAGTTAGCATAGGTACTAATTTTATTTTGTGTGTCAAAAATACCTTAACTATTTTTTCATGCCTTATCTTTTGCTAATTGTACTCTTCTTTTCCATTCAAGGACCCTAAGCCGCGAGTAATAATGTTTTGTCTGTGTTTTTATTAATTATCTTGGTAATCATTATCATCCCACGACCAATCCTGATTGCTTATAAAGCTTATACTATGGGCAGCCGTAGGTACTCCTTCAACTTTATTATTTTTACAAAAGCTACTGTATACAGTCGGGCCCCCCCCCCCCCCCCTGAAACAGAGGAAAACCTAAGCTAAAGTCTCAATCATCAATCAGCAGGTGTATTGGCTTGCAGATTAGGACCCCGAAGACACACAGCTTCAAAGCCCAAGATTATAAAAATAGCAACAAATAAATTTAGTTTCGACAGTATTAATTCGTTCCTTGCGTAAAGGCCGTCTTACTGAAGGAAGTGACCTATATTAGTTGAAGTGTACCTACAAGCTTGTGCGTGGTAAACTGGGTCTATTACGAAGCCCACGCAAAGTAATATTTCGTGGGTGTGTCACTGAGGATTTGAAATTACCGAGATGTAGGGCATGGAGTGGCTGTGGGGTAGTTCGAGTTATTTTATAGGTACTATTTAGTAAAGATTTCACTACTTAAGACAGCTTTTTTTTAATTGACTGTTCCCCGCCTGGCTATACCTAGGCCCTACCCCGAGGTCATAAAGATATACCTCAAGTCGGTTAAAGATGGGATATAGGTGGATTATCGAAAGGATATAGACCTATATATTATATTCTAACTCTACGAGGGTGTAAAACAAAATCTTTCCAAGTCAACCTCATGTACTAGTCAGTTTAATACATCAGCTGAATAACTAATGAGGTCAGATAGTAGTCGCTCCCGCAAAAGCCAGGTTAAGCCAAATCGAAGAAGAGTAGGAGAGCGAATCCGGGATTTATAAATACAAAAGCTTTGGATGCATACAGGGCAGCATTTGTTAGGATGATGATTTTACTTAAGCAGAAAACAATACGATGAATACGTAAAATATATAAAAAACCGCTTAATACAATTCACCGTAGGGTCTTTTAGCAAGAGTGGAAACATTAAGATTTTTTAAACACATTTATCATCAATTTATACAGCAAATTACGCCAAATTAAAATAATATTCATAAAGTAGGCCAAACCATCTAGGGACCAAAGGCAGAAATACGATTCATAATATATCCCTCGATAGAAATTAGCGTCAAACATGGCTCTGAAATGCTCCAAGTTGCTATTTCAAACGCGTTTTAAACTAAGACGCCATTATCAAATAATGTCGAAGTTTGTATTGAAAAATAGAGAAATATCTAGGGACTGGTAAAATTACATTTTATCACCTGCGTGATAAAATGTAATTTAAAAGTAAAAAAGTATAGTATATATTTTCAAAATACTTGAAAAGTCCTAAAAATCCTTTAAATTGAAAAAAAAGCTCTCGCGGCCGTCTCTCTCTCTCTCTCTCTCTCTCTCTCTCTCTCTCTCTCTCTCTCTCTCTACGGATTTCATATCAGCAGTGCGAAGAGTACGGACGTCGCACTGCAACCCGGCCTTAAGAGGTCAGCATTCATAAATCTTTCCGGAGTGGTTAATTAAGTTCTCGCAAAAAAGCACTTATTCTATATTCTCGAACTCGACTGGGCTCTATGACGTCAATGCAGCGCCAATAAAGTTCAACACCCTTATGCTCACACACACCCGTAATGGCTAAAGGGTGTTACCCTTCAACCGCATTGATCCCCGCTCAGTGCAAATATTTGTATGCATGAATATGTATATTTGCATTGGTCTGGGTGTTTCTATGTATAATATGTATGTATTTACAAAAAAAAAAAACATATATAAGTATGTTTATCTGCATTCTAGATTCCATAACACAAGCTAGTTAAGCTATGCTTACCATGGGTCTAGATAGCGTTGTGTGAAATGTTGTGGAATATTTATTTATTATCATTATTAAAAACCTGACCAAAATTAAGGTTACGTGCATTTATTTACAGGGTGGTAATATTTTCGTGATATTCCGTTTGTATCGCAAATGTGGTCTAAATTTAGTGAAAAGGATAGCGCTCACGCACCTTTATGGAAGTTTATAGGTACATTAGGTACGTACTGGTATGAGTAACTAGCAGCCCGCCCTGGATTCGCACGAGAAAAATCCGTATTTCTTTTTTACAAATCTATAAGAATCGATTCAAATAGAAAAAAAATAATCGGTCTAGGCGACTATAGTAAACAGGCGAAATAAAAAATATAATACCTTGGTCAAAGTGTGAATATAAAACATTCAGAGCCCAAATACTAGAATTTAAAAAATTGGTCCCTATTTATTTGCACAATACGGACATTACAGAATGCGGACATTATAGGATCGACTAACGTTATGTAATGAGGACATTATGCCTTGAAACGGACGTTGCGGGATGTAGACATTGTGAGAAGCAGACATTATGGGAAATAGAGTGTTTAAAAAACGACCATTTTAAAATGCAGGTTTACTGAAACTTGGGCCCCACTCAGCCACCTACTCAAACGCACCGTTTCTATGCTTATAGGTATTATAATATTACCACCAATCTTATACCATTCCCCCAACTCAAGAGACCCTATTTTAGGGATAATAGTAGTGTATGAATTCTATGCCTTTAAAAAATATCAGCTTAATCTGCTCAGTCACGATCAGATTTGAGCGTGATTGAAAAATATGGACATTAAAAAAATAAAACCCACGGTAAAATTTGTAATGGAATCTTCTTCAGCTTCATAGAATCTCAGTTGTATTCAAAGCTTTCAGCTTGGAGTTTGGGGCCCGCTTTACTAGCCTAACTGGGGATTTGGTTGAACTTCAATATTTTCTATGAAGTGACTGCCATCTGACCTCCACAATAAATAGGCGAAGCATTGCAGTTAGACCAGCTGTTGGATTTGTGAGGGCTCTAATTACAGGTAACTACTGCCATAGATGTTCGTATGGTAGCCGGGACCGACGGCTTAACGTGCTCTCCGAGGCACGACCAGACCAATGCAAATACGCATATGCATGTATACAAATATTTGCACCAAGTGGATATCGAAACCGCGCCTCCTGCGTAGCGGCCGCGTTCACTACCGCTACGTCACGGCAGTTGTCCAATTTGTAATGAAATACACCTACATAAAAATCATCTTAAATCTACGTCGTATTTATAAATAGAATATTTATGAATCTAGTTATTTATTTGGATGGAGTGTTTACGTTAGGAGCGCGATACTTACAAAATAAGATCAAGGGCCATGCTTAATAATCTCATTAGTAATTATACAAACACTTCACCTAATTGTTTAATAATTTAGAGGACAAACACTCTACTTGTTACTAGAGAAGATTTTCTGTAGTCGGATATTATAGAGAAAGGCGTGTACTGCTAAGTAGTCGAATGCCCAGCTCGAATTCGTTCCTGAGCTACAACTTGGATGTCTTCAAGACTATAGTCAATAGTTATTATTAGAGATATCGGGATATTTACCAGAGAACGATATTCTTAGCAATCCATGGATTCTCCGTGCGAGTGCCAGATCTATCGCGTGTTGAGTCGAGAACTCGGGACTGTGCTTGCAAAAGTGTGGACTGGAGTGCAAAGTCAACTCAATTTCGAATTCGAATCTCGAGTCAAAGTTAAATGGGGTTTTCTTTTAGGGATTTCTGTGGTATGTGGGGACGAGATCAATATACTACGCGGGGAGAATACCTAGGTTATTAATAAATGTTACAGTGTTTATGTTACCACATGCGCCCCCATCTGGCCCAGGTAGAATAGGTAGGCAAAAAAAGTCCTGGGTTTGACGTCGGGGAGGGTGTCATGCTTGCGAAGTAGTGGAGGAAGAGTCGGAAGCGGGACCCCGAGCTCCAAGGGCATCTCGGCCTCGGATGCAATCAGGATAACGTTTAAATGTCGATGATGATGTAATGCTAATGAATATATAAAGACATATCACCAGTGATCTCTTTAGCCCATGTCAAATGTCTATTCTGTGCCCATGTATAATTGTAACCATAGTGCCCTCTAGAAAACGAGTGTTCAAAGTGGACTGACCCTATCATTTTACGTGCAGATATCTCTTTGGATACCTCCCTGAGGCGAGGTGATGTTATTGGTGTCCTTGATCCCGATCGCTCGGTGTGAGAGGAACCGTCCCTCTTTCCGGCGGTAAGATGAGAACACCGTTATTCTCACCCCGGGGTCAACTCGAAGTCGGAGATGGCCCTGAGGTTGGTCGGGGTGCAACGGAAATTATTGATGGACAATCTTATACCTATCTGAAGACCCGAGGGTCGAGACAGCGCTTCGTGCGGGTGTATTCGGTTCGAGTCCCACATAGTGACATCACCACCCGCGGGCCGGTGGAAGGGGTAACGCTCGAAAAAAGAGGTATATAGTACCTACATAGATTTCATCAAGAGCAAAATGTCCTTTGAATAACCGATCCAATCCTAATTTGCAAGTTTGTATGTTATCATGTTTTGCATTCAACAACACAGATAGTCGCTATCTAACAGACTGGAACAACGGCTCGGTGATCGCTAATTTTAGTATCGAGGGCGAACACGCGCGCCGATAATACCTTGTAATACATTACAATAATATTTTATTACTTTAAACAAGTCATAACCTCTTATAAAGCCATTTTGAATGTAAGACTTCTATAGTACTAAAAAGCTGTTAAGAACAACAATAATTATGCTGTGGTTGAGGCGGGAATGAATTTTGAATTTCAAATTTGGAACGGGACGCAGAAACTTTTGGAAACTATATAAATGCGTGAAAGAATTTTGACTTTCATAGCGCGCACCTTTTTGTAATGCCAAGTGTCAGGTCAATTATTTTATTTTTCTTGTAGTCAGGTTACGGTCATGAATCGATACTATTTATTTTATTCTGAACAGCCCCTCTAGACATGTGGCAATTCGCTAGCAGGCGTTTGATGGAATAGAATGACGAATGTATAGGATTAGACGTATTTGACATGCGTTAACGACTGTCATTTACGTCAAATCCCATACATTCGTCATTCTATTCCACCAAACGCCTGCTAGCGAATTGCCACTTGTCTAGAGGGGCAGTATAGCCCTTACAAACAGTCTAAAAAACACTATTTAAAAAAAGTATTGTGATCGGTCCTCGATATGTGTTCAAACTTGATTTGTTGAACATGAACGCAATAATTATTTACATTGATGAAGTCTGACATAAAGCACCCACTATAAAACTGCTAAGTGCATCTTACCTTAGAATTCTTTTTTTTAAGTTTATTCATCAATCTTTTGCCCGCGTGGGTGTCAGTTATCGTTAAAAATTGTTGCCTATGTGTTATTCTGATGTATAAGCTATATTATTGTAATGTTTCATTAATATCCATTGAGTAGCTTTTACGTGAAAGATTAACAAACATCCATCCATACATACTTACTAACTTTCGCGTTTATAATATCAGTAGGAATAAAATGTACTGTTACTTACATGATGATCGATTTTTTCTACGGCTTTACTACACTATTTAATACTTTTTTATCATTTTTGCTTTTTAATCACTGTTACTGTTTAATCCATTAAACTTAATTTCAAAATTAACGTATGGCTCGTAGATCTTAAGTAACTAAATCCATAATATTTTCAACAACAGCATGTATGACTAAGTTATATTTGTAAACACGTGAATTACAAACAAACAGCAAACAAAATTACTTCATTTGTCAAAAATAAAAGGAATTCTATTTTTTTTTTAATTTCTAACCTATCTTTACCGACCAGTATTTATTTTACCTTCAAAAAGTTTGAACACTATGCCAAGGTTTTATTGGACGCCCTTCGTTATTTAAACTTATTGTCCAGACATTACAAAAGTAGGTTCTAAGTTTTGTTTCTGGAATTATGGTAGCAGTGGATAGACCCCATCTTTATCCAAGTACAGGGTATGGCGAGTTTAGTTAAATCGTGCGGAATTTTGAAACCGTAAATAATTATATAACCGGTATTGTAGGTACCTGTACGGGCATTAGTGAATGACTCTATTTTTTGCCCTATCCTGAAAAATTGTGAATTTATTTCTAAAGATTGCCTGGAAATAATTTCACCTTTCATAGTTGACTTTCAATAATTCGTTCATGTTCAGATAACCCGTACCTTCCGTCTAACGCAATATAAATGCCAGTATCAGTGTTTCTGCGCGGGGCAACTAAAGTTCGCGACACTAGATAATGAACAGATTCGAACCGGTTCACTTGATGCGTAGGCGACGCTTGATGGACAATTTAAATTTATATAATAACATTACGGGATTTTTGTATTTAATTAATTGAAATATGAATATTTCAATGAATTATTTCCTAATGGACTTTCAGAGGTAGTTATCTCTTCCGATTAATATCATTTAAGTTAATTAACAGCCTCCGTGGCGTAGCGGTAGTGAACGCAGCCGCTAAAAATAAATATTGTATAAAATTTTGTGTGTGTGCAAATATTTGTATACATGAATATGGGTTGTGCCTCGGAGAGCACGTTAAGCCGTCGGTCCCGGTTGCCATACAAACATCTATGGCAGTCGTTACGGATAGTTCGAGCCCTCAAAAGTCCAACACCTCGTCTAACTGCAATGCTTCGATATCGCCTTTGGGTTGTGGAGGTGGCAGTAGCTTCACAGAAAATGTCAAAGTTTAGCCAAATCCGTAGTTGATCTGGTAAAAGCGGACCCCACACTCCAAGTTGATAGCTTCGGATGCGACTGGGATTAATGCTAGGATGAAGAAGTTAATTGGCTAGTAAATGTAGATTTATTCATCTGTCCAGTATTTTAATTGTTTAATAGTAAGTAATTGTTTAATTAACTTGAAAACACCCCCTATATAATAAATAATTTTTGGTAGGTGCCTCCCAAACATTATAAAATATTAAGTTAAAATAATTGTGTATGGATATACAATATTTTGCGTGTCAAAAAGGATATCGTATGTATTACACAGTGGTATCTGGATAATCTAGAATAATACTAAGCATTTTTCGTAGTTTGAGTCCTAGATTGCAGATAAATATACCTGGCAAATTAAATACATTTTTGTTCGTAAATGCGTCTCTAACCCTGACAGGGTTCAAAACATTTTACAAATAAATATACGTTATATTGAAAAAAAAAAACTAAAAGAGATCGTTGGCCCATGAGGGGATCGAACCCGCGACCTTCGCGTTATTAGCACGACGCTCTAACCAACTGAGCTAATGGGCCAGTTGCACACTCGTGTCGAAAATACTGTTCACGTGTAGACACCCTTCTTAATTTGAATTTTCGAATATTTTGACATTAATTATATCTTTTTTTTTTTAATTGAACACGTATATGTGGACGATGTATCGGATTGGTAAAGTATATTCTAATTTCGAAAATTGAAAAAAAAAATGCTTATAGTTGATATCTCTCTCTCTAAAATATGTGTATTCCATTCTATTTAGAGTTGAATTACGATAGAGTGAAATGCGGACTTGTATTTTTTTTTAGACCATAGACTTTTGTTTACGCAGTATCAGCATCGTTGTAAATTGTTCAGCCCCTCTAGACAAGTGGCAATTCGCTAGCCGACGTTTGGTGGAATAGAATGACGAATGTATGGGATTTGACATAAATGACAGTCGTTAACGCATGTCAAATACGTCAAATGCTATACATTCGTCATTCTATTCCATCAAACGCCTGCTAGCGAATTGCCACTTGTCTAGAGGGGCAGGCCTTCGATTCTGCTAAAGCCAAATCAATTGTCATACCACAGACACTGCAATAAATGGCATTAAATTTTAGACTTTAATACTATGTCCTTAAATTCCAAAATTAAATGAAGAGTGTCACATTTCACTTTTCATTCACTCTACAAAAAGCCATTTAATATTAGAATTTACTACCATGACTTTAAAGTTTAAAATTAAATGGGTAATTTTTAGTATGACAATGGTTTTACTTTAGTAGAATTTGTGACTTTGTGAGCAATCTTGGTGAAGATGACGTTAAATGGCGGGGCGTGGCGACCATGTTTACATTTTTTATTTGTTGTTTTGTTTTCAAATAATATCGACCGAGTTCATCGGTTGTATTACCTACATACCTAATCGTAAGTTTTTGAACCCAATAGGTATCTATTGGGTCTACTTGCGCAAGTTACAACGCTGTTAATATATTATTAAGAAAATAATTTATCATGTTTCTAAATAAAGGTGCATTTTAAAAACAATGAATTCGTTCTTTTTTCGAATAATTTAGAATTAATGTTACAGGCCCTACAGGCCCTAAACAAAATATAGATTAATTTCTTTCTCAAGCATCTTTATCACTTCTTTCTTGACAATGAGAAGTCTGAAAAAACAATACCTTACTAATTAGCCTTTTTAAGCTACAATAAATAATGAGCTGTCCATAGATACGTAGAGGTTATCGATTCTGTTTTATTTAAACAATTCGGTTGTAAACATAACGATATAGTTCCGTTTATTTCATTTTTTTATTGTGAGACATTCTCACAAACTGCCTGATAAAAATAATTGACGTAAACAAAAACGTGCTCATTCTTTGTATAATCAATGCAGTGCATTCAGCAGCTGTCCTACAAAAAAAGAATAGCTAATAAATTGTTATATAACTAAAAAAATATTATATTTTACAAAAATACCAGACACAACAAGGAACGGTTTTTATAAGTCGAGTGGCAAGCCAGAGCTTCGACAAACGATTGGAGAGCCAATTGATCTGGGAAGATTCAAAACATTGTGGGACATAGGAACATCAAGCTTAGCAGCTTGTAATATGAGTGTTAGAATGTAAATAAACATACTTGGATTTTATTTTTCGTAAATATAGACAAATATTTGCATAGAGCAGCCTATGTATCTCATGAAGCCTAATGCTCTATCTTGTCTACAGTAATGTTATAACACTGCTGGCTACAGTTCATAGAATTTCATTTCTATAAGTTACCATATTGGTCGAAAATATTCTTCCATGTAAGTAATAAGAATGCTTGAATACACTGTGTGTGGTTCATCAAGTGTCTGGCCTATACCCTTTCCCCTTTCGGCCTACAGAAATTCGCCAAGTTCGGACCAATAAGAAAAGTATAACAACACAAAAATATAAACAGTGTCCTGACCCCGAACGGTAGACACCTTATCTATGTTGACATATTCTAGTCTTGCTGAGCCATTTGCGTAAGCACGTTATCAGAACCAGTGTAACTTGACACTTGTGTTTACTCCAAGTTTGTCTTTCACATCCGATTTTATGTAAGCGCGGGGAGGGTGAAAGGTCTACGATGACTGGTTAGTGATATCAGTGCGATAGGTAAGGTGGGGACTTCTTATTTTAAATGCAGCCAGTCGGTGATGGATTGTCACCGACAGCGGACGCCTTGAGGAAATGTTTTTAATTCTAGAAATTTTTATTTTATGTCCTCAAGCTTCTTTATTCCTTAAGGGGTAGGCCGAGTCACTACCAAAGTCGTAGTATTATTTGAAAGCATCAATTTACTTCACAAAATAATTATTTATAAGTCAAGTAAAATGTACAAAGATTAAGACTTCAAAATGTCAAACATTATTTAGATACATCCAATGTATCTAAACCAGCAAAAACCAACGCTTTTCAGTTTGTCTTGTACGATTTTTGGGAGCGACCACCCTCTGACCTCTCAATACCGAGAGAAAATCTTGCGCCGTAGTCTCATCCGTCAAGCAGCAGGTGTACTGGATTACAGGTGGGGTTGACTTCGGCCTGAACGTCTTGGACCATATACTTCTTATCACTGATGAAAGCTATTAAAGATGTTGTGAATTATTAATTTAATACATAGGTACATACATACATGTAATCATATTATCCCCGGAGGGTTACGCAGAGGTGAATTAAAACCCACATTTCACCAATCTGTATTCGGTCCCACGTAATAGGGGGTGAGCCTATTGCCGTATTCCGGGCACTATTGTTGACTCGAGCCATGCATCTGAGGCTGAGTCTGGGCTGTACATATCAGTCTGATGTTGAAGTTAATCAGCCCTATCCCTTAGTCGCCTTGTACGACACCACATGGGAAGAGAAGGGGTGGCCCAAATTCTACTCTGCCGGGAACCACGCGGTAATAGTAATAGGTACACTTATTACTATTTCACGTCATAAATAATTTATTTACTAGTATAGGAATTTCCAGAATGTATTCGATAAGTAATTTCATGGAATCTATATGTTTATAAACATTACTAGCTGTCGCCCGCGGCTCCGCCCGCGTGGATGTCGGTTATCGCGAATCGGGGTATGAAAAATAGATGTTGGCCGATTCTCAGACCTACCCAATATGCCCACAAAATTTCATGAGAATCGGTCGAGCCGTTTCGGAGGAGTTTGGGAACGAAAACTGTGACACGAGAATTTTATATATTAGATAATTTGATGGTTTCTTATACTTCGTGTTTAGAGATATTCTTTGAAGACTCGCGTAGGTTTTTTAACGGCACAAAAGTTTGCCGAATCGGTTGTGAATTTTAAATAATAATCATACATATATAGGCATTTATTTTTGTTTAAAAATATATTTTAATGATAGCCGAAAAGCAAATCAACTTCAAATCAATTAGCCGACCTATACATACCACTGCCACTGTTAAATACTGTGCTAGATACCTCTCCCAATGTGTGCCATTGCTCCCAAAGCTCCAGATTGCTCATCCAGTCTAACCCAGTCGCGATCTTCACTCTATTTTTATTAATTTATAGGTACCTTACCTATTTATACATATATTTTGTAATATATTGCGGCTTCTCAATGAGCCTATTTATCCGCACCGAAGTTTAACAAGCAATGTATGTTATGTATGTGCTTGAGTCTGCAGTTTTCGTATGTGGTCGACTTAGGAATCATATCTTAATTAATTTATTGCAATGGGGATTTCGACTGCCCTTTTATCCCTACAGAGGGCGCCTCGTAATGGCCAATGTTAGATGTCATCTAGGTTTCATTGTTTGTCTCTTCAAATCTGACAGCTATGAGTTTGTTATTGTCACAGAACAGATGGTTATTGTCGTTTGGTCATATACCTCTATTTGGCCTCGTAATGGCCAATGTTAGCTGTCATCTACGTAGATTTCATAGTTTGTCTCTTCAAATCTGACAGCTATGAGTTTGTTATTGTCACAGAACAGATGGTTATTGTCGTTTGGTCATATGCCTCTATTTGGCCTCGTAATGGCCAATGTTAGCTGTCATCTAGGTTTCATTGTTTGTCTCTTCAAATCTGACAGCTATGAGTTTGTTATTGTCACAGAACAGATGGTTATTGTCGTTTGGTCATATGCCTCTATTTGGCCTCGTAATGGCCAATGTTAGCTGTCATCTACGTAGATTTCATAGTTTGTCTCTTCAAATCTGACAGCTATGAGTTTGTTATTGTCACAGAACAGATGGTTATTGTCGTTTGGTCATATGCCTCTATTTGGCCTCGTAATGGCCAATGTTAGCTGTCATCTAGGTTTCATTGTTTGTCTCTTCAAATCTGACAGCTATGAGTTTGTTATTGTCACAGAACAGATGGTTATTGTCGTTTGGTCATATGCCTCTATTTGGCCTCGTAATGGCCAATGTTAGCTGTCATCTACGTAGATTTCATTGTTTGTCTCTTCAAATCTGACAGCTATGAGTTTGTTATTGTCACAGAACAGATGGTTATTGTCGTTTGGTCATATACCTCTATTTGGCCTCGTAATGGCCAATGTTAGCTGTCATCTACGTAGATTTCATAGTTTGTCTCTTCAAATCTGACAGCTATGAGTTTGTTATTGTCACAGAACAGATGGTTATTGTCGTTTGGTCATATGCCTCTATTTGGCCTCGTAATGGCCAATGTTAGCTGTCATCTAGGTTTCATTGTTTGTCTCTTCAAATCTGACAGCTATGAGTTTGTTATTGTCACAGAACAGATGGTTATTGTCGTTTGGTCATATGCCTCTATTTGGCCTCGTAATGGCCAATGTTAGCTGTCATCTACGTAGATTTCATTGTTTGTCTCTTCAAATCTGACAGCTATGAGTTTGTTATTGTCACAGAACAGATGGTTATTGTCGTTTGGTCATATGCCTCTATTTGGCCTCGTATTGGCCAATGTTAGCTGTCATCTACGTAGATTTCATTGTTTGTCTCTTCAAATCTGACAGCTATGAGTTTGTTATTGTCACAGAACAGATGGTTATTGTCGTTTGCTCATATGCTGCTGTCATCTACAATTAGTTTTGCGTCGGCATCCCCATTCCCGAGCCTTGGCTTTCTGTCAGCTTGAATAGGTACGTGAAGACAAAATTATTACGAAGACAATATAATTATGTAGGCACCTGTTTACCTAATTAACTCAAACTATAAAATTTATTTACATTTTCTCCAAAAATGGAGATAGGAGAAAGCAACGCTCTCAGCACATAGTTACAGTGATAAGCGTAATACAATCAAATACGCACGTTGTAAATATGTGGGCACGGTGACGATGGTGGGCTGTACCTATGTAGCATCACTAGGGTCAGTATTGCCAACTCCTAGAGGTATTTAATTTACCCATAACACTGAATCAGAAATCACCAATGTCGCCACATTTGGGGACTCGGAAAACCCTCTGTAGATAGTGTTTTATGTTTTAGTATATTCTTTATTCGTAACTTAAAAATCGTCCATCAAATCAATCCATTAGCCTTTAACAGCCCACTACTGAAAAGAGGCCTCACCCAATGTTCGCCATTGCTCGCGATCCTACGCCTTCTGTATCCAGTTTGTTCTTTACATAATAAAAATAAGATATATTCGAAAAACCTTTTTAAAAACAATCCTTTTTTTTTTTGCATTGTCATCCGAACTGAACGTGCATACCAAATTTCAGCTCAATCGGTTGAGGGCAAGTGCCTTAAAATTGAGTTGTAAGATTCCACCCGAACAAACATACATTGCAAGTTAAATAAAAGCTTGTAATAATAAACTTAAGCATAACACAAGTATACACAGTACCATCTAGTAGTAGATTCATTTTAACCACTCCTATTTATTATTCCCTTTTTTTTCATACCACTGAGGTGGCAGACAAGCACACGGCCTATCTGATGGAAAGTGGTTACCGTGGCCTATGGACGTGTGCAACACCAGGAGTCACACTCGTGCTGCCGACCCTGTAAACACAGAGAGTTTCGGTGCTGTCAGCGTAGATGACAAAGCAAGAATAGCTTTTGGTCTTCTCACTGACAGCACAAACACTCCAATGAGCTCTGGCTACCCTACTCACCGCCGGGAACACAACAATTCCCGACAAACAACTTCTCGGCAACAGAAGAAAAGTTTAAAAAAATATGGAAGTACCTACGTATTTCCTAATAACAAATTTTTCCCCCACTAAATTTAGTAATGAGCCAGAGTTGGCACCACTGGGCTGCTATTAATTATTATCTGAGCAAAACAAAGCCACGCGTCTCGCGCGTGGCACTCCGGCGCCTTTAAAAATAGACGCGATACGATGCGTGGAGTACGCGATGTCTGTCCAACATAATCTGACACGCCACACCCCCCTGCCGTCTTGTAATAACGAAGAGCGTTTTCTTTCTTTCTTCTACAGTTTTAACAATAACAGGTCAATGTAAAATTGGACACCTTTTTACATTGACCTGTACTACCTATTACCATTTAGGTGGTGAAAAAAGCCCACCAGATGAGTAATGGTTGCCGTGGACCTGTTCAACACCAACGCGCGGTGCCACAGTCGTGCTGTCGACCAGATAGGAATTTTCTGATGCCCTTCTTGAAGAACGCCATATTGCAGTCAGCACAACAATTGTTCCACAGTTTAAGCTTTGCGGTCCTACAGTTTATAATGATCGTCTTCACCCTTCTATACCTTAGAGATCTAATTTTAGTCGTATAGGAAAAGACATATATTAAGCTATTGGTATAACTCAGGTGAATGGTGAACTGGGTTCTACTATAATTTTTAAAGTGAAAACTTCTTTAGCGGCGTTGGATGGGTTAAAAATGTTAAACGCGCGTCAGGATTAGTTGACCTTTGAACCGTAACCGACGACTGACGTCATACAACATTACAACAGCTACAGACTTTTCATTTTGTTAGGTGCGTCAAGAAGCTTCTCGGCTGAGCGGTTAGCGCTTCGACTGTAAGTCCATATGGTTTCAGATGATAGTACCGGGTTCGGAACTAGGCTTCTGAAATTTTTTGTGATTATTTTTTTCTTTTTGTGATTTATTACGTTTTGTTTTTTTTTGTAATTTATTACTTTTTGTGGTTATTTTTTCTTTTTGTAATTTATGGCTTGTGATTATTTTTTCTTTTTGTAATTCATTAATTTCTTCTGACAGAAAATTAGTGATAGGTTCTATTATTGGCGCTTTATTATATGGTATGGCATGGTGTGTTCTTTTTATCTTTTTCTCTGTATATAACGAAGAAAGAAAGAAAAAAAACGTTTTCACTTCTGCCGGCACTCCCGAAGTGCAACCCGTCTTTTTTTTTCATAGCAAAACCACTATGGTACCACAGACACTGTAACAAATGCCTTTTGACTTTAGATTTCATTCTTGTACCATTAAAGACTAAAATTAAATGACAATCTTGTATAAACTGTTTCTCTTTTCATTTTGGACTTTAAGGCTAGGCCATAACGTCTAAAATTTAATGACATTTTATGCAATGTCAGCGGTATGACAGTGGTTTTGTTACACATATCATAAAATTGGCAGAATCGGGGGCTTGGGTTAGCTGTTCTGAAGTATCTTGCTTGACCCAATAGAACACGCGCTTATAAAACGTAATGGTTATTATTGTCTTTGCTGCATTCATGTATCGCTAGTTGGCTAGTTCCAAATTTAGTTCTAGGTAATGTTTTGTTGCAATGTGGAAATTTTGCGCATTTTTTGTCTAATCTATGCCATAGCCCACCAACTTCCGTCAACAAATGTGGATTTGATTAAATTGGGCTAGTGGCTCTCGGGATAACGGCCCCAGCAGATGCTTTTCACGTCCTGCTTAATATCATTATTTCATGAAAGCATATTTTACTTAATTATTTTTAAACTATAGCTGACTCGGCGAACTTCGTACCGCCAATATTTTTCCGCCCGCGTTGTGTCAAATCCTGTTCCCGCTACACCCTCTACTATATTAAACATGTATTATACATATAAACCTTCCTCTTGAATCACTCTATCTATTAAAAAACCGCATCAAAATCCGTTGCGTAGTTTTAAAGATTTAAGCATACAAAGTGATATAGGGACAGAGAAAGCGACTATGTAGTGATGACACTCTTGCCAATTGCCATGGTTTATAACCATAGATGAGTTGTTTAATATTCTAGACAGAAATTAAGATAACTAATAATATATCAAAATAATACATAATATATTATGACTAAATATACCCATTTTATATTGCTAATAGTGATATCGATAAGCAAACACTTCTCTGCTCAAAGATATTGAATGTAGGTAGCTAGGTTACCTTATTTACATATGTCGCTGCGTATAAAATGCGACGCAGATTTTATGACCAAGTAATAAAGGTAGGTACGTGTAGTTTTTATAATATTAATTACTGTGATATTAATAAAAAAGAATTAAAATTTGAAACAACGCTTGGTTTTTAAAGTTTTAAGGGAACCAAGCATTCTTTGCCGGATTATAAAGTCTTGGAATTGTATAACAGCACACATGTTTCCTCTTCATACAGTCCCGGGTCCTTTAAGCGGGACATGAAAACCTGATGAGGCCGACAAGCTGTGAACCCTCAGTGCTAAGACTACCCTCAACTTACAAGACATAACAACACCACTATCATACAGCTGACATTGTATAAAATGTCATTACATTTTATACTTTATTTGGAAGGTTTTAAGGTCCAAAATGAAAAAATTAAGAGTTTTTAACATTTTTCATTCTCTACAATATTGTCATTTAATTTTAGAGTTTAACTTTATAACGGTAAAGCCTAAAGTTAAATGGCAATTGTAACAGTGTCTGTGCTACGGCAGTGGTTTTGCAATGATAAAAATAATAGCAGAATCAGGGCCCAGGCCGTGGTGAAGACATATTCACGTGTTCTATATTATCAAAGGTAGTTAGCCTAACCTTAATATTTCAAAACGGCACGTAAAACCGGGTTCTTCCTGATTCCCCTGTTACAAAATTCCCCCGAAAAGATATCGTATAAATATGTATAGGCATTTGTTCTCGCTTCCCTCCGAAAAATAAGAACTTGTACAGTTAAGCAGAACTTACGAGACTCTAAAAGATATTGAGAAACCCACATACAACATGAAACCTGAAAATATTACACTCCTTTTTCAGCAATCGTGGTTAAAAAGGGATTCCGATCGACTACGTGCCGATAGCCAGATCCCCCAATTCTATCAAGAACATACTACTTTTAATGTGGATTATCTTTCAGTGTGTTGTGATTAAGTAAAACTAGATTATTTTAATTCAATTATTGCGTGTTACTTTTTTTTTGTTATCAATTGTATTTTAGTTCAGTTTTAATCTATTATGTTGTGTCTATGAAGTTTTGATTATTTACAACTTGTTACTATGTTTAAACATACATCACAAGCAGTTTTGATTGCGGTTTTTGGGATACAGCAAACTGAAGAAAAGAGTGAGGAGACCATTGACCAGAAGTGGGATCAAAAATAAAAGTTGAACGGCTAATTGCTAGTTGCATTTTTTGCAATAGAATTTGCAGGTAAAATATTTTTTAGACAGTTAATGTTATACTCCAATGTTTTACCCAAAATGTGCTGTAGTAGGAAACATTTCCTTTTCCCCTTTGCAATTATTATTATTTCACATCTTCATCATCTGCACCATTGATGGTGCAGGTCAATGGTGCATACGGTACGACGGGAAAAATAATCTTGCCAAACATCATGCGATTCATTCTATAAACGGCGGCGCTGCTATAGAAAAGAGATGTTACAACTGACGTTGTTCAAAGCCAATGAAATTAAATTCGATATTCATACATATATAACTTACTTACGCCTAGACAGGGACTCAAATCCGCTATCTTCTTCAGTGCTAATATACTGCATGAGCTTCCTTTACGGTATTTAAACCTCTCACACAATCAACAGCCGTTTTAAAATGATTTTCTTTGAATTATCCTTTATCCAATACATAACTACAACGACATTCTATTTAGCTTCAATATACTGTCCTTAGAATCCCGAAGCTAATTAAGTCAAGACGCCACGAAATAAATTATGCAGCACATTTAAATTCTTTATGCGTTTTCATTCAAATATGGGGCAGTTGCCAACTTTGTCTTTCAATCATACAGACATGTTTTGAATTAAAAGAATTAAGTTCTCTAACCGATATTGTATTGTTATACTTCTGTCTCCAGTTTACCCGTAATTAAAGCAATGATTTTACATGTGGCAACATCTTTACTTAATTTTCCGGGGAATTACTGCATATTTATGGCGGCGTATTAGTAAGATAAGTTTATTTTTCTGTGGTGCCTCTTTGGTGCATATGATTCACGCTTCGAAATGCCTTTAAGGAAATATTATTATGTTGTTTAATATTCCCATAAACAGTGTTATTTTCGTATTTTCCTGCGTAAAGTAACTTGGAATAATCTTGTTATGACAATATCCATCTATAACGGTGTAAAGTGATGCCCCTTCTATTATAAGCCTTTTAGGAAACAACGCATTTACTTAGAAACTTTTCTTACTTGTACATTTTTAGGCTTTCACGTCCGGCGTTGCATGTAGAAAATACTGCTTCCGGGCTATCTGGCCGTGGTCCATGCGAAACATGTATTCCTGTCGTTTCGTCGATCACTGCGGTCGACAACTTCAATCGCGCAGGTCCAAGTGGCGACGAGTGCGAAGAGCTCTCCTCGTCGACGACTTCTCTGCGACTTCTTTTGTATGGATTTTCTTACTTACTTTACACAGGCCTGAGAGGAGAGTCTGTGACAGAACCACATCCGTGGATCTGAAGGGTTGGCTTAGGCCCTAGGACCTTGTTGGGGTGAATATCCTTCAGGTTACTCTACTCATCTGTCTCCACAAAGTAAAAATTTGGTAAAGCCACACCCTTCACTCTAAAATACATAACTCGACAAAAAGACTATTGTATTGACCTCGTTGAATTCGAAGGAACAAGATCTTGCAGTGTAAAGACGTCTGAAGATCTAAAAGTCATCTTGCAAGATAATGTCGTTAATCTCTAATTACCACGCAGCCATGTAATTTTCCCAGATTCTCAGAATTCACCAAAACTTGTTTCAAATCTTCCTCCATAATGTCTGTTTTCAAATAACAAAGTAAACAGCGTGCATGTACCGGAAGAGTTGGGCTTCTACACAGGGCCTTCTTAACCGGGGGTTCAAGGGTGCGGCCGCACCCGGGCGCGTAGCCCGAGGGGGCGCAGGCCGAGCTCTAAGCATTTCGATATTTCCTAATTTAACCTTTAACTCATAAGTACAATATTAACGCCATGCCCCCGTTACGTACACTTACGTCAATTAAACCCCTACATGCATAAAAATATAGGCATCAACCAATATTAAAATTTACCATTGTACCTATTATTGTCACCTTTGCCTTTCGGCACGTGTCATACCGCTCACGATATGCAAGGTAAAATAGCTCTTATTTTGATACACACATAACAATTAAATTAATTTAACACGCACGCGGCAATATCTCCATTCCAAAGAGGCCCTTTGACCTAGCCGCCTGGCGCCCGCACTTTAAGCGAAATGGCCTCTATAATTAGGCTGTTAGGGTGTACATTGTAATGTAAGTTCGCGATGCGGCTCTGAGTGTCGGTTATTCTTGTTGTTGTAGTTGAATCTTATTGCATGAAAATTAAAGTTTGATTTTGTTTAATGCTGTGAAACGTTAGAGAAATATTAAATCCATTTCTTTTCCTTAATTTTTGAATTTTATTTTTTCATTATAGGTATATTTATAGAGTATAACCGGCCTCTCTGCTTAGGATTCGTGGACTATGAGAAAGCCTTCGATTCGATCGAAATATGGGCCGTGCTACAGTCTCTCCAGCGGTGCCGGATAGATCACCGGTATATCGAAGTTTTGAAGTGTTTATACCAGAACGCCACTATGTCGGTCCGAGTACAGGAACAGAGCACGAAACCAATTCAACTGAAAAGGGGCGTTAGACAGGGAGACGTGATCTCTCCGAAACTGTTTACGGCTGCCTTGGAAGACGTCTTCAAGCTACTGAACTGGAAAGGACTTGGCATCAACATAAACGGCGAGTATATCACTCACCTTCGGTTTGCCGACGATATTGTCATTATGGCAGAATCGCTGGAAGACTTGAACACCATGCTCGAAGACCTCAACAGAGTATCCCAACAGGTGGGCCTTAGGATGAACATGGACAAGACAAAGGTTAAGTCAAATGTCCATGTTGCGCCTCTACCGGTTCATGTTGGGGACTCAGTCTTAGAAGCTGTTGACGAGTACGTCTACTTGGGTCAACTGATCCAGGTAGGCAATTCCAGCTTCGAAGACGAGGTAAATCGACGAATCCGACTCGGCTGGGCAGCGTTCGGGAAGCTACGAGATGTCTTCTCGTGCGACATACCTCAGTGCCTGAAGACGAAAGTCTTTAACCAATGTGTGTTACCAGTGATGACTTACGGATCTGAAACGTGGTCCCTCACTATGGGTCTCTTAAACAAACTCAAAGTCGCTCAACGAGCTATCTACACCATGGAAAGGGCTATGCTCGGTATTTCCCTACGTAATCGCGTCAGAAATGATGATATCCGTAGGAGAACAAAAGTAACCGACGTAGCCCAGCGGATTAGCTCGTTGAAGTGGCAGTGGGCGGGACACATAGCGCGCAGAACAGATGGCCGATGGAGCAAAAGAGTTCTGGAATGGCGACCGCGTACGGACAAACGTAGTGTAGGACGCCCAACGGCCAGGTGGAAGGACGACCTCATCAAGGTCGCCGGGAAGCGCTGGATGCGGGCTGCGTTAGATCGGTCATTCTGGAAGTCTATGAGAGAGGCCTATGTTCAGCAGTGGACTGCGTATGGCTGATATAATGATGATGATGATGAGGTATATTTATTGTAGATTACAGATCTTAGAGAAAAATAAATGAAACATCAAAAATTTATTGCGTTTTTTGAAGTGAAAACTTCTTTAGCGGCGTTGACCTTTGAACCGTAACCGGCGACTGACGTCATACAAGATTAGGTACAGACTATCTATTTTGCAAGTTACGATAGATAGCGTCGTAGCTTAAACGGTAAGCACTTCGACTGTAAGTCCTTATAGTTTCAGATAGTATCGGGTTCAAACCACCTGGCCTTCAGGGATTTTTTGTGATTGTTTTTTCTTATTATAATTTATTACTTTTGGTGATTATTTTTTCTTTTTGTAATTTATTACTTTTTATGATTATTTTTTCTTTCTGTAATTTATAACTTTTTGTGATTATTTTTTCTTTTCATAATTTATTAATTTCTTCTGACAGAAAATTAGCAGAAAATAAGTGATAGGTTCTATGATTAGCGCTATATTATAGGTATAGTATGGTATGTTCTTTTTTATCTTTTTCTATGTAAGTATATAACGAAGAAAGAAAAAAAGAAAATGTTTTCACTTCTGCCGGCACTCCCAGAGTGCAACCCGTCTTTTTTTTGTTGACCGGGGGGGGGGGGGGGGGGGCAGTCTGAGCTTCGCACCCTGGCGCTATATAGCCTTAAGACGGCCCTGCTTCTTCATGACCGGAGCTTAAGGTCCCACCAAGCCCTAATCATTTAACTTTTACCTGCATATGAGTATTTCTGAACCCAGTGGCAGACCACAAGTCTGACGCATGCCATGCTCTCGCTGTGACACACATCAACATAGTTGTTAGTTTTAACTATGCTTGCGGTTTGTTTTCTACCATAATTTAATTTCTTGACTCACGTTTATAGTCATACATCTATGGGTTGATGTGGTTGGAGGCATGGAGGGGTGTCAATGTTGTTATAATATTAAATTTATTGAGTGGGTCTGGTGAGGAATGAGGCAGCCATCGTATATTGGTAATCTAGTTTATTAGAAAACGAGTAACAATATTTGCACTGCCATTGTCGACCATCGCGGGCCATAGACCGTGAAGAATTGCCAGCTGCGCCACAGGGTTGCTAACTTATTCTATAGCATGAAACATGTAACAATTCACTGACCTTACAAGTAAGTATTAATTAGCGATGCGTAATCCTAAACTGTTACCATTCAGTCCGAAGGTCTGGTATGGACATAATAGAAAAAGGACATGGAGGAAGCGAGGTAGGCCTGAGAAAAGTTCGATGAATAGAGTGTAAGAAAATATGGCTAAGAAGGGAGTGACGAAATGACATCTAACAGAAATGTATGGAGGAGAATGACATGTTGCGCCGACCCCAAATATTTGGGATAAAGGCAGGTAGATGACATATGCTTTAGTTTCCTACGATCCCGGTTTCTTTGAACGGGACATGAAAAAGCATCTATAAAGACTGACAAACTCGGGTCCACCATTTTAGTATAGCACGACCCTACAATGACCTTCAATCACTTCACTCACAGTTCCTTAGGTAACACCTGGTGAATGATGACGTGTCCTTTATAAAAATAAGTAAAAACTTCTGTATAAAATACTATTACTCATTCTCTGGCCTTGCCTACTCAACCATAGTTCGTCATGGCGGAACACCGTATAGATTTATTCAAATTAATCTCGGCACAGTTTTTAATAGTCTTGGCATTCCTTAGACTCCATCCACGTCCATTTGACATACAATTGATGGCACTCTGAAGTAATACTAGTATTATAAAATTGAAAATCAGTTGTGACTGTACATTGGAGATATTAAAAAAAATACTTAGGTTAAAAATACTTGGACGCAAAAACTACGATACGGATTTTGATGTAGCTTTTTTATTAGAGAGGTCTTGGTCCGACTAAAATCTTACGTTTGTTTGAACGGAATTCGTTATGTAGAACCGGAGGTATGACTTAAAGTCGTGGTACCCATGACAACCATATTGTTCTAGATTGAATAAAAATCGTAGACTTTGACTTTGAGCGGAGCAGTGGGCATCAACAAGTTAACTTCTAAAACGATAATGCAAAATGCGCCGATTTGTAATCATTTGGCAACATTCCTACTCGAGGATAATTAACACACAATTGGATAACAAAGGCGGATCTCGTGACTAATTCAATTACTTGAGTTCGTTCGTGGTACGTAATGGAGGCGGGTCTCTCCTTCTTTGTCTCAGTTATTAATAGATAGAGGTCTGCTTTCGTATTTATGACTTGTTTGATTCTTCCACCATGGCTTTTTTCTTGAACATACTACATAGCATTATCTTGCTAGAATAATCTAGACAGAATATTGGTGATTTAAAAATTCGTCAAAAAATTCGCTACGACTGAGCTCTTTTATTAAATAAAGCATTAATTTACATAAAAAATAGTTTTTATATTGCAACAACACATATATATGCAAGATTTACCGTCATGGAGAACGAGTAAGTACCTACTTATTTGTTGTAAACAATACGACGATGACACATAGTTATTTTATAAAACACTGTATATTTTTACCCCATTACGGCGACGCCAAAAGAGGGTTTTTCTTTATTCCACTTATGAGGCCTAGGACGTGTGCAAGAACAGAGAGTTTCTGTGCCGTCAGTGTAGAAGATAAAGCAGCACAAGCCTTAGGTCTTCCGATTGACAGCACAAAAACTCTCCAGTGAGCCCTGGCTGAGTAGGGTACTCACCACCGGCAAGACAACACGAGGTTATGATGACCGTGGTATTCTGTAGGGCGTAGGTCCTTCCCCAGTCGGACTGCTCAGTTGGACGGAAATACCGTCGTGTCCTACCTCCTACATTATGTTATGTTATGATTTTACAGGCTGAAAAGGGATGTAATGACTATTCTTTAAAGAATGTGTGTAGTTTTGTAGTGCAGTTTGATTTGTCCTTAAAATGTCTACCATTGGCGCTTTTGCCTTACTGACCTCCATGGGCATTCATGGACGTGCATTTAATATTAATATTCTGTGAGTGCAATGTATATAATTGAAATACCTTAGAGTTGTACTGTTCTAAAGCTTTGCAATAAACATTTATTTATTTATTTTATTTATTTATGTATGTTTGTTCATTTGTTCTCTAATAGCTTCTCACCTATACTTATTGGAATGGGACAAATGAGGCATCGTAACAAGCGTGTTGATCTTCCGATGATTATAGACTATAATATGACATGTCCTTAATATCGTGTGGCCCTCATAAACTGTCATAAAAAATACATTGAGATAATATGCGGTATTTGGTATCAAATGAAAGGGTTTAATTAGCACATTTCAAATATGTAAATATTATTAAGATTATTAGCTATCGCTTGCCCCAAAATTGTATAAATAAAAAAATAAGTTTTAAACTAAAACCCAACTACTGAACAATCTCGCTCTAAAAAGTATCAAACAAGTAAATATCAAGGAGAACCGTGGTCGTATGCCACTTACCTACTCTTACAAAACAATACAGGGAAAAGTGGCATACGTCCACGGCTATCCTTAATATTTTCTTGTTTAATATCCACTTTTTAGAGCGAGATTTTTAGTAATTGGGTTTTTTATTTATCAAAAATGTGGTAGTCTTTTAAATTTCGTTCAAACACGAATTCACTGGCTTACCGGGTAACATCTTTCATTTAATATTGAACGGAAAAAAATGTTAGGACATTGTACAACCGAAATTAAGTGACATCATTAAAATAAAATATCTGTTATCACTTCATAGGTCACATGCTTCAAAAGCATTACTTACGTACCTAAACTCGAACTTAACAGGTGTAAACCGACTTAATATCACCAATATCACGCTCAATTCATGATATACCAGCTCCAACTGGTTCTCTGTTTGCACCACTTGTTACTTAATGGGATGATAATGAGTTGTCACGATTTTTTCATATAGATATGCTCAGAAATCAGTAAGTACACAAATGAGGTGTTTATTACTAAAACCTATCTCATTTATTTGTATTGCTTATTTAATGGAATATTTTATTGGAAACTAAAATATTGCATTTGAATAAACTCGGAAGAGATGTGTCAGTTATTGAAAGCGTGACAGTGATATATTTAGGATTGAAAATACACGTGTAGTGTTGTTTATTTGGGGACTTGTAGACCCACTGGTGTGTTGCGAAGGCCGAAGTAGTTATCACCAACTACAACAAACGGGTTTCGTACATAATGCCAAAACTTATATTATATTAGACAGGCTTTTTGAAAATTTCAACTTTATGAGGAGGGGGTCAATAGACCGTTTGCATTTTTACGTAGTAATACGTCGACGTATTCATATTGCGACCTAATATACCAGCGACAATTTGATCTTTCGACCAATCATTGTCGACCTATTGCATTTTCCAGGCAATACCTAATACCTCGACGTATTAACGTACTAGCGACAATTAGATCGTCCGACCAACCGTTGTCGACCCATTGTTATTCAATTATTTAACTTTCGGTATTATGTACGAAACCCACAACAAACGGCAGTAGAAAGAGTAAAATTCAGAATGAACTTTAGCAGTGGGTAAAAAACGGAATTATTATTATTCTTTTAGCTTGTGGGTAGAGTTTCGTGGGTAAGAAACGGAAGACCTCGAATATTGACTTGAACCTTTGCACTACATTGTGTGCAGACTTTGTCGTAGTTCAAATATTGATGAATGTCGACTTCTAAAAAAAGTTGTTGACTTTTTTAATGCCACTGAGGTGACAGATAAGCACACGGTCCACCTGATGGAAAGTGGTTACCGTGGCCTACGGACGTGTGCAACACCAGGGGAGTCACACTAGTGCTGCCGACCCTGTACAGAGAGTTTCTGTGCCGTCAGTGTAGAAGACAAAGCAGGAATAGCCTTTGGTCTTCCCACTGACAGCACAAGAACTCTCCAGTGAGCTCTGGCTACCCTACTTATACTCACCGCCGGAAAAACAACACGTACCTCCCCCTGCCCAGTTGGACGGCTCAATTGGACGAAAATACCATCGTGTCCTAGTTATTGACAGGTACCTAGGTAACCTACAAATCCACGGTCACAAGTTTCACGTTTCAATAGTCTAAAATATTTCACATTGTGTGCGTGTGCGTGTGCGTGTGCGTGTGTGTGTGTCTGTTTATCCGTCTTTCACGGCTAAACCACCGAACCAATTTTGATGAAATTTGGTACAGTCGTAGATTAGACCTTGAGAAAGGACATAGGCTATGTTTGATCGCGAGAACCGACATCCACGCGGGTGAAGCCGCGGGCAACAGCTAGTAAATTATATTGGCAAGAGTATTGTTGTAAGTAAAATTTTAAAATTAAGTCAGAGTTCCTAAGACCTGTTGATAACAATATTCAAGGATTTTCCTGCTGTTCCCAGCGCCAATCGCTTCGTTAAACCTAATATGGTTGGATGAATTGTTCTGAAGACCTTAACGTGACACTAAATTCGTACCAACCTTACATCCAAAGGACACACGTATTGTATTGACGAATAATTTAAATCAATTTTAACTTTTATTGCATCAAGCATAAAGTTAAATATAGCGTAAAGGAATTTGAACGTGGCATTCGAAGTATATTAGACTGTATGTGCAATAGCGAAAATGGATTTTATCTCAATGCCTCTAGGGTTTTAAATTGAATGAGGTATGTTTAATAAAATGTAAACATGCACAGTTTCGTTAGCAAGAAGCGTTGACTAAACTTCCGTAATCAATATTTACTTACATTTTAACTACAAATAGAGGAAACTGTAATCTTTCTTACTAGAAACTGATTGAGATTCATAAGTATCAATTCAATTAACCAATCAATTAGACTATTACAGTCCATTGCTGAACATTCAGCCCATCCTAGTCACCATTTTCAGGTCGCCAATATGGTGACTATCAATTTATGACAGAATTGACGAGGAAACAAACATTCATAATTCTTTTGAAACACTCCTTGGAACCATCTCTCTCGGTTTTGCCTGGGAAAATGTTGTAAAAAATAAGCCTATAGGTATCTCTCAATAGTTAACATTGCCACGGATTAGAAGTTTTAAAATTGAATTTCATAAGAATTGGAAAAAAGAACCTTATCGTTTTCTATTCATAATCCAACTACAATTGCCTCTAAAACCCTCAGAAAATAATTGCGTAGTCAAACCTGTAAGAACAGAGAGTCTCTTAGCCGTCAGTGACAAACCAGAACAAGTCTTTGATCTTCCCACGGACAGCACAAAAACTATAAGTCTTCAGGCTTTCACGGCCGGCGTTGCATGTAGAATATACTGCTTCCAGGCTGTTTGGCCGTGGTCCCCGCTCCGACCGTGCCTATAAATACAGCCGTGATTCAAGGCTTGTCATCAGTCGCAAGTCAGCCGCCGGCGAGGCAAGGTCTCCGAAGTTGTCGTCGCCCGGCCCTGCTCCACCGAAGATGTCGACCGCAGTGATCGACGAAACGTCTGGAACGCAAATTTCACATCGACCACGGCCAAACAGCCCGGAAGCAGTATATTCTACAAGCACAAAAACTCTCCAGTGAGCTCTGACTACCCTACTCACCGCCGGGAACACAACACGAGGTTATTATGGCCGCGGTATTCTGTAGGGCGGAGGTACTTCCCTAGTCGCACTGCTTAATTGAGACGGAAATACGGTCGTCTCCTACCTCCGCCATTAGGTCTTCACCAATTATAACACAATATCAAAAATAAAAAAATACAGTCTTTTGAAAATACTAAATACTAAAGCTAAAAATGTTATTCAGGAGTCCCGAATTAGATTTTTATATCTTTCCAACACCTGTCGCGATTAACAACATTCATCAATTTGTTTTTATTAGCTCAATATAATATTAAAGAGGTAATTACATAGTCTACGAGATGTGTGCAAACGATTTTAGGCCTTTGGTTAGGCAACAAACATATTTTGGGATACATTGTTGGCAAGTATGTTTTGGCGGGTAGATACAACGACATGTGTTTGTTACCACGAAACTTTATCAAAGAGAAAAAATACCAGAGAAGTAAAAAAAACGTTCTTTCTAGATCCTTTAGATTTAAGACTGTATGCTCCAGATTTCAGAGGACCTTACAGTATCACCAAGTTTGCCACATCGTTGTGGCAACGGTGAAAAAGACGGCAATGACCAGGGAACTTTTAAGAATTTATCTTGAGTTAGGGATGTCCCCAACAAACAGATGCCAGTTAATTTCAATTTCAGTAAAACCGTTGTTGATAGACATTATACCAAAATTTTATTTTTTCATTAATTAAGTATGATGTGGACCAACTTTTCGGTATCATCGCCAGTTTTTCAGTGGGCCAATGTTTCTGGACAGTTTCACAAGGCTTGGCCCTGAGAATTTCCTCACAAGCAAATAAAACTACACTGAATTGTTACGACATATGCAGAGCCATTGCACTTGCTTCCGTCTGCGCCATAGAGATGGAATAAAAGAAAATAATGCGTATCGTTCATTCTTCCAATATCAGTTTCGTTAAGACAAGATTGTATTATGTATTGGATTGTATTAGGTAAGACAGGACTCAAGAGATTCCTGGTTTACGTCTTACAGCACTGGGGTCCAATTCAGGGGTCCAAATTGAATTTATAGTTGTTATTATGCCAGAGGCAGTTCCTATTTGAGGAGCTCGTGGCTAAGTACCTAGTGACCGTGTAGGTTAACTTAACACAATTCAAGGTTAAGAACTACAATATGAACAACTTGGTACTTTGGAGAACAGCCCTAATATAAATGAGAGAGGCAGTTCCCCAATCGAGCATAAAGATAGACGAATAATAAAACATTTTCTTGCAATTTCTAATTCGAAATGGTCTAAGATTAAGCCTTTCATATGAAAAAAGGATTCAAAAACGAAAATAGCAAGCAAACTAGGGATGCACGTTACGATGCGATTTTTGTGAAGATCGATTCAAGGGAATACGATCTAGCGATTTTTTGAATCGATTCACTTCAATACGATCTTCATTCGAATCGATTCAAAAGTATAGTGAATCGAATCCTTTGGATCGTATTACCGACAATGTATTACTGTGAAGATTTATTATTTTTAAAAAACAAAGTTCGATTAAAAAGTAATGCCGACACCTTAAATTTATTTATGTTTCGCTGTTCGTTTGTAATCTATCTTAATCATCATAGTCTGCAATGTTTATTTTATGACGGTACGAAGCGAAGCAAGCAAATCGATAGGCAATATAATGAAATATGATGAGATGAAGGTATTAAGATATTTAGCGATTGTGGCTACCTCCACGCCATCAGAACGCCTTTTCTCTCTCGCTAATATTACCTTAGATGAAAGTCGCAACAGACTGCTGCCGAAAAGGCTTTCTCAATTACTATTTTTAAAAAGTTTGGACGTGGAAGATTGGTATTTCTAAGACCTGATGGTTTTCATGTATTAGTGTTTATATTTCGTATGTTTTTAATTGTGTAATAAGTTTTTAATTGCGACCACAACAAGCCATTAAGTGATACCTAATGGCTTGTTGTGGTCACAATTCCAACCTAACCTAACCCAGCACGGTTATCATTGTCAAAAAAAATATTAGAGATTTAGTTGTAAAATTGTACAAATTGGGTGTGCCAGTTAGTATTTTTGATAAGAAATTCATATTTTTGTTTTATAAATCATAAATACGGCGTATGAATTGCATTTTTGGTGTGAATTCGATAAAAAGGTCTTCTCATTTTGTGTGATTTTATAGTTTTTTGGGATGGGACAAGTTTAGTTAATTAGTTGGTTTCTTTGCACAACATTTATTTTTCTGTTATGCTTTTAGTTAATTAGAGGAATTGCCTAGCGCGCTGACAAAATATTCATATTAAGTGCATTTAAATAGGTATAGACCTTATTCTATGTTTAAAAAAGTAATTTTTTTTTAAGACTTCATTTAAGTTTAAATTTGTGTAAAATAATGTTTTATTTGTTAAAATTAATGCGAATTTTGATTCGATTTTTGAATCGATTTTCATGAAATCGATTCAAGACAATACGATCCCATCCACGAATCGATTCAAGGGCTTACGATCCATTACGATCCAAAAAATCGATTCAAAGAGAAAAATCGTGCATCCCTAAAGCAAACTGTCTTGTCGATGAAAATAGGTTCGCATCAGAGTAAACGGTGGGCGCGTCAGCCGACGAGCACGCAGCGCTTGCGTGCAAGGTGACGTCACCCCGCGTCACATCACCGTCAAAACAACGCTGCCAATCTGTTGCAAGCAATCCTCTACCTTAACACATTGAAATAAGAGCTCCCTCAACCTTCTATTATGATAGTGCAAGCGTAGTTTTCCGTTCGCTTTGCGTAAGTTTTTATGTCGGGTCCGTTGTACGTTTTTTGAGGTAACCACGCACCTTTGTGTTGTGGTAACATCGGAAATTTATATGGTGAAATCTTTATGCGTATTCGCTATAATATTTTTTAGTTTCGAGACTTATAGATGCATGGAAGAACAATAACACTATGTATTATAATGTTATCGTCGTTGAATTAACAGAATGTAAATATATTCGTAGTTTTATCGTCGAACCGAGCGTATAAAAGGCGGCGTCGCGGACACTCCGCGCCCAGTGCGGATCGCACGGGCACACCTTCAACATCTAATGACCTGATGTGACCTAACATCTGACTCATGAGAATAACGATACAATACTGTTTTTGGAAATAATAACACCTTTACCACCAGCTGATGATTTCGTCACAAGGATAAAAAAGATCGAGGCAATTAATTTTTTGCTCAGAACGAAATTGCATAATTGTAACAACGTAAGGTATAGGAAGTCAAAGTGCAATAAACTAATTACTTCAGTGAATGATAACATTAGAATGCTAGAAGTCAACATAGCAACAAAATTTTCTCACGCAAAACTTCATCAGATTTTTTAGACATGTCTATTGACAAGAAATAAATATGCTGTATATTGTATATTAATGTATTATACAGTCATTTGTACACTTGTAAAATGAGAAGTTACACGACGAATTCACAGGAAAGTGTAATGTAGGTCATGGCGACACATGAATCAGACCGTGACTTTCAATTGGATGCATGTGATGAATGAAAAATATTATCGGCTGTATCGCGGAAGTAATCAATTCTACAATTTTGGTTATTTAAATTCGATATAGATAACCTAACTAACTTAAATTGTTTAACCTATTCAGGTATTTGTAACATTACGGCCTTGAAAAATATTGGTGATAATGTTGGCAAAGATGAGCGTGATATAATATAGGTAGATGGGGAACACACAATAGCACTTGAAATTCATGTTTTTATTACTCTTCCTGTCACTTCACGAGCATATGCATGTATGTATAAGACTCACCCGGTGGGTGTGACAATCACAACCAATAGTTCTAAACGCCTTGAGCGCTTAGAACGAAAGATAGAAAAGATTATCTTTCCTATCATGTGAAAAGATAGGAAACAGACGGAAGTTATACCACACAACCCAGACACAACGCGAGCACAAACAAGAAACGAAACTTTTAGCCAAAACAAAACAGTGCGATTGTAACAAATATTTGAATAGTAATGTTTACTTTTACTAGAACGCATTACAGATTTTTAATTGTGTTCAAAACAAAGCAAATGACTCATACATCGCAAAAGAATTTCTAGTAGTATTTTTGAAGCTGTATCGGATCTTTCGTAGTAGAAATGAACTGCCTGAACCTAGGCAGTACCGCTCTCTCACTTAGTACCAACATTAAGTAGGTACCAATAAGTTGCCTTACATACGATCAGGGCCCTGATTCTGCTATTATTTTTACCACTGCGAAACTACAGAGACTGTAACCAATGCCATTTAACTTTACACTTTACTGTGATACTTGATATCTTGTAGAGTGAATGAAAAATGTTATAAACTCTTTCTCATTTAATTTTGGACTTTAAGACTGCGCCATAAGGTCTAAAATTTAATGACAATTTATGCAATGTCAGCGGTATGACAGTGGTTTTGGTATGTCATATAATTAGTAGAATTGGGGGCCTGGCAATTATTTTAATCTCCGTGACCATGGCTCTTGATAATAAGCAACCGAAATGTAGTATTGGTGTTATCTGTACAAAGAAAATAAATCCCTGCTTCCCTTGGTCATGCCATCACTTTACCGATTAGTCTTAATATTTTGCAAGTTTTTCTAATATTCTTCTTACTATGTAGAAGGTTCTTAATGGGCAAAAGGAAAGTACGCAGAAAGTGTTTTACGCGAGTAAAGCTGCAACTAATAGCTCAGTCACATTATTTATGATCTTAAATAAGATCCAATTCAAAAAGTGCTTAAAGAGGTCCAACCTCATTTTTACCCGCTTTAATTTTTGAGGTTAAAATGTACATACAAGAGGTCTATCGGAGTCACTGATTTTATATTTGGAAGGGTTTAGAATGAGGACATACGGGTCTTTTAATGATAGGGTCCAAACTGAGAAATCTTAAGGGTTATGTTACCAAATTAGTATCATTCGTAAACAGTAATATTTCTGTGGTTTTATTTCAATGCCTAACATTTGTGTAAACCTACAATAAAATTTGAAATATGCGCAGAATGATTCCAACCTAGCATTTATTTCATTTATTGTTGATAATAATTTAATCTCACAGTGCAGTGACTTCAAGGACAAATGAACATTACAAGCTACGTACTCGTAAGTAGTTACACCATATTTTATAGCATTGTACATGAACAATGAAGTAAATTCGTCATTCCGTGTTCACTCGGTACGTTCATGTTACTGACCTTAGAGAATACGGTTTTATTTATGTTGTCTGTTGTTCTTTTTGTACTTGTAAACTGACAACTAAACATATTTATGTCACCGTGGTCTATCAAATCTTGCAACTCTGGCAGATTTCTATGCTATCTATCATTCTCTAGAAGCTTTAATTTAAAGGTTGCACCTGCTTCTTCAGTCGTGTCATCATTAATTGTTAAAGTTTGTTTAACGAATGTAAGTAGGCTATGTCGGCGGTCTGCTGTCTGACTGATAAGTTGGTAACCTTGAAACCAGCGCTAAAGTCTCATCCGATGGTAGATGCCGTGGGCTGGTCTCAAAGATGTTGGTAGAACCATGTAACCAGAGTTAACATGAATGAGCCCTTGAATTTTCTCTCTAATTTAGTTTGATTTCGTTCACTACATGCAAAACAATATTTATTGAAACTCAGCATGATGTCAGATTTGAAAAAACAGGAAAAAACGTTTTGTTTTCCAAGGTAACATTACAAAGAAATGGTTGTGAATGAGTGTCCTTGTGTTATTGCATCCGAGGCTTTCACCACGGTGCGTGGCGTACGGAGTCCGCTTAACCAAGTCGCGACTTCTGTCTGACCTTCGTGTCTGAGTTATGAACGATGGCCACTGACAGAGTTATTTCAGTCACTCCTAAGGCCTTTGTGTTGACCTAACAACTATTGACTGCAGATCCGACTTTTGACATAAGTACCTTCAGAAGCACGGGGACGCTCAGATGAAATATGTAGTACTAAATGGTTATCTATTCAAATGATAACCGTGTGTAGGCACCTTACCGAACAGTGAGTGCATTTGGCCCCAAGAGCGCTTGATTGTACACACTGGATTTCCTTTAATTTAGACATTGGATTCGACAGTTCTTCGCCAAGAGTTTGCCGTAATAAGCAAAGTTTATGGATTCTTATGACATGTTGGCTCGTCGCCTACTGCGATCCAATCTGTTTTCTTGTTCGATTCAAAGAAAATCTTATTTACGTCCATTAATTTAAACTGAAGAATGTCAAAAATAAAGTGAAATTTTAATAATAGCTGAGCATTACACATTTGCTTCCCCAGGTCGTTGAACCAGCAGTCTGGTTATAAGATTCAAAGTTCTGGTTGTGTCGAAGGAAGAGACAATTAATCGTACGCGGCCCACCTAATTGATGAACGTAGCCTATGGACGTGTGTCACACTTGTGCTGCCGACCATGTAATTCCGTCCCCCATGAGCGCAGGCCTGGGTGTGACAGGTGGAGCCAACAGAAGCAGGCCACGCGTCAACCCCGCACCCCTTCCCCACTGTACCGGGGACGAGTTGGGGACCCAGTGGTACCCCCCACCCGTGAGGGATATGCTCTATAGCTACCTCACCTTCGGCGTTGCACTGCGACCCACAGACGGAGTGCGGTTTAGTCGGTTCGAGTCCGACCTAACCTCACCCTCTGGCTCCCTCGGGAGAGGTATCCGCGGGGATTTCAGGCACGATAAAAAAGTACCTTCTAATGTCATTCTTGAAGAACGCCATATTATATTGTCATGAGATGCTATGATATGCTTATGATGATGCGATGGAATGAAGTTCCTTTCATACCTTGCTGTGCGCAAAGTTTCTGGACCCAATATAGGGATAAATTCCCTATCTGTAGTTTTTTTTTTTTTTTTACTTTAAGTATGGGCCGTAATAAGTTGAAAAGGACAATCAGTATGTAGGATACGTCTTATCAAATTATTAACACCTTACTGAAGGGCGTCTTCTGTGATATGATAACGAGATAAGATTTGCAGAAAAAATAACATTATCCGCTATAACTATTATCTATTCCAAGGTTGCAGCCGTTCTGTCTACCGGATTAGGAACTAATACGGACCTTTCTAGAAAAGGTATGTTATGTTTTGACCTCCCATTGTCTCGTTTTGAAGGAGACACTGTCGTGCCCTCAGATTCTTGCTTAAGATTGTATATTTTTATTGATTTGTTGACCTGTAACTAACTAAAAATAAGTAAACTCTTGATAGAGAGAAATGATCATTGGAAGAAGAAATAAATAAAATAGTATATAGCATCTCTGTTTCCATTAACTACTTAGCTTGTGTTATGTATGAGTTCTATTATGCGGATATAACTAATTAAATATATTATCTGTCTTTACTACTATTAATTACTTAACTAACTTCGATTCAATTGTAAAAAGATAAAAAAACCTATTCAGTCACAAAAAACACCATTCAAAAATTAAAACAACAAAAACAACACAATAAATTTGAAGGGCAACACTGTTAACTGCTGCGGATAATCTCAACCGTGTCAACACTACCAGTGCGGGCGCGCCGCTGACGTCAGCTGCGCACGCGTCTCCCGCGTGGAGCTCACGAGTCACGCCCACCGGGCTCAGAGTACGCAATCGAGCATGTTGTGTTTCGTGCCAACTGCCCTCTTGCCAGCGATGCGGTTTCTATGACACGCCAGACGTGCAGACGAATTTGGGTATAACCACTGTGGAGAGAAACAGTTGGTTGGCGTGGCAAACGTGTCTAGAAATTATTAGCTCTCTCGTTAGATGCTAACAGAATAACTAGGTCATAATGTTTTTAGAATGTTTTTGTTTTTAATAAGGTTTCAACTTTGTGATGTTAAATATGTAAGATACCTACAATAACACTTTTTGTTAAGTTGGCAGTGGAACATGTGGTAGGTACATGATCAGGCAGGCACACCTTTTAAATGATTAAAACAGTTTGACTTGCTTTTAATACCTTGGATTATTTTGAGATTTTGTAGTCAAGCAAGATAGATCTGATACTGACTCTACAAAGAAGTGACTGCGAACATCTAGGACACGTGATCTTCTACGTATTCGAAGGGTTCTAGTTGGTGATAGGGGAACAACATAGGTCAGTTAAGGGCAAAGTATGGCCCGCGGGCCAGTTACGGCCCGCCGACACGGTCCTTTGGCTTATATATAGTACTAGCTGACCCGGCGATCTTCGTACAGCCAATATTTTTCCGCCCGCGTGGCGTCAGATCCCGGTCCCGCTGTACCCTCTACTATATTAAACATATATTATACACATAAACCTTCCTCTTTAATCACTCTATCTATTAAAAAAAACCGCATCAAAATCTGTTGCGTAGTTTTAAAGATTTAAGCATACAAAGGGATATAGGGACAGGGAAAGCGACTTTGTTTTATACTATGTAGTGATACGGCCCGCGATTTATATTTTACGGTCCAGAAGTATCTACATAGTAGACACTGGTATCACAATAGGTGCTTGAGGGCCGCCTCTACTTCGCACTGCTCGACATCAGGTATCTCGGGTAGCTCGGTATACTTGCGCGTCTGGGGCGGTGTGGTCTTCATTCCAGGGTTAACCCCAGTCGTATCCGGAGCTTTCATCTTGGAGTCTGGGGTCCGCTTTTCAAATTCTAACTGTGGTTTTCTCTGAACCTCGATATTTTCTTTGAAGCTACTGCCATCTGACCCTCACAACCCATTGACGATATCGAAGTATTGCAGTTAGACCAGTTGTTGGACATTTTTGGGGCTCCAGACGCGACGACTGCTTAATGTGCTCTTCGAGGCACGACTAAACGGTATTGTCACGGTAAGCACTTCCCATCAGGTAGGCCGTGTGCTTGTCTGCCACCTCAGCAGTATAGAAATAAACCTAAGCATGCTGCAGCTAAAAAATATCTGCCTACATTATCTTAGAACAACATATCGTGACTGACACTCACGATTTTGAAATATTTAACAAGTTTCTCGACAAAGGATAAAACTAATTATCCAAATACCATACACACATTCCGTTCTAGTAGTTTTCATGGTGCCTATATGGAGAGAAATTCCTCATCATATTGCTACTGCCTTTACGATTATCTTCTACTTTCGTAAAACCTTTTACGCAAGCCGGTTTCTACTGCATTGAACTTCGAACCTGTCTTGGTGCCTGCCGGACTAGTGCCTGTTCTTCAAGGTTGACACCATCAACTTGCCCATTTAAAATAATTGTCCACGAAATACAAGTCCCAGCTGGTGATGATTATCTCCTCTTATTAAATACTAGTACTCGTAATTGTACAAGTCGACACATCTATAACATTAGGACGATAAATCCCAAAATAATAAAAAGGTTAATCTAATCTCATTGCCTATATATTATGCGGATAAGTTGTAAGGATATTTGATTCTTGTGATCAGTTTGTTTGTCTTGTGAGTATTTTTCATACTTATGCTTAAAAGTGTAATTTAAATTGTATGGCCGGAATGTTTCATTAATTGGTTCCGATAGTTCGTAAGAATATCGGTAGACGCACTCCACTGTCGCCTCAAAGACAGATATAGAAGGAGAAATTTGAATTAGTTAGGGCGATGGTAGCTTAGTGGTCAAAGCATTGCCCCTGTAAGACAAAGATCAAACCCCCCCCCCTCCCCCCCCCCCGTCTAGACAAATTAATTTTTTTCTATTTAAATCGTCTTGTGATCAGCTTAAATAACAGCACTTACAGACCAGGTCCTTTTGGTATACAGACGTAATTACATAATAAAGAAAAACTAAGAGCAATATAGAGGAAAGAATTGAGACTTTCTTGGTCACCTACATCGAAACAACGCAGTGAGGCCCCGTCTCGGTAGCCGACGCGGATAAAGAACTGACCTACAAATGGATGTGAGAAATACCACGCCCATACACCATGAGATCCGCCATGAAACAAACAGCTAGTAAACAGTTGAACGGAGTCTTGAACGTCGCTGTATTCAGTTGATTCCCTTGGTCCACAAAAAATGATATAACTACTAAATGACTAGTAGTTAAGTATTTAAGAAAATGATGCCTATTTGAAAAAAAAAGTGTATAATTATGTAAAGATGCTTTATGGTATTTTTGTGAAAGATCTTCGGAAAATAAAATGTGCCAAGGGAATCAAATGAATACGTCGACCTTCAAGAGTCACCCTTCGCCTATGGTCAATTCAATCAACTACGGTTGACTCAGCTACGGTTAACTCAACTACGGTGTTTTCATTTACAATTACAATGCATATTGGACGCCCTGGGTCAGCCGGGGTGCGAGGGATATGTCGCGAGACAACCTCACCTTCGGCCTAGCATAACAACCCACAGACGGCGTGCGGTTTAGTCGGTTCGAGTCCAACACAACCTCCCCCTCCGGCTTCTAAGGGTGGGGAGGGGGGGGAGTATTCGTGGGGATTTTCGAAAATGCATATTGGACGACTCGTCTACTGGTCTATTCACCTTCCTAACCTACTACGTCATAACGCCCCCAGTACTGCATACATTCATAAACCACATTAGCTAGCGTATGCTTGTCTAGCATAAAAGTAGCTTATAAAACAGCTAAACTTAATTTGAATATATGAATGTCAATGGATACTGGATGCGGAAGGCGGAGGTGCATACGAAATAGCCCACTTTGAGAGATGCTTATGTCCAGCAGTGGACTGCAGTGGGCTAATTGATTGATTGATTGATTGTAATGTCAATGTCAAAGAATGACAAACGAAAGAGTACTGAAAACGTACAAGAAAGAAGGTTTATATTGTTAATAACCGAGAACCGGACAGGAAAGATGATTGGCCACCTGATAAGACACAACTTATTTAAAAAAAAAAGACGGGTTGCACTCCGGGTGTGCCGGCAGAAGTGAAAACTTTGTCTTTCTTTCTTTCTTCGTTATATACATGGATAAAGATAAAAAGAACATACCATACCACACCATGCCTATAATATAGCGCCAATCATAGAGCCTATCACTAATTTTATGCTAATTATCTGTCAGAAGAAATGAATAAATTACAAAAAGAAAAAATAATCACAAAAAGTAATAAACTACAAAAAAAAAAATAATCACAAAAAGTGTCAGAAGCCCAGGTTCGAACCCGGTACTATCTGAAACCATAAGGACTTACAGTCGAAGCTTCTTAGCATAACTAGCAAAATAAACACTCTGTAGCTAGGAATGTTGTATGACGTCATTTCGTCGAGAAAGAAGAAGAAAGAAATATTTTAATTAAATTTGACTTATGTAGCACAAACTGTAGTACCTCTGCATATACAAAATTCCACTGTAGCAGGTAATCTGTGCTATGCCCAGGGGATAGGTTAGGTTAGGTTTTTAATTTGCTTCTTGTCTTTGTAGTAATATTAGCTTACATACAAAATTTCAGCTTTCTAGGACTTCTGGAAGTACCCTAACAATTTTGATGATCAGTGAGTGATGAGTCAGTGACGAAAATAAGGATTTTGAGACATTAATAAAATCTAAAGTATAATAGCTACGACATTAAAACTATGTATGTTTAATGATTGTACCGATGGCATTCTATCTTGAAATTTTTAAATTTTTAGCATCATCCAAAGCAAAGTTATGAGAGTTCAAAAAAACGACGAAGCGTTTCGAGAAAAGGGCACTACGCCCTTGCGCTTCACTTGGCTCGTCTTGGCGGGGGCACTGCCGTGATCCCAGATGTTCCATTATTTGAAAGAGTATTCACGTCTGTAATATCAGCTAACCTAATGATTGCAAACAAAGTGCTATTGTTTACGCAATATTACAAAGAACCAGATCAGTGGGCGGTTCCCAATGACTAACATCCTTGATATCATATCGACACGGCACGTGTAACGTGTGACATTCATCATCATCTGTGTCATAAATAACTAGCCTACCCGCCAAGGCTTCCTCCGCGCTATACTACATTTAAAAAATACTTTAGAAACCCCAAAAAAAATCCAAATAATGTATAGGAATCTGCCGAATTTATTGACATTTAATTGCTGCTCTGCTCCCTTGAGCAGTGTCATGAACCTATAAACTCTCGCGATGAATAGACTATTTAACAAAAAAATAATTTTTCAATTCAAACTTGTAGTTCCTGAGATAAGTGCGTTCAATGAATCAAAAAACCTCTTCAGCTTCATAATATTAGTACAGTAGACCAATGAAAGTATTCGTTAGACTGTGATATAAGTATAGATTGATGATAGATGATTTATTTTTTCATTTCATATTTTCGTTCATCGATATTTCCCTTATCCTTCCAATCGTCAATGACGTCAATCTGAAAGACTACAAACATAAATAAATAGATTAGCACACCAATGACGGGATTAGTGGATATTGGGGGAATTCCTTGTTTCGATTTCAAAGATACGGGTATTGGGCAGCTTGTATAGTATTTTATACTCACGCCTTTATAACCCTGAAGGACGTAGCAGAGACATATATGTATTAAGTTAATGGCGATTGTTGTTGTTGTACAGGGCCCTACCACCATCCTATAACCCCAGGCCAATCTTATCTGAAAGTCGATGCACCTATTAAACAGGCAGGCAGATACTACTATCTGATCTCCCAACCCCGAGAGGAAGCAACTAGATTTTACAGATTTTTTTATTTCAATGGTAAGTACTTACCTACTTTTTATACTTTAAGATGGTAAACATAAATAGAAGAATACGGGAAACGAAGGACTGTCAAGAACACAGACAAGCTTCCTTAACTTTTTTAAATCCATTCAAAAGCACGGAGACGAGGTCCTATTCTGCCTTCCGAATGACGTCAATGGGATATACTTAGTATAACGTCAACGATAATGTTGGGAAAATTCCAAGTTTAGATTTCATAGATGACAGCTTTAGGTTATTATAAGTACTGGAATAATTGGCGAATTAGAGAAAATCACTGTTGCCAAAATGTGGATGTTAATTAATATACCTCTGCCTACCCCTTTGGAGATTTAAGATAAGATAAGATTAGCCTTCATTGTACACCAATAAATTAAAGTATATGTACGGACAACATTATGAAAACTATACAAATATTTTTATTTTTTATTATTATGCGGAAGAGTTCTCTTCCACGCAATATTTACAGGCGTGAAATCGTGAATGCAGGTACCTATGTCATAATTTAAAAAAGGGTCGATTTGTTCAGTCACTCATACTTAGTTCTACAACATTTTCAAATCTCGTTGGGGGTGGACACAAAATATTATAGGAGACATGGTTAACGTGACAAAATTGCTTGAAAAAATTTACATTGCCGTATTAATAATTTTCATTTCAAAATATTATATTGTACTTGAAATTTGTGAAATTGCAGCGGTTCTGCTGCAGAAGCCAATGAAGCCATTAATCAAAAGAAGATTTTGAAATTTTGGAAGTATAAATAAGTTTACATAACATGGAATCACACTTTTGAAAATATTTTTTCTGAAATGCACCCTCGCAGAAACACTCCTGGAGCTTCCTCTGCTGTAATTATACTGTAATATTATGCTTACACACGTAAGGATGATAAGCATATGAAGTAGACGTCTATGTCTAATGCTTACCGCAGAGGGTGATAGACGAGAACACAATTATATACCTATGTAAAAATAACCATACAAATCGGTTCACAATCAACAATTAGCCCACTGCAGTCCATTTGCTGGACATAGGTCTCTCCCAATGTGCGCCATTTCGTACGATCCTCCGCCTTCCGCATCCAGTCCGTCTCAACCACCGATCCATTCACAACCATAGGTACATAAAAATATTTCTACAAGTACAAAAAACTTCTGACTTGCAAATTAAATTATGAATCTATTTCTGTACTCATATAATGCGCATAAGATCGGAATCGAACCGGTATACCTATGTTTACGCGTATTGCGTCACCGAGGGGAGTGTACGAGGTGCGCACGCGTCGCTCGCGTGTCACTCCACGAGTTGGCCGAGTGTTGTGTTGTGTTTTGTTCGAGATATTGCTCCGGACATATATTTTGGACCTAAAATGTGCTCTATTGCGGGCTTAGTAAAAGATACCACGGTTGGACTTATCCAGCTTTGTATATTTTGATTTGATCTATTGATTGATTGCTTTTACATTCTTATTGCTACCTCTTACATACTAGTATTTACAAACAATTATGTGGTGGGGTATCGCCAGTCCTTGGGTTTTTGCTGACTGACGATTCTGTTGTTATGGCATCCATGATTGCCATAGCTCTATGCACGCAGCAAGTACACGTTTCTTGGTTGTTTGGGGACAGCGCGTGGTGCTACACCGGAGGACGAGCTTAAATTTACCAAACATAGATAAGAATTTTACGATCTGCGCTCGAAAAGGCCTCGTCTGTCTCGGAATTTAGGTCCATGATACGTGGCCTGATGTATACTTCGCGTTATGTTTTGGTTTCCGATATAGCAACATCGTATTTAACCTTGCATGTTGCTCTTATTTTGATACGGGTTTTCAAATGAGAACATAGGGCGTATTATGTTATACTGCTGTGTAGCAAACAAGCTGAGTAATGCCTGGGTTGTGACATCACCGTAGATGGTGAAGAAGACATCAAATAATAGATTTAGCATCTTTCCAACTATCAGGTAATCTGACCCTCTAGACAAGTGGCAATTCGCTAGCCGGCGTTCAGTGGAATAGAATGACGAATGTTTAGGATTTGACGTAAATGACAGTCGTTAACGCATGTCAAATACGTCAAATCCTATACATTCGTCATTCTATTCCATCAAACGCCTACTAGCGAATTGCCACTTGTCTAGAGGGGCTGTGGTTTGATAGTAATTGATAGTAATACAATGTAATTATACAATACAGTAGATACAATCACCCCACGAGCTTTCAAAAGAGGTAGTCAGACCGAGTTTCTTGTATAATATTACGTAAAGTATATCAAAAGGAAGACGGAGGATCGAACGAAATGGCGTGCATTGGGAGAAGCCTATGTCCAGCAGTGGACTGCAGTGGGCTAATTGATTGATTGAGGTATATAATTTTTTTTTATCTAAGTATGTTTATCCGCATAGCTAGCATTGTGTAGAATGGTCCTAAAATATTTAGTTATAAGTACAACTAAGAACAGCTCATTAATAAAGGTTCTAGCATGCAAATAAATAAACAAACTTTCAAATATTATAACTCGCAGATGCAGATCAATGCAAATCGCACCCAGCCACACCACAGATATTGTCAATTTATAACTGTTTACGGAACTATCACGGGTTCCCACACCACGTTTGCCCGTACGCGGTCTTCATTCCACAGCTTTTTTGCTCCATCGGCCATCTGCCCCTCTAGACAACTGGCAATTCGCTAGCTGGCGTTTGGTGGAATAGAATGACGAATATATGAGATTTGACGTATATGACAGTCGTTAACGCATGTCAAATACGTCAAATCCCATACATTCGTCATTCTATTCCATCAAACGCCGGTTAGCGAATTGCCACTTGTCTAGAAGGGCTGTTCTGCGTGCTGTGTTCCGCCCATTGCCACTTCAACAAGGTATTATTATTATAATATATTATACTTAATGTGTGGCTGTTATGATGATGAATCTTACTTAAATTATAAATGTGAAATACAATCACGCTTTGACGACTAAACGGATCTGGCTGAAATTTGGTACAGGGATAGATTGGAATGGAATAATACATAGGTTACTTTTTATCCCGGGAATAGGTAGGTCCATGGGTACGAGCACAGAATTATAAAAGCATCGAACGGCCATGTAAGGGGGAAAAGCGTGTCAAATTTTTGGTCAATTCCTGTCCAATGAGACCGGAATTTTAAAACTCTTACTCAGTAACTTAGTACTGTTATGGTTACCATATTCTTAGAAATAAATTCATTCATTCATTCATTCATTTCTATGACTAGCTTAAGTTAAGCTCGGACGCTCTTCGTGATGACCCCTATTTTGATTATTTTTTAAGCGCTTGCGTGATTTTTATTAGTACCTATCATGAGAACGAATTCCAGTTAAATGACCTACTATGAACCTATTTAAGGCTTACCATTAAATAAATACAAGTCCAAAACAACTGACATAAACAATAACAAACAGTCACGTTGTTAGAGTCGCATGTCAATGACTGGTGCAACTCATGCGCTTCTTCGAACAAACAAACACGCCACAGCAAATATTTGTAATACTGCACCAAAATTTGTACCAACAAGTGTCGCAGATTAGTGTCATCATATCGTGTTACTGTTGAGGTAGTCATTAAGTTTGTGTCGAAACTTTGTTCAATGTAAATAATGCAATATACCTTGTTAATGTTACTTAAGGTGAATTTTCACAGGTCTCTTGGTTTTTGCCCCAATGGTTTGGACCTTTGAGGCAAAAGCATGCTTAAACTATTTATGCATCTCTGGAGCAAGCTTTCCACATTTGAGCAAGGTTTGGTGGGTTAGTGCTTGTCCAAGTATGCTCTGTATAAGTCCGTATATTGCATAACTATTTAATGTTCTTGTAATTTCAAAAATTCACGCTAAACGTGTTTCCCCGTCAAATGTGAAGCCGTCCGTCTGGGGAAGTCCCTTCAAACCATAGAAGACGGTAGAAAATTTGCCATTAAGTACCTGTTTGGATAACTTTTTGGACATATAGGTAAGGTAGTCGACTAAATCAACTATCCAGGATGGATAGCTCAGTTAGCAGAGTTCTACATCCGAGTGCCAATCCCGGTTGGATCCAAACTTTGTACTTGTCCACAATTTGGTTTATTTTGACTTTAACGAGATCAACTGCTATGTGACCCCCAACCGCGACAGGAAAGCATGTGCCAGAGCGCTATATTCGTTATTCAACCAGAAGGACTTGGAAGATCTTGGTCAGACCCTATGTATCCAAGCTTGATTACATCGAATTGCCCACATTTGCCTAATATAATCTGTTTCACGAGCACAAACCACTACTTCCACTCTTTTCAACTCTCATCGCCACATCCTCTTTTAAAGCACTGTTCGTAAAAATCTGATTTCCAGCTGTTTACTCACACATACTGCGTAATCTCTCACAGATATATCGGCAAAATAAAGTATCTAATAATTCGTGTTGATCTAAACATTCTCAAAAATCTTCCACTAGGTACTATTTACACGTTGATCAACTTTGTATAGTTCTCGGTATATAAGTCGAATGTCGCGTGAGAAACGAACTCTTGGCGCGCCTATTGGTTAGATATAATCTACGATTAGTGAATTTAAGTTCCTTCGTTGCCGTAGCACCACGTGCTATCTTCAAAAGACAACATAAAACGCGTACTGCGAAATTAAGATCGTGGCATACGTAACGGGATAATACCCCGGACGTGGCGTGGGCGGAACAGGCACGTGGCTGCCCCTTTGACTATGGGAATGTGATTCTAATGCATACGAACCGTGACAGTCATTTGGACATAATTATGTCTAACAAGATGAACTTTTTATTGAAAAAATTGCTTTTAAATCAAGTGCTCTCCGCACTTGATTAAAATTATTGGCCCTGCACATGCCACGTTCCCGTCCCGCCCGTGGCTCCGTGACATATGCACTTCCACGTACATTTTGTATTAAACGATATTCCCAAAACTTCCCGTCCCGTCCCGTCCGTTCAAAAACCCGTCACGTATGCAACGGCCTTTAGAGTACATTCTGTAACGTCACTATTGTCAGGATATTTGCCGGCAACTATACCGCCAAGAGCTAACCACGGTTGCGTGACGTTTGCTAGTATGTATAACATTCGTTATAAATAAACAGCATCCGGATATAGCGACGTGAGCCGCGGACTTTGTACTCGTTTCATGGTATTTCAGTTACAAAACTGTTATAACTGATGTATAAAATATTGGTAGTTTTAATTTATTTGCAAGTGAGTTGTGGAAACAGTCGCGCGGTACACGCTTCATGGTACCTGAAGGCCAATTCCCCTAATAATCTCGATGTAATCATAATCTTCCAAATGTCAACAAAATTACGATTTCAAGGAAAATCAAGTCTAGGATTAAAACATAATTCATTAATTTTTATCAAATGTTAAAAACAATCTCGAAAATTAGATTATGACACTGTATTGGACTTTTTATTAGATTTTGACAGATCGGGACTGAATTTTGACCTTCTTATGAATTTGAAGAGTGTCTTTTGGTTTCCACACGAAAAAAAGAATAAACGTGAGGTGACGATTACCACCGAGATAAAGCAGGAATGGGACTCCTGGCTGGACTTAGGCTTGGCAGCTGACCTGCATCAGAGCATTTTTACTTGAATAAACATCTCTTTACCAAATCTTACTAGTGCACTACAAATTGCTCAACATTATTTGATATTTCTCTTTGTTTCATCATCTAAAGTTACTTTTAGAAACAGCGATGATCAGCCGATGTTACTGTTTAATTGCACAACATTATCTAGATCTATCATTATTACGCCAGGACTGACATCCAGTCAGATTGCAAGGTCTCCCTCTCTTTTCAGAACAATGACTCTTTAACCTTCTTTCTACTGGACTAGCTGCAGAAACTTGACCAACAAAACGCGCCAGTATTTTTGCTGTGATATAGATGACAAGTTAAAAAAGGTCGCTGGGACAGACTGGATTCGGTAGGCGGGGGATTTGGAGCAATGGAGGACTAAGATTGACTGATGCCTGCCCCTCTAGACAAGTGGCTATTCGTTGGAGAGGCGTTTGATGGAATAGAATGACGACTGTATGGGATTTGACGTTTATGACATGCGTTAACGATTGTCAAATACGTCTAATCCCATTCATTCATTCATTCTCTTGTCTAGAGGGGCTGAGCAGATGGGTGTCAAAGTTCATTATTTCAAATAGAAAATTTTTGAGTCCCGTTCGAAATTCAAAATTCATAACCGCCTTGTCGAAGAACACAACTTTTGTTCTAAATAGCTTACATGCAGAGTTAGACAATGATTGTTAGATTTCTATCTTTTTATGAATACGTCTTCATAACCCGGTAGGTATACCCACATTACGTCAATTATGTTTCTGTCCCTTGATAAAGGCTTATTGCCGTCTACAGGGCAAGGTTCCAAACTCTAAGAAGCTGCGCAATATTTTTCCATGTGTGACTGTCGAACTCGAAACACCTACAAAAATATTTACTTCAGGCGATTGTCTTCACAACTTCACACGGTTACCCACCGGCACTACAACTACAAGGCACTGACATCCCCTGGCTACGACAAACCAGGTACCTAGGCATCATCCTGGACCGTGGGCTCACCATGGGCCCGCACACCAAAAAGGCACTGCCCAACAGTGGTTTAACATGAATTCAAGGTCATTGAGATAAGAGATTAGTCTTAGTTTTTTCTTATCAATTACGCATTTATATCTGCCTAGGGGTAGATTTTAAACTCACGTTTCTTCAGCTATGCTTTTGTCATCATCATCATTTGCCCGTTGAGTCCCCGTTGCATTCGCTTTTCGGGTTTAACTCCTCCACTTCTCATGATTACACACGACAAGTTTGCATTTCCTACGTCTTATTCGTTGTCCAGGGTTTCCTCCTTCGACGCGGAGCCCGGGGTGTGCTCGCCTTTGCAGTCCTTTGAAGACCGTTTGCCTTCCCAAATCAGAAAAGAAACCAATCAGTAGATGTATCACTTGCAAGTGAGTTTAGTTTGAACCCAAAAGCACCCATTTATAACTTTACTAGCTGACCCGGCGAACTTCGTACCGCTAATATTTATCCGCCCGCGTGGCGTCAGATCCCGTTCCCGTTGCACCCTCTGCTATATTAAACATGTATTATACATATAAACCTTCCTATTGAATAACTCTATCTATTAAAAAAACCGCATCAAAATCCGTTGCGTAGTTTTAACGATTTAAGCATACAAAGGGATATAGGGACAGAGAAAGTGACTTTGTTTTATACTATGTAGTGATAGTAACTACAATTTACCAAAGTGGCCACGATCCAAGGTTGATCCTAGTCCAGTTACGTGTTATGTTCTATCTTCTAGCCTAAAGGCTCTTTTTAGGGTTCCGTAGACAAATGGCAAAAAACGGAACCCTTATAGATTCGTCATGTCTGTCTATCTGTCTGTCCGTCAGAGCTACTTTTACTGAAACTTTAAGAACTATGCTGTTGAAACTTGGTAAGTACATGTATTCTGTGAACCGCATTAAGATTTTCACACAAAAATAGAAAAGAAAAAAACTCCCAAAAAAGGTTACTTAGGACTGAAACTCAAAAATTCATTATACTGGCCGTTTTTTTTATTAGTAAAGGACATATATATAGTAAGGGTTATTAACGTGCCTATAACCCATATATAACTAAGCGGTGCTTTTGGTGGTTAGGGCTTTTCGGTACTATAAATAAATAAAATAAAATTACAATGTTTTGTGGATGGTAGAGTACTATTAGACATGGTTAATATACACTATACTACTACAGAAACAGATTAGTTGTATTTCCATTTAGTCATACAGATAAATATGATTAAAGTGTATGTTTGTAATGTTTAAAGTTTGTAATGGTTGGTAATGAATGTATAAAATGCAAGGGAATCCTTACACCCCGGTATATAGAGACCTGAGAAGTACGAGTCCCACATAACCAACTCTGATGGCCTATGGAAGAGATATCCAACGGGATCCAAACGAAACGGTAATTACATAGAAAACAACTGTTTTAAATTGTATTATTTATTCTTTATTAAATTTTATATTTTAATGACATAATATTTAACAATTGTAACGAAATTATATGTGACCTGCATATGATTTGGACAAATTAACCTTTGAATATGATAAAAGGTGATTTTAATATACAGTTCAATTTTCTTCTAGAAAACTTTTCTATACTTTTATTATCAGTTTACTTTCTATCTGTTTATTCCGACTGTTTCCGAAGTAGCTAGGTAAGATATTCACCAGCGGAAAAATAATATTAAATAGCGTAACTTATGCTACTGTTATTTTAGAAAAAGTCTTAGGCTATATTTTAGAATGTCACTCATCTGAATCGTGATTTATCTGAGGAAAAATTGTATAACTGCCAGACAACCTGTCAAATTTTGTCAATATGTAGGCATGAAAGTGAACGTAAGTAAGATTAACGCTGCGGAAATGAGAAGTCTGAGAAGTATAGCTGGAGTGACTTTGGTAGATAAAGTGATTAACAGTGTCATAAGAGAACGTCTTAAATGAAGGTCAGGTCAAAAGTACCCAGAACCGACGCGCTTCTATGAAAACGCTTATGAAAGTAGGAGAAGCGAAAAAGGTGTGTCAGGATCGTAGCAAGTGGAAAGAAGTGGTCTCTGCCTACCCCGATGGGAAAAAGGCGTGACCTTATGTATGTATACAATCTTTTCCCAGATAAATCGAGATTGAGGAGGGAGGGAGGGAGGGAGATAGGGGCCTTAATGTTCCACGCAAAAAAATTAATAATCCACGTCTAACTTCACGCAAACAAAGAAGCGGGAACAACTAGTATAACTATTGTTAGTTCACATTAACACTGAGCAATTAAACTTATTACGTAATTGATTGTAATGTGCCTTTGTAAACAATTCTGCTTACTAAACGCAGACAACATTGCGTTCTTGCGTTCCAATGTAACTTAAATGCAACTTAACATGCAATTGATAAGTTACAAGTTAACACATAACTACTTATATTTAACGGTAGTGAAGGTGACTGCTACAGGTAGACACGGGTTTAATTCCTGGCCCCCGATTCTACTAATTTTATGACATAACAACACCACTGTCATACCGCTGACATTGCATAAAATGTCATTAAATTTTGGACTTTATGTCTTAGGTTTAAAGTCCAAAATGAAAAAAGAAAGGATTTTTAACATTTTTCATTCACTCTACAAAATTGTCATTCAATTTTAGACTTTAACTACATACTATTAAAGTCTAAAGTTAAATAGGATTTGTTATGGTGTTTGTGGTACCGCAGTGGTTATGCTATGAAAAAAAATTAGCAGAATCAGGGCCCAGTTCAGTGCAAATAGTTATATAAGAATATGGCTATTTCAGTGTCTCGGAAAGAACGTTTTAAGCCATCGGGGACCACTAGGTCCCCCCTCCCGAGGAGGGCCAGACCGAGAGGAATGGCCCTGGGTCAGCCGGGGTGCGAGGGATATGTCACGAGACAACCTCACCTTCGGCCTAGCATATCGACCCACAGACGGCGTGCGGTTTAGTCGGTTCGAGTCCGACATAACCTAAGCTTTCGGCTCCGAAGGGGGGGCGGGGGGGTTTGCGTGGGGATTTCCCGCACGTAAAAAGAAAACAAAGCCATCGGTCGCGGTTGCCATACGAACATATAAAGGCAGTCGTTACGTTTAGATGGAGCTTTAAAGAGTTTGATGGAGGAGCCCTTTTTTTTAAAGGATCGGAATTACTAATATTCCCTCTAACCCCTCCTATTTAGCTTAGCTAAATTGCTTGGGCTATTCATCAATCATAGATTAAAGCGAACCAATCTACGCGCACCAGGGCCTCGTTTTTATCGCGACTTGGGATCAAGATATTTGCCGGCAACTATTCATTTGATAAGCTACAAATTAACTTAACACAAACCTTTAATTATTAGCTTCGCTGCAAGTATGTATACAACTCTTGGAAATTGAACTTACGCAACTTGTAAGTACTTGTTGTCATTATCATCGTAGGGTCTAACGATCATTAATTATTGTCATCATTCTTGCGTTAGAGAGTTTTCACATTGTCCGATATCGGAGGAAGATGACATATGTATCTGTCTTTCACATTGTCCGGCCCGATATCGGTTATCGGAGCAAACACCAATGTGTTGGCCCGATATCGGATCACAAAGAGACTACTCCCAGGTGCACTGATTAATTAACTGTAAATGTAACTTTGTAATCCTATGTATTTATATGGAATTACAAAGTTATTTATGCAGTTAATGTATCTAGAAAACTGAACCAAAATTGAAAAACGTTTTATCCATAATTTATACACTAAATACTAATCTAATATAATAAAATCTCGTGACACAATGTTCGTTCCCATACTCCTCCGAAACTACTGGACCTATTTTCATAAAACTTTGTGTGCATATCGGGTAGGTCTGAGATTCGGCTACTATCTATTTTTCATACCCGGATCCGCGATAACCGATATCCACGCGGGTGGAGCCGTGGGCAACAGCTAGTAATATTCTAAATTTGAAACCTCTATGTCTGCTTGAAGTGGCTTAGAATTTTGATGATTAGTCAGTCAGCGAGTCACAAAATTAAGGAACTTTGAATCGTTATAATTCTGAAACCGCTGGTTCAAATTGAATGGAATTTGAAATATACCATGTTTATACAATTCCTGTTTCTTTACTAAAAATTCAAGCTTCTAGTTCCATCCACAACGAAGTTATAGGGGGTCGCAAATTGCCTGAATTGTTTCGAGAAAGTTCGGCTGTTCTGCTTTTTTTTGCTCAACTTGGCGGAGACACTGCCGTCCCCCCATATTATGTAAACAAGTGAACAACAATACTATTATAAATGTTAGCGTATTAACATTAATGGTTTATTTATTAGTTTCCGTACTTACATTAGTATTTTTCACACTTGTATTATCATCGTGACTGACATTGCGGAAGGTGCAATCTACATATTTTTTTGTTTACTAGGTATGTTTTTCAGTTTAATGGTAAGCAAGTTTCTTCGTCGGAAATCCCCTTGGAAATCAACCAGCCCGTCTGGGGTGGTTCAAAACTCAATGGAGGTAGGTCACCACGGTATTTCCATCCCAATTAAATAGTCCGAACGGGGAAGTACCTCCTCCACTCAACAGTAGGTACACCGCAGTTATTATAACCTCGCATTTTGTTCCTCGCGGTGAGTAGGGTAGCCGGAGCTCACTGGAGAGGTTTCGTGCTATCAGTGGAAAGACCAACTACTTGACCTGCTTTGTCTTCTGACTCTTCTGCACTGACGGCACAGAATTTCTTTTCTTAAATGGTCGGCAGAACGAGTGTGACTTTAATGGTGTTGTACACGTCCATAGGTCACGGCAACCACTTTCTAATAGGTGGGTCATGTGCTTGTCAGCCAGCAAAGTAGTATAAAAAACCGACAAAAACCACATGCCGTCTCGAGTCAGTCTTAAATTGACATACTAGTAATTTGCACTGGGTCAGCCGGGGTGCGAGGGAATTGTCGCATGATAACCTCACCTTCGGCCTAGCACTACGACCCAGAGACGGCGTGCGGTTTAGTCGGTTCGAGTCCAACATAACCTCCCCCTCCGGCTCCGTAGAGGGGGGTATACGAGGGGAGTTCCCGCACGTAAACAAAAATACTAGTAATTTGCAAAAGACGAATTAATAACTTACATTCACCTTATGCTATTAGAATATGGGGGCACTAATTTAAAAAAGGAAGCTGGTAATGATTAGATACCCACCGTTTACCCTATTTCTAGAGCAAACTAGCTGTCGCCCGCGGCTCCGCCCGCGTGGATGTCGGTTATCGCGAATCGGGGTATGAAAAATAGATGTTGGCCGATTCTCAGACCTACCCGATATGCCCACAAAATTTCATCCACAATATTCCACAATATTCCACAACATTTGACACAACGCTGTCTAGACCCATGGTAAGCATAGCTTAACTAGCTTGTGTTATGGAATCTAGAATGCGGATAAACATACTTAGATACTTTTTTTTGTAAATAAATACATATTATACATAGAAACACCCAGACCAATGCAAATATACATATTCATGCATACAAATATTTGCACTGAGCGGGGATCGAACCCGCGCCTCCTGCGTAGCGGCCGCGTTCACTACCGCCACGCAAGCCGTTTCGGAGGAGTATGGCAACGAAAACGGTGACACGAGAATTTTATATATTATTAGATAAATAAATCTTTAAAGGAAGCCGACAGAAATCGTGTTATACTAACAACGTCACTGGTGTTCACATAATAAAGTCAGTGAACAATAGATTGCTCATTCACCATTCAACTAGAAAACTTTTAAAAAGCTTTCCTAAATAGTCCCACTTACGCAGGACTAAAAATATGTCCCCTAATGGTGGCCAGAACATCCTGTGAGCCGGCGCCTTTCTAAAATAACCCTGTTGACGTCATATATGACAGCCGGTCGTCGCTCGACGTACCTACATTCAGCATCAAATCTATCGTGACTAGTTCTTTTTTATACAACTGAGGTGGCAGACAAGCACACAGCCCACCTGATTGAAAGTTGTGACCGTGGCCTATGGACGTGTGCAACACCAGGGGAGTCACACTCGTGCTGCCGACCCTGTAAACACAGAGAGTTTCTGTGCCGTCAGTGTAGGAGACAAAGCAGGAATAGCCTTTGGTCTTCCCACTGACAGCACAAAAACTCTCCAGTGAGCTTTTTGACTGTCAGTTGCATCATGGACATGGATGAAGTGAGGTTTCAATTTTGGTAGACGTAAAGAAGATAAAAAAAGTAAAAATGATAATAAAAATAACAGTTAGAATAATATTTGGAACACCAACTTTTGACTTCGCCCATGGGAAGCGAACCCGCACCTATGCGTTTGACGTAGGAGTGGGCTGTTCCACCGCTACGTGGCACAAGTCATCAAATTGTACCACTCGACCTCAATCGACTTTGTAATTATAATTCGCGATTACACAAACAGTGCGTCTTTTGATGTGCCCATGCATGCATTGTTTCTAACTTACTAAATCAGAAATAAATTTACGCGTCTGCATGCATATGTCGCCGCCAACTAGCTTCATCAGCCGTTCAATTAACTGCCTAGGCTGATAACTAAGCGCCATTCAATTAGCAGCCTGAATGATGTTCAGCTAGTTGATTAAACGGCTTGGCTTGGATGGATGACGTTTAATTATTGCCTAGCCATTTAATGAAACAGCTAAAAAAATTACTTATTTCTGCATGGTTTTCAAAAATAACCACAAAGGCAATGCGGGAGCTACGCTCCTGAAATTATAAGACGATTACAAATATATAAAAAGAATGAATTTATTTTACAGTTTCGATCTTTTCAGTATCAGTTGGGTTATTTATTTTTAATAATTTATTTTATTAATGAAATTTTTAAAGCATTTTGCATGCTAATTTTCAATTTGATTTAGATGGTTTATTTTATTCGTCCAGACGGGACTCGAACACGCGACCTTTCTCTTACAGGAGGATTGCTCTGAACACTGAGCTACCAGACCACGCCCGAGCTAATTCAAATTTCTCCTTAATTCCTTATATCCAATAGCTGCAGATGCTGTATCCAAGGTTTGGTTTAGAAGTACTTCCAATTCAAATTACAGTAAGTTTTCTCTCTTTAACTCTTTCAAACTTGCATCTAACACTTTTAAAATTAACCTAAAATTATTTATTGTGCAACTTCAATCCTTAACAATTACCTAAATACATTCCAGATATAAACAATATTATCTTAGAAACCTTGTAAAACAGCATTTCGTTTCCGGCAACCGATTTTAATCCCACCAAGGATATTGATATAGCGATAAATGATAATCACGTTAAACTTAAGGTAGACTTGTTAAAAATATTTGAAAATAGCACCATTTCCTACAACAATGGATTATGAATTAATATGGATAGCATCTTCGATAGGTACATATTTAAAGAGAAAATTGTAGAATTAGATGTGTCTGTTCGTCGAAAGAAGATATAAAGTTTAAAATTACAACCTACTTAGGTATAACGCACCTAGTGAGATTTATATTTTGAAGTAAAGTTCTCTATAAATTATAAACAATTATGTTAAATTACATTGTGTATATGGGCAGCCTCCGTGGCGTAGCGGTAGTGAACGCGGCCTCTGCGCAAGAGGCGCGGGTTCGATCCCCGTTCGGTGCAAGTATTTGTATGCATGAATATAGGTATTTGCATTGGTCTAGTCGTGCCTCGGAGAGCACGTTAAGCCGTCGGTCCCGGTTGTCATACAAACATCTATGGCAGTCGTTACGGGTAGTTGGAGCCCACAAAAATCCAACAACTGGTCTAGCTGCAATGCTTCGATATCGCCTTTGGGTTGTGGAGGTCAGATAGCAGTCGCTTCACGGAAAATATCGAAGTTTAGTCAAATCTGCAGTTAGACTGGTAAAAAGCGGACCCCAGACTCCAAGTTGAAAAGCTTCGGATGCGACTGGGTACGCTAGGATGAAGAAGACACTGTTTATGTGGGCAAAAAATTCCAAATAATAATAAGAACGTTTCTCAGGGTCGGCAGCGAGAGTGTAGGTAACGCTCCTGGTGCTGCACACGTCCATAGGCCACGGTAATACCCTTTTTATCAGGTGGGCCGTATGCTTGTCTGCCATCTAAGTGATATAAAAAAAATCTATCTCTATCTATTAATGTTACTTCCATACTAGTATTATAAATGCGAAAGTGTCTGTCTGTCTCTATATATGTTACACTTTCACGCCTCAACCATTGAACCGATTTTGATGAAATTTGAATATAGGGGTAGCTTAGACTTTGAGAAAGGACATAGGCTATGTTTGGTCGCGATGACCGACAGCCACGTGGGCGGAGCCGCGGTCAAAACCTAGTATTGCTATAAACGCGCGAGTTTAATATTTCTATGGTTGTGTTGTGAATTTGGATAGAAAGATGAATGGATGTCATTAAATCCTTCTTCCTACAGTCCCGGGTCCTTTAAGCGGGGCATGAAAAAGCATCTGATGAGGCCGTCAAGCTAAGTGCCACGATTTTTAACACAATGGTACTTGTCTGCAATGGTGACCCTATTTTCTGAGACTTGGCCTTCAGCTTACCATCAGGCGTTGAAGTCAAATTGACGTGTCCTATATATAAAAAAAAAAAAAACACGCCAGTACTCCTGAACGGATTTGAATGAAACTTGGCAAAGAAACCTATTATTACAGGTAAATTATAATATGAAAAAAATAATGATCCGAAGGAACGAAATCAATATTTGACATAAACAGAGCCACAAACAACAGCCAATAGCATGTTACAGAAGAATATAATAATATCACAACACACAAAACAAACAGTCACACAATAATTAAACATATATTACAATTTTATTACAGTACGCAATTGCATATTTTTCTAGAGGAGGTTCACGTTTTCAGTGTATGGCCCCACGCATGATTCATGCGTGGGCTAGCAATGCTCATGTTGTGAGAGATTGGTGCCATATTACGAGATTCGTGTAATCTAACGATATTTAGCATGTCGCGTCGCATGGTGATGCTGATAGCGTTGTTATGATACATTATTTATTATGCTATTAACAGCTGGTATGGGTGATTAATAAATATACAATAAAGTACAAATCACCCCATCTCTTCACGTGGGTAACGTAGAAATTTACTTAAGGGATATTATTTTCCATTCGATAGTAAACATAATAGCCCTTGAAAAAGTGCCCGTTCGATAGCAATAGGTACGCCCCCTGAGTACGTAATAGGGTACGTTGGACCGAAAAACTTAGTTTAAAAAAATTAGGTGTTAATGCACCTATGCTTATCCCTTCGGAGATTTGCAGTCGTGTATGTATTAACAGCTGTGGTGATGGCACTGAGCAAGCTTGTTATCAGAAACATGCAAAAAGATCCCTAATCAGACAAAATGTGCGTTTATTTGGTGAAAAATGTGCTATTTTTTTATCAGCTTGTCACAGATATCGCACGTGGCAAAAGATTTCATTTATTCATTCAATGAGGTCGATGCTCCGTTAGTTTTGCAAGAATGATAAATTTTTTTCTCCTATAAAAGATACTCTTAGATATTCCTAATCTATTATAACTGAGTATAAACATAGGTACCTAAGTGAACATAGGTAGTTCAACAAGCTCCAAAAACAATTGCGGTGCCGGTGGGTGTCAATGTTCTGCTTAAAGTATGGTTTTTGTTATTTCATTTGATTTTCATAGATCGACACTGAATTTTGAATAGATTTTTATTAGAAGAGAAGGCCTTCCACTGAACGAAAAGCATTCGAATTCGTAATATAAATATATTGAAAGAACGGAGCATTATGATTGGTTCACAGCTGGTAGGCGGCCAATCGCAGAGCTTCGTTCTGACGATACGTTTACGCTATCGAATTCGAATATTATTCGTAGTCGAGGCACAGTTACCACTAAAACGCTCGCTGTCTGAGGGTCTTAGGTTACTGGAGGTGATATTGGCTGAGACATACCTATCCCTCGCACCCTGGCCCACCCAGCCCCTCTAGACAAGTGCCAATTCGCTAGCTGGTGTTTGGTGGAATAGAATGACGAAAATATGGGATTTGACGTATATGACAGTCGTTAACGCATGACAAATACCTACGTCAAATCCCATACATTCTTCAGTCTATTCCATCAAACGCCGGTTAGCGAATTGCCACTTGTCTAGAGGGACAGGGCTATAGATTCCAATTTGGCCCTCTTCGGCGCGGTTTATACAGAATAGACGTGGCGTGGACGTATGGCGGTGGCGGCCAATTTAAGTAACACAATACAAACCTTATAAAGATTAAAATAACATCGTTTTTGTCTTACAGTCCAGGTGACGCCATCGCATCGAGTGGCACGCGTCACGTCATTGATGTTATTGTACACTACATAAGGTTTATACTGTAGGTACTTAAATTACCCTTAAAGTCCCCGCTACGTCTCTTCTGTATAAACTGCGCCTTCGAGGCCTTCAGATACCAGACCGTTTTAAATGACCTATGAATCAAATTGCAACATGACGTCATAGCTGTATAAAAAATAAAACTCCAAACCATGAGTTGTGCGCGCCGGAGCAGAAAACAACACAATTTTCGCTCTAGCCATCGGACAAGTAAACAAATCTTTGATTTTAATGGTTTACGCTATAACTAAGGAAAATAACCACGAATTGCAAAGGAAAATATGCAATGATTATATTACCTACCTATTAGCTTCTTATTTTTTATTGTTTTGTTATTGTGTTTCAATAACAAACCAGTTTTTTTATTTGTTTTTAATCTGAGTGAGTCAAATCTTATTACCATAGAGGTAAACCGCGTTAGCCTAGTGGTATGGGTAATGGACTGCTGAGACGAGGTCTCGGGTTCGATCCCAGGTTTTACCATGGCACACATCAATTACTTTTCGATGCTTTACGAAGTTATGTGCGTATTTATCGCAGGTTTATAAGTGCCCGGATAATGGAAATAGGCTCACCACCTATTACATTGGGACCTAAACCTAAACTGGCGAAATGTGGGTGCTAGCACCTCTGCCTACCCCTTCGGGGATAAAGGCGTGAGTTTATGTTAGTCTTTCAGAATCTACTTTGTCCATGAACATGCTGTTGTGACACTATCGTTTTCAATAATGTAATAGGTGCATAATGATTATTAAGATGGCCCCTAAAATTCAACCACACGTCCTCATCGTCCACCTCAATCTCGAGGGAGGCGGAAACACGGAAACAATTTACTGGCGTGGCTAACGTGGCTCTGGTACACTGGACATTTGCCTCTCGCCATTAAATAATTTTATTGTACATTTTACTTGATATTGGCAAAATTGCGGCACTTTGCTGCAGTGGCCATTTTGAAGAAGTTGAAGTTAAAGTATGAGTATTATGTCAGTTGTAGTCTAGGGTTGGAGTGTCTTAAATCGGTTGTGAGAATAATCAAACCAAGCCTTTTTATACGTCACCAGGAATAAACACACTGGGTTGACTTTCGTATCAATTAATCAATTAGCCCACTGCTGTCCACTGCTGGACTTAGGCCTCTCTATTCGCGCCATTAGTCTCGAAACTTCGACTTCCGCATCCAGTCTGTCCCAACAACCTTTTTCAGGTCGCAGTCCATCTGGCTGGAGTCCCACCCTTCAATTCAAATTCAAATTCAAAAAAATCATTTATTCCATAAAAATATTAAATTTGTTTGGAATCGTCATTATTTTTTCCCCTACCGTGCAGTGCGTGATAACTACTGAGAAACACTGCCAATAAAACTCAGTAGGAATCATTTTCTAAAAAAAAAAAAACCTTGTTATGTATGTACAATCATTTTCTTGTGTTGACTTAGAGCTACTTACTTCGTCTGCCTTCTCGCGGGCTCCAACTCTAGGACTCGTTGGATCTAACAGCCTTCGGTCCTTCGACAGATGTGACCAACCTGTTACGACTTCACTTATTCTGATTTCTGCAAGCTATGTCGGTAACTTTAGTTCTTCGTCGGATGATTCTTTTGCGATTTATCATTATACGTAGCTATATTATGTGAAGTTGCTCTTATTGCTTTTGTTTGTAATGCTTTTGAGTTCGTATAACGTAATATTTAAAGCAAAAAACCGGTGAGTCAGCATCAGGTTGGTGACAGAGTCGCGGGCGCAGCTTGCCAATGAACTCTTAACCCGTTTTGAACGTGACGAAGAAACTATACATAAGCCCTTTAATTCTGTTATTTTCACTTTTCTGATATAATTGTGCTGAAATTATAAATATTAAAGCTGCCATGGCCCAGATGGCATAATTATAATACCTAATAATATATCACTAATGGGGCCTCGTTCTATTTCGGACAAATTGACATTCAAACATATTTTTTGTTAATAATAAGTTCACAATAATACATAGTAACACATACAATAAAATGCAAAGTAACTTTTCACACTTAAAATTATTTGCACTGCGAGGGATCAAACCCCAACTTTGATGTGGTAATCAAGCACTCTACCACAACACCTCACTGTTCGTCAAAAGCTAAATCTACTAGTATTTCTATATTAGTACTCAAAATCGGATATAGGCTTTCAATTGCCGCTTATTTGCATAGCTTGTTCAAGGATAAACACTTCTAATTTTATCTTTTAGATCAGAATTTCTCAAAGTGCGGCTCAGGTAACCGGTACTTTACAATGTAGGGGTATTGGGGTATACCGTAAACGAGTTGATTCTAAAGGATATTTGAAAAATGTATAATATCGCGATGGCCTTTGTCACAGTTTAGATAATAGTACTCTTTTGTTGTTTTTTGAAAAGCAAGACAAGCATAATATCCTGATATTTTGCTTAAGTGTTGATAATCGACTCGTTATGCGATTAAAATAATAATCGGTCCTTATTGTTTCTTATTCTACATACAAGAGAGGCTTAGTCTAGTGTAGAAAGATTCTGGCAATATCGTACTTGTTCATATCCAATACTGTTATGTACGCTCCCGGTAAAACTTGTAAGTGGTAATTATAGGCAGTTTTATGATGGCAAAAATGGCACAAGGAGCCGATTCCGAACATTAATCAAAACAAAATTGTATTTATTGAAAAAAAAAAATTAAAGATTTGAGAAAGAGTTTAAAAAGCAAGCGATAAACATTGTAATTATTATAAGACTAATGATAGATTCAAGCCTTTCTATCTAGACCGATTGTACGGAATTAAAAATTTGGTCAATTAGCTATTATAATTTACTTTCGTATCGACGTATTTAAAGGTATTTGATTACCAAGAGGTGCCGATCTGGAGCTTCACCAGGAGCTACTAGATCCAAGCCCACCTCATTAGCAAGCCAAGGTACACACACCTGTCGATTGATGAACAACTATTTATATGATGCTGATCGATAATTTGTACTAAATGATCGTTGCCGATTTGAAAGACGCAACACCACGCCCTTGCTGCGTACATGGTGTGATCAGCCAGTCAGCGAAAACATATAATTCTATGATCGCCTCCTTGAAAGTATTTTATTTTGAAGAAGAGGCAGGATTGTATCAGAAGGAAAGTAGGAACCTTACAATAAGATTAAAATTAAAAAATCTGTCGCAGAATACTGAAAGGAATAAGCTTCTTCAAATGTCGTATAACGTGACTGCACGTGTTATAAATGCCTAAGAACAATGAAAATTTAATGTATTTCTTACGAGGCAGGCGTCGCCGTGGCCAGCTGCGAAGGTACCTAATGCCTTAATGAAATCGGAATGAAGTCTGACAATGACAGAACTAAGCGAATTATTTCACAGGTGAATGAATATCCATTTCCCAGTAATTGAGTCCAGTAACTGAGTCACTATTAAAAGCGTTAACGAGGCATTTTGGTTTATAATATCATCTTTATATTCCAATATCGTAATATTAGCGAAAGCTCTGCTAACAGGAAATCAACAAAATTTGGTTACATCGTGTTTCTGTCTCTGGCGTCAGAGTTCTACTTTTCTTCACGAGCTTGCTAGTAACCAACGGAAGCAGTTCTGATCTCCGAGCTACTGCCAATGCTTTCTGCTATTTATGGGCTTATGTTGCAGAAATAGCAGAGCAAGGCAGGAAGGAAACAACCAATGTAGATAAAAGTGTAAACTTTTGACGGAACTGGAAAATCGCTTTGAAGACGATGATGATTCCATGAGAAATGCTGTCAAACTTGTGGAGCTGTGCCAGTCAGCGATGACACTAAAGAATTGTACGACACATCAGCCAACAGGATTCTTGCCTCAGCGTGTGATCGAGGGACACGCGATTCTGGCATTTCGTGATTTTCGGAGTGATTTTTTATTTTGTTTCTTAGTGACCATTATTGTGACTTACCTACCATATTGCTGGTCTCGGTAACTAACGGGTTACAGGTATAGTTGAATTGCACTATAATTACTAACTAGGTACTAATATGAATAAAAATAAACCCCCCGACCCTCCCGATATCCCTTCTACTCCCCCTTCCTCTTTCTCTCCCGCAATATTTCCCGATGCTTCAATGCCATCTGACCAGCTGACTCGGTTTGCTGAGGTTACGAGCCTTGATTCAGATGCGGAAAACTTAACTACCCTCTCTCGTAAGCGCCCAATGGACGAAGAAATTACAAACATCCCTGCCCGACCTCCTAAGCAACCTAAGAGTCAGGTGGCCAGAGAAACTTATAATATAGGCGATAAATCGCCTTTTATCGTACATGTGTCTCGCTTGGAGGCCCAACAATTTTCCGGAACTACCCTCCATCCTGTTACCTTTGGCCTCTTCCTGTGTAAAAATAATATTACGAATATTGTTAAGGATGGTGTTAAAAGAGTAGGCAGAAATCGTGTCTCAGTGGAATTCCCTTCTCCCCAGGAAGCAAACGCATTTGTTATCAACCCTGCTCTAAGAGATAATAATTTCACTGCCTCCATACCTACTTTCAATGTTACACGTATGGGTGTTGTTAGTGGTGTACCCACAGATATGACAGAGGATGAAGCCAAGTCATACATTTCGGTTCCCCCGGGCTGCGGTCAGGTCCTAAGGGTTAGGCGGATCAATCGAAAAGTAGTTAGAGATGGCATAACAGACTGGAGGCCCACCGAAACATGCATACTTACCTTCGATGGTCAGACCCTGCCTAAAAGGGTGTATTGTTGCTACACGTCTTTCCCAGTGAATCAATACATATACCCCACAATACAGTGTCGGAAATGTTGCCGATTCGGGCACGTTGAGTCTCTCTGCAGGTCTAAACCCCGTTGTTTTAGGTGTGGGCACGAACACCCGAGTAATAGCTGCTTTGTTTCTGAGGGTGAAGCTTTCTGCGTGCTATGCTCTGGGAACCACTTTGCTAACAGCAGGGTGTGCCCGGAGTATGGCAGGCAGAGAGCAATAAAAACAACAATGGCAGAAAAAGTTATTTCCTACGCAGAAGCCAGTAAGGCTGTCCCCCAGATCTCGGGCAGTTACGCCAATGTAGCCAAGGCAGTGCCGGCTTCTTCCTCGTCCCGCAAAACAATATTGTCGAGACCTCGAAACCATACACTGACTCTTTCTCCTTCCTACGATAAGGCTGCCCACAATGAGATTATTGGTTCCCCCAAATCTTCTCAACCAAACGGCTGCGCAATTTCCAACACTTCTCCTCGCGTTGATAATACCACTTCCATTATTGAACTCCTCCTGCAAATATTAACTTCGTTACTTTCTCCCAATTCATCTAAATTACCGTCCAACGTTGCCCAAAAACTCATTACTATATTAGAAAACTTCAAAAATGGCCCCACGCCAAGCCTTCCTACAATGGAACGTGAGGAGCATAGGTCATAAAAAACATGATTTTATTTTCAGTACAGTAAGTTTTCTCTCTTTAACTCTTTCAAACTTGCATCTAACACTTTTAAAATTAACCTAAAATTATTTATTGTGCAACTTCAATCCTTAACAATTACCTAAATACATTCCAGATATAAACAATATTATCTTAGAAACCTTGTAAAACAGCATTTCGTTTCCGGCAACCGATTTTAATCCCACCAAGGATATTGATATAGCGATAAATGATAATCACGTTAAACTTAAGGTAGACTTGTTAAAAATATTTGAAAATAGCACCATTTCCTACAACAATGGATTATGAATTAATATGGATAGCATCTTCGATAGGTACATATTTAAAGAGAAAATTGTAGAATTAGATGTGTCTGTTCGTCGAAAGAAGATATAAAGTTTAAAATTACAACCTACTTAGGTATAACGCACCTAGTGAGATTTATATTTTGAAGTAAAGTTCTCTATAAATTATAAACAATTATGTTAAATTACATTGTGTATATGGGCAGCCTCCGTGGCGTAGCGGTAGTGAACGCGGCCTCTGCGCAAGAGGCGCGGGTTCGATCCCCGTTCGGTGCAAGTATTTGTATGCATGAATATAGGTATTTGCATTGGTCTAGTCGTGCCTCGGAGAGCACGTTAAGCCGTCGGTCCCGGTTGTCATACAAACATCTATGGCAGTCGTTACGGGTAGTTGGAGCCCACAAAAATCCAACAACTGGTCTAGCTGCAATGCTTCGATATCGCCTTTGGGTTGTGGAGGTCAGATAGCAGTCGCTTCACGGAAAATATCGAAGTTTAGTCAAATCTGCAGTTAGACTGGTAAAAAGCGGACCCCAGACTCCAAGTTGAAAAGCTTCGGATGCGACTGGGTACGCTAGGATGAAGAAGACACTGTTTATGTGGGCAAAAAATTCCAAATAATAATAAGAACGTTTCTCAGGGTCGGCAGCGAGAGTGTAGGTAACGCTCCTGGTGCTGCACACGTCCATAGGCCACGGTAATACCCTTTTTATCAGGTGGGCCGTATGCTTGTCTGCCATCTAAGTGATATAAAAAAAATCTATCTCTATCTATTAATGTTACTTCCATACTAGTATTATAAATGCGAAAGTGTCTGTCTGTCTCTATATATGTTACACTTTCACGCCTCAACCATTGAACCGATTTTGATGAAATTTGAATATAGGGGTAGCTTAGACTTTGAGAAAGGACATAGGCTATGTTTGGTCGCGATGACCGACAGCCACGTGGGCGGAGCCGCGGTCAAAACCTAGTATTGCTATAAACGCGCGAGTTTAATATTTCTATGGTTGTGTTGTGAATTTGGATAGAAAGATGAATGGATGTCATTAAATCCTTCTTCCTACAGTCCCGGGTCCTTTAAGCGGGGCATGAAAAAGCATCTGATGAGGCCGTCAAGCTAAGTGCCACGATTTTTAACACAATGGTACTTGTCTGCAATGGTGACCCTATTTTCTGAGACTTGGCCTTCAGCTTACCATCAGGCGTTGAAGTCAAATTGACGTGTCCTATATATAAAAAAAAAAAAAACACGCCAGTACTCCTGAACGGATTTGAATGAAACTTGGCAAAGAAACCTATTATTACAGGTAAATTATAATATGAAAAAAATAATGATCCGAAGGAACGAAATCAATATTTGACATAAACAGAGCCACAAACAACAGCCAATAGCATGTTACAGAAGAATATAATAATATCACAACACACAAAACAAACAGTCACACAATAATTAAACATATATTACAATTTTATTACAGTACGCAATTGCATATTTTTCTAGAGGAGGTTCACGTTTTCAGTGTATGGCCCCACGCATGATTCATGCGTGGGCTAGCAATGCTCATGTTGTGAGAGATTGGTGCCATATTACGAGATTCGTGTAATCTAACGATATTTAGCATGTCGCGTCGCATGGTGATGCTGATAGCGTTGTTATGATACATTATTTATTATGCTATTAACAGCTGGTATGGGTGATTAATAAATATACAATAAAGTACAAATCACCCCATCTCTTCACGTGGGTAACGTAGAAATTTACTTAAGGGATATTATTTTCCATTCGATAGTAAACATAATAGCCCTTGAAAAAGTGCCCGTTCGATAGCAATAGGTACGCCCCCTGAGTACGTAATAGGGTACGTTGGACCGAAAAACTTAGTTTAAAAAAATTAGGTGTTAATGCACCTATGCTTATCCCTTCGGAGATTTGCAGTCGTGTATGTATTAACAGCTGTGGTGATGGCACTGAGCAAGCTTGTTATCAGAAACATGCAAAAAGATCCCTAATCAGACAAAATGTGCGTTTATTTGGTGAAAAATGTGCTATTTTTTTATCAGCTTGTCACAGATATCGCACGTGGCAAAAGATTTCATTTATTCATTCAATGAGGTCGATGCTCCGTTAGTTTTGCAAGAATGATAAATTTTTTTCTCCTATAAAAGATACTCTTAGATATTCCTAATCTATTATAACTGAGTATAAACATAGGTACCTAAGTGAACATAGGTAGTTCAACAAGCTCCAAAAACAATTGCGGTGCCGGTGGGTGTCAATGTTCTGCTTAAAGTATGGTTTTTGTTATTTCATTTGATTTTCATAGATCGACACTGAATTTTGAATAGATTTTTATTAGAAGAGAAGGCCTTCCACTGAACGAAAAGCATTCGAATTCGTAATATAAATATATTGAAAGAACGGAGCATTATGATTGGTTCACAGCTGGTAGGCGGCCAATCGCAGAGCTTCGTTCTGACGATACGTTTACGCTATCGAATTCGAATATTATTCGTAGTCGAGGCACAGTTACCACTAAAACGCTCGCTGTCTGAGGGTCTTAGGTTACTGGAGGTGATATTGGCTGAGACATACCTATCCCTCGCACCCTGGCCCACCCAGCCCCTCTAGACAAGTGCCAATTCGCTAGCTGGTGTTTGGTGGAATAGAATGACGAAAATATGGGATTTGACGTATATGACAGTCGTTAACGCATGACAAATACCTACGTCAAATCCCATACATTCTTCAGTCTATTCCATCAAACGCCGGTTAGCGAATTGCCACTTGTCTAGAGGGACAGGGCTATAGATTCCAATTTGGCCCTCTTCGGCGCGGTTTATACAGAATAGACGTGGCGTGGACGTATGGCGGTGGCGGCCAATTTAAGTAACACAATACAAACCTTATAAAGATTAAAATAACATCGTTTTTGTCTTACAGTCCAGGTGACGCCATCGCATCGAGTGGCACGCGTCACGTCATTGATGTTATTGTACACTACATAAGGTTTATACTGTAGGTACTTAAATTACCCTTAAAGTCCCCGCTACGTCTCTTCTGTATAAACTGCGCCTTCGAGGCCTTCAGATACCAGACCGTTTTAAATGACCTATGAATCAAATTGCAACATGACGTCATAGCTGTATAAAAAATAAAACTCCAAACCATGAGTTGTGCGCGCCGGAGCAGAAAACAACACAATTTTCGCTCTAGCCATCGGACAAGTAAACAAATCTTTGATTTTAATGGTTTACGCTATAACTAAGGAAAATAACCACGAATTGCAAAGGAAAATATGCAATGATTATATTACCTACCTATTAGCTTCTTATTTTTTATTGTTTTGTTATTGTGTTTCAATAACAAACCAGTTTTTTTATTTGTTTTTAATCTGAGTGAGTCAAATCTTATTACCATAGAGGTAAACCGCGTTAGCCTAGTGGTATGGGTAATGGACTGCTGAGACGAGGTCTCGGGTTCGATCCCAGGTTTTACCATGGCACACATCAATTACTTTTCGATGCTTTACGAAGTTATGTGCGTATTTATCGCAGGTTTATAAGTGCCCGGATAATGGAAATAGGCTCACCACCTATTACATTGGGACCTAAACCTAAACTGGCGAAATGTGGGTGCTAGCACCTCTGCCTACCCCTTCGGGGATAAAGGCGTGAGTTTATGTTAGTCTTTCAGAATCTACTTTGTCCATGAACATGCTGTTGTGACACTATCGTTTTCAATAATGTAATAGGTGCATAATGATTATTAAGATGGCCCCTAAAATTCAACCACACGTCCTCATCGTCCACCTCAATCTCGAGGGAGGCGGAAACACGGAAACAATTTACTGGCGTGGCTAACGTGGCTCTGGTACACTGGACATTTGCCTCTCGCCATTAAATAATTTTATTGTACATTTTACTTGATATTGGCAAAATTGCGGCACTTTGCTGCAGTGGCCATTTTGAAGAAGTTGAAGTTAAAGTATGAGTATTATGTCAGTTGTAGTCTAGGGTTGGAGTGTCTTAAATCGGTTGTGAGAATAATCAAACCAAGCCTTTTTATACGTCACCAGGAATAAACACACTGGGTTGACTTTCGTATCAATTAATCAATTAGCCCACTGCTGTCCACTGCTGGACTTAGGCCTCTCTATTCGCGCCATTAGTCTCGAAACTTCGACTTCCGCATCCAGTCTGTCCCAACAACCTTTTTCAGGTCGCAGTCCATCTGGCTGGAGTCCCACCCTTCAATTCAAATTCAAATTCAAAAAAATCATTTATTCCATAAAAATATTAAATTTGTTTGGAATCGTCATTATTTTTTCCCCTACCGTGCAGTGCGTGATAACTACTGAGAAACACTGCCAATAAAACTCAGTAGGAATCATTTTCTAAAAAAAAAAAAACCTTGTTATGTATGTACAATCATTTTCTTGTGTTGACTTAGAGCTACTTACTTCGTCTGCCTTCTCGCGGGCTCCAACTCTAGGACTCGTTGGATCTAACAGCCTTCGGTCCTTCGACAGATGTGACCAACCTGTTACGACTTCACTTATTCTGATTTCTGCAAGCTATGTCGGTAACTTTAGTTCTTCGTCGGATGATTCTTTTGCGATTTATCATTATACGTAGCTATATTATGTGAAGTTGCTCTTATTGCTTTTGTTTGTAATGCTTTTGAGTTCGTATAACGTAATATTTAAAGCAAAAAACCGGTGAGTCAGCATCAGGTTGGTGACAGAGTCGCGGGCGCAGCTTGCCAATGAACTCTTAACCCGTTTTGAACGTGACGAAGAAACTATACATAAGCCCTTTAATTCTGTTATTTTCACTTTTCTGATATAATTGTGCTGAAATTATAAATATTAAAGCTGCCATGGCCCAGATGGCATAATTATAATACCTAATAATATATCACTAATGGGGCCTCGTTCTATTTCGGACAAATTGACATTCAAACATATTTTTTGTTAATAATAAGTTCACAATAATACATAGTAACACATACAATAAAATGCAAAGTAACTTTTCACACTTAAAATTATTTGCACTGCGAGGGATCAAACCCCAACTTTGATGTGGTAATCAAGCACTCTACCACAACACCTCACTGTTCGTCAAAAGCTAAATCTACTAGTATTTCTATATTAGTACTCAAAATCGGATATAGGCTTTCAATTGCCGCTTATTTGCATAGCTTGTTCAAGGATAAACACTTCTAATTTTATCTTTTAGATCAGAATTTCTCAAAGTGCGGCTCAGGTAACCGGTACTTTACAATGTAGGGGTATTGGGGTATACCGTAAACGAGTTGATTCTAAAGGATATTTGAAAAATGTATAATATCGCGATGGCCTTTGTCACAGTTTAGATAATAGTACTCTTTTGTTGTTTTTTGAAAAGCAAGACAAGCATAATATCCTGATATTTTGCTTAAGTGTTGATAATCGACTCGTTATGCGATTAAAATAATAATCGGTCCTTATTGTTTCTTATTCTACATACAAGAGAGGCTTAGTCTAGTGTAGAAAGATTCTGGCAATATCGTACTTGTTCATATCCAATACTGTTATGTACGCTCCCGGTAAAACTTGTAAGTGGTAATTATAGGCAGTTTTATGATGGCAAAAATGGCACAAGGAGCCGATTCCGAACATTAATCAAAACAAAATTGTATTTATTGAAAAAAAAAAATTAAAGATTTGAGAAAGAGTTTAAAAAGCAAGCGATAAACATTGTAATTATTATAAGACTAATGATAGATTCAAGCCTTTCTATCTAGACCGATTGTACGGAATTAAAAATTTGGTCAATTAGCTATTATAATTTACTTTCGTATCGACGTATTTAAAGGTATTTGATTACCAAGAGGTGCCGATCTGGAGCTTCACCAGGAGCTACTAGATCCAAGCCCACCTCATTAGCAAGCCAAGGTACACACACCTGTCGATTGATGAACAACTATTTATATGATGCTGATCGATAATTTGTACTAAATGATCGTTGCCGATTTGAAAGACGCAACACCACGCCCTTGCTGCGTACATGGTGTGATCAGCCAGTCAGCGAAAACATATAATTCTATGATCGCCTCCTTGAAAGTATTTTATTTTGAAGAAGAGGCAGGATTGTATCAGAAGGAAAGTAGGAACCTTACAATAAGATTAAAATTAAAAAATCTGTCGCAGAATACTGAAAGGAATAAGCTTCTTCAAATGTCGTATAACGTGACTGCACGTGTTATAAATGCCTAAGAACAATGAAAATTTAATGTATTTCTTACGAGGCAGGCGTCGCCGTGGCCAGCTGCGAAGGTACCTAATGCCTTAATGAAATCGGAATGAAGTCTGACAATGACAGAACTAAGCGAATTATTTCACAGGTGAATGAATATCCATTTCCCAGTAATTGAGTCCAGTAACTGAGTCACTATTAAAAGCGTTAACGAGGCATTTTGGTTTATAATATCATCTTTATATTCCAATATCGTAATATTAGCGAAAGCTCTGCTAACAGGAAATCAACAAAATTTGGTTACATCGTGTTTCTGTCTCTGGCGTCAGAGTTCTACTTTTCTTCACGAGCTTGCTAGTAACCAACGGAAGCAGTTCTGATCTCCGAGCTACTGCCAATGCTTTCTGCTATTTATGGGCTTATGTTGCAGAAATAGCAGAGCAAGGCAGGAAGGAAACAACCAATGTAGATAAAAGTGTAAACTTTTGACGGAACTGGAAAATCGCTTTGAAGACGATGATGATTCCATGAGAAATGCTGTCAAACTTGTGGAGCTGTGCCAGTCAGCGATGACACTAAAGAATTGTACGACACATCAGCCAACAGGATTCTTGCCTCAGCGTGTGATCGAGGGACACGCGATTCTGGCATTTCGTGATTTTCGGAGTGATTTTTTATTTTGTTTCTTAGTGACCATTATTGTGACTTACCTACCATATTGCTGGTCTCGGTAACTAACGGGTTACAGGTATAGTTGAATTGCACTATAATTACTAACTAGGTACTAATATGAATAAAAATAAACCCCCCGACCCTCCCGATATCCCTTCTACTCCCCCTTCCTCTTTCTCTCCCGCAATATTTCCCGATGCTTCAATGCCATCTGACCAGCTGACTCGGTTTGCTGAGGTTACGAGCCTTGATTCAGATGCGGAAAACTTAACTACCCTCTCTCGTAAGCGCCCAATGGACGAAGAAATTACAAACATCCCTGCCCGACCTCCTAAGCAACCTAAGAGTCAGGTGGCCAGAGAAACTTATAATATAGGCGATAAATCGCCTTTTATCGTACATGTGTCTCGCTTGGAGGCCCAACAATTTTCCGGAACTACCCTCCATCCTGTTACCTTTGGCCTCTTCCTGTGTAAAAATAATATTACGAATATTGTTAAGGATGGTGTTAAAAGAGTAGGCAGAAATCGTGTCTCAGTGGAATTCCCTTCTCCCCAGGAAGCAAACGCATTTGTTATCAACCCTGCTCTAAGAGATAATAATTTCACTGCCTCCATACCTACTTTCAATGTTACACGTATGGGTGTTGTTAGTGGTGTACCCACAGATATGACAGAGGATGAAGCCAAGTCATACATTTCGGTTCCCCCGGGCTGCGGTCAGGTCCTAAGGGTTAGGCGGATCAATCGAAAAGTAGTTAGAGATGGCATAACAGACTGGAGGCCCACCGAAACATGCATACTTACCTTCGATGGTCAGACCCTGCCTAAAAGGGTGTATTGTTGCTACACGTCTTTCCCAGTGAATCAATACATATACCCCACAATACAGTGTCGGAAATGTTGCCGATTCGGGCACGTTGAGTCTCTCTGCAGGTCTAAACCCCGTTGTTTTAGGTGTGGGCACGAACACCCGAGTAATAGCTGCTTTGTTTCTGAGGGTGAAGCTTTCTGCGTGCTATGCTCTGGGAACCACTTTGCTAACAGCAGGGTGTGCCCGGAGTATGGCAGGCAGAGAGCAATAAAAACAACAATGGCAGAAAAAGTTATTTCCTACGCAGAAGCCAGTAAGGCTGTCCCCCAGATCTCGGGCAGTTACGCCAATGTAGCCAAGGCAGTGCCGGCTTCTTCCTCGTCCCGCAAAACAATATTGTCGAGACCTCGAAACCATACACTGACTCTTTCTCCTTCCTACGATAAGGCTGCCCACAATGAGATTATTGGTTCCCCCAAATCTTCTCAACCAAACGGCTGCGCAATTTCCAACACTTCTCCTCGCGTTGATAATACCACTTCCATTATTGAACTCCTCCTGCAAATATTAACTTCGTTACTTTCTCCCAATTCATCTAAATTACCGTCCAACGTTGCCCAAAAACTCATTACTATATTAGAAAACTTCAAAAATGGCCCCACGCCAAGCCTTCCTACAATGGAACGTGAGGAGCATAGGTCATAAAAAACATGATTTTATTTTCCTGCTTAATAAATATAAACCTATAGCATGCTGCATATCTGAGACCTGGTTAAGCCCAGGCCTCAATTTTCGTATACCACACTATAATATTTTGAGATGCGATAGGTCAGATCACTATGGCGGATGTGCCCTCCTAATAAACAGCAGAATTCCTTTTGTACCTGTGCCAATGATCCCTTCTTCTCAGGAGATGAACGTGGTAGCGGGTAGAATTGGAAACCTTACAGTAGTGTCGATATATATTGCTCACCCTCACCCAACCCTCCTGCCTCTGCTTAGAAATGTCCTAGGGATTATGGAGAGACCATTCCTTGTGATGGGTGACTTTAACGGACACCATTACAGGTGGGGCTCCGATCACTGCAGTACATTTGGAAATGGCCTGGTTGATATCTTGGATGACCTCAACCTGTGCATCCTAAATAATGGCTCCCCCACTCGCCGACCACAACCTGGGCAGAGGAAAAGCTGTGTGGACCTGGCATTTTGCACCCCAGATGTTGCCACAGTGGCCCTCTGGCAGTGCACAGACTTGACGCATGGCAGTGATCACTACCCAATACTCGTATCTGTTACAAATAGAACTTATGTGGAAAAAAGCTCTCCTCCACTCCTTAGGTTTACCTTATCAAACCCAGATTGGCCTCAATATGCATCCTTATTAGAAGAGCAGGTCAAATGTCTTCCAAATCTTAATATTGGTAGTGGGGATCTCTGCGGTGCACAAGCCTGTGTGAACAGTTTTACTGCTGCTATTAACGCCTGTGCAGAACTTTCTTTCCCAGTGAAGAGCAGCGCAAGGGGTGGGTTGCCATCTCCACCATGGTGGGAAAGTGAGTGCACCCAGATGATCAGAACCAGGAAAGAAGCTGAAAGAACATACAATGCCGATATGACTATGCACAACTTAATACACTATAAACATATTTGCGCAAAAACCAGGAAGCTACTCCGAAGGAAAAAGCGAACAGGATGGGTTACCTTTTGCTCTTCCCTATCTCCGTCCACTCCCTCTTCAGTGGTGTGGAAACGCATAAATGGATTTAGATCAGGCTGTACTTCCTCTTCGGCGTCTCCTATATCTAGGCAGACTGCTGAGCTGTTTTTTGACAAGATAGCCCCACCATACGTGCCTTCACTTTCGGAGACTCGACAGCCTCCTGTGGAGCTTATTGGTGGCCCTCCGGACTTGCTGTTCTCTGCTCAGGAACTTGACATGGTTCTAAACTACGTAAGGGACTCCTCCCCCGGTGTTGATGGGATCCCGTACTCATTCATCTCCAAATCTGGAAAAGAAACACGAAGGTATCTATTAGAGATCTTAAATTACTGTTATGCTGAGGGCTGGATCCCGGATCAGTGGAAACTACAGATTGTTATACCTGTGCCAAAGCCGGGCAAACATCCAGGCGACCCAAATAACTTCAGACCTATTGCGCTCTCATCGGTCATGGTTAAAATTCTGGAACGGCTAATAAAAAACCGTCTGGAGTGGATGGTGGAGTCGAGAGACTTGCTGCCGAGTTCCCAGTTTGGGTTCAGGAAGGGGCTTGGCACTATGGATAGTGTTGGAGTACTTATAACCGATATACGTTCTGCTCTATCCCAAAACCAATCGGTGGTTGCTTCATTTCTGGACATAGCTTCTGCATATGATAGTGTCCTCCTCCCTCTCCTCAGGCATAAATTGCAACAGCTGAGCTTACCGGTGAGGATGATACAATGTATCTGTCAGATTCTTATGTCTCGGTCAGTTTCCCTGAGGGTTCAGGGAGAGGAATTTGGTCAGCGAAGGGTTTGGACAGGTTTACCTCAAGGCTCAGTATTGAGCCCATTATTATACAATCTGTATACAGCTGATATTGGCTCAAGCTTGAATAATGACTGCCAAATTCTCCAATATGCTGACGATCTGGCTGTTTATGTCACCAACCACTCTGTAACTGATGCTGCCACATCAATGACAGTCTCCTTGAACTCTTTGAACCAGTGGCTCCAGGACCATGGGCTCAACCTATCTGCGCCCAAGAGCTCGGTGGTCATCTTCTCTCGCAAAAAACTTCTTCCCCAGGTTCAGGTTAGCATTCAGGACTTCATCATTCCAGTTGAACGAAAAGCCAAATTCCTGGGTGTGTTTTTGGACTCGAAGCTGTCTGGCCTCCCACACCTTGACTACCAGGTTAAGAAATGTGAGAGAACTATCCCTATTTTGAAAGCTCTCGCTGGGGTCTGGTGGGGTGCGCATCCATTCACTATGAAATTAGTGTATAATGCACTGATCCGTAGCATAATGGATTATGGATCATTTCTACTAATACCGTGTAACAAGGGAGCCTTGGCACGACTGGATAGAATCCAATTTAACTGCCTTCGAATCATATCTGGATGTATGAAATGCACACCTACAAATGTTCTACAGGTTGAATGTGCAGAGCCTCCTCTGGCGCTAAGACGACAGTACCTGGCGGCCCGCTTTCTGTTCCGGTTATTAAGTAAGGAAACTCATCCCCTGAAACAGAAAATAATAAATTTACACTCCATTTGTAATAACTCCAATTATTGGAGGCATAAAGAAATTCCACTGATTCTTCAGGCCTACAGATCTACTTATGCTTTAGAATGCCCACTGGTTAAATTTGATAGACTTCCCCTCTTCAATTACTCATTTGAGGTCTTATGCTTCAAACCTAATATATACCTAAATATTGGTATATCAAAAAATTCCCCCTCAGCAAACTCAACCTTTAAAGCGCTCTTGGCTAACCGTTGGACTGGGTGGCACCAGTTTTATACAGATGCCTCAAAATTTGATTGCAGCAGTTATACCGGAGCCGCAGTGTATTACCATAACTCCAGGATCTTGCTTATGTTTAGATGCCCCAGGGAGGCTTCAGTGTTCACTGGGGAGTGTGTTGCAGTTTTGGAGGCCTGTCTATACATAGAGTCACACAATATTAATAATGCTGTCATATTCACCGACTCCTTAAGCTGTCTTGAAGCCCTTGAGCAGAGCCCCTATCATAGCAGACTTCATAGCTCCCTATTGCTGGACATAAAAAAGTCTCTATTTGCATGTGCAAGCAGTCGAAAAACGGTGCAGCTTGTTTGGATCCCAAGCCATTCGGGTATTGGGGGTAATGAGTGTGCTGATACTCTTGCTAAAGCCGCTATTAATTCACCATCATCTGACCTTAAGCATCTAACCTATCAGGGATATGATCTGTTGAGCTTACCTCAGGCAGGCCTCCAGTCATCGTGGCAGGCTCACTGGCTTCATAGTAGTAGGAATAAAGGCAAATTCTTCTATTCGATCCAACCAAACGTTACACCAAAGCCTTGGTTTTACCGGTATAAAAAAGTCGACAAGCGTATTATATCCGTCATTTGCCGTCTTCGCACGGGCTTCTGCTGCTCTCCGGTTTTCCTACACAAAATCCGAGTGAGGGACTCATCACTGTGCGAGTGTGGACTGGACGAGGGTTCCCTAGACCATCTGTTTTTCGACTGCCCTAAATATAGGTTAACTCCAGACTTGTATGCCTGCCTTACCGATATGAATGTCCCCGCCCCTATTAATCTGGCATCCCTGCTGGCTCATGCATCCCCAGAGGTTATGAGATTACTGATATCCTTCATCCGATGCAATGATATCAGACTTTAATTGCTTCACAGTTGAAATTGGTGTGGTATCTGGACTACAATGATGAGATTTGTATGGGTTCATTTATTTTGAACTGTTTGTTCCAGGGTATAACCAAACTAAATATTATATTAACAATAGTAACAAGTAATAATAACACTAACCATGCGGTTGCGTAACCTCAATCATGTCAACGTCAAACAATACTTACAAAGTTACTACCTAACCAGTTTGAATGGCATCTGTCACTGGTGGTCAACACGGCAAAATTCTAAAATCGGCACCTCGCAAATTTTCCCGTATAACAAGTATCTCTATCGCATGTCTGTCAGTGGCGGAATCATGTCGGCACCGGCATTGCTCGCCATAGAGAAAGATTGAATTGAATTGAATTGAATCAGCCAACAGTTCCCAGCAGCGAAGTTTAGGGTGTGTAGAACGCGAGCAAAACTTTAAAGTGGGCTGGGGTTTAGGTTTATTAGATATTAACAGTGTATTTTTTGTTTACATAAATATTGTGAAGTATATATACTGGATAGGGCACGATGGGGTTGACGTAGCAATAAAAATAAAAATCCCAAACATACCTGATTTGAAAAAACAGAATTGTATGACGTATATAAGTGCATTTTCACTGACGTTGACTGAAAGGACGACTTCATCAAGGTCGCCGGGAAACGCTGAATGCGGGCTGCTTTAGATCAGTCGTTCTGGAAGTCATAGGTGAGGCTTATGTTCAGCAGTGGACTATGTGTGGCTGATATGATGATGACGATGAGGACACTAACATTAAAGATGAACTAATATTGACAAAGAGCAATGAATTGTAAACTTTTGTGCATAGAGAATGTACAAAAGTTAATACAATAACGTCATTAATTCGTCATTGAATATAAGTATTTATAAGAAGGTGTGTCATAATCATAAGTTAACTCATAAGGGACCAACAATTTATGAGATGATGTCACATTGTGAATTACATGGAAGTTCTGACCATTTGACCATTTAATAAATACAATAAAATTTTTAACGAATACTTAGTTTGTAAAGGAGTTCCCGAACTTGATAAAAAAATCTTATAAATAAGTGTAAAAAGGATTTGCAATTTTTTTAGTCTCGCTAAATCTCGAGGACGGCAGAACCGAATTGGCAAATTTTAGTCTTGTAATGTTTGTGGATGTCCAGGGAAGGTTTAAACGGTGAGAAAATACGGGAAATTGTAACTTTTTTTTATTGATTCTGAGGCGGTACGAAATTTGCCGGGTCAGCTAGTAAGTGAATAATAATCGATTGATTAAATTTCATCATATAACGATGAAATTTCAGTAATGGGTTTATACCACTCTATCAATCGATATAAAAGCCAACTTCTAGACCTAAGTATACTACCTAACTTTAGACTAAAAGTTGACTTTTTTATTATTAGCTCGTTTTGTGTTGCATCTTTTGTGTTCTTGAGGCCGCTTCAGCTTCAAGTTTCTTCGATGACATTTAATGCAAATTTTCTGTACTTAAAATATTTTGATGTCTCACATCTGCCAAGCAGGCTAATTTTTTTAATACAGACTATGACTGCTTTTTATGAATCTATTTAAAAAATGTAACTCATAAATTACCAAAACGAATACCGTGTTCACAACCCCTGTCCCTTACAATGTGAATGTAACTAGCACATGAATAAATACGGGTTACCCTATTCAAGTGGCCCCCAGTATTCACTTGCTTCTAAGTATGCCAACAGATGTCGCTCTTAACGTGACGTCACTTTCTGACCTGCGGTGTTAAGATTCTCCACAATTTGGTTAGGTCGGCTCGATTATGTACTTTCAGTAACTCTGGTTTCCCTTCATAACGCATAAATCTTTCGCCTTTTACTAAAGATTTCCGTGGAGGGGAACACTCAAATGAGTCTTTGATATTTTTGAAAAGCCTCACTTCGGTGAGGCTAAGAATTCCTCCAGAACTAAGAACTGCATAGCTGACCGCTGATGCCCTTATCTCCGCCTGCTTACAGAGATTTTCATTTCAATTGAAATTATGGTTAATCTTTCTGAAATTTTCTGAGTAATGTTCTAAATTTTTCTCTTCGTTAAAACCTACAAAAACTTAAAAAATACAGATGAAATCTTTGACCATGTATGATGAATGAAATCGGTCACTTTCAAGTAAAGGCGTGATTTGAAAGTAAATTAACAGGGAGTTCTCTAACTTAGCTTTCAGAGCTTCCTGAAATTCACATACAGTAAACTCACTGAATAATGAAAAAAGGTACTGCAGTTGAACAAATCAGTATGTTTTACGGGAACCAGTAAAAATATGATCTTGTAAAACTGGATGGCCATGGATACAGCGTAAACCGTTCATAAAGCTTATTACTGCGTGATAATTTCCAACAACCCATGTTGGGCATTCATTAGTGTTTGCCCTAACTAAATGTGTTCATTGACGTAGGCAAATATCTATAATATAATATCACTGATATGGTCATTAAAATGCAATTAAACAGTACACGTCAGTTTGAGAAGACGAAATAAAACTACCACTAATTTATGTTAACAGAATTTGTGTGCTTTTTTCAAAACGTTCTCTCTTTTTTTTTAACGTGAGGGAAAATCCTGTGCTATCCGGACTCCTACCGACTAAAAACCCTCACGTAACGCCCAACAGCCTATGGTTGGGAGCCCCGGGTAAGCCCTCGGAAGGACGTCCCAGGACTGCCATCAGACTACCCGCTTAGGGGATGGTTCAGGTGCTATCCCGCTTTTTTATGGGCGAGGTAGGAGCCGTGCGTGAATACTCTCTAATACTCAAACTTATTAGATGGTCCATAATATTTTGGTTCAAGACTCAATTAATCAATTAGCGTATTGCAGGCCACTGCTTAACATAAGACATCTCCCAATATTCGCCATTGCTCCCTGGTAAACACAGGACAAATATTACGCAAATTGTCAGATGTACAGAGATTTACTCAAATTTATAAATAAGATGGTCCACAATATTTTGGTTCGATACTATATTTAATCGCAAATATTTGCTCAATATTATATAATTAGGATCGTCATGGAAGTATTTGCATATCACCTATGTACACAGAAAGAATTCCATTGAACAGATAAAATGGAAAGATTTTATGCGTCTCTTATACTTGTTTACTTGAAATATTTTACCGTGTTTCTAAAGTCAGGTTTTTAGTAGGAAAACTCACTGCTTACTGTGTTAAGCTCGCTTTTGTATATCTAAATGTATTAGTTCTCAATATATCATTTTACTGTTTACTGTTTGCGATAAAGAGTTAGGAATAATAGCGCAACTATTTTAAGATCTAAGACCTGCAAAATTTTGATGACTAAATTGCGAAGTGTTAAAAAATTCTCTTTCTTTTTGCAGATTTCCAATTTGTGGCAATTTGGGTTGGGTTTCAAATAAGATAGTAATGATAGAAGATAAGATAATTAGGTTACGAATCCAATATCATTCCCGTAATTCTTTTTCATACCTTGGAACTTGCTTTGATATCTCTTATTGTAGAATGTCCTAGAATGTTTTGTGATAAACGTTTAGAACATGTTCATATTTTTTAATCTGTTGAACTGTCTTCATCAGCATCGGTCTCGAATGAAATTCCGTAGGTTCGGCATAGTTCGGCACTGTCTATAAATCTAAATGTTAATTCATCAGGTGAATCGTTGCCAGATTTTCTGATGTAATTTATACGATTTTAACCATTTTCTCTGGATAAATGAGTTGCTCTTAAAAATATAACTATGATGCAAGTATTTCGTGACTAGTTGTTCCAATGATGACAGAACTTTCTAGTTCTACATTGATAACTGTGTTATACTTATTAATAGAAACGGTAATACAGTAATTTAATAATAATTCTCTGTTGGTTTTTATTTATTGTGCTAGTTGTTATCTTGTGTGAGAAACCATTTCGTTTATCTTTGCACTCAGAGGTGTTTGTAAAATTACATATTCAGAATTTTCTATTTGGAGTTGTATTTCGTGAGATATGAGGAGTGCGATAAGCCTGTAGCACTGTTTTGTTATCAGCTGGGTGTGTTGTGTTGTGGTGGCCGCGGGCAGTCGGCGGCGTGCACCCACGCTACGACACCACACACTCCGCTTGTTTTCGACGACGCCGTCACGCGACCGGCGAGTGTTACACGCATCGAGTGCTCAACTCTGTTCAGTACATGTGTGTTAAGTGTAGTGTGAGGCAATCAGTGTTCTCGTGCAAACCAAACAACATACTTGTATAAAACATTCTTTTTAATCTTTTGGAAGCTTAACGTCTCTAACAATAACATAGTCTTACGTCTAAATGCTACTTAAGTAGACATTCGGAACAGTCTTAGAGATGAGTAGAACTAAACTTAGGTAACGATCATGAGATCTGGATCACAGTCTGTTTTGCGGCGGCGCGTTACAGCGCGGGAGCCACGGTGGCCTGAACCGGGACCGGTATGGCCAGGGGTGGGGAAGGAAGGAGCTTCAGCACCGGCGCGGGGGGCGCCCTCTCCTTGGCGTGTCTCTTGACGTGCTTGGCGAGGTGGTCCGACCGCATGAAGCGGCGGTTGCAGACACGGCAGCCGAATTTCTTCTCGCCTGTGTGGGTGCGTTTGTGGCGGGATAGTTCATCTGATCGGGAGAATCTTCGCTCGCAACCAGGCCAAGCACATCTGAAGGGTTTCTCGCCGGTATGTGTTCTTTCGTGTGCTTTCAAGTGTGACGATTTAAAATAATTCTTTCCGCATCCGGGATGAGGGCATTCGTAAAGGCGACGACGCGCCGCCGGAGCGGGCGCCACCACCCATAATGCCGTGGTGGGAAGTAATGTGCCGGGAACTAATACTGCTGGCGCAGGCCTCGGAGCTAGGGCTGGCAGGCTGCGCGGGGGGCAGGGCGCCACCGCGGGGTACAGTACCTGCGGCACGCGCTGCTCATCTTGGGATTCGTGATGCTTGGGGTAGCACTTGACGAACTTTGGTTTACACTCGGGGTGTGGCGAGGGCACGCGCGCCTCCTCCACTTTGGGTGTTGGCGGACTCGGGGGTTCCACTGTGATGGGTGGCACGACTTGAGCTTGAGTCGCCATATATTTGTATTGTGAGTAACTTTGGCCGCGGTTCATTTTGAATTTCAGTGTTTTCAGGATGTTCATATTGTTCATGTCTTGGGGCGGCGGCGGCGGCAGCGGCTCTGGGCTGCAGGTTCCGTCCTTATGCGCGCGCATGATGACGGAGGGCCTGCAGCACGGCTCCGGCGGGGGCGTGGTGAGCAGCAGGCGCGCCAGCTCGCAGCGCGCCCGCTTGCTGAAGTCCTCCTCACCCTCCGAGTCGGAGGGCTGCGGAGTGACCAGCCCGGTCGGCGGCGGCGACTCTCGGGCGCGCTTCACTGCAGCCTTCTTCAAAGGTAACTCGACCTGCGAACAAAGACGGATGCGCGGTTAGTGAACGGTCGCTAGCGGTGAGCACGCGCACGCTGCGTGATCGTGCGCCGTGCGCGCTCTTAACGTACTTTCGATTGCACAAACGGCACAGAATTTTTTTTAGGCAAATTATATATTTTTGGGGCACCGTAATATATTTTGGAAATTTTTGAAAAACTTTTTGAAGTCGTTAAAACAAAAGACACTCACTTTGTTTTCCATCAACGGTGGCGTTGACGGCGGTGAGAGAGGTCCACAAACTTCTAGCATCGTCGACATTCTGATCAAATTAATAACATTCAATTAAATAAAACTTTCTTTTAATACACAAAACTTGTGTTGTAGCTGTGCAGTTTCGGTAGTGGGAGCCGTGTATTCCGGCTCGCGAGCAACAGCCGAATAAACCATGGAGTGCGCGTTCGAGGTACGAGGCAGCCCGAGGCATGCGAAGGTGAGGCGCGCGGGGGCCGGGCGGCCAATGGGAGCGGGTTGTACGGCGGGCTCGGCCAATGAGCGGCGGCTGATCACGCAGCGAGCGCGTGGCGGCGCGTGGTGTTCACGTGCAACGGGTGTGAGGGCTCGCGAGGTCGGCGCGTGACGTAAGCGGCGCGCCCCCGCATGACGTCGCGGCCCCCCGCCCCCGCCCCTCGCGCGCAAGGTCGCCTGTACGCCTGCACACCGCGCCGCTCGCACCGACACATCAATGACAGCACTTTGCATCTAGCTCTATTTTGACAGTTGGGGGTCGATGACCAGCGCCCGCCGTGTGCTCGCAACTTTCGGCAACTGTGCCGCGGCTGTCGCAACAATATTAAGAGCTGTTGGCATTGTCGTCCTCAATAGGAGCAGCGTTTGCGATTTTGCGATAGGTTTACAGCTTTGTTGTTATTGTGTTGCCAAGATTAAATAAACAAAGCTATACTTACCTAATGTAGGTGGTGCTGGTAGGTAGTTTATTAGCTAAGTAGGACTGTTATGCGTCACTTGTCTATGAATAATACTTAACCAACTTACTTTATCGTACTTTACTATAGGTTAGGTAAGTAAGAGTCATCATGTTAGCATTACCACCGGTTGCAATCCGAGCACACAAGTTTTTCACTTTGGACCCAGGAGTCCGTGTAAGTCAAACAAGTCTACTTAGGCATTTATGGGAGCAGCTGCCGTCTGACGTCGACCTCCTAACTCCAAGAGGGAAGTTCGCGCCAGATCTCCTAGGTATAACCAGCAAGTATAAGTTGCCAACAGGTAGCACCAGCTAACTTTAGCTTACACATATGTATAAAAACTACTTATTGATTAAAATAAGAAGAGTTTGATTCGGTCTAGGCGGGAATTCGAACACTCGATGTTTGCCTTACAGGGGCAATGCCTTCTCGCCCGAACCAATTCAAATTTCTCCTTCTAAATCTGTCTTTAAGGCGAAAGTGGAGTGTCTACCAATATTCTTACGAACTACTTATTTTATGGCTTGGGCCTTGTGATCGTCAGATGCTTGCGTGAGCTTTGGTTACCACATTCCTTCAGGTGAGCCTAGTGCTTATTTGTAATCATCAAACCATAGTATAATATTATAACAATTTTCGTTGGTACAATACCTCATGTTATTGCTTGTTGCATTACAATCACAACCCTAGGTCACATGAATATGATCATCATGTCCTTACATGGACCAACTTCTCTACTTCGTTTCTGCCGCGCAAAATTAAAAAGCGTTGCATCAGAAGGCCAATCTTAATAAAAATATGTTAAAAATTCAGTCACGGTATAATGTCAATCTCCCAAATGTGAAAAATTGATCATGATTATAATGAATAGAGGCCCAATTTTCGTAATAAAAGTTTATTCATTAATTTTACCTCGATCTAATGTTCAAAACGACCACGATGTCCATGTTCTTTCTTTAATATTGTATGTCAGGAATACCGTTTTTGACATTTAATTTGATTTTGACAGATTGAGATTGACTTTTGAATATCTTCTTATAACGGAAACATCACTCCTTCGTCATCCAGTTTAAAAAAAAAACAGTTTCATCCATGACCTCATTAAAAACCTGCATAGTCACATGACGTGTAGCATAATTTAATTTAAAAAAAATAATCTAGATATGCCAACTAGGTAGGTATGTCGTTTCAATGTGTGTTAAATTTTTCCACGACATTCGAAATTTAAATTGAAACTTGACGTAATAAACATTTTACAAAAACAAACACGGCCTCCTTTATTCTAAATTTGATTTTTTTATACTTAAAGCAGCAAACCCACGGCCCACTAAAGGGAAAGTGGTTACCATTTTTATTATTGTGTCTCGCCTCGCCTGATGGTAAGCTGAAGGCAAAGTCTCAGCTCGACGGCCTCATCAGATGCTTTCTCACGCCCCACTTAAAGGACCCGGGACTGTAGGAAGAGGGATACACGTGAGCTGGCAAGGAATTCCAGATCTTAATGGTGCGACAAAGGAACGTGCGGTATATTCCCCCGGATACCCCCAAAAAGACAAATGTATTTCGTAGTCCAAGAGTAATAAATAGCCCTTGAACGATAGACTTTCGTCTAAGAGCCTGGGGTCTGCTACCGTCGCATCCGAAGCTTTTCAACTTTGAGTCTGGGGTCCGCTTTTTACGCAGTCTAACTGCGGATATGGCTAAACTTCGATATTTTCCGTGAAGCGACTGCCATCTGACCTCCACAACCCAAAAATTGGGTCTGCTCCTAATATCCTAAACATATCTAGTCACATTGTTGAAAGCAGTCGAAAGTCTTTTACTATTGCTATAACCTGGAAATCTTCGAGTCTCAGTGAATGGGCGCCTTCTAGTCAATTGTGAATCATCGTACACCACATCATCATTTATCAGCAAGTGAGATAAAAAACATAAAAATTCTTCGTAAATGCTGATAAAATAAATTGCTAAAAATATTGGTATTTATGCAAAAAACAGCTTTTATTACTATGACGTCACTCTTGCGTTTACAGACTCTTGGGTATGTATATTTGGAAATGTTGCGGTTGGTTCATTTATTATTTACTAGCTGACCCGGCGAACTTCGTACCGCCAATATTTTTCCGCCCGCGTAGCGTCAGATCCCGTTCCCGCTGCACCCTCTACTATATTAAACATGTATTATACATATAAACCTAACTCTTGAATCACTCTATCTATTTAAAAAAAACCGCAGACAAATCCGTTGCGTATTTTTAAAGAATTAAGCATACAAAGGTATATAGGGACAGAGAGCGACTTTGTTTTATACTATGTAGTGATTTTATGTTGGTTTATTCTACAGCGAATACAGAGTGTATTGAGCCCACCCAGATGTTTTAGACCCAAGCTAATCCACATAAAAACCGATACACCTGCTCATTGACGAACTAGACTTTGAGGCAGATTTTCCTTTCAGGTTTTAAATTATTTTATCAGCAATCAGTCAATTAGCAATGCAATGCTGGGAGGTATTGGGCTACTGCTTCCACGCTAGCCAGACGGGGTGGTAAATACAGGGTTATATTTCGAGATTTTCCTTCTGTAACAGCGGTATTTTTATCTGCGTATTTTTTTCCGTCAGTCGCCTCTTACGACACACTTCGGATGAGATTGGGTGGTGAATGGTGATATTTGTATTCTTTCTCCCACACCACAAGGATCCACACCACCAGCCATTCAGCAAACAATTGGTTGTCGATAGCTATAGGGCTTACTTTTGCTTGGAGTGTGGTGTGTAAAGAACTTATATTCAAAGGACGTGAGTTCTCTTTAAAGGTGTTTATTGAACTGAACTATAACTAATAACACACATGCGTGCATTAAATTCCTATTGATGTGTATATTTGTGTGTGTGAACTAGCTTAGACATTCTGGACATTGCTCAGATATAGAAGGAGTCCATATCTTGCAGGCTTGCGCTGAAAAGTGCCTTAACAAAGTGACACCAAGGGCTGAGGGTTCAAGTCAAATAATTAAGGCGTGTCATGGCGAACAATAGGTTGCTTTGAGAATCTAACAAACTCATTAAGCGTACCTATATTGCGTGGGATGATGACAAGGAAACTAAAAAAATTCTTGCCAGTTCAAAAAAATTATAAGACAGCATTTAACTTCTTTGTGCATTATTTTCTCATTAGAGGATATTTACTCGTGTGGAAACTACATAGCTATTAGGACGTGGTTATCTTATCTCTGTTTCACAATGGGCAAGACATGAATACTATTTTTGAAGAAGCATCACATCTTGCTGTTGTACGGTACCAATAATTTTCATTATCTGTCCAGCCTTTCACCGATTTTTTTAAGAATATTGTAGGACATTATAATTATAACAAAGCTTTATGTAAATCTAAACTGAGTAAAACTTGTCATATTGGTTCTAGAATGCGGATAAACAACTTAGATAGATATTATTATATAAAAATACACATTACACATAGAAATGATTGCTAATTGATCTATTTTCAATGCAAAATCTCCACATTTCTCTTTAAAAACATTAGTCATGAAGTCATCACAGTCATGCTAATTTTCATACAGCTGGAAGTGGTAACGGTTAAGGTGTGAGAGTCTATACGACTGTGTGTGTGAGCGTGAGGTGCGCTGACGCATCGCGGCGTGTCGATGAGAAAGTGAGTCGCATGCGCCGGCCGAGTGATCGGGGCTGGTGTATGTGATAAGAGGCAGCAAGGTCATATGGTAATTAGATGGGCGTGTTTCGATATTTTTTGTGTTTCTATAAGAGGGAGGCAGGAAAATCATTTTACACTCGTATTTCGTAAATAATGACAAAGCTTACTGAAGGGGCACTTGAACGTTTACACTAAAAGAGTAGAAAATGAAGAGAAAACTCAAGGAGACGTGAACAGCAGTACAAAAAAAAATAGGTAGGTTAATCATTTTCACATCGATGTTAAATGAGAAAGAATAGTACACAACCCGATCCTACCTTTTTGCCAGTACTTACCTACAAATGGTTGGGCAATTATTTCACCAAGGAATAATTTTATGTTAGCGGTAAAATAGCGGTTCAATCGCTAACCTTTCGTCACTTGTACCACACACCATTTGACGTATATGATGTAAATAAATATTCACGTATGCATGTGTGCGTGTTGTTTGGGGAAACCGTCGGCCGATTGGTTCAACACAGTGACGTACTGCGATAAAATATGAACGTTTTGTAAGGTATGGGTTACGGGTTCAGTTCCCGATTAGTTAACATCACGATATTAGGACATGACAGATATGATTATGTACTTGCATTATGAATGTAAATTATTCATAATTATGAATGTAAATTATTATATTCATTCTAGCGTTAATCGCAGTCGCATTCTGTGCTTTCAACTTGGAGTGTGGGGTCCGCTTTTACGTCTTAAAATACCGTTTATAACGACCTAATCTCACCTAATGACGTCCCACAAAACAGTGATGTCATATTATAATTTTAAATAACAACATGTTCTCTGGTTCCTTTTTCAAATTTAGCGACCGCTTTTGACCTCCCAAACACAAAAATAACCTGCGCCAGAGGACAGAGCATTATTTGCCCAACAACATGACGACAGTGTAGGGGGGCCCATCATGTACACTCATACTACAGACCTACATCACTATACAGAATGTATTTTTGACGTCTCAAAAATTACATTTTGTATTTTATTTTTAAGCATATAAAACCTTAAACAAGGAAAACGTTGTTGTTTTGGACAGATACCTGGATTATGTGTGCTATGCATGAGTGCAAACAAACGGATGTGTTGATGACCGTTTTACGGCACCTACACACTTTGTGCGTGTGTGTGTGTGTGTTTGTTATTGCATATGTCGGGTTGTGTGTGTGTGTGCTGCAGATGGGTGTGTCCGGTGTGTTCACAGAAGAATCAAATGAACTAGATATCCACAGAACAGTAGATATACCGCTGCGCATCAGATGGGCGTGTCAATGACCTGCGTACTAATATGTGCACATATAGGGTGTTCACTATAAATAGATTGCATATTTTAAATAGTGCGAAGATAGTGCGTGTCATTTTATAGTCAGTATCGTTGATATCAAATGAGAATATAGTTAAAATGATCATCGTAAACAGAATCCATCTTTTCCTGTGTGTGTTGTAGAAGGTCTCTATCTGTCAGTAAACAAATTTGCCCATGACTCAGTGCCCGATTGGCGCCATACGCTCGCCCCTTGTTCCTACTCGCCCATATTTAGCCAACTATAATTTACGCGTCACGAATAACGTGGGACCGAAAATTATAGAAAAGAAATGAGGGTGATATTACACTTCTGCCTACCTCTTCGGCGATTTATAGGCGTGAGTATGGGCTTTCTTCTTGAGGTTTAGAGGTTAAATGGCAGGCGCTCCCAAAAGAGTCAGCCACATTAGGAAGGGAAAGTGAAGAAGTGTGGATCATATAATCCAAAGCACAAAATATGAACACAACCGGAATTGACGCTTGGATGAACATGTAAGGGTGTCAGAGATCATTATCTCCTTTCTTCTTTTACCATCTGTACTCTCGGCTTCGAGCCTGTATGCTAGCGCCCTCTGTTATAAGTTGTTAGAAAATAGCGACATCTGTTATTTTTTTGTTGAACTTTTTACATACGTACAAATCCAAATAAATACCTAGTTCGTACTATTTCTAGTAGATGTCACTTTACTTCTTTTTATTTCCTTAAACTTCTTGCTTCCTAAAAGAGCTCGCTAGATGTCGTTGTTGTGATGACGTCATTTTCTGACATGCGGTGTTAAGATTCTCCACAATTTGGTTAGGTCGGTTCGATTTTGAAACCTTAGTAACTCTGGTTTCCCTTCATAACGCATAAATCTTTCGCCTTTTACTAAAGATTTCCGTGGAGGGGAACACTCAAATGAGTCTTTTCTATTTTTGAATGTCTCACTTCGGTGAGCCTAAAAATGATTTATTGCCTGCTACAACACCATTACCATGATCGTTGCTAAAACAACGTTCATGGTAATGAATTTAAATCTTGTACAATATCATCTTGTAATCTTGATAGCATTGCCTTTTAATTTTACCAGATCTTTTATTGTTCAGCTAAATCAGCTATTAATATAGTAGTAGTTGAACCATAGAAGTTAAGAAGTTATATTCGCGCGTTTCCAATGTTAGAATGTGTGATCCGCTCCGTCGCTGTATATCATATTCTCAAAAGACCACATTCGTAAACCATCACATTCGTAAAACACGATATTCGCAAAACATCATATACTCATAATATCATATTCTGAAAACATCATAATCTTCTAAGACCATATTCGCAAAACACAACATTGTCTAAACATTATATTTTCAAAAAAGGTGAAAAAGTACACTGGTCTTCAAAAACTTTGCGGTTTTATGACTGTTTGTTTGAGCAAACAAACTTTGTTTGTTTGTGACTTCAACAGCCAATGGATGAAAAAGATAAGTACATAGTAACATATTATGCTGTCATGACCAAAATAATAGAACCACAAATGGTGTTGAGGGTTGGCATCGCCGTAGCAACACTAGAATTCCATCAAAACCCAGTATGTACCAGTTCATATCGCTGTAAAAAAGGAAGCTAAATTGCAAAACATTAAATTAAATAGTAGATTTTACAACAAGTGCACAAAACGAACCATTTTTATCCGAGACTTTTAGCAGCCCGAGCCGGAGGCGAGGGCTGATAGTAATGTCGAGGATAAAAATGGTTTTGTGGACGAGTTATAAACTCTGCTTTTCACTTCGATTGCGAGGAAATAAAACAGTAGTATAACATTTCTTTAATTAAAATTCAAAGTAAAATTAGAACAGTTTTGGATACTGAAGGAAATTGTTTTTCCGGGCATATTAACGGTATTTTTCTGAATTTGTGAAGATGACATATTGTGAGAAGATGGCATATTATGTGAAGATGGCTCTGACGACAACAAGGAATCTCTGGATGTAGAAGGGACTGGCTCGCTTGGGATTAAATTAATGGCTGCCGTTATACGGTCGGTAATCTTGCTTTTGTTCTCTACGGATTCTTCAATGTATCCCTCAGCAACCTGATCCGACTTCCACCCGCCATGTCTTTTCAGCATTGTTAAGTTTGCTCCCGAATCTGCTAGAAGGGTGGCTGAGGTCCGGCGGAAGCAATGACCCGTGTAATTTTCGGGATTTTCTAATTTTAGAAAAGTTGCGATCTGTTTGGGAAAGGCTGCAAATTTATTGCGTCCTATAACTTGCTTAGTGCACTTCCCATTTTGATAATTGAGGAAAAATTTATTAGTCGACACGTTTTGAGGACGTAGAGCTTGGTACTTTTGAACTATATTTAGGTAATCTCCTTTGACAACAAATGTTCGCTCTCGTTTGTTTTTTGTGTCGGGTAAGTTTATTGCTTGCAAAAGCGTGTCCGTCTTGACGTCATTTACGGTAATATTCGCAAGTTCAATGCCACGGCACGCACCGCTTATGCCAAATATAAGTGCCACCTAAAACAAAATTAATAACTTTTATACACTTTGGAACAAAAGAGCAATAGGTATACGAGCAATAAAATATGAAAGGAATGTGTATTACGTACTTTTGTGGCCAAATATTTTTCATCTGGAGCGGTATTTAAGAAGGTTTCCACTTGATTAGCTGAAAGGACCTTGCTTTTCTTGCTTTTGTGCCCACTGGAAAGCCTCTTCAACAAAGATGTAAGCTTCGAATAATTTTGTATATTAACATTGTCCTTCATTTGTAATGTTGCTTTCAGCATGGAATATATACTCCACAGTGAAGACGGCTGAAGTTTTTTGGATAATTCATCAAAATAACTCAAAAGAACACTTTCCGAGAACGTAGTTACTAGTTTTTCTTTACTCCAATTTACAAAATTATCGTAAACTTTGAGATATTTTTCCCGAGACTTTGGCGGTAATATCTGTTGAACAACTCTCTGTGCATTAATTTCCATAAGCGTATTAGGAGAGTGTGTTAAATCCTCTTCTTCACTGGACATTTTTAACAATTTTAGCAAATTGAATCAATTAATAAACGCACGAAAAAACAAGAGCTGTTTCCCGCCGCTTTATTTTTTTTTAATCTTACGACATTGAGGCGTGGGCTGCAGACCTATACAGCCTACTATAAAATTAATTTTGTAATAATAATTTTCTTAAATGAATTAAATAACCTACCGTACTTGAATTTAAATTTTAATATCTTTTAAGTCTTAAAAAACACATAAGGCAAAATAAATTAAAGTGAATGTTATAAAATAACAAATTCTATCTATGAACTTCTTATTGTGTTAGGCTGTATGGCTCATTTTCTTTGCCTTAATATAGATACATTTATGAGTAGATACGTTAATGCCCTTGTGCACAAAATTCGATTTTGTGCAGCCTATATCCTGCACAAATAAGCACTTTCAGAGCATGAGAAGTGAAAAACAAATTATGTACATTGTACTGATCTAAAACGAAATAGAAAAAATAATAATAAAAAGAAAAAAATGAAAGTATAGTCAATGATTGTGTAAATAAAACAATATGCATTCAAGTGTGTTTGAAACGCTTATGTGCTATAAGTACATAATCAAGAAATAAATGCTTACTAAGAAATGTCAGGCTAAGATTTTTTTGTTTTGTTTAAGAATAGTTAATTTTTTGTTTTGTTTAAGAATAATTTAGTTTTTTATTTTGTTACCAATTTCGTTTTTATTAAAAACAATAAAATATCAGAAACTGAACTTTACTGTCCTGAACTGTACTTTGAATGTGGTAACACAAGAATATTGTGTTTTGCGAATATGGTCTTAGAAGATTATGATGTTTTCAGAATATGATATTATGAGTATATGATGTTTTGCGAATATCGTGTTTTACGAATGTGATGGTTTACGAATGTGGTCTTTTGAGAATATGATATACAGCGACGGAGCGGTGTGATCATGTAAAACACCTAGAAGATGATTGATACATAGACATTTTTAAAAATAGACTGGAAAATCATTTAAAGCATTAAACACAAGTGCAGTGATATACACGCATCAGCCTTAAGCTGATATCAATATATATAATATATAATAATAATAATTAATAGATACAACAACATATCAACAGAGTGATAGTGATACAGAATCTGCTTACGTATGTGACTCTTAAAATATCGACAGCAACTCGTCTTTACTGATGAAAACATTTTACATACGATAATAGTGTACTAACTCATACTGTCCTCTAAAGGCACCAAATGAATATGTACTGTGTATTTAGAGAACCTAAATGTTGAGACGTGACTGGGATTATCTTAGATTAATATGCCGGTAAGTATTATTCCCACAAGTACAACATAAAAAAATGTGCTGGCAACTTTTTAATGGCTCCACCCAATCAACAAATATTGCGGCGTGGTGGCGGTACTGCGTTTTGTCGCGGGACTTATTTGTGGCGCTGACTATAGTTTTTTATACTATGCGTTTCAAATAAGTTGATAACTGTCATAATGACATTTTGATACGTGTCGATAACTTCATTGTGTAACGTAAGGTCAGCAAATACATTTTTATACTTCACTGTTGCTTCACTGTTGTTAATATATTTCCAATTAAATATTTATGATGATTGTTGAACCATATTCCCTTTTCAAGATAAATAAGGATAGGGTAGGATAAGTACATACACATTAAGTAAAAATTAAATTATCGGTTCTTTTTATATTTATTTATTTTTAATCGGGCAGTAATTTTGAATTTTTGAATAATTATAATTACTAAAAAATTTGATAAGTGCTTAATGAAAAGAATTTAATAATTAGGTCGTTGTTACCATACACGTATGAACCTGTCCGAAATGGAAATTTTGTTGTTAGCTGTACATTTTTCATGAATACGGAATGAAGTTGCCGCGGTCGCGATTATCTTCTCATTTGAAACGCATAGTAAGCCAACAAAACGCGCGAGGTGTATGTGACGACGGGTGCAGTGCAATTGCAGTTTATTATGATTAAAAATAACAACATGCCGATTGTTGCGTCGCGTCGGTAGCTTAGTGGTTTATATAGTACATAGTCGGCCTTACGATCGAGAGGTCCCGGATTCGAATCCTGGCCATTACAATACCGACGTGAACCCACTCCTAGCACAAGCGATTTAGCTTAGTTGGAGGGGTTAGAGGGAATATTAGTAATATCGGTTGCTAATATACCTCTTAATAAAAAAAATCGCTTGCCACATAATTTTACTGAGTGGCCACTAAATGAATTTTAAGTATCAGTGATCATTTACAGAATAGGACCGCCTTGATAGTCGTGTCGTTTTAATATCGTCGCTTATGTGAGTCGCCAATAGCATTTTATAGTTATTTTGATAAAACGCAACGGTCAATGAGGGTACCCCTGAGACGCAATAATGCCACCACCGGTGTATACACAGTTGATCATAATATCCCACGCGCAAGCTTCAATTTGGTACCACAAAAGTTTTCTAGATGTCGCCCTAACGATGACGTCATTTTTGAAAATGCGGTGTTAAGATTCTCCGCAACTTAGTTAGGTCGGCTCGATTGAAAAACTTCAGTAACTCTGGTTTCCCTTCATAACGTATAAATCTTTCGCCTTTTACTAAAGATTTCCGTGGAGGGGAACACTCAAATGAGTCTTTGATATTTTTGAATGTCTCACTTCGGTGAGGCTAGAAATGATGTAATACCTGCTACAACACCATTACCATGATGGTTGCTAAAACTAAAATTAAATAGAATTAAAATAAAAAATCTTGTACAGGTAGAGTAACTATTACTATTATTAATTATTGGTTCAGCGACGTAGGACTAGGTTGGTAAAATAAAACTCACTTGCAAGCAATCAGACTTTAGTAAGTTACGTGTTTGTATGCAGTTTGTTATTTCTACAATACAATACAATAGTATCGATAGTTTCGAATACAGAATAAATGGATGAGTTCAAATCGCGAATAAGATAATATGATACGGAATAAATTAATGTTCCCGCACTACCGGAAAATTCACGTGTAATTAATTAGAATATCAATAACATACAATGTAAAATTATATTTACGAATATAATGTTAATAAATTAAAAATGTGATATATCTGAAGAGTACAATTTTTTAACTAATCAACTTATTCATTCATGCCTGGTCCATTTTTATGCCATAGTAAAACCACTATCATACCACTGACACTGTGAAAAATTCCGTTTAACTTTAGACGTGAACAGCATCGGTAACACAAAAGTTTAAAATTATAGGTATAATTTTATAAAAAGGTAGATATAATTTTTTTTTTCTATCTTCGGAACTAGGTAGGCAATTCCCTACATATTGATACGTATGAGCAATCATTTCAAGACAAGCTAAATTACGGGTGTCTTGTGATCTAGACTTTTATTTTCAAAGACTATCTTTTACCACACAGAATAAATTCATCTTACCATTTTGTAAAATGTAAATAGCACAGTAACGCCATCTTGAAATTAAACAAGGCACTTGTGAAGGAATGGTTGCCTACTTAATTTATAAAATTCTTAATAGATGGCGCTAGTTGTCAGTTACGGAAGTAAATGCATATTCGAGGATACGGCTTTTATTTGCAAGATCAGCAATTGCTGTTTGTAGACCGACGATGCCTTCCAAGACGAGGTTTTCCCCTTGGGCTTGGGAGAGTTGATCAGATGTCTGTCGCATCCTTATAAGCCGTATAATTGCCCTTCAAATTAAAATGTGAGGAAGCACAGCAGTGGCGCCGAAATGAAGCGCTATAGTGGTGCTTCTAATGCGTCAGTAAATTCTAATGATGATCGTTAGTCACGCAGTGGAGTCCTTTGGTATTACACACGTCCAAAAACCACGATAACGTCGGTAACCACTTTCCATCAGGTGAGCCGTCTGCTTGTCTGCCACCTAAGGTGTATATGAAAATTACCCTTGTTAATTTTGTTATAAAGAAAAGATTAAAAATAATTTAATACATATTAAAAATAACGTTCCATACCTTTTTTTCAAATAATAATAGTGAATATTACCAGATACGCCAATATGGGGATCAAGAGATCAAAAATTACTTTATCTACTTCGGTTTCGTTATAATCGGATTTTCAACTTGACAGCGGTTTGAATATAGTATGCATATTGCTATCCTGTTTCAATAGAAATCCTTACTGCAATACTGTATTACTTTAGTATTATGTTATCTGTGACTGGATCAATATGAATCCATATTGAAACAAGGTTGTAATATATGAATCGTCATAAATTCTAAAATAATATGATCAAAGACATTTTCACATACAGCCAACTGTAGAATTGACTTCGGAATCAAGTCAAATTCAATAAACTTTTTAAAAATGGAATGTAATATCATTCGATTCTTCTGATTTAAAATCAAAACAATCGAATGCTATATGGCTGTTTCTGCTTCAATACCTTTGCGATATAAAGACAATGTAAATATATTTAAGAATACACTATATTATCTTTATCTGTGTTTTATTAGCAACCTCGTAGATAAAATCTTGTATGCAACTGTACATTAGATATTGGTCTTATAATACTCTATAAGTAGTAATAGTAATACTTATAAGACCCTCCATAACGTGACAGTTGTATAAATAGCTATTAGAATGAACCAGTTTACAGATTTAACTTCAACTTTGAGATGATTATATTCGTTATAACAACTGAGGAAAGGCTTATGATTGCGGATTGTAATACTTCCTCCCTATACAAAACTGACGTGCACGACAATAGCGCTGCGATTACGATTCTAGAAATTTTATGAAAACTAGAAGTGGCGCAGCTAGAGCACCACACTTGCGCAGCTAAAGCACCACAGTGGTTCAGTTAGCGCACCACAGTGGAACCGCTGAAGCGCTTTCTCACGCCTGGTGTCCTATGACTTCCCGACCGTACAGCTTAGAATCTGGCCAGCGAAAAATACACTCGAGAGCAATGAATCCGGGTCACTCAAAGAATCCAAAAAATCTCGGAAAGTAAGAATGCTAGGTTAATGCAATAAATTGTATTTAATAGACAATTTAATACTCCTTAAATGAAAGTATTAAAACTTCTTAGTTATTGTAAAGTTATATCATAAAAAAATCAAATTTGAAAAGGGAACACTGTCGAAGATGGAACTACGAAATTACAGGATTTGTTTTTGCTTTTGTTTGTAATCTGTCATTTATGTTGGTACATAAACCAGGTTGATAGTGCTCAATATTCATTATTCAAGCTGAAATCATGTCGCTTACACTTGAAGAATGCACCAGAATACTTACATTGGTGGAAACCGGCCGGAGTCAGCGCGATACAGCCAGGACTGTCGGTGTGTCGCTGTCAACAGTACAAAGAGTTCTCCGACGTTACGAAGAAACTGGTTCTAACCTACGCAGACCAGGAACGGGCAGAACTAGGTGTACCACAGCACGAGAAGACCGATACTTGGTGAACACCATGCTTCGAAATCGCTTTCTCACAGGAACTGAACTCACAAATCAGTTTCGACGCCTCGGAGGAAGTAACCCAAGTGCATGGACAGTAAGACGTCGGCTTGCTGAATCTAACTTAAAACCCCTTAGACCTGCAAACGGCCCTAAACTGGAGCGAGGCCATCGTATTTCAAGACTAAGATATGCCCAGAACCACGTAAATTGGAGTATTGAAGATTGGTCGAAAGTTATGTTCTCCGACGAATCAAAATTTATGCTCTACAAGCACGATGGAAGACACAGAGTGTATAGAAGACCAGGGGAAAGATTCAAGCAAGCATGCATCGAAGAAAAAGTAGCCTACGGTGGTGGGTCTGTACTTGTGTGGGCCGGAATTTCCTCTGAAAGTCGCACAGAGCTGGTGATCATAGAAAACGGCTCTTTAACTAGCGTAAGATATGTGGAAGAAATCCTCAACGAACACGTTGGTCCATTTATGGTCAATTTGGGTGAGGATGCTATATTTATGCATGACAATGCCCGACCTCATACAGGTAGGATTGTGAATGACTACCTTCAAGAGATGAACATTACTTGTATGGAGTGGCCAGCGCGCAGCCCGGATATCAACCCGATCGAGCATGCTTGGGACGAGCTAGGGAGATGCGTAAAACAACGAAACCCTCCCCCAATCACGCTTCCTGAGCTCAAAATTGCTCTCACAGAGGAATGGGAGAATATTCCCCAAAATCGTATAAGGAACTTGGTGTACAGCATGCCAAACCGCGTAAACGCAGTAATGGAAGCACGAGGAGGTAATACGAAGTATTGAAATTCAAGAAAATCGTCATAAAGTTCAAAAATTTCATGTTTCCTATTTTTGTTTTAAGGAGAGATCAGCAGTTTTTTTTCTTTATGTAATTTTGTGTAAATAAAATGTATGGTGACTCATATTTTTTTAACTTTCATTTAAGGAGTATTAAATTGTCTATTAAATACAATTTATTGAATTAACCTAGCATTCTTACTTTCCGAGATTTTTTGGATTCTTTGAGTGACCCGGATTCATTGCTCTCGAGTGTAGTTCAAGAAAACGGCGGCAAATCTGAAGAATCAACCGTTTGCAACACTGATACTATTGATACTATTTTTGTTTTTCATTCTTTTTATATTAAGTACGCACAAAACGAGCCTACGTGGTACTAATGACATATGTTTAGTGTATTTTTGGTATGAAGTCTTTAAAATAAAGAAAATAAAACATGTGTTTACGCTGTAAAAATAACCGAAAAAAATTACGTGTTTGTACTCTACAATACAAACAATTTCTTTTTTAGCTATTTATGATTAATAAATCAGGCAAGAGGTTATTTAAAGCCCCATATTTAAACCACACATTTAATTTTTAATTAAAAAAATTAGTACTGGCCAATTACTATAAAATATTTGGTATTTTAAATCCAATCATTTTATTAATCATACGTATTAAAAATAAATAATCAATTCACATTGATATAATTATTCGAAACTGATAACATCTCTGAGTTCCGAGACATTTTTGAATACTATAAAATACTACGACGGTCATTTGAAAAGTTCTTAGCCAAACGGACTTAATGAAACCACATGATTTTGATTGTATTTTAGCAAGACATCGATACCCGTTTTTAAAAATCTACGCTTAACTCATCAAAATAGACATGTACCGAGGCTATGACCTCTTCAATTGTATGAAAATGTTCACTACCTAAGAAATTTTTAGCTTTGGAAACAGATAAAATTCGGACAGAGCTAAATCCGGTGAACATGGGGAATGAGATAACAATTCAAAGACACACTGATGGATTTCTGCCATGGACTGTACAGAGGTGTGAACGCGCGCATTGTCTTGATGAAAAAGACCATTTTTCTTAAAAAGAAATTGACGTTTTTCTTTGTTTTTTTTCTCTCTGACGACGCAACAGGTTGCAATATTTAATGTTTCACCTTCTTATACCACCAGAATTACACCCTTTGCATACCAAAAAATCGATGCTATGACTTTGCCTGCCGATAGGGGTGGTTTACCTCGGCCTTCTTTGGGGTGGGTGAACCAACTCTTTTCCATTGTTTCGACTGTTCTTTCGTCTCCGGTGTGTTGTGGTGAACCCAGGTTTCATTTATGATTACAAATCTTTCAATAAATTCTAGTAGGTCTTCTTCTTCGCATAACTTCATATAACTCTAAACAGTCGCGGCAAGTTATGAGTCTGTTGCGTTTTTGTTCCACTGAAAGCAGTCGCGGTACCTACCGCGCAGACACCTCAGAGAATCCAAGTTCTGTAGTAGTCTAGTCTTAGCTACTTCTTCGATAGTCAATCTTCGATCAGATAAAATTAAATCACAGATGTTTTCTTTGTTTTCATTAGTCGAAGCAGTCGAAGGTCGGCCACTACGAGGCTCATCTCGAATGGTCTCTCTACCGCGTTTGAACTCTGCCACCCAGTTTTTAACAGTTGCATACGAAGGAGCAGACTCACCCAAAGCAGTCATATTATTATAGTGTCCGACCAAAGGTGCAATTCTGGCTGAAGCCGAAGCCGGTTAATTGGTTTTCTCCAAAACCTTCGGCGGAAGCTGAAGGTGTAAATGACCCTTAGAAATACGAAGATTTGCTACAAAAAATAAATAAAAATAAATTATGTGCACTTTTCGCTTCCAAATCAAGTGACTGTTTTTTTTATGTCACGTCGATTTGATTTTACCACGTCTGATGGTAAGCTGAAGGCAAATTCTCAGGAAAGAGGGTCGCTATTACAAACACGTACTATGTCACAATGATGGCACTCAGTTTGAGGCTTCATCAGATGCCGTGTATGCATAGTAATAAATGCTACCGGTGGACAGCATGTCGTTGATATGCAGAAGGAAGAGAATTGGTGATACGCACGCCAAAATTTACATGCAACAACTCCGAATATTGTTCATCACAAAGGACGCGACTATGGCGCTCCTGCAGGAAGCTGGCGACCCAGTTGCACAGTCTAGGAGGCGCGGGACACGTATCTTCAAAGTAACTTACGAGACAAACTAGGCCCGGACGTGCGCATTATATTTTAATATCGATGCTTGACATAAGTTCTCTCTTTATTACGTGCGCAAAATCCCCACGGAACCCAGGAGCCGGTCGGGGAGGTTATGTCGAACTCAAACTCAAACGCACGCCGTCTGTGGATCGTAGTGCAAAGGTGATGTTGGCAACGCATATCCCTCGCACCCCGGCCATTAACCCAAGGAGGGCCATCTCTCTCGATCTGGCTCTCCTTGGATGTGGGGACCACGGAGTCTTCGACTCGTCGCCGGTTTGGGGAGGCGCGCACCGCGTGCCGCCGCTGTGGCCTGCTTTTGCTAGGGTGACATTCGGCTCAGGCCCACGGTCATGGGAGAGGAAGGTCAGTCTGCGATCTCCGACGCTTAAGTCACCTCAGTTCGCGGGCTGTGTGATTCGCGCGTCTCCTTCGCTCCCGGTCCCGCACCCGCCCCGCCGCCTCCTTCACGAGTATTACTTGCTCGCAGAAGGTGGTGCCGGCCGCCCACGCAACTGCGCAGCGAACCATCGCCACGAGAAAAGTGGCGAGCGTGAGAGCTCTCACTCCGAGGGCCGCCTCCAGCTCACGCCGGACACTCGGCGAGCGTGTGCAGCTCCGAGTCCTCCCTCGTGTCGCAGTGATGGCACTCGGGCGTTGACTCTATCTTTTTTGACACAGATACCGCCCGAAGCACCCGTGCTTGTTGCTCGTGTCAGCCGGTACGAGAGGCTGCCGTGTGGCCTCTCTAGCCAATCCCCCATGATGGGTCTTACCACCGCTACTACAGCGCGCCCTGTGCCTGGTTGCTCAGTTCGTCGCTCCCATTCCGCCACCATGTTACCGTGGAGCCAGGACTTCTCGGCTCGATTTTCTTTAGGCTCGGTATCGTGACCCCGCTCGTGCGCCTCCTTTCGGAACCGTTATTGCGCCGAAAGGGCCCTCGCTTTCAGGATTTGCAGTGGCGTTCCGGCAAGGAGACTCGCTGCTTCAAATGATGTCGAGCGGCGTCCCCTGATGACCCTGTAGCAGATGCGTTTGCCTCTCCTTCAGGGTGTCCGCTCATACAGGGCACCCATATAGGGCCATAGACAGCATGGCAACGCCAATATCACCTCACCGAATGACCGCATCCTCCGCCAGAACCTTCACACGTCTGATGGCATCCATGGTGGAAGTGGTGAGTTAAACCTTTCAAATTCAAGTATTTTATGCTGCACAATGTTCAATTTTATCCATTTTCAAAAATAGCTCTGACTTGACTTAAGGTATCACATGTAAATGAACGATGAATAATTGATTTTAGCTACAAAATGAGGAAACTATACGAATAAATCTAACTATGTTAGGCTAAGAACTTTTTAAATGACCCTCGTAATTGACCGGAAATACTAAATGACAGGAAAAAGTTTTGAAAAAACGATTTGTTCACCTTTCGTCAGCCAGAATCTACTACCTTGGCGCCTCCACTGTGGCGGGCGGTGGGGTCCAGTGTGGAGGGTATAAAGCAAATACGAGGTGTGTAGAAACTTTGATATTTAATTACGAATTACAGCACAGATATGTACTTATATGTTAAGATTCGTTCGCGTGGCTACATGAGAGCGGAAGCGGGTCGAGGGTTCAATTCCACGATGTCTTGGAACTTGGCGTGTTGTAGGCTCGTAGTAAGGGGGGGATCGAACCTGATATTTACTAGATACGCGTTATGATGATCAAAAGTTCTAAAATTACTTTAGAATATACATGAAACAATTCACGAAGTTAGTACAACTGATAGATGGTTATATTCGTCGAGACAACACTATTTTTACTGAAGAAATGCTCATGATTCCATGGTTCGGTCCGCTGTTGGCGACACGAAAACCCTATTACCGTCGGGGTACACCACGGATCCGTACTCAGTCCTTACCGGTTCAGCTTGGTGTTGGACGTTTTGTCGGACAGCCTCAGAAACTCACATGAGAAGCCTCCATGGCTGCTCATGTATGCTGATGACATTGCGCTGATGGATGCGGACAGGAACAGATTGGTGCGACGCGTGAAAGTGTGGAAGTAGGCGCTTGAGAACGGCGGTCTGAAGCTAAATGTGGGGTAGACAGAATACTTGGCGTTAAACTCAAGAGATCCCACACCCGTCCGCATAGGCGATGACTTGGTCGAGCGCACGGATCAGGTTAAGTACCTGGGATCTGTACTTCACGTGACTGGTGACATCGACCACGACGTCAAGGCTCGTATTGCCGCCGCGTGGGCCAAATGGCGGGAAATGACTGGCGGCCCATGCGACCCTAAAATGCCAGTCAAGTTGAAGGGACAGGTCTATAAGACGATCATTAGGCCTGTCCTTTTACACGGCTGTGAGGCGTGGCCACTGTTGGAGCGACACAAGCAGGAGCTGCGTGTCACGGAGATGAAAATGCTGCGATGGATGTGCGGAGTCACGCTTAAGGATCGCGTGGGGAACTCTCGCATACGCGGCAGCCTTCATGTCCGTGACATCGTAGATAAAATGCAAGAGAGTCGCCTTCGCTGGTATGGCCACGTCTTGCGGCAACAGCCAGGCTACGTGGGTAACAAATGCCTGGCAATGGCGCCCCCGCCGGGTCCAGGTAGAAGGGGTAGGCCCGAAAAGTCCTGGCTTGACGTCGTGCAGGGTGACATGCGTGCAAATGGTCTCACTACCATGGAGGCTCAAGATCGTGCGAAGTGGAAGAAGAAGAGTCGGAAGGCGGACCCCAAGCTCCGAGGGGATCTTGGCCTCGGATGCAATCGGGATACCGTCTAAATGTCCATGATGATGAAAAGCTCATGATTACGTTGAGGCACAGATGACATATTACTATTGAAGTAAGTAAAACTATATTAGATTATGAGATATTCCTTTATTTTACATATGAACTCCTATAAATTGTATGAAAATTTGTAGTGGCGCATCAACGCGCCACTAAAGCGCTTCCTCAAGTTTTTAATTTGAAGGAGCTCTAAGAATGGTTATAGATCTGAAAAAAATACGTCAGTTCTTATACTTTTTTATTTATTTTTAATCATCCACACAGCCTATAATATGATTTCAAGAATGATTTGACTATTAAATATTATGAAGTCACAATCATTTATATCATACATATATCAAAATATATACAATGAAATTCAGTTCAAATTAATAACTTTTAAGATTCCGCATTAAATTTCAAATTACTTTAACTATGAACTATACATAATACGTCTAAACGCAACGTAGACCGCGATAAATATGATATTCTCTTGCACTCCATACATTTTCACTACACACTACCGTCGTGTGACGTCACCAGCACATACGCTTTTATATGCGCTGGTGACGTCACACGACGGTTGCGTTGCGTTTTCGGGCGGCATGAGAACTTTGAATTTTCAAAATCTAAAATATTTAAAGCTATTTGTCGTGAGAATCTTTCACGATAATAGTTCACGATATTATAATAAAGTGCGAATTTTTCGAAAGTAAAAAAAAGTCAAAATTAGGTGACAGTCAAGAACACGGCCCACCTGATGGGAAGTGGTTACCCTGACCTATGGACGTGTGCAACACCAGTGGCATCACACTCGTGCTGCCGACCCTGTATGAATCCTTTGAAGCCCTTTTTGAAGAACCCTATGTTGTAGTCGCTTGGGATAACCACGTACGGAGTTCATTCCACAGCTTAAGCGTGCAGGGGATGAAGTTCCTATCATACCTGACTGTGTGTACTCTTTCCAGTCACAACGTGTGAGGATGGATTCCCTGCTCAGGAATATATTAGGATAGAACGGCCATACGCAGTGTTCACCTACATGTCACGCGTGGAGACTTATTCATAAAAAAAACTCACGAGAAATAAGAATTTATCCTCCATTTTTAATTATTCTATACTTGAAAATAGCACAATATGGCATATTCATGATATTTTTAACGATATTATTACAAGCTAGTCTTAACAGTGACTAGTAAGCCTTCGAAAGTTCCTGTCTCATAGGACAGGAATTGTCTAAAAAGATGCCACGCGTTTGCCACTTACATGGCCGTTCTATCCTTATACATATTTCTGTGGTTTCCTGCCTATGGCAAGAAGTGCGATGAAAAAATGTACCCGTGTGCATCACTTCGAACAATTCATCTGAGCCCTCATCATTGTACAGGCGGTAAAACATGCATAGCGAGGCAAAGTCTCTCCTGAGGCTGACTGGTTCCACTCCGCTATAGTGAATGTGGGATTGTGAACAATCTTCAGCTGATCGAGGCTGATGGTGGTGCTGGTTTTATTATAGGCAGTCATGACCCGTAACCTACGTAGTCTATAACTACCTGTAGGTTTAAAAAGGCCATGTTGTATGTTCATTTACTGATCATCATGTGTGCTATTTCACTAATAATTGTAAAATGGTCACTTTTTGACGATCATAAAATGTAGCTTCATTGGAGTACATCATCTCATTTGACAGTTTTGTATGCAAATGCGTAAAATGTTTTCAATTAATGAGCCATTCAAAATGTCAAATTTGTGACGTATTGGATGTTAGTAGGGACTTACATTTTACGTTCATTTTGGTGTTTTCATTGTCATTGTTGTAAAATTCAGGTTTATTAAATGGAAATCATGAATTATTGGTATATAGAACATAATAACTGCCGATTAACGCTGTGTCAATGCAAAAATCTTATTTTAGTCAATACCAGTACGATTCGGCATTCGGTTCATCTCTATTTTTTTTTTTGTAGCAACATCAGTAACAAATGTCACTAGAATATAAATATGATGCAGATGGAATATGAATGAAATATCGCCTTTGGGTTGTGGACAGATGCTTCCCGGTAAATATCGAAGTTCAGCCAAATCCGCAGTTGGACTGGTAAAACGGACCCCAGACTCCAAGTTGAAAGCTTCGAATGGGAATTAACGGTAGGATGAAGAATTGATAAGGGAACGTTGTGGTGTGGAAGAAGATGTAGTGACAAGGATAGAGAAAGGGATGCTTAGATGGTTCGGACACGTAGTAAGGATGAGTGAAAGTAGATTGACGAAACAGATTTATGAGGCGAAAGTGAATGGGCGAGTCGGTAGGGGGCAACCCAGGCGAACGTTTTTTGATCAAATCAAAAACGTCTTGAGTAAAGGCCAGGTCAAAAGTACCCAGAACCGACGCGCTTGTGTGAAAACGCTTATGAAAGTGTGTCAGGATCGTAGCAAGTGGAAAGAAGTGGTCTCTACCCCGATGGGAAAAAGGCGTGACATTATGTATGTATGTATGAAGAAGTTCAATCAATCAATTAGCCTATAGAAGTCTACTGCTGGACATAGGCCTCTCCTAATGTTAGGAGACCTTTGTCCTACTGTTTCCACGCAGACCACACGCGTAGGTACAGGGTTTCCTTTCGAGTTTCGTATCTCTCACTGTAAGAAGTATCGTTTGCGTATTTTTCCGTGACTCTTCATCATCCTAGCGTTAATCCCAGTCGCATCCGAAGCTTTTCAACTTGGAGTCTGGGGTCCGCTTTTTACCAGTCTAACTGCGGATTTGGCTAAACGCTCAATATTTTCCGTGAAGCGACTGCCATATAACCTCCACAACCCAGAGACGATATCGAAGCATTGTAGTTAGACCAGTTGTTGGATTTTTGAGGGCTCCAACTACCCGAAACGTTTTTCCGTGACTACCGTTATATTTTACGTTCCGACTTATATTTATTTGGTAATTATTATTTTTTAAATTACAACGCATTCTAATTCTAGAAGTCAGTTTTATTTTTTTGTTATTATACTTATTATCTTCAATGTACAGACAGTACACACAACTGATTTACAATTTTATAATTGTTGATAGCTATACATAGACAGACCCGTAGGTAACCTACTAGAAACTGATGATACTTAATATGGTACAGTACCTAAATGTAAGTAAATGAAAACTGCAAAGTTTTGCGTGGCTTAGTTAGGAACTGTCGAAATTAACATCAGATTTAACCTACACATTTTTTTATACCACTAAGGTGGCAGACAAGCCCACGGCCTACCTGATGGAAAGTGGTTACCGTAGCCTATGGATGTGTGCAACACCAGGGGAGTCACACTTGTGCTGCCGACCCTGTAAACACAGACAGTTTCTGTGCCGTCAGCGTAGAAGACAAGAAAGGAATAGTCTTTGGTCTTTCCACTGACAGCACAAAAACTCTCCAGTGAGCTCTGGCTATTATGGCCGCAATATTCTGTAGGACGGAGGTACTTGATCCCCAGTCGGACTGCTCAATTGGACGGAAATACCGTCGTGACATTTTTAAAAATACGCAGACTACTTACATGAATAATATTCATTCGGAAAAGATTCATTCACAAACTTAGTTCGTAGTTCGATTTGAAGTATAAACTCCAAGTGACGCCAGGTTGCTGAGCAGTAATCAAATTACTAATGATATCTGCATTAAATCAATTCAATGTTTAGAAGGAGAAGGGGAAAAAAAATGTTGAAATATTCATAACTAGCTGACCCGGCGAACTTCGTACCGCCAATATTTTTCCGCCCGCGTGGCGTCAAATCCCGTTCCCGCTACACCCTCTACTTTTTTTTTATGCCACTTAGGTGGCAGACAAGCACACGGCCCACCTGATGGGAAGTGGTTACCGTGGCCTATGGACGTTTGCAACACCAGGGGCATCACAATCGTGCTACCGACCCTGTAGATATCTTCTAATGCCCTTCTTGAAGAACCCCATATTGTAGTCGCTTGGGAAAACCACGGCAGGAAGTCCATTCCACAACCTGAGCGTGCGTGGGATGAAGTTCCTTTCAAAACGCACGGTGCGCACCATTTCCGGTCGCAGTGTGTGAGGATGAATTCCCTGCCTATGGCGAGTGGTGCGATGATAGAATGCAGCGGTGGGCATCATGTCAAACAATTCATCTGAGCACAAACCATTGTATAGGCGGTAGAACACACACAGCGAGGCAAAGTCCCTTCTGAGGCTGAGAGGTTCCACATCGCCTGTGAGTATGGGATTGTCGACGAGCCTCAACGCCCGTCTTTGCAATGAGTCGAAGGGGCCAAGCTGGTATGCAGGCGCTCCGGCATAAAGGTGACAGCAGTACTCCATGTGGGGCCGAATTTGTGCCTTATAAAGCAGAAGTCGTTGCCCCGCAGTGAAATACTGCTTCGCCCTGTTGAGCACTCCAAGTACTCTACTATACTACTTTTTTTACTACTTTTTTACTCTACTCTACTACTATACTACTATACTACTATACTACTACTATACTATACTATACTATACTATATATATACTATATTAAACATATATTATACATATGTACACATAACAGAATTCAAAAACAAATAGAATAAAAAAAAAAAAAATTTAAAACGTCAGGTCAATTTGACTTCAGCTCGCTCTATGGTAAGCTGAAGGCAAAGTCTCAGGAAAGAGGGTCACCATTACATATACGTATCTACCATGTTAACAATGATGGCACTCAGCTTGACGGCCTCATTAGATGCTTTTTCACGCCCCGCTTAAAGGACCCGGGACTGTAGGAAGATGGAAACACGTGAGCTGGCAAGGAATTCCAGGTCTTAATGGTGTAAAAAATAAAAGAGTCACCGAAGCATTTGGTTCTTGACCCTGAAGAACTTAAATAGAATTAGATATTTTTAATTTATATTTAAGTTTTGGAATTAATGAGATCGGTGACTTGCCATGATGCTAAGCTGATATCGATAGATTCGATGGTGATTGTACTTAAAGGTGGTGATCCTTATTAACAAATCAAGGAGAAGGCATCATGCTTGCCCTTTTAATATGCTATGGCGGACTGTTTTCCTTAATTCCACGTCACAGCGCGGTTTTTTCATGAGGATGGTTATTTCATGCTTAGTGTCTTGACTACAGGACATAGGCCTCTCTCAATGTACGCTATGGCTCCTGATCCTCCGCATCCAGTATGTATTAGCCACCTTTTTCAGATTTTACTACAAGAACGATTTCATTACTACCAATTACCTAATAAAATTTAAAGTGTCGAGAAAATCTGAACTAATGAGATAAGAGGTGAAAATACATCTGTAAGTATAAATGTACTAGCTTGTAAATTAGATTGGCTAGGTCCCTAAGGTCTGTCTGGCTCAAAACAACCGTCTAAAGCGATTTAAACAAAACACACATTGAGACCTGAGACTGTACGAACTGTACCGTAAGTATGAAAGGAACTTCATCCCACGCACTCTCAAGTTGTGAATTATATATAGGAAAACCACAGCAGGGAGTGAAGACTACAATATGGAATTCTTTAAGAAGGGCATTTGAAGGTTTCTTAAGGATGGCAGCCCGAGTTGAACGCCCTGGTATTACACACTTTCATAGGTCATGGTAACCACTTTCTATCAGGTAGGTCGTGTACGTCTCTGCCATTTAAGTGGTATATAAAAAAACTAAATTTATACCATACTGCGAATTTAAGACTTAAGTAATTTGCTCTAATTTTTCGCATTCTAGCTAAATAATTATGGTACTACCTCTCGCTAAGACATATATATCCCTTTCATGATACAAAGTCTTTCGAACAATAGTAAAAAGGGTATTGACAACATGCTGTACATATAAAAAATATGCCAATAAATTAAGTCCCTACGACCACTGCGATATTCTTTCTTGCTAATTGAGTTGAAAAGAAAACCCTGACAACTAAATTAGTTAAACAGAGTTATACTTAACTCCTGTGAAACTATACGTCGCACATAGCAACATAACATTCCATCTAAAACCTAAACACATTAAAATTATCTAACCTTAAAGTTTAAAAAAAAGTTCGAAAACCTACGGTCTACGCGGCTACGGGCTACGCGCTACGGAGGGGGGAGGGGAAAGCGGGATAAAGGAGGCGGTGCCCAAGCCAGCCCTCAGCGAGACTCGCGAATTGGCACCTCTGTGGCTCGCCGAGTCTCGTCTTACCAGAGTACGCCTCCATGCCAGTCGCGTTCCGACCTCCGCCGGAGCACGTCGCGTGTGATTAAAAACAAACTCGTATCGTGTTTAGTGTTTGTGTGTGTCATGTTGGGAATAGCTGGAGCCTCGTGCTAGGTCATGTCACGAAGGAAGCAGAGCAACCCCAAACCGCTGAAACGTAAGTTGCTGGCAGTTTATAAACTTTTCGCAACTTTTTTTTACGTTTATTCCAAATTTGAACTCAAAAGTTGTGTTTGAATTTCGTTCTAGGTACATTTTATAATAGTTTGTAATAAAGTTTAGTTCTATATTTAAATGTATTTGACGACTTTATAACTACTATTAAATAAAGTCAAACCTTTTAAGTTAATACTAACTTAGTGGGAATAAAGTTTAAGAACTATTAATTTCTTATCATGTTTTTGTTGTTATCAATATTTTGTTGTTTGTATTTAAACCATAAATTACTCAGACTCTTATACCCTTTTATACCTACCTCAAATAAGAGTGTATATAACCAACCTTGCTGAAGACCTGATACATGGTTTGGAATGCCGTTTTGTTGCAGGTACTTAATAAATTAACACGTTATCAAATAACAGATTAGAGACGGTATGTTTGTATCGGTTAAGTACATTCAGAACAACAGTCTTTCGACTCATACGTCAGTTATAAAAATAATTCAATCATAATAATTTAATCTTAAGGGTCAAACTCCTTATCCATAGCGTTTGAATGTTAAAGTATTTTAAGTACCTACATACTGAACGTCGATATATACCTATGACCGCGATAATAATTTGTACAGTTAGTGGAACTTTCTGATAACATTATATTGTTATCGGATATGTAATGCAATTAGGAAGTTCTTGAGACAATACACAATTATAATACATTGATTTATATTTTAAACACCTTTAAAGCGGACTTGCCCCGTGCTCCCAGGTGAGGTTCTCGGATGCAATCTACACAACATTGTTATAATAATGATGACCTTAACAGTATCACCTGCATTCACGTGTAATAAATTAATATGTAAATAATAACTCTCCAATTCAATTATGTCCAAGACAAATTTGAATAAAGTCAACTTTATAACTTAATTATTAATTTAAATTCAATGCCTAGAATACCTGCGTCTAAAATTAAATGCTATGGGTCTCAATTATGTTATTAAAATTTAATATGCACTGTATAGCAAACCACTTTAATAGTTGTCTGCGAATTAAATAGTAATAAAATGCTAGTATAAAATTAATATAGATGACTTTTATTATCAATTAATAACATTTAGTTATTCTAAAAATCAGGAAAGTTGGGATTGTAGGTAAGATGTATTGCGTTAGCACAGGGTGATAATTACCAATTATATTTTTTGAATAAAGCTACTTCAAGTAAATAATATACGAATAAAAAAAACTAATTGTTATATTCACGATTATCGCACGAGCAATCTAAGTAGGTACTCTATTTTGATTGCTCGTTGTTTTGATGAGTAGTTAGAAAAATCGAATCATTGGATACAGCTTAAAATAATTAGGATTCATCATCATTCTCGAAGCAATTTTCCAGTTGCATCCAAAGGTTTCTCTCTGGAGGGTGGGGTCCGCTTAGTTATTGATTGGTATGTCGGCTTTTCCGAGAGCGAAAACCTCTTGATCTCTCAACTCTAAGAGGAGTCTACTCCAAAGTTTCAAATTCATTTGACAGGTTCGCCTACTCGCATTTGAAATGGATTTGGCCCTGAAGTTCTTCGTGGGACTCCTTCACTCGATTAACTTTATGATTGACACTTATATGTATACCCAAAATTTTGTTGAAGTACGGTTTATTAAATTAATTAAGGTAGTTATTTCAAAACAGTAAGGCCCAATGTGTGATGTCATTTCTCGATAATGTGTAAACTAAATTAATTCGACGATTAAAAAGTCATAAAACTGTAAAATAATAGCGGTTGCAATTTTTTAATCTAAATGTCTGGTTATCTGATGAATTTTATTAAATCATTCACGTGAGCGGTATAAAATTAGATACTCTATTATCTTTAATCAGTAATGCAAATGCATATAAAATTCGCCGCGGTTCTCCTACCAAAATTTTGGGGGCTGATTGTTGATTGATGGATGTGGCCACGGAGGACAGAATATGATTAAGTAGGCTGTGGCTCTTCTCTTTCCTCTTAGCGTTAGGAGGCTGGTAAAGTCAAAATTAACCAATTCTTTTAAAGGAGGAGATGTAGGCTTTAGATGCAATAGGGTTTGAAACGGATATATTATTATTTGCCGACGTTTCGGTTGATTTTCAGCAGTCATAAGTCATGATCACATTCACGTAAATTTGCCACAGTGTATTGAATTCTCAAATTGAATCTCGTATTCAATACAAATTAAAATTCACCACACTATCTAAAAGAATTAAAAGCCTTTTTAAAGGAAGCCTTTAAAAAGTCTTTCTACTCTTAATTATTTTAATATTTATTGTAAACAATAGAATTTAAAACAAGTATTAAATTATAAATTTATCTAAAAGAGTTGAAAGCCTTCCTAAAACCTTCTTGTATTAGCAACAATAAAATTAAAAACAAGTTTTTTCTAATCAAACAGATGTCAACACCTAAAAAAATAGAACATCGGTAGCTAACAGTCCATTTATGGCACTATTTACATACGAGTATATCAGATAGGTAACAAAACCAATTTTGTATTTAAACTTTAGCCCTTTTAAACAGACTGTTGTTATAATTTTAGTTAACTAAAACTGAAATTTGTACAAATTAAGTTAAATTAAAATTCTTTGAGTATAAAAAAGTTCTTTGAGTGTAATGTGGAACTTCAGTTTAGTTAAACGGATTTTCACTGTTGAAATCCATCTAAAACACGCCTGCTACATTAAAAAGGCAAGATCATTGCTAAGTACATATTATATTTATATTATGAAATATTTTTTGTTTGTACTTACATTCGAGTTCGTTAAACGTTTATCATTAAAATTTATATTCTTTGATTGTTTACTTATCATTAATGGAGATAGCTTGAACTCTAATTATTGTGGTGACGGCCCGATAAACTCGCTGGTGACGTAGGGTTGGCCGTGGGGAGAATGTGGGGCCAATGGGGAGAAGTGGACTTGTGGATACTTTTTGGGAATATAATAGGGGTTAAAGTATGATATTGCCGTTTCATTGTAATAGGTACTTCGAATTGACATAGAACCTTCATGGTTTGAGATTTTTGAGTGAAACTTTTTCCACATGGTACCTATGTAGTTCTTCATTTAAAAATGTGCAACATTCGATTATCGACTTTCAGTTGTTTTTTTTATTCAGCTTAGACAAGAAAGATGGATACTTCGAAAATTCGAGTGATTTTTGAATACGAGTTCCGACGCGGAACTAACGCGGCAGAAACAGCTCGCAATATCAATGTTGCGTTTGGAGAGGGGACTGCTAATGAACGCACCGTGCGATTTTGGTTTAAACGCTTTCGTGATGGAAACTTTGATTTGAAGAACGAACCACGAGGAAGGCCGTCCACACAGGTGAATAAAAATGAATTGAAAGACATGGTGGAAGCCGATCCGAGCCAAACTACCCAGGAATTAGCTGCATGGTTTAACGTTACCTTACCAACAATATTGACTCATTTGCGTCAAATCAATAAAATAAAAAAATGTGAAAAATGGGTACCTCATGATTTGACTGATCTGCAGAAAGAAATGCGTGTTGAAACTTGTGTTGCCTTGTTGAATCGATACAGAAATGAAGGAATATTGGATCGAATTGTGACATGTGATGAAAAGTGGATTCTTTACGATAACCGTAAGCGAAAAATGCAATGGCTGACCCCAGGTGAAACGCCACAACAGTGTCCTAAAGCAAAGCTTACCAATAAAAAGGTAATGGTAACTGTTTGGTGGTCTCAGCATGGTGTTATTCACTATAGCTTTCTACGATCTGGTCAAGCAATAACGGCAGATGTCTACTGTGCCGAACTCCGAACAATGATAGCAAAACTAGCAGTGAAACAGCCCCGACTCATGAATCGATCTTCACCATTATTGCTCCATGATAACGCGAGACCTCATACAGCACGAGAAACCGTTTAAACTCTACAGGAACTGCAATTAGAAACTATCCGTCACCCTCCGTATTCGCCAGACCTTGCTCCAACAGACTACCATTTTTTTCGTGATTTGGACAATTTTCTATGTGATAAAAAGTTTTCTTCTCAGGAGGCAGTACAAAATGCTTTCACACAGTTTGTCGAATCTAGATCACCAGAGTTCTATCGCAAAGGCATAAATGACCTTCCTACTAGATGGCAGCAATGTATAGATAATAATGGTAATTATTTTGATTAAATAAATTCGTTAAATTAAAAAAAAAAAACGAATTTCAATTTGTCAGTACAAATCGGCAATTTCATACTTTAACCCCTAATATTTCCTTTGAAAGGGTGATGCATCGATTGTGCGTGATGTCATGAGCGGTCAGGAATATGTGTAATTTAATCGAAAAAGCGTTGAAATTGAAATTTCCCTTTAGATTTCGATTGGTGATGTACGGCCTACTTGTCTAAAAGACTGGCGGTATTGCGGTATTAATATGGCAATGCATGATATTTGTTTTCTTACATACCAGTTATAAATATAAGTTGGGATACCTAATAAATTTACAATAGGCTAACTACCTCAAAAAATGCTAAATATCAACAAACGCCATTCCATTAAAATACAATTTTGTTCACAACATTTTTTTATTTTTTTATTTAATCAAACAATCAATAAAATAAGTTGATGTACTTACAATTATTTTTGTTTTGACCATGTTTTTTACGTCTTGATATAATGAGAAACATTGTCTTCACGTGACTATGTTTCTTATTTTAACCCGTGGCAATTCGTTTGCCGGCGTTTGATGGCATAGAATGACGAATATATAGGTTTTGACGTTTATGAGTAACATTTTTGAACTCAGATTATTCACTTGAAATATTTTACATTAAATAGTGTGACAAACGAACGTGTCATTTTCTCCTCAAGCTAGATAAAGTCACGTGTACCGTTTAAGTTATATTTTTATACGATTTTAGTGATAATGCTCATCACAAACAGAAACTTTTCAATCACGTTGATAGTTTAAATTGCACCTATTTTAAACCGGCTAAGGACATCAGTAGAATATTATGGACAGTTTTTTTTTACCTTATTCCAAGATACTGAAAAAAGATTCTTGAAATACTTATGTACGTGTTGTTTATGACCAATAGATACAAACTATTATGGAATAAATGTTAAATCTCAAATAGATTGCAGTACTTTAATATCGCCACTGGTTTGTGGAGATCAGGTGGCAATTGCTTCATGGAAAATATCGAAGATTAGCCAAACAGAAAAAGATTCCAGATTTCGAGGTGAAAGCGACTAGGATTAACGCTAGGGAGAAAATAAAGAAGAGAAGAAAGAAATATTTTTAACTTAGTTTATTTGAAGCCATGTTCGGATCCGGCCCCTTTTTATAGCTCCTTCGCAACATCTAAAACCAAACAAGGTTATCTAAATAATACTGATGGCCAAATAATAGTTACATCATTATTAACAGGGTGAAAAAAACTCTAGTAGATATATAATAAGTTTATGTCGGGTATATATTAAGTATTCTTCTATAAATGGTGGAACCAAAATTGCTTAAGAATCAAGAACAATTCGCACCTATGACGCTGTATGAAACATAATATTTTATCTTGACACTGTGCTACTAAGGCACTTGACAGGTCTCTGTTGACCCCAATGGGTATCATCGTCTCATGAAGTCATGAACAATAAATAGTTCATTTGAACTTCAATTTTACTTATCGGATGCAGTATGCTGAAGGTTTGATTCTTAGAATATAGTTTTTGAAGTGAAAACTTCTTTAGCGGCGTTGGATGGGTGTAAAATGTTAAGGAAGCGTCAGGATTAGTTGACCTTTGAACCGTAACCGACGACTGACGTCATACAAGATTAGGTACAGACTATCTCTTTGGAAGTTCCGCTAGATAGCGTCGTAGCTTAAACGGTAAGCACTTCCACTGTAAGTCCTTATAGTTTCAGATAGTATCGGGTTCAAACCACCTGGCCTTCAGGAATTTTTTGTGATTGTTTTTTCTTACTTTTGGTGATTATTTTATCTTTTCATAATTTATTAATTTCTTCTGACAGAAAATTAGCAGATAATAAGTGATAGGTCCTATGATTAGCGCTATATTATAGGTATGGTATGGTATGCTCTTTTTTTATCTTTTTCTATGTATATAACGAAGAAAGAAAAAAAAGAAAATGTTTTCACTACTGCCGGCACTCCCAGAGTGCAACCCGTCTTTTTTTTTTACAAGCAATAGTGAATGTAACCGAATAAGCCCGTATTCCGGGTATATGTCGCCGCCAACTAGCTTTATCAGCCATTCATTAAACTGCCTAGGCTCTTTACTGAACGGTACCGTTCAATTAGCGGCCTGAATTAAGGATGGCACCGTTTAGTCACCACTTTAGGCAGTTAATTGAACGGCTAATTCCGCTAGTTGGCCGTGACATATAGACTGAATGTGCTGATCATAGAGAGGACCACGCAGTGTTCCACCACCAGGGACACAGTTGAGTAAGTTGGGGTAGAAATTTCAATGCCCAGGTAGGTAGTGTTCCGAAAAAAGCTATGAAGCTACCGAGGATCACAAAAGTCAGCGTTTGTTTTTGAAAAAGTGAATCAAGTATACGTTTTTTTTACGTGCGTGAAATCCCCACGGATACACCCTCTCCGGTGCCGGAGGGGGAGGTTATGTCGGAGTCGTACCGACTAAACCGCTAGCCGTCTGTGGGTCGCAGTGCAAGGCCGAAGGTGAGGTAGCTAGTGCATATCCTCGCAAAGTAAGTACACTGGCTTATACCGTCAGTGTAATATCTGATGAAAATACTGTACCTATACCTGTGTAGACCCCTTTATATTACCGTGTGTAACTTTGTTAGTGTTTATCTAAGACACCTCTGCCTATCCCTTTGAGAGTACATAGTCGTGAATGTATCTAAAAGACCACTGAACTCGAACATACACGGAAATAATAACTCCCATACAAACACAAAGATCCATGTTGTAACATAACCAAACGTCACCTGACTTATAGGGCGGCGAGACCAAAGCGTATTGTGCGTCAACCACCGCCGCGCGGTACGCAAATGATGGCGGCGTACACTCGCGCATCTGACTGAATTACACGCCATTTAGCCTGTAACCATTGTTTTTTGATATTTACAATGCTATGCGATATGAGACATCGGAGATGCAAAGATTTAATGTACGTATCTACTGGATGGTAGTTCCACAATACGAGGTATCTAAATAGTATTTATTAAATATGTTTTGACCTATCTGTGCTGCTAGCTTTGTCTGCGTTGCTTTCAATTTAAATTTGATCTAGTGAGAATATTCTATTCTTTTTTTCTGCATAGACCATTGAAATGTATCTTACAAACGTCAAAATTACCAAACAAAAAAAAAAAAATAGTCAAAAAACCTGTTCGAAACGCGGCCTGAAAGGACTCCGTCAAGAAATACTGTACATTTCTTTTTCGAATTCATTTTCATTTGAACGCACTTTTTTTATGAAATCGACATCGTTGACCTCCTAAAAAGGGGTCCTTCATCAGGGGACACGAGAGACTGGACACGTACACGGATCAAACTGGTGATGTCGTCGGAAGCAACTGAAATTGGAGGATTTGGATGAAGTCAATAAACCTTCATAGTGGAGTCATTAAACCTTCATATTATATGCCCGGCGGTGAGCAGGGCGGTCAGAGCTCACTGGAGAGTTTTTATGCTGTCAGTGGGAAGCCCAAAGGCTTGGCTTGTGTGACTCCTTTGGTGTTGCACACGTCTATATATCACGGTAACCTTCTATTACGTGGGCTGTGTGCTTTTCTGCTACATAAGTGGTATAAAAAAGGAAGCTCGTGACGGATGATACGACAGGCACAAACGGTAAACTAGTTTAGCTTTCAGCAGAGATAACGGTATACTTTAGTCAGTCTACGATCATGACCAATTCTCGAGTTACAAAGTCCCCAAAAGTCAAATTATAGAAAGAAGACGTAGTAGATTGAACCCAGGCAAAGCTAATACGAATTAAAACAAACATTGGACGCACCTGGGAAAGCACTATGAGGACTATAATGATGATTATAGATGGTTTTAAGGGGACCCAGGACTTGGAAGTGAAGGTCTCAAATGTGACTGGGATTATAGTATAACCGCAAGCGCTGTGCCGCCGACAGTGCTCATGGCGGTATCTCCCTCACTCTCAGTTAATGCTTATTCTTTCTCTGTCTTTACCGCGTCCCCCGCTACGTCGCGCTCACCATGGAAGCGGTACAGCGCTCGAGCACATTCTACAACGCAAAGATGATACAGAATTAAAGTTAATAAAAGCTTATTAAAAACTCGTGCCACTTTAAGATTGATAAGTGTCGAGTCATTTACATTTCATGTAATCAACATTACACTTAGCAGCAAGAGGGCGATTCCACATATGGTTTATTGCGATAGGACTGTATCTACCCCGCAAAGTGCATAGCGATATGTTTCAATCCCGCTGCGTTTGATAAGGAGTGTAATTGTGCATGTATTACAGATTTTATTCAGCAGATAAGTACAAGTGCTAACCACTTCAGAGTAATGGGCCGATAACAGCTTTAGACTGATATGTTGGAGTATTTTTAGTTTGGCCTGGTATTTTTAGACTAGAATTTATTTATTAAATGTATTTTGTTTTTGTTATTTTATATGCTCAAACGGGATTAATGCCAAGCCAGGAGGAAGATTAGACAAATCTAAAGATCACAAAATTCAAGAAAGAATATCACGATCGTTTTTGACATTGGATAGAGGCTTGTTTTTGAAAAAATGTTATAACTAGATTTGGCCCTCTTATCCTTAAGAAAATTGGCCTCCTGTTGCGTTTTGCAGCATAGAGAGCAAAATCAATAAGTAAGTATCAGATAGCATTTTCATTAGAGTCATCAGATAGAATTTTCATTTATAATCCACCTAAATGAAAATGCTATCTGATGACTCCATCCATTATTATGCGGACGACAGTACCGGGGACACGTGTTACACGGGCCGTGTAAATGTCTCTCAGTCCAAGGTGAAGGAGAGTCACGAACAACTTGTGTCCGAAATCGAGACTACTCTCTTGGGAGTATCCGATTGGGGTCGACTAAGCCTAGTCCAATTTAACCCCACTAAGACACAAGTATGTGTATTCACCGCTAAGAAAACCCCATTTATTGAAGCGCTGCAATTCCTGGGTACATCGCTTACCATTTCCTCGAGTATCGGGATCCTAGGCGTCGACATCTCAAGCGACGTCCAGTTCCGCAACCATTTGAAGAAGAAGAGAAGGAGAAGGCTGGCATCTAAGAAACTTGGAGTGCTACTTCACTGCTGGGCAACGACTCCTTCTTATAAGGTACAAGTTCGGCCCCATATGGAGTACTGCTCTCACCTTTTTGCCGGAGCACCTGCATACCATCTTGACCCCTTCGAATCGATACAAAGATCAAATCGATCGCAGGCGCTGTGGAACCTCTCAGCCCCAGGATGGACTTTGCCTCACTGTGTGTGTTCTACCGCCTATACAATGGTTTGTGTTCAGATGAATTGTTTGACATGATGCCGACAGCTACTTTCTATCACCGCACCGCTCGCCATAGACAGGTAGTTCATCCTCACACATTGCGACCAGAAATGGTGCGAACCGTGCGGTACGAAAGGAACTTCATCCCACGCACGCTCAAGCTGTGGAACGAGCTCCCTGCTGTGGTTTTCCCAAGCGGCTACAATATGGGGTTCTTACATCACTATTGGGACATTTAAATGTGATACCCGTTGTAATACTAGCCGTAGAGCTATAATTCAGTAGCGTAGTTTACTATAACCAAGGTCATGTGAAGCCAGCCTTCTGTAAGCAATAATTTCGTGTCACCAATGAGTAACTACCATAAAATAAATGAAACATTGCGAATGTGTTCATTCTGATGTAATGCCTCAAGCATTTAAAGTAGAAAATAACTGCAGATACATTATCTTTTGACCCTTTATGAAACTCTTGAGTAAACATAGATTTAATCGTTATTTTTATACTTTCCAGTGAGTATATCGCTATCGCATCGACTTCAATATTGAAGGTGACTGTACAGTTATCTACCGTCCCTTGTCAGATGTGAATAAATCATTTTATGTACTTAAGTTATTTCTTGAACTGCGTCGCTTGCACAAGGGCGGGTGATAGTACTCAACTAATGAGAACGCGTGTATGTAGTTATGAAAAGGTTTATCACCAGAATAAGGCACCAGATTTAGTTTATTTGTAGGTGGGTAACAAGAGTAGGCAGCCGTACTGTTCATAAACTTTGTTGATTGCTAACAATTAGTGAAATTGCGGCAATTCTGCTCCAGAAGGCATAAAAAGGATTATAAATATAATTAATAAATAAAATAAAAATTGTTTATTATCAATCTACAGGGGCTCATAGTGTGTTAGTAAAATTGCTTAAAAAACTATGTTAGCAACAACAGGATTAAAATAAAAATATATTTTATAGAAAGTACCTACCACAGGCAGATTCATCAAGATGTCGATAAAACGTGCAGCTTGATGAACCTACCAATGATTGGACCATCCAACCTCTCAGCATACACCTTCAGTCAGTATGCTGTTAGTGCTTCCCCTCAACGCTCAACGTGGAGCTCTGGTTATTAAATACATTTGTAGAAGATGAATCGGGTCTACTAGTTTAACAATTCCTTCCAATTCAAGCTTTCGATATAACCGGGTCTTCTTTTTGGGCTTACCCAACAACACAACTCACTTTCAGGACATTAACATCTCATCTTCTTCTTTTCGTGTGGTAAGTGGCCAACCTGTGGCAGAGTCTATAGGCCTCTGTTTTGACTTAACGACTGTTGACAACCGGGACCGACTTCTAACGTGCCCTACGAAGCACATCTTATGCAATTGATCGACGCTTATGTCTACTCACCGTCACACAGAGGGCGAAACTAAGAGGGTCATGGTATTTTTATAATCGGTAGCCACCCATGGACCGGCGTTTATCAACATTCTTATCCGGATCCGTTGATCCGGTCATCCGAGCGTTTTCAATTTCCGCACCGAATATCTATCTTACACATATCGTCGGATTTGCTATCACCTACTGGTATGATGTTTACCATTACAAGATCTTGCAAGCTCAAACCAAAGTCAGCGGATAAGCAGAAGTGTAATCGGAGTAAGCGATCGAAACCTACAATCAGAATCTATGCTAATATTATCAAGCTGAAAAGTTTGTTTGTTTGAATGCGAATTTAATCTCAGGAACAACTGGTTTGAATTAAAACATTATTTTTGTATCGAATAGTATGTTTATCGACAAAGGCTATAAATCATCACGCTACTACTCAAGGGAGTGGAGCAGTGATAGAAATGACTTCCTTACATTATTTGAAGACTAAAAAATTACATGCTCAAAGGGTTATTGATACGGGGTTTCTTAATATGTCACGGGAGAATCCGGGTCGGGCCGACAGACATTAAAATGATGAGATGACAGAAAAGTAGGTAGTTAGGTGTTTCATAAAAAATAAACGTACAACGCATGATCTCAGTAGCTTTGAGACGAATGCAAAACCAGGGTTGTCACTTTGGCACTAATAACCAAAAAATGCATTCTTAAATGTTAGTGAAATAGTAGCTTATGTAACTTATATTAAACTTTCCTAAGGGAGTGAAAAGGGTTAAAACAACTAGGTTCTACTTAAAGAAAATTATTAATTGTATAAACACTTATAAACGCGGCGAATAATGTCGTACAATTAACGTCAAAAGTGACTACATAGATAATCTTTTTCGTGTTTTAATAATTGGTATAAATATTTAAATTTTTGTCTTCTAATTTCTTTGCTCAAAAACTGGTGTTCAAATTCCAAAAATGACCATTTACGTTAAATACTGACCACACTTTAAAAATACGTTATAATTACTACAAGCGTTACGTTACGATATCAGTATTTGACGTACAACGTTTCGACGTCATCAGTTATCGACGAGTTGCAATAACATGTGTTAGCACATTACAATTGTAAGACAGTGGCAATGGCTGGTATATTGGTAGAAAACATCTGATATCGCTGATAACGTTATCATAATGTAACGTTCATATCGGTTGTTCTCAAAATTATTACAACCATTTATCAATAGGTATTTCTTAATTGATTATATTGTCGTCATTAGTACACAGGTTTGACTTAGACCCAAGCTAGACATAAGAGACGTATTTCTTGGATATGTCAAATACACGGAGCGTGTAAACGTCAAAATATGTGTCAATCCCATATGATCATTATTCTATTCTAAAATACGGTGACCAACGAATAGTCATTTGTCTGTCGGCTGTTTTTGCATAGAAAATGTGGAATATAAAAAACGGCTTGACCTATTTAATGAATTTATGTTTGTATATTTAGTAGTTATGGCAATAAGTAAAGTAGGTATGCTTACTTGCACCTAATCTATTTGGGATTTAGACATGACTTACCTACGGAAAGTATTCCATTGAAACAGGAAAAATGGAAATATTTCCAATTAGTATCCTGTTTTATTCATTCAATTAATAAACGTAATAATCAACTTTTTTTAAAAACATATTTAGTGCCAAAACTTAAATGTTATTCTTGGTTCAACATTAAACATCTGGAAGTAAAACTATTAACGTATTTTATCACTATTTATTTGATATTATTTACATTCTGCCCGACGTTTCAGCTACTTTTCAGCAGCCATGTTCACGGGGCGGAGTGCAGTGGATGGAGCGGATGTACGGAAGTCGTTTTATTTCGAAGAGCGATATAGCGACAGTATCATAACAAGTGCAAACCTTTTTCAACAACTTATACTTACTAAGTTGTTGAAATAAGGATCTATCAAGAATTCTGCTTAGTCCCATGACCTACTCAAATTTGAAAAGACGTGTTTCCAAATTATTTTAATTATTTTCAATTGAAAGAAACACCTATTATATTTTATGCAAACCTCAAATATCTGTAGTGGCTACTTAGTGCATTCATTTGTGTTTTAATGACAAAAAGAACCAGTTTTTGATGAGCTCAATGATGTAATCAGAGACTCAACGGCCGAGTGTGGGAGCACCTATATGACGTTTTACTTGTCGAATCAGACTTTTGCTAATACTGTTTAAGTCTAGATAGTATTGTGTAGTGTCGAAGTTCAGCCAAATCTGCAGTTAGACTGGTAAAAAGCGGACCCCAGACTCCAAGTTGACTCCAAATTAACGCTAGGATGAAGAAGAAGCGTTGTGTAGTAGACATACCTAATAAGAATATTATTATCTATATTTTAGTTAATAATATGATTCATGTTTTTTTAAAAATCATATGCACCACAGGGGATTGCCGAGCTAAAAAATTGTGCCCTCGTACAATCCTAATCAGTAAATATGTGTAAATATGTCGCCGCCAACTAGCTTTATGAGCCGTTCAATAAACTGCCTCGGCTGATAACTTAATTACTAGCAATTAGCGGCCTGAATGATTTTCAGCCAGTTGGTTAAACGGCTAAGTAAATGGCATGGATCGATGACGTTAGTAAATTACCTAGCCATTTATTCATACAGCTAAGAGTATGACTAATTTTTTTGCATGGTTATAAAAAAAATAACCACGAGGGCTTCATGTGTCGACATATAAAACCAAAAAAAAATTCTCTGAAAATTACGAAATAAAATAAATGTTAGTATTCAGTAACTTGTGACGGCGACTGTACCTTTAATAAATAATATATTCAATTCAACAAAAAAAAAATGCAAAAAAATCAGTGCAACTCAAACAAATTACGTTTAAACGAAGTTAACACTAGAATCGCCACGGTCTTTACGACCATATGTCAGTGATTAGGGGGTTAACCCTCTGCGATTGCGCCGACACCCCTAGTTCCCACTGTTCCCAGGGCTAACGCGTGGCACGTTTTGACTTTTGAGGGTTAACTGCGTAAAAATAATAGGGATGGCAAGGGATGTAGGGTTATATTTCAATTGGGGTGTTTATAAGAGGTACGTTTTAGTGAAAATGTTTTTGATACTTTAATCACTTAGTGTAATTTTTTGGAGTAAAAACTGACAATTGGGGTTCTGAGGTGAAAGTAAATAAAATAAACCTTTGAACTAAAACCACTTTATAACTGATTCTATCGTGATTTATTTGTTATTATTTACTTTTCTACGGACGTTTCGACTACTTTTCAGCAGCCATGTTCGCGGTTTGACTGAAGAATAAAATAGAATCTGTTAAAATGTGATTTTATTTCAGTGGTTTAATTTATTGAAGCCTATTGACAGGAAAGCTCTTTGACATCAAAATCTATTGACATTGATCTTTAAATCTATGCAAGTAAAGTCGAAAATTCAATATCTCATTTTGTTCTGACATTCTTATTAGCTTATTATTATAAATTTGCGATTAAATAGAACGAATTGACTTGCGTGTAAATTTAATAAATATATGTCGCTGTGTAATGCCTAATTATACTGATTGTATGTGTAATTTAATATTTGCATGCCATAAAAATGGTAAATGTGCTGTACAAAAATTATTGTAACATCTGTAAAACCACATTTTTGAGCAAATAAATGAATTTGAATATGAGTGATATTCGCGTAAACTTTAGAATATATAAAAAAAAACCTTGGATGTAACCTAGATTTAACGTTAAAATGATGATAATGGTAGCTTTTAAATCTCTAAAGGGGTAGGTAGAAGTGTATTACCACCCACATTTTGCAAACTATGATTTTTAACCCATATCATAGTGGGTGAGCTTTTTATCTTCAAGCGGGCTCTTTAAATTTGGACGTTTACTCTCGGATAGAGAACAGCCCTTTCTATTAGTCATCTTTTATACACCTACGGGGAGAGATGGGGTAACCTTATTCTACTCCTCCGGGAACCGGGAACACGGGAACAGTAAGAGCGTTTTTACATTGTCCGATATCCGACATCCGATATCAGAGGAAGTCAAATCCATACTAATATTATAAATGCGAAAGTAACTCTGTCTGTCTGTCTGTCTTTATGTTACGCTTTCACGCCTAAACCACTGAACCGATCTTGATGAAATTTGTTATAGGGGTTGATTAGACTTTAAGAAAGGACATAGGCTATATTTGGTGGCGATAAGCGACATCTACGCGGGCGGAGCCGCGGGCAAAAGCTAGTGTATGATATATGTATCTTTCTTTTAAATTGTCCGGCCCGATATCGGTTATCGGAGAAAAATGTCACCAAGAGACTAAAAAAGCGACTGCAAGCAATTTTCGACCTTAATGCCTTTTTCGTGGTTACGTTTCTTTTAGCGTTAATTAATTACTCTGATTACGAATATAAGAAAAAAAAAACTCGATACCATGTCATGTCTTTTTTTTTCATCCCTAGCATCTTTATTCGCCCGTATCGGGCCGATTTTATCAGATAAATATGTAAACAGTACAAGGTTGTCGGCTTTCGGCGTCCGACACCGATATCGAATGAATGTGCAAACGCTGTAATTCCATACAGATATCCTGAAAATGTTGAACATTGCCTGAAAACAAGTACCAAGATGAAATGCTCACCGCAAAATGTACTAAACAAGGATAATGAACACACAGACAGTAAACAGTTTGTTTTTAATATTCGCACCTAGCATTAGTAATATAATAATATTTTATCATATTTGAATCACTTACCGCGTAGTTTCCGTTTTGCATAACTCACGGAAACTTCAGTTAATTGTCAATATTATATTATTACAGGTAATTAAATTACCCACCTTGTAAATATCAGGCTCTCCAGTGATCTGGATCAGGTAAAACTACCTGGGCCCTGATTCTGCTAATATTTTTTACATGGTAAAACCACTGCGGTACTACAGACACTGTTACCAATGCCATTTAATTTTAGACTTTACGTTTATACTGATAAAGTCTAAAATTAAATGACAATATTGTGTAGTGAATGAAAAAATTTATAAACTCTTTCTCTTTTCATTTTGGACTTTAAATCTAAGACATACAGTCTAAAATTAAATGACATTTTATGCAATGTCAGCGGTAGGACAGTGGTGTTGTTATGTCATAAAATTAGTAGAATCGGGGGCCTGGTAAATGGTAATGGATTCATTGAAGTAAAACCACTTTTGAACAGATTCTGGCGCGATTTATTTGTAATTATTTACTTTTAGACCGACGTTTCGGATACTTTTCAGTATCCATGTTCGTGGTTTGACTAAGAATGGTAGTTGTCATATAGTTTGGAGTGTAATTTAGGTACCCGAATCTTAATGAATTGTTGGTGTTACTTTATGCAGAATGAGCTCACTGTGTAGTTAAGTCTTGCTGCATTTTACTGTTTACTATAGGTTTGATTAATATACTCATTCTTTATTATGTACTTAGAACCGAATCCAGAGATTGTTAATGAGTTGGAATATTATTTTTTTCCAAAGAATTTTACTTACCGATATTACTATTTAGTAGGTATTCCCTCTAATAAAGCCAATTGCTTGTGTAAGTAGTGGGTTGCCATTGTCAATAGCCAGGATTCAAACCTGCAGGTACATGCTGTAAGAACGATCATCGAACACAATTGACATGTCAATTCGGGGTGCGATTTCAACTGCGCATGCGCTTATTTGCTGACGACACGTTTGAGCTTGCGCAATTGAAATCTTACCGCAAATTCAGCTGTCAAATGTGTTCGACCGTTTGAAATGTTCTTACAGCGTGTGTCTACTGGGTCTTCTCGATCTTTATGCCGAGTCCTTAAACATTAAGCTATCGGCATTTATTTCAATTCAGTATTTTAATAATGATGAACATGACAATATAAAAATAATTACCAATCTTTTAACAGATCTTATATGCGATTGTGTTATAGGGATTTAAACTGCTGACACAACTGGTGGTGTCATTGGTTTAAAGTAACTAGCGATAGGACCGCCGATTGTGCTGCTACTTTTTTACATAAATATTGTTTATGGCGAAAGGAAAGATCTATGAAGAAAGGAAAGAAAGAATGAAGGATCAAGTTTAAATTTTAATAACTAAAAATTAACTGAAACTAATTTTTTTCACTATGATTTTGATAGTAACATTATTTTTCTACGAACTTTTATCATCTAGATAAAAATAAATTAAGCAAGCATGCGATAACTTTTATCGATGGAGGATTAAAATCGCTCCACCAGCCGATAGTGATCTATCGATAAAAATATTGATAAGGGCGCACACTAGCGCGCGATATCTACGCTACCGATGAAGTACACCTGAAAATCAAATTGGATTATTGGATTATAATATAAATTATTATTATCTATCAATTACAAATTATATTAGTCCGCGTACACACGAGCATGTATGAAAACGATTTTGAAAGTGAAATAAGTGATAGATGTATGCTAGGATCGTAGCAAGTGGAAACATGTGGTCTAAGCCTACCCCACTGGCAAGAGGCGTGACTGTATGTATCATACATACATGTGTACATACACCCGATGCAGCAAAAAAATCATATAATAATTTGCTAAAATATGTCTAACAGCAATGTATAGAGGTGTATGACATGTTACAGTGGGCCTTATAGTTGGACAGATGATAATTATTTTTGTTAAAATATTGTAGTATCATTCAAAATATACTATTGGATTTAAAATTCGATTATAAGTTGAAGAGAGTAATTTTTCTAGTTGTACGTTTTTGAACATTTTGTAAAATCGTATAACTTGTAAAGAAATGGTAATACGTCGTGCTTTTATTCAGCAGTCTCAAGGAAAATCAGAAAATATACTATTTTGCCGAGGGAGGTATTAATTTTTAATTAGGTAAATAAAATTAATTAATAAGAAGCTAATATTATGTAAATATGCTTATAAATCGGCGACAGGTTCTTTCTAGGGGAGTCCTCAGTCAACTGAGTGACCTCCATGTCTCTTGAGCAGCTGAAATTATCATCTATTGTATATTGAATTATAAAAAAAATCTATTTTCTCTAAGTCCCTCTTTAAGTATGCCCTCTCCCTGTACCCGCCGTACTTTACTATCCGTGTACCGTGATCTATATCTAGTAATCGCTGAGCCCCACTATCCATATCGATACTATTTGATCGATCATTTTCAGATAGACATTTAGATAACGATTCTTATCGATACATGGAGATTTATAATTTTTACCTTTATTACTGGCTTAGAAATTCCGACCTATGGTGATTTAATGTTTACCGTATAGTGTTTTTTAAGTTTTATATTTAAAATATGAAGAGGATGCAAGATTCGTTTAAAGAACGAAGATTTGAAGGTAAGATTAGATGATAAAGTGATTAGAATCGTCAAATATTGATAATGTTATTTAGTTGATTTGATACTAGATGGCGCTTATAGCTTTTGAATTTAAAGGTTGGCTTAATAAGGCTAAATACGAGTCTGCTTACATGCGGCTCGTTGCACGCTTGTTTCTATGCTCGCTTTGTAACATCACGTCATGTTGCCCTGGTAAGGTAAGCACGCAAATCACACCGTTTGTCAAAAACTATGGTTAAATGCTTACATAACGCCACTAAATATCATTACCCGCCTTTATTCGCAATAGTTTTGTAAAGTATTTTACAGCGGACTGCCCCTCTAGACAAGTGGCAATTCGCTAGCCGGCGTTTGGTGGAATAGAATGACGAATGTATGGGATTTGACGTAAATGACAGTCGTTAACGCATGTCAAATACTATTTTATCGATACGAAAAAAATATGTTTAATATTAGTACTATGCCTACGGTATTGTACGTTGTAGGCATTAGGACAGGTAAGGCTTTCTATTTCTAGTATATTATTATTTTCTTCTGAGATCTATTGATGAAGGGTATCAATAATAGTCAGGTATGTTGATGCATACATTTTTTTTTAAATATTAAGATAATATTTTATTTAACAACTCTGTGGTGTGATTCTACTGCTACGCAGGGGGCGCGGGTACTATTCCCGCCTAGTGCAAATATTTGTATGTATGAATAAGTATGTCTAGTTGCATTGATCTGGTGTTTCCCTGCTTCAGAGAGCACGTTAAGCCGTCGGTCCCGGTTGTCATAAAAAAATCTATGACAGTCGTTACGGGTAGTATGAGGCCTAAAAATTCCGTATTCATTGAACGTCATTTACCAAACGGATCAGATCGCGAAGTAGATTGCGTTTAATTTATTAACCTTCAGTTTGATAAACAGTGAGATGTTATCAATTAAATGCGATTTATGTCTTGTAGTGCACACGTGGGATGAAGATGTATCTTTTATTTGTTTGTTTTAACGTTTCCTGTCACGAGATGGCGCTGTAATCAGAAAACAAAACGCGCGTACGGTTTGAGAGAGATTAGGCTTTCGCAGTATTTCGTTTTTATTTGGGTTAAATTGGTACATTTTGAGTTATAAACTCTAATTCGGAAAGATGTACATTAGTATCTAACGATCATTAGCGTTAGTCCTGATTGCATCCAATGCTTGTAGCTACTTTGAAGGCCGGGTTCTGCTCTTCCTGCACTTTGGTACCACCCCGGTGTGGTTGTAAAGATAAAAGTGACGTAGTTATATTGGAACGGAATCGAACCAACTAAAACCGAACGATAATCCATCACAGGAGTATTAGTACCGGAGGGATGGTATCCCCGGGCTAACTGACGTATAATCATCATTCTCGGAGTCTTTTCCCATCAGTTGGAATCAGCTTTCCAGTCTAATTATGTTGTAATGATTGATGATGTGGCTGAACTTTGATATTTTCGGTGAAGCGGCTGCCACTGACCTTTTTTTTATCACTCAGATGGCAAACAAGCACACAGCCCACCTGATGGAAAGTGGTTACCGTAGCCTATGGAAGTGTGCAACACTAGGGGCGTCACACTCACGCTGCCGCCGTTAGAATAGAGTTTCTGTGCTGTTAGGGTAGAAGATAAAGCAGGACAAGCCTTAGGTCTTCCCACTGACAGCACTAAAACTCTCCAGTGAGTTCTGGCTACCCTACTCAGCGCCGAGAACAAAGCATGAGGTTATATGTAGGGCGGAGGTACTTCCCCAGTCGGACATGCTCAATTGGACTAGACTATCCGGACTTTTGTGGGCTTCAACACCTTACCCGTAACAGCTGCCATTCGCATTCGCAAGTTGAACCAACCTTTAGTATCTACATACATACGCTCACGCTCGTAAATCCCGGAAGGGGTAGGCAGAGGTGTAGGTATTGACACCCAAATTTCGCTACCTACGATTTTCGGTCTCTTGTAATAGGGGGTGAGCTCATTGCCGTCGACTGGGCAATAAGTCATGGGTTCTATGTTAACTGTCGGATGAAAAACAGCTCTGCTCTATCCCTTAGTAGCCTTCTATGTCACCCACAGGATGAGATGTTGTGGGCCTATTGTACTCACCAGGAACACGGAACCTATCTACTGAAAATATAATTATCGAGAACCCTCACACCAACACACACGTATTTTCGTATTGATTTGTAAACGTTGTAAATGCGTATCAGTACATCGGTAGCAACCGATCTGCTGATAACAGGCGTTATCATCACGCTATCCTGATACTGGAAATCGTGGACAGCAATCATATACACTCATTACATGTGTTGGTTGCGATTATCAGTGTCTACATGGTGATAACATATTTGGGTTTCATGTGTTGGATGGAAAAACGATTCAGTTCAATTTTGAAAGCATATATTTTTGACAAAAACCCCTTCTGGTGAAGCGGTAGTGAACGCGGCCGCTACGCAGGAGGCGCGGATTTGATCCCTGCTCAATGCAAATATTTGTATACATGATTGCATTGGTCTTGTCGTGCTTCAGAGAGCACGTCAAGCCGTCGGTTCCGGTTGCCATACAAACATCTATGGCAGTCGTTACGGGTAGTTGGAGCCCTCAAAAGTCTAACAACTGGTTTAACTGCAATTTTTAAATAACGCCTTTGGGTTGTGGAAGTTAGATGGATGTCGCTTCACAGAAAAGTCGAAGTTCAGCCAAATCCGCAGTTAGGCTGATAAATTGGACCCCAGATTCTGAGGTGAAAGCTGTCGCATACGACGACTGGGATTAACAGAATAAAGCTCTTCTTTGTATCTATTCCTGATTAGAAATTAGTGGTCTATGTATTCCTTTGGTTTTAAGCCTTAGCACTTGCAGCTTTTATCGTCATATATAATTAATATATTTTTATATAATATAAATAATATAAATAATTTTCCACCATTGTTCCCAGTATGTTTTTCTAATTATTTCCAAACCCCGATCTCCGTCTACGATCGTATTAGCTGGCGCCGATAGCGAATCGCGAGGGACGTGAGAATGTTTTTATCTGCGCGGGCGCATCCCGCCCGCCATTACTCAGCGATAAGGCACGAATATTAGCCGACACCGAAATCTGATGCCGATCCTCTGATCAACCATTTTGACTTTCAAATGTACTGTGCTAGATGACTTATCTGCAGTTGCTTGGTAGAAATACTAGAAACCTAGTAAGCACCTACCCGATAGCCTGAATGTGAAATTTTTGCGCTAGATCTGGTTCTCGACATAGCTTGCAGAGTAAGCAAGCTCAAGTGGCAATGGGCTGGCCACGTCTGTCGAAGGACCGATGGCCGATTGAGCAGACGAGTCCTAGAGTGGAGACCGCGAGAAGGCCAATGGAAAGTACCTGAAAAAGGGGGCTGGGACGGACATGATGCGGAAGGCAGAGCATAGTACGAAATGGCGCACATTGGGAGAGGCCTATGACCAGCAGTGTACTGCAGTGGGCTAATTAATTGATTGAAGTATAGTTGCGTTCGCGCTACGACTGATTCTAGTGGTACAGATAGGTATATAGAGAAATAATGATTTTGATTTTGGGTCCAAAATAACCACAGTTGCAAGTCAGTACATTTGCTAATTGACAAGACTCTGGAGTAGCTTTTACGCTCGGGGCTGGGATGTAAGTCGCCAGTCGCTTCCAATAAATAATTTTATACAGAGTTGCAAAATCTTGAAATCAACTTTCAAACAAACTATAAATAATGGCAATAGCTATGAAATTACAGGAATACTATGACTAGCAGTGGCCTACTGCAGGCTATTGCTGGTCATAGACCTTTCCCTATGTGCGCTAAAGCATTCGATAGTTCACCTTTCAACCACTTTTTTCAAGTCACCTGTCATTGTTGCTGGAGGGCGTCCCACATTTCGTTTTTCGATTCACGGTCTCTACTCTAAGACACTTTGGTTTTCTTTTTTTGGAAAAAGAATATTACCAACCGAAATGATTGAAATTACTAATATTCCCTCTAACATATCCAACTAAGCTAAATTGCTTGTACGAGGAGTGGGTTCACGTCGGTAGTGTAATGGCCAGGATTCGAGCTCGGGACCTCTCGATCGTAAGGCCGGCTCCTTAACCACTAACCTACAGACGCTTCGTTTTCTCTAACGGTCATCGTTCCTTCGACATATGTGGCCAGCCTGTTCAGCTTGCTTGTTCTGCGAGCTATGTCGGCAATATTAATTCTATGTCGGAGGACCTTATTACGAATTAACTTACATACATGAACCCTGAAAACATGTCAGCCTTAGAGCGTTCTCACCCTCATCCGATATCCGACATCCGATATCGGAGGAAGTCAAATGTTTGAGATATGTATCTTTCTTTCACATTGCCCGGCCCGATATCGGTTATCGGAGCCAACAACACTGTTTTGGCCCGATATCGGAACACAAAGAAACTAAAACAGCGACTGTAATCAATTTTCGACCTTAATGACATTTTCTGAGTTGTCTTTGTCTTTTTGCTTCAATTGAGGACGCTGATCACGATTATTTATATGAAAAAAAATCGATACCATGTCATGTCAATAAGGTCGAAAATGGCTTGCACTTTTTTTCTTTCTTTTTTTACTCCTAGCATCCCTAACTAGTCTGTGCTATCGAGCAAATGGCCGTATCGGGCCTATTTCATCGGATAAATGTGAAAAAAGCACAAGGTGTCGGCTATCGGATGTCGACTATCGGCGTCCGACACCGATATCGGATATCGGATATCGGATGAGTGTGAAAAAGCTCTTATTAGTCGTTAGTATAAAAAAGGGCCCAGCAATTTTGAAAGATGCCACACAATTTTATCATCAGTAATTATATTAAATTATATTAATGTCGACATCAAGTGCTTGATACATCGTGATCGCCTGATAAATATAAATACAGTGTGCTGTGTTAGTGATAAGCTGATAATGTTGGGATGACAAACGATCCATTCATTTAATGTTTTATTAAACCTACAATGTTGAAAATTAAGGAGTATTCGATGACCTTTTTTTCGCGTGTAAACCCTGACTTGACCCCATTGGCGAAGCATCTTGATATTTTTGAAAGTCTAAATTACGAAGCATCCTATTTTAATATAGAAGAAAGTTGAAATGAAATACTTGGTTATAATACTAGCATATGTATTAACTCCAGTCACGTAACAAGATGTACTCTATATGCGTAATACGCGTTTTTAGGGTGCCTTTTGAGAATAGCACGGGGTGCTGCATCGGCTATGGAACCACCAATCATAGATATATCAACCCATGGCCTTAGTTCTTCTCTCGACAGGAGTAATTTGTTTTTAAAAAGAATATTAGCAACCGAAATTTCTAATGTTCCCTCTAACCCCTCGAACTAAGCAAAATTGCTTATGCTAGGAGTAGGTTCACGTCGGTATTGTAATGGCTAGGATTCGAACCCGGTACGTCTTGATCGTAAGGCCGACTATTTAACCACTAAGCTACCGACGCTTACGACTAATATTTAACCAATACTTAGGCTACTTCCTATAATTTGATAAAAAAGGTCTTGCGTTAATATAAACTTAGATCTAGGTTCACAAAAACTGCGCCCGCGACTTGCTTAGTTGCGTGCTGCGCAGTTATTCAAAAATATAACATCAAAGTCCACAAAATCACGTTGTTTCTATAACAGTTGTCTCCGATAATTTCTCGTTAAGATAATTATTGTGAACCGGTAGGTATTTACGACTGTATTTAACTGATTGGGTAACTGTCTAGTAGGTACCTCTGTAGTTGTGGCATATTATCTTAATGTTTAGAAATTAGTCTCTTTTTACAATCGGTCGTACCTATATGTATAGAATCGTCTACGGCACGGTTCTTTTTTACGTGCGGGAAATTCCCACGGATACCGCCTCAACCCTCCCCCCCCTCCGGAGCCGGAGGGGGAGGTTACGTCGGACTCGAGCCGACTAAACCGCATGCCGTCTGTGGGTCGATTTGCTAGGCCGAAGGTGAGGTCGACATATCACTCGCACCCCGGCTGACCCAGGGCCATTCCTCTCGGTCTGGCCCTTCTCGGGAGGGGGTACCACATGGTCCCCGACTCGCCCCCGGTATTGACCATGTGGCCTGCTTCTGTTAGGGTGACGAGCGGCTCCACCCGCACCCTCAGGCCCGTGCTCATGGGGGGCGGAGGTCGGTCTGCGCTCTCCGACGCCCGAGTCTACGGTACGGTCTTAGAATTTTGTGTTTCAAAGAATCTATACTTCAATAATTTATACATAACTATTTTAATATTTTTATTTTTCTGAATTCGATAGTTTCCCAGCAGATATAACAGGTCGTAAGTAAATAAAAATAATCAAAATGAGTAGAAATAGGACCACTATCGCTATTATTTTATAGGTACCGACATTATCACACACATTATTTTCACATTAATATTATCTAAAACATTTATAGATCGTGTCCAAGCAGTTATAAATGCCAACAAAACAAGAAAAGATCTGCTAACAATAATTTACTTTCGTTGATAATCGTTATGATATCGTTCCATGCGTCCATCACGCATCACCTTTCTCTCTCGCACGCGAGCTGTTACTATTTCTGTCTCTTATCAGCATCGAAATTTAAAATATAAAATAATGAGTGGTATCGTTATCGGCAGCATCCGCCAACGTATCAGTGATGATAACTCGGCATCTGGTGTGTCAACGGTCGCTGATTTATGCCGTTCTATGTACGATAATACTTGTGTAATCTTCAATATATTAATACCTATATATTTATATATTATAATATAATAGTACACTAGCGGCCTGGTTCTACATGGATTTTGTAAATAAAATATCCTACAACTCGAGTGTAGTGCAGTAAACAATAGAAGCTTTATACTTTTGCTCGCAGCTCTGCCCGCGTCGATGTCGGTTATCGCGACCAAACATAGCCCATGTCCTTTCTCAAGGTCTAATCTACCCCTATACCAAATTTCATCAAAAACCGTTCAGTTGTTTAGCCGTGAAAGACGGACAAACAGACACACACACTTTCCCATTTAAAATTTAAGTTTAGATGCTATTCTTACGCCAAATGTTTATAATGTTAGTATAATAAATCCCGGCAGAATAGAATTTGGGCCACCCTTTCTCTTCCCGTAAGGTGTCGTACAAGGCAACTAAGGGCTATCCCTTAGTTGCCTTGTACGCCCTATGGCTGATTAACTTTAACATCAGACAGATATGTACAGCCCAGACTCAGTCTCAGATGCATGGCTCACGTCAACAATAGGGCCCGGAATACGGCAATAGGCTCACCCTCAATTACGTGGGACCGAACACAGATTGGTGAAATGTGGGTGTTAATTCACCTCTGCCTAACCCTCCGGGGATGAACGCGTGATTATATTCGTTATAAAATTTTAATTTCGTTTTATTTTTTTTCGCGCAAATAATATAATTGTACGGATTTAATGTCCAAGACATTTTTGACATTATCCACCTTAGGGTGATGCAGAGATATATATTTATTAAGATTATTTTCTTTTTTTTGGTTGTTTTGCTACTACATTAAGATCTTCGGGGCATAAACCAAACTCACCTGCGAGTCTGTAAATATACTCTTAGAGATTTCAGACGGTATTGGCTTTTATACATACCGTATAAGACAACGTGTTTGTGAGCAGATCTCGGACCCCGAGAAGGGGTACCAATTGAGGCTATTGAGCTCATCTACATTTTTATCCCGCAAAAGCGCGTGAGTTACAACTTCTTTATATATATAAACCCGTCAGTTTGACTTCTCCTCTCCTGATGGTAAGCTGAAGGCAAAGTCTCAGGAAAGAGGGTCACCGTTACATACACGTACAATGTTAACAATGGTGGCAATCAGTTTGACTGCCTCAACAAAAGAATATTGTCGTCGCAGCGCCTCGTGACACCCACTGGTTCAACTATTGCTGCGACCACAATCCCGCCTGCCCGGCTATGCACTTGCTGACCCCTGAACGCAATCCAACCGAGATTGGATAACTATCGAGGGTGTTTCGCAATCCTGCATGGTGGTACCCACCCTGCCAAGGTTTGTGATAAAGTGGCATCAAATTACTACCACCAATATCTCTGCTGAAGCAAGTGTTTATAGGTTATCGTAACTGTATGCCATCATGGCCTTTGGCAGGTATCATTAAAACCTTATTTGCTACAACTAAAACAAAATACGTATTCTGATATCTCTGATAACATCTGCTATCATACGAGCTTTTTATGGCTTTGTAGGTTCTTATTTACGATCGTACAGACTATAAAAAAGCTCATTGTCGATTCGGAATACGCACAATCGACCCTTAGCTGTTAATCTGTGGTTATGATAACCCTTGAACTGAGATAAACTTCTCCTCGATAATCAGATATGAGCACACGTACCCGGTCCATGTTGTGATACGGATAGGTGGCTACATGACTCCGGTCACATGTGTGAGAGTTAACTTACTCACTACTCTTGACTCTTATAACTATTATCAAATGATTGTAATATTTGTTCATCTCATTCGAAGGGTGTCGTAAGAGGTACAACTAATGGAAAAATACGCAACGATAAATGATTTCGTTTGCGTATAAAACAGAAAGAAAACTCAAAATAAAGCCCTGTACCAAGTCTGGTCAGAGTGGAAACCAGTAAACCAAAGCCTCCCGACATTGGGAGAGGTCTATGTGCAGCAGTGGACTGTGAGAGATTAAATTATTGATTGATTATTATACCGGGTGTAAGAAGAACGTTCCCGAAACAGAAGACCCCTGTTAGTGCTTCGGGTACACTACATAATTATTGGCACAATTATTTTCGATTAAGTAAAAAAAATATTTCTTTTTTAATTTCCGTTTAATTATCATTATTTATTCTCCATAGTATTAGTAAAGCTAAATGAAACGAAAATTTCATAAAAAAACATCACTACAAAAAGGACGCGTTTGGCGCCATTTTGTTTTTTTATGTAGTGACGTGTTTTTTTAAAATGAAATTAGCGTTTCATTTAGCTTGCCTCATACGATGGAGAATAAATAATGATAATTAAACGGAAATTAAAAAAAAAGTCAAAAATTTTTTTCATCTCCACACCAAGCACACGGTCCACCTAATGGAAAGTAGTTACCGTGGCTTATGGACGTGTGCAACACCAGGGGAGGCACACTCGTGTTGCAGACCCTGTAAACACAGAGAGTTTCTGTGCCGCTGTGTCTTTGCACTAACAGTACAAAAACTCTCCAGTGAGTTCTGGCTACCCTACTCACCGCCGGGAACACAACACGAGATTATTATGACCGCGAAATTCTGTAGCGTGGAGGTACTTCCCCAGTCGGACTGCTCATTTGGACGGGAATACCGTCTTGTCTTACCTTTTGTTGTATATTTATTCACATAAAGTATATTGATGTCGAATAGGGAAAACTCCGAAAAGGGTCAGTTTCGTTTTGAGAAAATCATCAACACACAGCGGTTTTTGAAGTCTTGGAGGACCGTAGGCTTAAAGGCAACGGGATGCAACTATGGGACCAGAATTAAAATGACGATGAAACAAAAAGATAAGATTAGAAACAATAGTTTTGCTCACCTAGGCTATGAAAACATATTGCCTAAGTACTAACACTTAGGTTTCAAAGAACTCCAACCACAATATTATAATATTGAAAGCTAAATGAAACCGTATGTTCGTTTACGTGTCTTATCTCTGCCACTCTATCGCTGAGACAAAGCAAGTCGTGATGTAAGCTGTGCATTTGTTTAACAACCAACTATCGGTTTGTTATCGGTAGAAATTACTTACATAGTAATTAGAATCGGGAATGATTTGGTTAGCTAAAGGTGTTTAGAAGAAGGTAGTTGCATACAGTCCGCATTGTCGTAGGTTCCACTTGCGTTCATAGAGGACTGAGGTCGCAGAATGGTAGTCCTCAGTGTTCAATAGTTTGTATATAAATACTGGAAAACACAACAATTTCAAATTTCACGGCCGGCGTTGCATGTAGAATATACTGCTTCCGGGCTGTTTGGCCGTGGTCTATGTGAAACTTGCGTTCCAGACGTTTCGTCGATCACTGCGGTCGACATCTTCAGTAGCGCAGGGCCGGGCGACGACGACTTCGGAGACCTTGCCTCGCCGGTGGCGGCGGCCGGATTCATTACGCTTATCTAATCAGTGAGACAAGACACCATTACGAGAAGTATCTATCTGCCGTTATCGATCCGTTATCGTGAGATGAGCGCAGACCCAAATCGGTACATCGTTACAGATGACGTCGGTTGTAAATTCATATTTAATTATTTATTGTCTTATTTTCGATATGTTGATTTGTGGAAAATAACAAAGACAACAGGAAAGTGAGTCGTTTGATCTTGATATAACGATGTAAATAACTATTAGGTGCATACCTTGGGACGTAATAATTACATAAATATTTTACTCCACACGAGAATTGAAATTAGGACCTTATGCATAGCAGACATATTCAGTACCTAAACCATTTGAAAAGAGAAGTGGCACACGGTGTAAGTTCTATTAATAACATACGTGGTAAGTAAAATTAGTATTGTAGGTTAAATTTGACATTTGTACGTATTTCCATTTCAAAATACGACACGGGAATCTAAGTCTGGCTACCTAATTTAATTCTAATAATTAATTAATATACTTTGATAATTAAATCATATTTTAATTACGCGTACCCAATTCTTGGCATGTAAAAGGAAACTATGAGAGCAAAAACTGACAATAATGAACTTTATTTTATTTTGATTGGAAAATGAGGAGAAGTCTATCAGGAAATATAATAATAATAATTAATTAATATAATTTTAATAATTAAATCATAATTTAATTACGCGTACCTACCCAATTCCTGGCATGTAAAAGGAAACTATGAGAGCAAAAACTGACAATGATGAACTTTATTTTATTTTGATTGGAGAATAAGGAGAAGTCTGTCAGGAAAGTGTAGAAGAAAATATTTGTTGCGCTCATTCCAAAAACCTAATTGAGACAGGTGTACAAAAATGATGATGATGATGTAGGTACATAATGTGTGGCTATCGTAGTTATTGTATCAAATAGTAACGAAACACAACTGCTTGCTAAAATCCATTCCATATTACAAGGTCAATTGAATTGTGGTGTGAATTTTAGGTATCAAAGTAATAATTATAACTTTGAGTAATAAAAACTTCCTCTTACTCAGAAATACGGTCAGGCCGTATTTTATTTTTTTAAATTAATTACACAGCTACGATATATCTACAGTACAGTACATACTATGTTATTTTGTCTTGATCTCCACCACCAACAGCGGTAGTGGTAGATTTTTAAAGAGATTTTTGCTGTCTCGCATCCCCGAAAAGTTGACAGTAGATAATCTATTTCAGTCTCAATATATTGACATCTAAAGTTGATTCTTGATTTATAGATACAGATTCAATTTAAGAAAAAAGATATTAAATTTGTTTTTATTATTTCAGATTTTAAAATGTACCTACGTAGGTATTTGTTAAATGAAATACCTACATTTATTATGAAATTAAACTATAGGAATGCCATACTACAGTCTACGAGTATAACCTGTTAAATAAACTAGAACGTATACTGCAAGTACTTGTTAACTGCTAACTAACTACTGTTTGTTAAGTTGTGTAGATTATTGAGTTTCATAATTTTCAATCAGGCAAAACCATAATAATTGCTCTAAATTTAAATAAGTTCTGATAGTTTTTCTTACACTCTTACAACAACCGAACGCCATCATTGAAAGCTTTTGATCTCACAGTTTCGTTTTAATTTCAACCATTTAACATTTTACCAACAGCAAATTGTACAGCGTTACAAAGTAAAGAGGCCCAGGCTCAACTTTCTGATGTTATCGCCCCTATTACCCGCCGTGATTAAACAATGGCTGTGTAATCGAAAAAATAATTCGCTCAATTTGTCCAACCGCTTGACTGATGCCCGCCCAATTTATACCAACAGATAGAGATGGCCTGATTGTTAACTCGCTCCGAAGGTAATTAGTACTATTTGTTTTGGCCGCGTTATCGTGTCAGCGATCGCCTCGCGTATCATAGAACAATGGAAACGTACCGGATTTCGAAATAATTTTATTAATTTGATTACGGAAAGAAGTGATAGTGATTTGTTGGTCTAATTTGTTTTTTTTTATGTTCCTTTTTTAAAATTGTACTTTTGTTTTGAATACGATTAGCAAGTTAATTGAAATAGGTAGACCAAAAAGAAAATAATTTAGGTTAAAATAAAATTTGTTTTTTTCTCCCATGTCCCGAGTGTGTCCGTTCACTCTTACTAAACATGGCTTTTAAGTTAAATGGAGGGACTTCTAAGAATCAGCTCATTTATCAGCTCAGTATTCAGCACTAAATGGCCGAATTGTATGTCTGTAACAGAAAAACCCAGAAATACCTAAGCCAAATTGTAGCGGGTTTTTACTGAAGATAGGTGATGGTACAAGTACAAGTACAAGACTACTTATATTTTACAAAAAATATAAGGGTTACAAGCAAAAAAAAATGAAGTTTATATGGACGAAGTTGCGGGTAAAGCTAGTTGTATATATTTGCCCGAGCGGGAAACGAACCCGCGACTCGAACGGTCTACGGCTACGTATCTACAGCTACAGGTTGCCTAAATGTAAAGGTGCTAGGTGCCAATTTCTCTGATTACCCCATTTCGGCTGAGAAATACATTCATTTACCGTCTGTGCACGGTCATACTATCCATTGTCTTACAGTATTACCGTGAACTGGGTGCGTAGGTACGAGATCACTTGACATAAGTGTATCTTATTATTATTAATATCTTTTTATTTTCTATTGTATGTTGTTAGATTTATATATAACCAGCTTTTGCCTGCTGCTCCGCCCGCGTGGATGTCTGTAATCGCGACCAAATATAGTCTTATACCCTTTCTGAAGGTCTAATCTACCCCTATACCAAATTTCATCAAAATCGGTTCAGTGGTTTAGGCGTGATAGACGGACAAACACACACACATACACTTTCTCATTTACAATATCAGTGTGTTGTGTGTTTTATAAACGGATTTCTTGCTTTCTTTCTTTGTACCTGTGTTGTAATTGTTAGCACATCAGTTATAAGTGGCATCGCAAGTCATACAACAGTTGTTTTGACGTTACATCAACCAGTTTGGTTATGAATCAGACCAATATTTCGGCGAGACAGCCGACCACCCGCGTTCTACCGAGAACCATTACCAGTAGGTATTTGGTTTCACTAACCGTACTTATCTGTTATACTTAAGCAATACCAGCTTTGGCTCGCAGTTCCGCCTGTGTTGATGTCGGTTTTGGTAGTTTATAGCATAGCCGACATACGTCGTTTGTACGCATAGATCTACTAAACTACGGAACGGATTTTGATCTGGTTTTCATTGATAGAAAGTGTGTTTCGTGTGTGTGTTTCGGTTACATATCGGAAATATAAATAAATAAATAAATAAATAATAAATATTGCACAACATTTCACACAACGCTATCTAGATCCATGGTAAGCATAGCTTAACTAGCTTGTGTTATGGAATCTAGAATGCGGATAAACATACATAGATACTTTTTTTTTGTAAATAAATACATATTATACATAGAAACACCCAGACTAATGCAAATATACATATTTATGCACACAAATATTTGCACAGAGCGGGGATCGAACCCGCGCCTCCTGCGCAGTGGCCGCGTTCACTACCGCCACGCCACAGAGGCTGTCAAAAAATATGTTGCATAACTACCACAGAAAAGTCTTTAAAAGGAAAACAATGATATGAGTGTGACCTAAGAATTAAACTCTGAACCTAACGATGACACATGACAATAAATTACTACATCTAAGCCACTCTCCTAAGTTACTCTCTCTTTTAAATCAATTTCCTTGCCCCCCATTAATCCATTTCCTCAGTATTCTCACTCTCAAGTTTACAAATGCTTCGCCAAAGAAATTTCTAGAATATAAACAATACGTAATGTGCGATGTACGTCATTCTATTGCCACAACTTCTACGTTTCGAAGCTTGGCAGCCTAATCAGGCCTTTCATCTCTCCTAAGCAATTGCTCCACGTGTTCATCGACAGGAAAATTTTTAACCCTATAGCTGAAACACTAAAGTATATATTTCAGTGAAAGGTTGTCTTTCCTCGACCTACGGCCCCGCGATCCATTTCATCTCGTCGAAGCATAAACTACATTATAGGCGTCAATTGTTAACAACCTCTCGATTCTCGTGAATCGATATGATCGATTACGTCGCTTATTTTCTCGCACTATTCGATTGTTTTATTCGATTCGAATTTTATTCGATCTACGCCGTAGGCTTAGCTCATGTGATGGTGTTAGAGTTTAATATATTATTTTAAGAATGACTATGCAATTTTTTTTCTTAAATAGATTAAAATAAATCATTAACATTTTTCAATCATCTGTTATTCCATCTAGATTTTAGATAAAATATCATAAACAATTAAATTCAAATTTTGAAATCTTTACTAATGTCATATTCGAATGTCATTAAATGTTAAATTATTATGTTCTTATCTATGATAAAGGAGTCATTATAAAAATATTATTATTAAACTTGCAGTATTCTTTGTACGTTAGTTTGCGATTTTAGAAGTCAAATTAACTGTCGTATTCATTTGAAACTACTCACATACTTACTCTTTATGTGAATTTTGTATTTTTCTGTTTAAAATAAATTATTCATCTAGGTTTATTAAATAAGGAATGGTAAAATAGCGGTAGAAGTTGCGTCTTCTTTTATTTTATTGTTTTTATTTATTTTTAATCATCCCTCCAATCTTATGGTAAATGATTTCACTATTAAATATAATGACGTCACAATACATTATTTCATAGAAGTTTCTATAAAAATTACCGTTTTGACGTTTAGTAAAAAGTAACTAATTTGACTAGTCAGTCAAATATCCAGTTATATTAATTGGTACCAAGAAGTTTATAATTGAGTGGATTAGTACCATTAATCTGAATTCATGCTTAAGTCAAATTTGTACAGAACTTATTATCTGTAACTAAAAACCAATGATAAACGAAACTACATTTTCACTTCTCATGCTCTTAAAATGTTACTTTAGTCCCTGCATAACGGGACTAAAGTTCCTTATTAATCCCTAGGGACTAAAGTAATTTTTTTTAAATTTACTTTGATAACTCCTAAACAGCCAATCACGGTGTTTGTGAATGGGAGGATTATCACCTTTTTAGTGATTGTGTATAGAAATAACCTCAAAATGACATTTGAAAAATCAAATAATCCCATTTAATTTCGTGAACCACGATTAATGATATGAATTTAATTAATTATTATGTAAGTATTAAGGATAAGTTCATTTTATAATATCCATTTCCAATTAGTTTTTCAAGTTTGAATCTGTTGGCTAAATATATATATGCAAGCATAAAAACCGTACGTCACATAACAACAAAAAAAACCGCGGGACAAATTTCTTTGCAATTTGAATTTTGAATAGATTATTCGTAATAAGCTTGCGTTGTAATCACCAATTACTAACACCAATTAATTGTGCAACTTAGAAACTTTGTTATTATAAATAAGTAAAAATAAATAAATATTCCACAACATTTCACACAACGCTATCTAGATCCATGGTAAGCATAGCTTTACTACCTTGTATTATGGAATCTAGAATACGGATAAACATACTTAGATATTTTTTTTGTAAATGCATACATATTATACATAGAAACACCCAGCGTTCACTTCCGCCACGCCACGGAGGCTTTACCGATATATATGATAAATTATTATATTTAGGTTAAAAAAGAAATTTGCCTATTTCTTATTTTTTTTTTAATATTATAATTTTGTATAAAACGTCGCTTTTTTTCCTCGCATTCAAAGTGAAAAGTAGAGTGTTTAACGTGGGACTAAACAACCACAATGACACTCGAACTATTAGCCACCCTCGCTTCGCTCGGGTGGCTAAAACATCTCGTGTCATTATGGCTTGTTTTAGTCCCTTGTTGAACAATCTACTATTTCACTCCTCATGCTCTTAAAATGTTACTTTACTCCCTGCATATCGGGACTAAAGTTCCTTTTTAATCTCTAGGGACTAAAGTAATTTTTTTTTAATTTACTTTGATAACTCCTAAACAGCCAATCACGGTGTTTGTGAATGGGAGGATTATCACCTTTTTAGTGATTGTGTAGGTATAGAAATAACCTCAAAATGACATTTGAAAAAATCAAATATCCCATTTAATTTCATGTACCACGAATAATGATATTAATTTAATTAATTATTATGTAAGTATTAAGGATAAGTCCATTTTATTATCCATTTCCAATTAGTTTTAAATTATTTTTCAAGTTTGAATCTGTTGGCTAAATATTATATATGCAAGCATATAAACCGTACGTCACTTAACAACAAAAAAAACCGCGGGACAAATTTCTTTGCAATTTGAATTTTGAATAGATTATTCGTAATAAGCTTGCGTTGTAATCACCAATTACTTACACCAATTAATTGTGCAACTTAAAAACTTTGTTATTATAAATAAATAAAAATAAATAAATATTCCACAACATTTCACACAACGCTATCTAGATCCATGGTAAGCATAGCTTTACTACCTTGTATTATGGAATCTAGAATACGGATAAACATACTTAGATATTTTTTTTTGTAAATGCATACATATTATACATAGAAACACCCAGACCAATGCAAATACCCATATCCATGCATACAAATATTTGCACTGAGCGGGGATCGAACCCGCGCCTCCTGCGTAGCGACCGTGTTCACTACCGCCGCGCCACGGAGGCTTTACCCCGTTATCGATATGATGAAATTAATATATTCAGGTTGAAAAAGATAATTGCATATTTCTTTTTTTTTTTAATATTATAATTTTGTATAAAAAATCGCTTTTTTTTCCTCGCATTCAAAGTGAAAAGTAGAGTGTTTAACGTGGGACTAAACAACCATAATGACACTCGAACTATTAGCCAAAATGACACGAGATGTTTTAGCCAACTATTGGCTAAAACATCTCGTGTCATTATGGCTTGTTTTAGTCCCTTGTTGAACAATCTACTATTATGAAGCTACCTACCCTCCAATACATTTAATTTTAGGTTAAGATTTTGACACTTGCTTCGATATCAATCCATCTCATAATAAGTATTATGAACTGTCACAAATTCATAATATAAATTTTAAAGCCATCGATTAAGGTTGAATATCGAATAGAGAGTGGGTGTGTTTTTTATGAGTTTATTGTTAAGGACAGTGTTCGTTTGTTTTGACAGTACGTGTACGGTTACGGGTGACTACGATTATGAGATTGTGTAGAGCGTTTTAGATTGACAGATAACGGTACGGACATACGGATGAATAGATCGGTAAGCATGTTAAAAGTTGAATAGTTATCTTGGAGGTAAAGGTTTTAAAATAAAATGATGCAAATCAAATCGAAGCATATAATTTGTTATTTTGCAGAAAACGCTGTTGGAATGATGTTGTCAATATAAATTTGTTTCAAGTGTTCCCACCTTAGAATAGGCATGCAAAATTTCTAAGAGTTGGATACAAATTGTGTTATGTCATAGTCAAATAAATACATTGTCACTAATAATGTACACAATCAAGTAATTTAAATTATGTGATCTATTTAATTATTCATCCGATCTTAATATCTATATAATCACCCGATATTGTTTTATATACTTACTTAGAATATAGTTGCATTTCCCTTTAGATGAATTTGCTGAAATGGTTTTGCTTATGCTAAACCATTTGCGGTTTGCAACCTAAAACTATTTTATTTAAACTTGAATAAACTTATAAAAGTAAAGGCCACTATTATTCTGAAATTCATTTCATTTAACTGAGGGCATAGAATATTAAACAAAATATTTTTTTTTGAATCCTTGTTTCTGGTACGAAACCATACTTTATTTCTTTCATCAATGCAGCTAGCTACTCGTACAATCACTGTGGGTCAATTTGACCCATTGAATTCGACCCAAATTCGCAGTAGATATGGTTACTCATCTTACGTCTTTGTCCTTTGTGCGTCATTTCAGTTTTGTAGAATCTGTATCAATATATTTCGTAGAATTAAAAATAAGGAAAAGTTGTAGTACTTAAAGTGGTTTAGGTAATTGTGTATGGGCTAATAGTGTCGTTTATTTTTTCAGCGGCCATCAATAATTTTGATTCCACTTTATTGTACTGTGTTAAATACACTTACAAGTATCATTATTTTCACTGTAAGTTATATCGGAGCTGAGATATCCTCGGTGGAAGAGTTCGAACTTACCTTGAGGGGAAGTACCCTAATTATTGGAGATTGCAAATTTTACTCAAGGGAAACATTCCTTCAATTTTAAAAAGAAACAGAACTGCATTCAATGATTTCCGAAACTGCCACATCAGGGAGTCGATCCGACTATAATTTTCCTCAACCTTCGGAAATCCATGACAGAGATTCATGGATTTCCCTTTATTTAAGTTAACAACTTTGTTAAAGAGATTTGATCCTTATGACTGACCCTATCGATTGATCCAATAAAAATATAGGTTGTTATTTTTTTGGATTTTAGTCGGTTCGATTAGGTACCGGGTGTGGCAATCAATTTGTTTATTTTGAGTGGAATTCGCTATCTAAAGTATTTTGAGTACTTTCTCTTCAAGTATGGTTGAAAAATTTCACCCTGTATGTAGTTCAGAGTTAACTGTATATAGTGTAACTTTTGATCACTTTATACTATACTTTCATATTATGTGAATTTCATGAATGGCGGCTCAATTTCAACGCCAACCTTACCCAACCCCCTTAACTTGACATTGTTATAAACCTATTCGTACATTAACAATCCCTCATTATATAAAACATCGTCGCTCTCGCATTAATTGTATAACATCGCTAAATAATTTAAAAAAAAAAACATATCAAAATATCAAAAAAATAACAAGAGGTAAAGGCTGTAATGACGACGAGAGTATGAAAAGTAGACCTTCGGCCGCACGCTGTCTGTGGGTCGTAGTGCAAGTCCGAAGGTGAGGTTGTCCATCCCTCTCGGTCTTGCCCTCTTCGGGATTCGGGGCCTTACCTATAAGCCTCATTGTCTAACGAGGGTTTGGAGTAGATTTTTCTTGAACCTATTAGAGCTTTAGACGATAACCGTTCCCGTAAAAGTAAAGAAAATTATGAATAGGAAGAGGTTTTTCCTCTATCCCCTTTTCTTTCTCAATTATAACTTATAATATAACGCTCTAAATATTACCTGTTTATTTTGTTTCATTATATCCTCACGGGATGCCGGCTGCTTTAGGTCGGTCGTTCTGGAAGTCCATAGGAGAGGTCTATGTTCAACATTGGACTATGTGCGGCTGATATGATGATGATATCCTCACTACCTAAAACCAATTCTTCCCACAGATTACCGAGGTGTAAATTTTTGCCGAAATAAACAGTTCCATGCTGATTTTGGAGAGGTGATAAGCCGGGATAGCCCGGGCCGCATGGCTACTCCCAGAAGTGTTTTGAGTTATAAACAGCAATAAACACCTCATCCTTCTCGATGTTTGAGCGACATATGTTAAAACTATACGTTTCTCACACTCGTAATAATATGACCGCTTGCCGGTGCACCGGCTCAAATGGCAGAGTCGCCATGTGAGGTCGTACGTTGTCGGAGAGATTAAAGTATACACTTGTATGAAAGTTGACTGTTTAATGCATCATGATTGACAATGGTGTTAACTGATGCAGTATAGGTACACAATACAAATTCAGTATAGCTATAGGTACACACTCCACGCTACACACTACAGTTTATAATCTATTAATTGTCTCAATTCTTTCTTTTTGTGTATAAAATGTGCATAAATTTTAAATGTTTGTAAAAATGTTAAAGATTTTGTAGACATGACAATAATGTAATTTATCAGCCTCTGTAAACAAGCGACAATACTTTTGAAGAATAGAATAACCCGGCAAGTAAATTGCCAGTTGTCTAGTTAGGTAGGTATACTGGCAGCAACTATACAACCATTGGTTTATGGTCGTTGTATGTTGGTCAAACTAAGTAGCCGTATGTCTAATTACCAGGCATACATCGCCAGCCGGCTACAGCCGTATTTTTGTTCAGCCGTTAATGGCTCGATGCTTTGATAAGATAAAAACAATGTTTTAGTTTAATTATATACGTGTTTGTGTTATTCAACTATTAATGATTGTTATTATGGCGGCTACTTGGGTTTCTGTGCTTGGAGGTTTTGTGCGGTGTTAGCTAGAAGAATTATTTAGACAATTTTATGGCAGATATGAGTTATTGCTGGAGGCGTCACACGGTGTGATAAAATGGATAAAATTAATTGGTAAATCAGCAGAGCTCTACCGAGTTTGTTATTTTTATACAGAACAAAGGGTCCCACTACCGGGTTCAGAGTTGGTGAGTTTTTGCGCTAAATAAACATAATAATATTGTGAATTATGTAGCTCACAAATAAACACCTAATTTTACATTTACAGCCAGCTTCACAAGGTAGTATTTTAAAGACAGTCGGCCAGATGTTCTGGCCAAAATCATACGTTAGTACTATTAATTATTCTGTGCCAAAATACCTTAAGGCGAACATAGTGAACACAAACATCAAAAATGAACATTTGGTTCGTACACACAGTTCGAATCGAGTTCGCGCACAAGTCTGAGGTTTTTACCATCATCTAAACAATATTAGAGTTCTTGTAGAGAAAACATTTTTGTCTTGACAGATGAAATACTTGGGACAGATGAAAGGAAAACGTACAAAGAGAGGACCTATCTTTTTATGGGAATGTATTTGGATTTTTATCAGTTTGACACTTATTCATATCATCCAACAACAACTGAAGTGACCTTCAGGCCAAGGTTGATAGATGCTTTCTCACGCCCTACTTAAAGGAAAAGAAGTTCTAGGTAGTCTGTAGTTTTGTACGCTATAGCCTGAAATATACAAATCGTAACATAATTAATCTAAAGAAACACAGAATCGTGTACAATACGGCACAGATCGTCGATACAGACTTAATACTCACCCACGCACTATTGTCTAAAGTTGCGCGTTATTCTGCGTATGGGCAGATACGATCGAACAACAAAAACAGAGTGCGTCTTTATAAGGTCTGTGGGTATCGTGCGATAGTCTGTATTTACTTATCTGTTCTGTGCAGGGCAGGCAGAAAGTTAGGATAGCTGTGTTGAGAGCAGCTGTGAGCTGTGCTTGGAAGCAGATTGCTATATTATGGCCGTTAAGTCAAACTATGGACCAACATTTTAGAGTCGAAAGCGTTTGAAACGGTAGCTATTACTTTTTGAATGTCATCCAAGCTTGCCACCAGATGGGTGCAGGGAATACGTAACATCCTCGCCGGTCATCGTGGGTGGTTAAATCGGACTCGAACCGACTAAAACCGAACGCCATCTCGGGTTTTCATTACTTGAGTCTAAGGTTACGCAACAAGACATTTAACCTGTAAAATTCTGTTTGACGTTCTGAAAATTAATATGAAATGGTTTTAACGGTTTCGTGTATGCTGGGTTTATAAAACTTCCAACGAAGCCGGATGTACCTAAGCTTAGAACATGATCGTTAGTACTATTAATTATTCTGTGACATGGTGACCGTTCACCATATCCTTAGCAGTACAGTTAGAACATCGTTTGAGAGCAGGCATTGTATATCTATCTACATAGTTATCTAAAACCTATATAGGAATAAAACACTTTTAAAAAATTATAGATTGAATATAATTATGTACAATTTTAACCAATTCATAATATTTTCAAGTACCTACTGCAAGCGAATAATATTTATCCGCTGTGAATTAAAAACTTGTTACTAGATCTCTATTTGAACTTATTATTATACAATTTGTTATGTAATGACTCATAATAAAACTTTAACTTACTTATGAGTTGCCCTGAAATATTTTGAATTCTTACTAAAGAATTCTAAATAATCTTTATCTATTCAATTAATACGCACTTACATATATATCACTCTTTGCAACGCAAAGAATTAAGACAATGCTTTTAAAAATAGCCCAAAGGCTGATGTTATCTCTGATATGACTACATACATGAAAAACTATTAACGCGTTATTATTTTGCCCTTACATGTCATAGTTGCACAAACACTTATTTAAAATAGTTGTGTTGTCAAAAAGTCGATTATAATCTTCGGAAATTATCGCGTAATCGCCCGGGCTGCGCCCGCGCCGGATGCCAAACCAAAGCTTTAATGACATGGCAACACTAAATTACAACTGACAAAATAAAAATCACTCTTATGGCTATTGAAATAAAGCTTATGTCATTTTATTTAACCCTTCGAACGTCGTTTGATATGCCTTTGTCATAATAGCAGCACTACCTGTCATAGTGTGACATTTTCATAGATTCAAATCGCGTTATTAAATGGCTGACTGATGAAACAGTTGATAAAAATATAGTTTATTTAAATGGTAGATGTATTTTTTTTCTAATGGGACTTGTATGTAATTCTATGTTTAGGATTGTCACAAAAATGTATGAATTATGTTGTGTCGTTAGAGGCTGTGAATGAAACACAAAATAATTGCGAAACAATTTTTTTTAAATAATAGCGTTGCTAATGCCTACCTATTTCTAAATGAAATACTTATTTAAGTAATCGTTTCAGGTATATGGTGAATATTTAAATTTTATAAATCAAAAATTCTTATGAGTAGGTAGGTACCTACCATAAAAAACGTTGAATACTTAGCTGGTTACATTTATAGGCCAAGGTTTTAATTAAGTATCTAATTTGCATCCAAACAACATTTCTATCTCATATTCGATTATCATCGATAACATTATTCGATTATTTGGACCGAGTCGACATCTATAAATTTTAATTTACCTCATGTTTTACGTCCCAACAACTAGAGGTCGCTATTCTCAATTTGAATTTCGCGCCAACGATAATTCCTGACTTATGTGATTGCTTGCCTTTTGTTCAGTGCGATCGATCAATTTACGAAGCGTTGCAATGATTTAAATGCTGGCGAAGGGTCGTGTCGATGTTGGATAGGACAGCTCAAGGGTTATAATTAATTTTTGTTTCTGTTGCTACACGCCTTTGACTGTAAAACTAACAAATCATAACTTTGATTTAGACGCTTCGCAGATATTATTTGTTTTGTCCGATTGTGTAAGACTTGATTTGTAAACCAATACTCTACGTATTGGTGGGAATTGTTGAAAGTTTATGGTAGGGGTAGGGTTTATATTACGATTTATATTCCAGTGACCACCAGCCACTTTTTGCATTTTAGTCAGCAAAGATTTTCAAAAGCAGTTTTTTTTTACCTGGCAAGGAAAGATACGGACGGAAGTTTTTTTTTTTTTTTTTTTTTTTTTCCCCTTGGCACTAGCAAGCTGTGTGCCAACGACAAAGTGACGGAAGTTCTGTTATGTCCTGCCTGTCAATGACCGTTTGGCTATATTAATCTACATTTATTTTTTCTGATAGTTAAAATCAATTTTTTTCATCGTAATTCCAAACAATATTTTTTAAAATTCGAAATAAAATAAAATATAAACGGATTATTTAAAGCGAATACTTGAATACGGTTATGAGGAGTCACATTTCACCCTAACTGCAATCGTTTCACGAAACTGCAATGGTCGACACCGCGATCAATTTAAACTAAAGTGGGTTACCTACCTCGATTTACTCAATAAAGTTTCCTCTAGCAAAACGTGTTACAGTTTAACGCAGTTATTGGCCCTGGTGAAATCCGATATGATGAAACCTTTTACGATTCACCAAATAATAATTCTTACCCGCTGATTCTTAACATGTTTTTCTACAATAAAGATAACGGGAATTAATACGATCATAGTATAGGTACTTACATACCTTTGATTGCCTGACGTTTCGACCAGGTTACACCGGCCGTGGTCAAACGCGACAGTTTAAAAGTTAATATTTTTCTTAATTTTTCTCTCTAAGTACTTTTTTTTTGTTTAAATGGCTGATCATTATACTTTTCATTATAAAACATTTGAACCATCCGAGTCTGATGACAAAAACTAAATAAAATTTTAGGAAATCGGTCAAGTGGCATAAATGAACCAAACCACTTTTAAATAAAAACGAACAGCGGAACTTCCAATTTCCTCGTAAGATAAGAAACTACAATTTAATGACGAACCAAAAAGGGTAACATGCAACAACAATGTTCCATTATTAAAGTAAAACACATCCAGGGCAAGTGTCGGAATGCACAAAATAAGTAATAAGACAATTACTTGTTGGCAAATGTGGCCGATATGGAGGACCGCAATCGTCTCACCGGCCACAATCTCACCATCGGTAATTTGGTAATAAAATGAAAATACGTTCGCCCCTTATCTATAATCCACTCTATATAAATATCCTTCACTATATAAACATTTAATAAAACATCCAACAACATCTCAACCACCATTTTAACCTACAAACGACTATAAACTTTAACAACATACGATTGAAATTTTAGAGTTATTACCGAACGTTAAGTACTCGCTGAAAGGTATTAAGGATCAATATTGTGTGATCATATAAATAGTGTTCCCCTTACGTGGATTCGTTCTGATTTCGCGTGGCTGCAAATTTAATTTTCTTTAATAAGCTTCTTTATGAGCTTACACTGGAATTACAACCCTGTTTGTATCTTCAAAGAGTTAAATATATTAGGTTTTGTAGCGCAGTGTTGGAAGGCATGTATCTCGATAGAGAACATGTTTCATCGGTCCCGATGCAAGTGCAGATACGAGCCCCGCCCATGCTTTTTTCGTGGTTTCTCCTAAGTAACAATGGGTTGATCTGCTAACTAAATAACGAGGAGATGAATCTTGAGGAGGCGATGCAAGAACAATGTTCGCGTTTATTTTCTTCATGAGCTGATGGGATGGTTTGAAAATGAACAGGTTTTGATTTTTATAGCGGATTATTTGATGGAAAGCTAGCATCGATTGTTGTTCATTTACGTTGTGTTTCATTGCATACGACTGTTGAGCAATAAGACTGCGAGTCAGCGAGTTTTAGCCGCTTAAAATATTGCTTTTCATTCATACAACCATATGTTTGAACCCATTATTTCTTACAACTTGCCTATTATTATCCTGCTATCCTCATATTTGAATAGATTTAAATAGAAAAAAAATGATCAGAAATAAAAATTAAACAGAAAGAAATCGTTTAAAAGTAATTGAAAAATTATTCATTGTGGTTCCGATAGTTCGTAAGAATATCGGCAGACGGCTCCACTGTCGCCTCAAAGACCGATATTAAGGAGAAATTTTAATTGGTTAGGGTGAGGTCTGGTAGCATAGTGGTCAAAGCACTGCCCCTGTAAGGCAAAGATCGCAGGTTCAAACCCCGCCTAGACCGATTAATTTTTTTTTATTCAAATCGATTTGATTATTTAGCATGAAAAGTGCTAAAAAAATTAATTCAGGTCCTCATCTTTGCATTAGTCCCGGTCGTTTCCAAGGCCTCATCTTTCCAGCTTTTACATCTCCACTATGCATGGTCTTTGGCATCCATGGAAGTCTATTATATCATCCTCAACGATATCAAGTCAGCACTTTTTGGCTATAGCTTTCTTACCTGGGTATTGTGGGGCCGGCAAGTCCAGACAATTGATACCCGCAGCACTGTCGGTCTCCGCAGAACATGGCCGAAGCAACGAAAGTGACTTACCTGCCTTTGCCTGAACATGAAGGCTGCCACGGATGCGAGAGTTCCTCACGCGATTTCTAGATCCCTTCATACCTTTAATATTCTAGTCATATATAATAACTAGAATATTAAGCATAAATCAATATATTTTATCATTTATACTGTAACAATGGCGGACCGAATGCTATTTATACATTCTAGGTACAAGATGCCGCTCTAATCATGAGGAAACTACAGTGTAACTGTAGATTAACCTACTACTAGGTAGGTAAATGAGTACCTACATACAACACACAATCGATGGATGTTTCGTATTTACACACCGTTAAATTTGTTCATTTTATCCTCTATTGTAATTAGTATTGCGACCGTTTTCCTGTTTTTTTATCGGGTAACTCTGACTGTAAAGTTGTTTGTTACTTGGACTTGCGATTAGTTACAGTTTTGATTCACAGTAAAATTGTATGGGAAGGAAAACCGCGTGCTACCTTTATAGTACACTCGTAATTTTGTCGAACAATAAAATATGTACATATATTGGCAAATTGTATATGTACCAGGCCAATGACTTCTGTTATCACAATCTAACAAACTAGCTGTTTAGAAAAAAAATCATGATTCTTGAGTGAGGCGGGAACAAATTTTGAATTTCGAATTTGGAACGGACGCTAGAACTTTAGATCAACTACATAGGTATATTTCAATGCAGTGAATTGGCTTAAATCGAAACTACGGTTGTTGTTGTCTAAAATGCATACCTACTGTATGAAGTGACTTCATAGTGCTTATGGCTCTAACCAATCAGAGGTATCAAAGGCATTAAGGATTTATATCCAGTTGCCAATAAAATCTATAAAAATAATTCTAACCAATCAGCAAACAATATGGTGTCGATGACATTTTAATTCCGCGTTTTGTCGCGGGACTTATTTCGTGACGTGTACTCTACACTACATGGATAGTTGCGTATTTGTTACTTTAGTTAATTTTTACTAAACGTCAAAACGGTAAGTTATTAAGAAAATTGTATGAAAGATTTATTTGGGACGTCGTTATATTTAACAGTCAAATCATTTACTATGATAACTTTGGTGAATAATAAAAAATAAATAAAAACGATAAAATAAGAACCGACGGAATTTTTACCAATCTTTTGCCATTCATAATTTGATACGCTTAGTTAGTAAATTAATTTTAACTACAGAAATACTTGAATAGGTACTCGAAACAAATATTATATTGGCAAGATCATTGTAACAGTGTTTTCTGCAAAATAATCAATGATTTCATAATATGCAATTGTTATTGTACTTAATATGTCTTTCGTTCATGTTTCGTGCAAGCCCGAAGTTTAGAATGTTTCATGGTGGCTCCCAGGTTGTGGTTTAATATCGATACCTTGTTTCATCGAGTCAGTCTTGTAGACTACCTATTTAGAAGTCAATAACTCCATCATAATTAAATGGTACCCAAGTAATCGTAGTAATTTAAAATTAATAAGCACCTAACAATTCATATTATCTCACTACGATCACAGCTACTTGAGACATATCAATTGACGTGTACAGTGCGTGGGCGAAGCTACGGTCAAAATGTAGTTATTAGCTAAAGATCAATGACGAATCGTGAGCTTTTTGATAAGTTTAAGGTTGGGTACCTATAGTTTCCTGTACTTATTGAGTAATAGGGTAGTTGATTCAAAGTCAAAGTCAAACTCTTAAGATTTTTATTCAATCTAGAACAAGATGATTGTTTCTTATTGACATTCTTACTTAATATAATAAATGCGAAAGTAACTCTGTCTGTCTGTCTGTATGTTAGTTATGTTAGATACGCTTTCACGCCTGAACCACTGAACCGATTTTGATGAAATTTGGTATAGGTATAGTTTATACCTTGAGAAAGGACATAGGCTATGTTTGATCGCGATAACCGACATCCACGCGGGTGGAGCCGCGGGCAAAAGTTGGTCAATAATAAATTCTACTTAACCTAAGTTTATATCTCATTTCTTTATTGGCAAGTCAAATCGGTTCTATCGAAACTTACTGTAGGAAATAGCGGAAAGTATGACGTCATAATGTAGGTACCTAATAGGTATACCTACACTTTATCTGAATTACAATCTCAGTCGCATTCAAAGATCACAATTTATAATCTAGCGGGAACCGTTCGTTTGCTCCCCCTTTAATAAGTTTGTTTTGGCTTTTATGGGAGTGACTGCTGTCTAGGTGAGACAGTGCTCCTCCTAAATGAGAGGAATTTCTACACCAGAACTTCTTTTTTCTTTACCACAGAGGTAGCAGACAACCACACGGTGCACGTCATGAAAAGTGGTTACCATGGCCTATGAACGTGCGCAACACCAGGGGAGTCACACTCGTGCTGCCGACCCTGTCAACACAGAGAGTTTCTGTGCCGTTAGTGTAGAAGACAAAGCAGGAATGGCCTTTGGTCTTCCCACTGACAATAAAAATCTCCCGTGTGCTCTGGCTAACCTACTCACCGTCGGGAACACAACATGAGTTTATTATGGCCGCGGTATTCTGTAGGGCGGAGGTACTTCCCCAGTCGAACTGCTCAATTGGACGGAAATACCGTCGTGTCCTACCATTCATTCATTCGTTCCATTACCATATTCATACATTCATCAATCAACAAGTGTACCGGTTTTCAAGTTAGGTAGGCTTCCACCCCGAACATTTTAGTCTTACAATCTGGAACTGGAACTGGAACTCTTAACCCCGTTAACTGGTTCCTAAGAGTTGCGGAAATGGTAGTAGTATTTTAAGCAAGCGGAGACGCGAGGAACAGCTAGTAATCAGTATAAAGGAGATAAAACGAGATATCTTGTGGCAACGAAATCAATATTATATCTATTAGAATATGTATAACTTATTAGAATATAATTTATTGAAATCTATTGCATATAATATTTATTGAGCTCTCCAAGAAATTGTGATATTAAACCTTATCTTCTAAGATAAGATAAGATTAGAGATAATTATTTACTGTAACACGAGAAGCAGAGATTGATACATTTAAATATTAATGGATAAGTGTCAATCATATAATTTATTTAGTAAATGTAGCTCTATTAAAGCACAAGTATGTAGGTACGATAAAATAGTATAAAATAAAATCAGTCGATTACGCTCTTAAATAACTTGTATATATGACGATCCATCATCATATTTTGTCCTCTTATATGATAAATGGGAAAGTGTATGTGTGTCTGTTTGTCCGTCTTTCACCACTAAACCACTGAACCGATTTTGATGAAATTTGGTATAGGGGTAGATTAGACCTTGAGAAACGGCATAGGTTATGTTTGGTCGTGATAAACGACATCTACGCGGGCGGAGCCGGGGGCAAAAGGTAGTTTATTATATTTCGTGACTTTTGATTAACTCAATCAATCAATCAAATAATCAATTTCGTTTATTCAGTTTAGGCACATAAAGAGCACATATGAACGTCAAAATTTTACAGTCATTACAAGACATTACTAATATAATATTAAATAAAATAAATAAATCATTTGAAAATAATTCTTTCGCTGGTTCGGTAATTTGGTTTAGTGGTTAGTGAACAATATTATCGTTTCTTTTTAAGACATTTTTTTTTAAATAGATTTATATTGCACGAGCAAGCAAAAAGATTAGGATGACCATGCGTTTTTATCATTGAGGTATTCGTTTTAGACCAGGGTAGAAAGAAGCCTTTAAAAATAATAAAAAGTGAAAAAAAAATAATAGTAGGATGAAACCCATTAGAAAAGGAGGGGAATATTATAAAAATGAAAGGAAAAATAAATTACGGGCGATCTGAGGTCGGGAAGGGGATGGGGGTGAGTTTTAAGGGTAAAAAACGGTTTTTCTCGATTTCCGGCAAAACTAAAAGTCCTATGGAAAAAAGTCAAATGGCAAAGTTGTAGGTAATAAAAAGATCTAAAACTTTTGTGTCACTTTTTTCACATAACCTCAAAATTTATGTGAAAAATTCAAAAACCAAAATTTTGGTTTTTTATTTTTATCTTTTTCAAATAAATTTCTTTTTTCATGAAATTTGGGGAAAACTTACCTTTTTATGTCGTTAATACGCTGTAATTTATTTGATTAGAAATATTTATCTTTGCGCCTTATTTTGAATTAATATCGAAAAAGCACCCTAATTTTCAATCGAAAATTCACCCGTCAAAATATCAGCTTTCATCAAAAAGTTGGTATGTTTTCTGTTCGTTGAAATCTCTACTTTCCGATGGTGAATGAAAAAAAATATGTTACAATAGTAAATCTTCTCAGAAAATGCCAAAAATCGAAAAAGACTCGAATTCGAAATTTCTTTTTTAAATATTACATACAATTTTCAGCTATTTATTAAAATTTACACTTTAATTACTCGAAAAACGTAAGATTACATGTTACAAGTTTACTTAAAAAAAAAAAGAAAACTGTTCGAATCTGTATAGGAAGGTAAATACTATCTCTATTTTTATCTGTTTAAATTAACTCAAACATAAAAATAGTAATATTTTCTTTAAAAATAGTATGCTTAACGTAACATAACCTAAAGATTAAAATTGATTACTTGATTAAAATTTCATCCTACTATTATTATTTTTTTTGGTATAAAAATTATCGACATTGGTCTATTTACTTTGTAATATCCTTTATTCATTAAAGACTTTTTTACTTCTATTTTAAACTTATTTAGTGGCACGTCAACCAAATCTTGAGGAATTTTATTAAACATTTTAATACTGTTACCTACAAATGAATTACCAACCTTATGAAGTCTGAGTTTTGGCACTACAAGTTTATTTTTATTTCTCGTATTATAATTGTGTACGTCAGAGTTTTTTTTGAAGAGATCTAGGTTCTTGCGTACATATAAAACATTAGTAAATGTATTGGAAAGCAACTGTTAAAATATTAATTTCTTTAAATAGTTCTCTCAGCGAGTCACGAGGTCTGAGGCTATAAATTGCTCGTATCGCTCGTTTCTGTAATATGAAAATAGTCTCAATATAGGCAGCTGAGCCCCACAGCATCAGAATCATAAGGCTTTGAAAGTAGCTAAAATAAACTAATCGTGCCGTTTCCTCATTAGTCAGTGACCTTATTTTTAGGCATAGGCAGCTGAGCTAAGTCTTCATGCCAAGGCTGCGATATGAGAACCCCATTGTAGTTTACTATCTAGAGTAATTCCAAGAAAAACTGTGGTATCGACTATTTAAACAGATTCATCGTTCATTGTAATATGAGTACCTATTTGTCTTTCATTAGGCATAGTAAACTTTACACATTTTGATTTCTTTGCATTGAGCAGCAAGTTGTTACTTGTGAACCAATGCAATATTTTAGAAAGGGTAATTCATATCGTCAAGTAATTCTATCAGTTTTAAAAATTAATGATGTATCATCAGCAAATAAAACTATTTCACAAAGATTCTTAGTGAAGTGAGGAAGATCGTTTACAAATATCATGAATAAAAGGGGTCCTAATATCAAGCCCTGGGGCACTCCCATGACTAATGGGGCGCCAGATGAGTTAGTGCCATTAATATTGACTTTTTGTACTCTGCCAGTGAGGTAAGATTTAAGCAATCTAAGTGAGTTGTTAGAAACACCGTAATAACGTTATTTTAGTAACAAAGTCTCATGATCAACACAATCAAAAGCTTTTGATAGATCACAAAAGATGCCGTTGGCATCCTGCTTCTTGTCCCATGCGTCAAATATATGTTTAACGAGTTCAACTCCTGCATCCGTCGTGTTTCTGCCTTTAGTGAAACCGAACTGTTTCTCATGAAGTAACTTATTAGAAGCAATTATTCGACGGCTACATTACCTAACCGTCTACCGGGACGTTACCGCAATAATAATGGCATTGTGAAGTGACAATGTCATATCAATCAACATGTCAAAAAAAATGATTGACATTGTAAAATTATGGCCATGTATCATGGCTACACCTAGACGTTGTTGAACTTATGGCGATAATTATTGGCATATCACGGTAATGTAGCCCTTTTGAGTTTTCCCTTTGAACTGCCACCATTATATTAAATAACTTCCAACCTTAAGGGGAGAAGTGAGCGCCAGGATTTCATCAGTCAATTAGTAGGTGTATCGGCTTGCTGGGCTCGAAGATGTTGGTAGGGCCCAAAACACTCCCTGTAAACAGTATTTTTTATTGCGGAACCCTAGTTAATTACAAAAAATAAACAATAATCTCAAAGCTTTGTGGAAAAACGCAAACAACTTGAAGCAAAAACGTCACAATATTGTCAGCCCATCGGCGTGATCCCTGTACCATTGATCAATGGTGTTCGACGTGTACAATTATTAAGAAATGAATTGAGCGGGTTTTTTAGGGTTGGCACATGCTGGAAAACCAAGAATTTTTAAAGGTTTTTCGAATGAGACATGTCAATATGACTTCATCACGCCTGATAGTAAGCTGAAGGTAGTGTCTCAGGAGAGGGCATCGCATTTACAGACACTAAAAATATTACAGTGTTGGCCTTAAGGTCATTAGACGCTTTTCCACGCCCCTCTTCAAGAACCCGCGACTGTAGGAAGAAGGTATTTTGATGTGTTTCTAAGTTAGTTAAATCTGCGTTATTTATTGATACTGTGTTATGCACTGCTTTATGTATAATGACAGAGTTACTTGTATTAAGACACACAAGGAACTGAGACAAAATTGTGTTTTTTTTGTGTATTTAAAAATTAATAGAAACAAGTACCGCGGTAGCCTAGTGGTATGGGTAATGGACTGCTGAGACGAGGTCTCGGCTTCGATCCTAGGTTTTCCATGGTACACACCAATGACTTTTCGATGCTTTTCGAAGTTATGTGTGTATTTATCGCAGGTTTATAAGTGCCCAGTGAATGGCAATAGGCTCGCCACCTATTACATTGGGACCTAAACATAAACCGGCGAAATGTGGGTGTTAGCACCTCTGCCTACCCCTTCGGGGATAAAGGCGTGAGTTTATGTTTAGGTAAGTTTATGTTTATTTTAAAAAAAGAATTTGTATTTTTTTATTCATTAAAAGAACTACATCCCACGCACGCTCAGGTTGTGGAATGAACTTCCTGCCGTGGTTTTCCCAAGCGACTACAATATGGGGTTCTTCAAGAAGGGTATTAGAAGGTATCTACATAGTCGGTAGCACGATTGTGACGCCCCTGGTGTTGCAAACGTCCATAGGCCACGGTAACCACTTCCCATCAGGTGGGCCGTATGCTTGTCTGCCCCTTAAGTGGCATAAAAAAAAACCTGTTTGTGGAGTAATTTTCCAACTCGTTTATGAACAGTTTTCACCTACATACACTGTTTAATCTAAAAAATTTAACTTAAGCATGGCTGCTAAAAAGTAACCGAAACGTTGGGCTAAATGTTAATAATATAATAATTCCATCTATTACATTGTGATAGTCTCTATTACAAAAAATTGTTTTATTTCAATTAATAATTTAGTTTAACCTCTCCCTGTCTGGTAGGGACAGCCCTAGCTCGGCCCGTTGCGGGGCATATAAATTACGGATTTACACATAACGTTTCATTTTTCACAATCGGGTAACTGTCCACAGATAGCGCTGTTATTGTGATGAGACAGATTATAATAACTTTTTAAATATAAATGAGTAAATGGATAAATACTGATTAATTTAAAAATCTTAAAGCTAGCTTTTTATTGAAGAGAATTAAAAATTTCTTTTTAGATTTTTATACGACTACCAGATAAAGGAGTCTTATGTTTTCAAACTGAACCCAAAATCCAACGAAACAAAACCTATAAACCCCAAATTAATTGAAACGTCATAAAACGTTGCAAAAAGTTAGCAGATATTTTGTATGATCAGCTGTCAAAAATAACCTCCCTACGTTATCATGTGGTTTATTAAACCATTCATAAATTGATTTATTTTCAATTAAACTTTAAAATTAGAATTTTATAATTTCTAGTATCTTTTGAAACCACGCATTTTCAGAACGTCAGGACCTTGATTTGAATTTGACAATCCACCCTATTCGTATACAAGCGTTTAACATTCGAAATTTAAATATCAACGTAACGTCTAAATACAATCGCAAAACATCATTAAGTTAACTGTTTAAAATTCGCGATGATGTTTCCCGCGCGATTTGTAAACATGGCGTTACATCCGGTGAGGCCGCGGCGGAAATTCGATCTCCCATCTTTGAGAGGGGAGGTGATGGAGTATGATCTTGCTGTGTCATTCTGTATTATATTTAGTAGTAGTTATTGTAAAAGATTTTTTAATATGAATGATTAATGAATTATGTTGCAATTTAAAATGTTATCAATGGGTTTAGAGGTAATAAGGCTAATTTAATCGCAAGAAGAACATAATTGCATTGCCTGTTAATACATAGTACTATTATTTATTCTGTGCCGTTACGTAATGTTGTCATCCTTCATTAGAGCTCCCTAATCTGTGGGAAATTCCCGAAGTCAATGAAATACAAATACTTAAGTTGTTTATGTAGTTAGTTATTATATAATTTAAAATATTCTTCCCTGTACCTATAACTATTGTCAGTTTTAACGTACAAAGGCAAGAAATCGTATTTTTTTAAGAAGAGCTGGTAAGGCTCATGCTTTTGCTGCGGATCAGCGCTACGGATCCGGGGAAGTACCGGCCGTTTACCGTTATTTACGCACTTAATTAATATGAAGCAAAAGTGAACAACATTTTTTTATATTAGAATAGATGTATTATTGGAAGTCGGAAGCGCGAGAGTGTCGCCCCTGGTGATGCACACGTCCGTAGGCCAAGGTAACCAATTTCCATCAGGTGGGCCGTGTGCTTGTCTGCCACCTAAGTGGTAATAAAAAAAAGTCCTTAAGGCCCACCGACCGATAAGTCTCAGGTCTTCAGATGCCGGGTGTGAGATTCGCCTGCAAAACAAGTGCACCTGCTAAACTACCTTCTCATTCCCGTAAACATGTTGATGGAACTCTACTGGATGTAAGGGGAACGCTCCCGAAGCCGAAGGCCCCTGGCAATACTCCAGGTACACTACAAATTGGCATAAATTTATTTTCGATTCCGTAACAAAAATTGTTCATTTTTCATTTTTTTTTATGTTTATTTAGCATTATTTTATTCTCCATCGTATTAGGAAAGTCCACTACAGAAAAAAAAAAAACAAATGGCGCCAGGCGTGTAAAATTAAAAAAAAAACCACGTAATCGTAAATAAAATTATGCCAATATGTAGTGTACCTGGAATACTACCAGGGTCGTTCCTCTTACACCCAGTATACATCCAAATATCTACTAAATAGGAAGAGATTTCATGTCTTGCCTCACCTGGCTATTCAAACATTAAAAACATCCAAATGATAAGCAGGGCGCTTAGCATTAAAAACAAAACCGTCTCACAATAATTTTCGGTAAAAAAATAGCTACTTGGAGGGAAATCGTGTTACCAGCAGAAAAAATATAATTAAGCTAATTGGGAAAAGAACATAAACGGTATTATAACTCAACTCTTAATGCCTTTGCCGTTTTGTTAATGTTCTTACATCGGATTGTGAAAAAAAAGTTACAATTAAAAATATTTTCTTAGTAATGACTTTGTGGAGGGTTTCTTGTTGTGATTGCGAGCGGAAATTAGTTCAAACATAGCCTATCTACAAAATCTGTCAAAACGGGCATCCAACATGGAGGTATCTTTCTGAATGTATCATAATCTTCAGGGACTATGTTAACTGCCCCTGCAAGCCGTTACGCCTACAAGCCGATTAATCTCTAATCCGGTATATCTGTAAGGCGGTATACTTGCAAGCCGATACATCTGCAAGCAAATAACCCTGTTGATTGATGGATTCCTCTCGAACTCAAACGGCAGCCGCTCCCTACAGCAGTAAAAACCGTATAAGTAAACCAAACCAATTCAAAACCCGACTGATGCTGAAAAGAATGAAACAAGCTTTAATTATAGCAGGCAATACTCGTTAATTTCCATCTGGTTTGAGATTTGCAAATGAGTACCGCCTGCTATTAAGCTTTTTTTTTTGTTTCGATCTATTCAGCACCAGTCGGGTTTTGCTTTTTAATAAATTCTTTTATTTTATACTTTTCAGCTATGACATGTATATATTTTTGTAATCGTCTTCAAATTTCCTTTATTTTGTTACCCCACTCGATAAATTTGAGTGAGTTTTATTTACCACATACATGCACCAAAAAAACATCATATAGCTTTTGTTTATATTTTATGTACCCAATAACACTTGCACAAAATTAAGATGGTCATGGGTATCCAGTATCCATCATAGTGGAGATACTGGATATCTCATGCAGTGAAGTAGGTAGCATTGCCTCTATATACGCACTTACAGGATCGTTCTCCAACATCACTAGTACCTACTTACTTTGTAATTATTTTTGACCCTGATGGTTCTAGGTAGATAAGATGGGTACCTACCCACAAGGAAATGAGAGGTTGGTTTATAAATATTCTTCTTTGCCGATTTCTATTCACAAATTGTATTTTTTTCAGGTAAGTGTAACGAGCTGTAGTTTGACTTAACAACCTTCGCGTAAGTAAGTATTTATTAATTCTAACAAGTAGTGTTACTTTGATTTAAACAATTTTATCCCAAACGAATAAAATTCTCACTAGAATTCTTAATTAATGTAAACTCATTTTTCTTTTCATACTGACAATCTACTTTAAAATCGAAAGTATAATATTTTCTTGTCTGCAGATTATAATTGTTCGAATTTTTTAAACTCTTTCTGAGTCATAGTTTTGTCTATGACTCAACAAAATGATGCGACGTCTCTAATGAGAAAAATAATTACAAACATAAATGTTATTTGAATTTCAAAAAACAACTTCTACGAAACAGACCACATAGACACTTACGTCTTTCCACATGAAATCATTAAAAAAAAACGCATACAACAGCTCAACAAACTTCGAACTCAACACGAGATACCCCACTTCGTTTAGCTTAACTATTGTCCACGCCCGACGTCGCCTGCACATTATGCGCCGCATTTCAATTGTCTCCACAGATTAAAAAGTTTGTAAACATGTGAGCTCTTTTGTTGCTTATTGATTTCAGTTAGCTTTATTTGTTTGTAGCGTGTGTCGCTGGCTGTATTGTGGATGCCTTTTTATGCGATTAAAAAGTTAATAAAATGGGCTTCTGTGTGGCTTTTATTAAATTCAACTTGGATTTATCGAATCAACGATATACTCGTATTATGGGGTTCTTTTACAAGCCAAGTACAACAGTGGTTTGTTGGATGTTCTGGCGCATGTTTTCTTCTTTAAGGTAACCTAAAACTTAATGAAGTAGTACCAGCTACTTATAACTATAATTTAACTAATAAAGAGTGCGATATATACCATCTTTGTAGACTGCATTGCAAACGTGAAATCCATACTTATATGCGCGTAACCAACTGGTTACTAACACGAAACTACGAGGAAATTGAAAAAAACTTTGATAGATTAAAAATAATGAATCAGTGGTCGACATAACACTTGTAAAATTGTCTTAGATGATACTTTAAATGCATAATTGTAGTGTATATTATTGTACAACTTATTTGGCAAATAAATAAATAAAAACAAATTGTTGAAAGAAAAGTAGGGAGGGGCCCACGGGCTTCAAGCAAGCTTTAGATGCACAGGACTGGTGCTCGAATGTAGCAGAAGCATTCTCATATCTATTTTTCAGCAGCTTGTCTAGGGTGCACACTTAGAAACCATGGGTCAACTTATTATTTTTAATTGACCTGCACCAGAGCTTCGTCCATCAATGCACCCGATTCAACACAGGGGCCGTCGGCCAAGGGAGCGTCGACACTCGGCCAACAGCGGAATAAACCACGAACCAAGTCCCGTCCGATTTAATGAATATTCTATTTCTTAATCAAGCATCCTGCGTAAATTTTAGCAATTTTATAATTATTGATACATTAATATTATTATTCATATCCAAATACCTACATATTTCCTCAACACACGTTGTAGATGACAATCTGTAAAGACATACAAACCTACATACGAATTACCTCTCCGTATGCAGTCCACGTATTGTGTTAATTTCCTCGCCGGGCACCCGAGCCAGTCCGGGCTAGGAGATGTACCCAGATAGGAGGTGTTTGGGCAAAGACAGATTATGCGCGGTGACAGCTACGGAGTATTTTGTAATTCATTGTTTTAGTGTGGTGTTATATATCGGCTATCATTGTCCCACAGTTTCGTTAGTGTAAGTTCTGATCGGGGGAATATTGGGATAAAATGCAGCGTATGTTATTCAGCAATAATATACGTATTTGTGAAAGAATTAATAGAATAGGTCCTGTAATTTCTGAGGTTATAAATTACAAGAAATTAAATATTAGTAAGGTATGGTATATTATAAGTATATTATAAGTGTAGTATGGTATATTATAAGGTATACTGCAATGTAGGGGAGCTCTGGTCTAAAACCAAAGCAAGTCTTTTTTAAGGATTCGAAAACGCGTTGTGTTTTCACTTCAAATAAAAAGCCATGTACTGTACCTATTTAAGTACAAGCCTACTCTAAACTTTCTACATACTTCGTATGACCATTCTTTTAATAAGAAAGAATAGTACTCATTAGCACGATACCTGGTATTCATATTAAGCTGAAGGCCAAGTCTCATGTCTCCCATGTTTTTTTTTAGTTATGGGTTAGAAGAAATATTAGCAACCGAAATTAATATTCCCTTTAACCCCTCCAACTAACCCAAATTGCTTGTGGTAGGAGTGTGTTCACGTCGGTAGTGTAATGGCCAGAATTCGAACTCGGGACCTCTCGATCGTAAGGTCGACTCGTTAACGATCGTAAGGTTCTGGACTGGTGGCACTCAGCTTGACGACAGCAGGATTGTCGTTGCAGCACCGCGTGACATCCACCGATGCCGCTAGTGCTGCGAATACACCCCCCCCCCCCCCCTCCCCGCTACCCGGCTATGCACTTACTGACCCCTGAATGCAATCCAACCGAGATTGGAATACTGTGCAGAGTTTTTCGTAATCGTGCACGGCAGTACCCACCCAGCCAAAATTTGTAACAAATTTGTGCCATCAAATTTCTACCACTCAAAATAATGCCTTAATTTCCCCTTTCCTGTTGTCTGATTGTTCCAATAATTAGTACACACACCTTTAGTTCCAATAATACAGTTTAATTTACTTTTAGCAACTTGTTATTAATATAATTTTGAAACTGGTACTTCTAGCCTTGTACTTGTAAACGATCCGATGCTGACGGTACAACCAACTCTCAGTACCGAACAAAGAGCAGGATTGAATCAATTTAACACATCGGGCGTACACAAGGAGGCGGTATCGTGTCGTCGCGATAACGTCGCGATAACGCCACGATCACGTAACGCTATCGTCCGAGTCACATTGTTCGATATCGACGCAGTGCACTTTCGCTCGATACGCAGGGATGTGACGAGAATGCAAATATCTTTGTAAGTATATGACTGTTCAGTATTTTTTTTGCAATATTCTGGTGCCTAAAAAGACCTGAAAGATAGATAGATAATAAGCGAAATCATTAGTAATTTAAAAACGATGTGATTTAAGTAGTCGCTTAAGTAATAGGGTTTGTATGAGTTTTGTCACCAAAATATTGAGGCGGCAGATTAAGTATTTTTTCTAAGTAAAATCACAGATAATATATTATAATTCTTATACAGATACACAATCAGGAACAAAAATGGTTACATTCGTAACTTCCAAAAGCAGGCAGGCAGCATTTTAATTCAGGAGTTATAACTAGATGGCGACATTGTTTGGCAAACTTTACTAATTTTTACTATTAAAAATTTACTTATCAAAAATAAAACATACACTAAAAACATTATTGAACATGACTGAATAAAATTATAGGGAAATATTCTTATCTATATTGATTCTGCCAGATTCTGCAAGTTAGTTAAGTTACAGACTTAATGCACCATGCCGCTAGATGATGGTTTCCTTAGCAAGCAGTATTGTCACAAAATCTTTATTTATTGCATTATCAAAGAGTTTTTTATGCTTAAATAATTTACGTGATTTTAAATAGCGAAATAAGCGTTTTAACTTTTTTATTTCTTTAAATGACTCATTTAAAGAATTAAACATTTTTTGTTTAATTGTTATTTATTGATTTTTGAGTAGGTATTACTAAAGATATTTTCTAAGTATCGGTACCCCATGGTAAAATCTATTTTTATGCATTATCAATTATAATCACAAGCAAACTAACATGAAGACATCGACGGGGATTTAGCAGAGACCTCCGTCTCTCTCTTCTAATATAAATCGATATGTTGTGTAGCAGATCTACCATTTTGAGTTCCAAAAATATATTTCCTATCTAAATCAATAAATAAATCAGCTGGTCCACTGCTGGACATAGGTTTCTCCAAACGTTGGGAGATACACGCTTTTATTTCGTGTTCTCCTTCTCTACTTCATATACGCAGACTATTTTATTTATCGTCTGCGTATTTTTCCGTTACTCGCCTCTTACAACACCATTCGGATGAGATGGCGTGGTGGTAATTGTATTCTTTCTCCGTCTTCCCACAAATGCCCATTTAAATCCCATGATCTCATTCAAAAAAGGCACTAAAAATTAAGAAATATTACAAAAAATTTGGTGGTCAAACAAGGAAGTTAGAAACAGCGTGTCTGTAGGGAGAACACTTAGGTGATCCACTAAATGTTCTACGGGTAATACGGGTACCGCGGTTCCCGAATTTTTATAACCTTTCGAGGTGGTAGAAATTTGATGGCACAAATTTGTCACAAATTTCGACCGGGTTAGTACCACCGTGCACTTTTGCGAAAAATCCTCCATAGTAATCCAATCTCGGTTGGATTGCGTTCAGGGGTCAGCAAGTGCATAGCCGGGCAGGGGGGATTGAGGTCGCAGCACGAGTGGGACCGGTGGGTCTTGGCGTAGTCTAGTGGGGGGTGGCGCGGGGCGACGCGCCGAACAGGGAGACCTGTAGAAACGGTGGTGCCGCTGGCCGCCCGCGGCATAGTACAGGGGCCCAACCGGGACTAACCACCCTGGAAGGCTGCCCCACCAGGTCGCGCATAATCCCGATATGGCTCGTCGTGCCGGTTGGTGACCGGACGAGGGAGCCCGGCGACCATACTCGGGGGGGTACGGGGGCCCTTCCGTTCGGCGCGTCGGCTCTCGCCATACCTCACATTCATAGATAAAACCAATATCCCACGCTTTGTCACGCTGTGCTGCGACAACAATCGCCTCTTTTTCACGCCTTCCCTCCTCTTCATCCTCATGGCAGCGCATAATAACAGTAGATTGGTCTACACAGCGGCAAGAAACTCTCCCTCGAGCTCGCTATTTGAGGTGGAGTCCACGAACATCTGTGGGCTCCATACAAACCTCAACGCCGTCCACCAACACCTGGAGACGGCGAAACCAGCAATGCTGTTTCTTACGGAGACACAAATACGCCGCCCTGATGACACGACCTACTTACTCTACCCCGGCTATGTCCTTGAGGAGAATTTCCGCGCAAAAGCCGGGGTGTGCGTGTTTGTTAGGGCGGATGTTTGTTGTCGCCGTTTGCGCTGCCTAGAGGACCCATCCTTTTCCACCCTTTGGGTACACATAGACCATGGCTCTACGAGTCAGATCTATGTGTGCCTCTACCGCTCCCATACAGGAGATGCCGAGACAACTCGACTCTTTGAATACCTTAGTCAGGCGGCAGATGATGCGCAGGAGCGGTTTCCGAACGCTGAACTGGTGTTTTTGGGGGATTTTAACGCCCACCACGAGATCTGGTTGGGCTCCGCCAAAACAACCCACGCGGGAAGAGCCGCCCATGCATTTGCTCTGGCGCATGGCCTGACCCAATTGGTACACGAGGTCACTAGGATACCAAAAAGGTCGGACCATGAGCCCTCTCTGCTAGACCTTCTGCTGACGAGTCGCCCGGACCAGTACAGTGTTTCGGTGAGCGCCGCTTTAGGTGAATCCGACCATTGTCTGGTCCGTTCCGAGGTGCCCATTTTAGCGCCCCCACGTCCCGTGCAGGGGAAGCGGCGTCTCTGGCACTACTCGTCAGCGGACTGGGATGGAATGCGTGATTATTTTGCGTCCATCCCGTGGGTTGAACGCTGCTTTGGAGGTAAGAACCCATCTGAGGCCGCAACTGCTGTCGCCGGTGAGATCAGTCTGGGCATGGAATATTATATCCCCTACACTGATGTCGCCGGTGTCCGCAGGGCACGCCCCTGGTTCGGGCGCGAGTGCGCGGAGGCTGTTAATCATAAACAGTCTGCGTACCGCGCTTGGATCAGGGCGCGCGCTACGTGCGATCCCAACGTGGGCTACTTCAAGGCGGCGTACAACAGAGCCACAAAGGCCTGCAAGAGGGCTTATGTCAGAGCGGATGCCCAGCGCATAGCGCGGCTTGGTCAGGAGCTAGTAGAGCATCCCACGGGTAGCCGTGGCTATTGGCGACTGGCCAAAGCCGTGCAAGCCAACTTCTGCCAGCCTTCGCTGCCCCCGCTGCGCAATCCCGATGGATCCCTGGCCCATGAGCCGCAAGAGAAAGCAATTTTGCTGGTTAATCTCTTTGCGGCCAACTCCCGAGTCGATGATTGTGGTATGGAGCCGCCGACACTGCCCGTCAGTGACCATGCAATGCCTGATATTCGTATCAGGCAACGCGATATCCGAGCGGTGTTGCAATCACTCGATGTCCGGAAAGCCAGTGGTCCGGACGGTATTCCAGCGGTGGTTCTGCAAAAATGTGCAGCGGAGTTGTCTCCAATGCTTGCGCGGCTGTACCGGCTGTCCTACAGCTCTGGTACAGTGCCTTCGGCTTGGAAAGAGGCGAATGTACAGCCGATCCCCAAGAAGGGGGATCGCTCAGACCCAAACAACTATCGACCCATAGCCGTCACCTCAGTGCTGTGCAAGGTGTTCGAGCACATTATCAACAAACAGCTCATGCGTCACCTTGAAGATCACTCCCTAATTAATGACCGGCAATATGGCTTCAGGCCGAAACGGTCAGCGGGTGATCTTCTGGCGTATGTTTGCCATATTTGGGGTGAGGCTATGGACAAGCACGGCGAGTCATTGGCAATTAGCCTTGACATCGCCAAAGCTTTCGATAGAGTTTGGCACAAGTCGCTTCTTTCCAAGTTACCAGCCTTTGGTCTGCCTCCTAGACTGTGCGACTGGGTTGCCGGCTTCTTGCAGGAGCGCCGTATTCGCGTCCTTTGTGATGGACGAGCCTCGGAGTTCTTGCAGGTAAATGCCGGCGTACCGCAGGGATCTGTCCTATCGCCAACTCTCTTTCTTCTGCATATCAATGACATGCTGTCGACCGGCAGCATTCATTGCTATGCGGATGATAGCACCCTACACGAGAGTTATCATGGACGTCCTGCGGATAAGCAGACGCATATCGCGGAAAAAAGGCAGCTTCTTGTCACTGAGCTTGACCGGATCCTGAATCACATTTCCCAATGGGGCTCTGAGAACCTGGTCGAGTTCAATGCCAAGAAGACGCAGGCATGTGCGTTTACAGCAAAGGTATCTTCTTTCCTTCCCCTTCCCACTCTTCAAAGCACGCCACTGCCACTGCAGGACAACCTCAATATCCTAGGTATGGATGTTCGCTGCAAACTGAACAACAAAAACTACATCGAGAGTATCATCAAAGCAGCCTCGCGTAAACTCGGAGTCCTGAACAGAGTGAGACGGTTTTTCACGCCGGAGCAACGGTGTCTTCTTTACAAGACACAAATTCGCTCCTGCGTGGAGTACTGCTCACATCTCTGGGATGGATCCGCAAAGTACTTATTAGATGCTCTCGACAGGTTGCAGCGACGTGCGATCCGCATTATCGGAAATCCTGAGGTCACGAGTACCCTCGAGTCTCTGCAGATGCGTAGAGATGTTGCTTCTTTGGCAGTTTTTTACCGTCTCTACCATGGTGAATGTTCTGAAGAGCTATTCCAATTAGTCCCACCCTCCCCCTTCCTATACAGGACGACACGTGCAGGACTTAGATGTCACCCCTATACGGTGCAGAACATTCCTTCAAGAACCAAGCGGTTCGGTGACTCTTTCCTTTGTCGCACCATTAAGACCTGGAATTCCTTGCCAGCTCACGTGTTTCCCTCTTCCTACAGTCCCGGGTCCTTTAAGCGGGGCGTGAAAAAGCATCTGATGAGGCCGTCAAGCTGAGTGCCACCATTGTTAACATGGCACGTGTACATAATGGTGACCCTCTTTCTTGAGACTTTACCTTCAGCTTACCATCAGGCGAGGTAAAGTCAAATTGACGTGTCCTATTTATAAAAAAAAAAAAAAAAAAAAAAACCTTATATTACCATGTCTTCCTACAAAAGTGACGGACTTTCATAATAAACTTTCAAACCCAATTCACCTTCATACATACCTGTACGTAGTAAAATTAAAAAAGCGCCTTTACGTGTTTCATTCTAAATACATTTATTTTTAATTTTATCAGAATTTTAACTCTGTTTTTTTTATTTCGAATTAATTTTTAAGCATATTCAAATCGAATTAAAGAGGAAAAATTTAATCGGTCTAGGAGGGTTTTGAACCCGCAATCTATGCCTTATAACGGCAATGCTTTGACCACTAAACTACCAGACCTCGCCCTAACCAATACAAATTCTTTTTTTTTAGTTTATCCTCAAAATGAGATGACGGTTCATCCTAGATTTTGTTCCTCACGGATGAAATTTACAAAATTCCTTCCTGAACGGATGCTTATAGCATAAACGGCATTAAATTACTATTGAGCAGCGATATCTAGATCCAAGCTAAGTGCTTATTCTAGAATAAGGTTATTTAGAATTAGGAAACAAACCCAGTTATCGACAATAGGTTCGATCTACATGAACGTAAACAAATTGGCAAAATGTATGAGTTTAATATATTAGTAGTGGAAATCACCGGGGTCTTAATATGCACTGCCTACCCCTCCAAGAATACTGTGTTTGAACTTTGGATCCGTTGACGGAGCAATCAAAGAGTACCCTCTCTCTCTCCTCCTGATAGTTCAAGATGGATAGCTAGATATGGGCACGGTACGAGTATTGAATAAACAAACACATTAGAGCTTTTAAAACTTTATTATGATCTAGCTTTTGCTCACGGCACCACCCGCGTGGATGTTGGTTATCACGACCAAACATAGCCTATGGCCTTTCTCAAGGTCTAATCTACCCCCATACCAAATTTCTTCAAAATCGGTTATGTTTTAATCGTGAAAGACGGACAAACAGACACACACACACACACACACACACACTTTCCCATTTACAATATTAGTATGGATGTCGTAGTGTCTGACCAACCGAATGGGGAATGCCGACTGCGCTTTTATCCCTACAGAGGGCGCCTCGTAATGGCCAATGTTAGATGTCATCTACGTAGATTTCATTGCTTGTCTCTGCAAATCTGACAGCTATGAGTTTGTTATTGTTGATTGGTCATTTGCTGCTGCCATCTACAATTAGTTTTGCGTCGGCATCCCCATAACATGGACATGCCCGGTATATCCCAATTCTTCTATAACTCCACCACCCTATAACATTGGTTGCCGGTGCGAGACTCATGCTGGACTTGACTTATCGATTTGTATTTTAATTCACTTAGAAATGGAGGTAATCAGCAGTTATTTTAATTAGAAGGACTGGAAAAGGAAGGCAGAGTGAGCCATTCATGTTGTGTCATCAGAATAAGGTTGAAGTGTATTGAAAAGTCCACAAGCTGGTATGGTTACTGGAGGGTCAGCTAGATTACAGACATTATAGATCACAATTGGGTTGCTCCCTAAAGGGAGCTTTAAGCACAAAGGGAGAGGGTAGAGTTTGATTATTCTTCTTCTTATTGGTTTCTGCAGCAAATCACCGCAATTTTGCCTATGTCAAATAAAATGTATTAAAAAATTATTAATGGCGGGACGCTAATGTCAAGTATTTCGAGAAATTCTACCGGACCTACGTTAGCCACGCCAGTAAATTTGTTTCCGTGTTTACCCTCCACGAGATTTAGGTGGACGATCAGAACGTGTGGTTGGATTTTAGGGGACAACATTTGATTAAACCCATCAATTTCAATTCGACAGCTTCTATCAAACTAGTTGTGTTCTGAAAAACCGACAGGTAAGGCGAAGTTTCGTAATAAAAGACTTGATACCGTTGAAGCCCTTGTTAATTATGATTTTAAAACTAAGGTATATTGATATTTCGTCTTGTAACACCTTAGTATCATTACAATACTATCGTGAATACACAGAATTGTAATCAGATACAGAGTTTCAATGATCATGTTCTTTTCTTGCATGCCCTAAAAGTAAACGTAGTTTGTTCATTTCTCGAGACATTCTACGATAATTCCCAATTGTCACAACTAACTCAAAGTAAGAGCTTACAGCCCTGCAGTTTGCAAGCTACTCCGATAGTGCATTGTCCGCGATAAACTTGTTATTCGCTGATAAAGTGAAAGTAGCTATCTGGGCTTATTTGTAAATATACACTTAATTAGTCATACAAAGGTGACACTTTCGATACCTATCTGTTTTTAATTAATAGACTCTTTCTCTACTTGGTTTTTCAATACACCTGCCACTTAGTTACAAGATTTTACACTCCGTAAAGATCCATATTGTCTAGAGTTGCGTCGAGCTTTTCCTAAAATTTTGTTAAATGTTTTGTTAAATGTTTGAATCGTCTAAGGAAATATTAAGATATTCACGTTTAATCTTGATATTGGAAGTAACATTGATGGGAGTTTGAAATCGGGGATTGAATTCTACTACACTTATACATTCAAAGCAAAGTTACAAGGCAATAGGAAGAGCCTGTGAAAAAATAATCTAGCAGTTAAAGCGCATGGATGCTGCCATATTTCTTGATTTTCTAATTGCTTGAGTAAGTCATAATGCGAAGTAGAGGTATCCTATATGCTTCGCACATCCTTTTAACATCCTTGAAGTGCAAACCGACTTCACCTAAAATTCATTGCATTGTGAAACAATTCACTTTAAGCATTATAATAACATTTGTTAACAAAAAAACTACGATATACGCTACTCCGCTGATAAGGGTGATTTTTAAAATATATGGTTTTAGAACCTAGCTTTTGTAACTAGTCTATAACATATAATAAAGTTGTAACCGAACGATGTCTGTGCATGGAAAGGATACGAGAAAAAACTGTTTGCCCCTATAAACTTTATAAACGTAAAAAAAAACCAAAACAACGTTTGTTTGAATTTTTGTCTGTTTGTCTGTTTTTCGAGGTCTGAGAACCGCGGTAGCCTAGTGGTATGGGTAATTGACTGCTGAGACGAGGTCTCGGGTTCGATCCCAGGTTTTCCATGGCACACACCAATGACTTTTCGATGCTTTTCGAAGTTATGTGTGTATTTATCGCAGGTTTACAAGTGCCCAGTTAATGGCAATAGGCTCGCCCACCTTTTGGGACCTAAACATAAACCGGCGAAATGTGGGTGCTCGCACCTCTGCCTACCCCTTCGGGGATAAAGGCGTGAGTTTATGTCATGTTATGTTATGTCTGTTTGTCTGTGCTTTTGTGCACGCTAATCTTAGAATCGGCTGTACGGATTTGGTTGCAGTTTTCACTAGATTGTGGTAGGTTTTACTTAAGATTAAGTGCTTTTTTTAAATTGCTTTATAAAATAAAAGAAGCTATGTCAATAATAGTTAATGACGCCTAACAAATTGTCATGTGTGAATAGATCGAATCAATAAAAGCAGCAAAAATACTTAAAAAGGATTCGATTATAGGAATCTGAAGGACTTCGAAAGGCAAGAGTTACTGCATTTCAGCAAAGTCAGGCATGGTTACGTACTCCAGAATCTTCGGCTCAGCAAGAGTCTCGAGAGAGCTCTTATCGTTTTTGATTTTATCTTTAATCCGACAGAATAGTGTACAGCCGGTTTTTTGAAAAGTCTCCCAAATCTTTCATAATTAATATCATCACGCTATTATGATAAGGAATGAGGCCGAATATATTTTGTTGAAATATAATATTACATAAACGCCTATTTCGCGCAATGATTCAATAGTGATTATGGATCGAATACATTACAAATAAAGATATACGTATTAAAATGTAAATAATTGTTTTCTTAGGTTTCAAATAAATAATTGTGGAGATTTTAAGGGTGCTTTTGATTGCGAGGGATATGTCGCAAGACAACCTCACCTTCGGCCTAGCACCACGACCCACAGACGGCGTGCGGTTTAGTCGGTTCGAGTCCGACATAACCTACCCCTCCGGCTCCAGAGGGGCGGGTATCCGTGGGGATTTCCCGCACGTAAAAAAAAAAAAAAGGGTGTTTTTGATTTTAGGCTCCTGCAGCCTTCGATTCGATAATTCGGTAATTTCAACTTTTGTTTCAGGGGTAAACATGTCTAGTCAACAACAGTGATTTAATATATGAAGTCGTGATTACATCTATAGATATTTATAGAACTATTGACGATACATAGTACCTATCAGTTATTGGTAGACTTTGTATCTAGTGCAGATAACGTTATTATTCACTCGTTTATTTTTATCTGTCGAGAAACTTAACTGCTCTCTCTGCACTCACTGATAGTGGTAAATAAGTATTATTATTTAAATGTAACTACCTCTAAGGACAAAGGCGTTTGACTAGAATATTGTATTTGATATACCTACTGTACGTATATTTTGGTAAGTATGTTTGAGAGTTTTTGTCAATATCTGGGCCCCGAGTACGAAAATCATTTGAATTCGTCGATATGTTTACATATCGAGAGAACACAGCATTGCGATTGGTTCACAGTAGGCAGGCGGCCAATCACAATGCTCCATTTTTACGATACGTTTACGTTCCGAATTTGAATGTTTCCGTGCTCGGGGCACTGGTTGGAAGTTTGGTCTGAAGGTCAAATTTCTTTACAAAAAACTATACCAAATACAGTTTCAATTTCAATGAAAAGTGGATTGTTGAATTCTCATGATAATAATATTTAAAAATTTAAGTCTAGATCTAATGTTAATAATGATCACCATGTCAATGAATTTAAATAAATTGTGTTAAGAAATAAAATACAGTTTTGATATTTCATTTGATTTTGACAGATCGGAACTGAATTTCGAATTGATTTTAAGAAAGCATTTAAACGTAGATTAAAGATGCACATACGATTAATTAGGTGCAGAAAATTAAATAAGTAACCTTGTTACCCATAGAATACCTACATTAAGTTAATTTATGTGATTCCTGGTTTTTCTGATTCTTGATTTCTGGATGAAAATAAAAAACTTAGATTCGAACTTACCAATAGATGGCACCACTCAAGTTTTAAGCGCATAAAACTCGCAACTAAAATCTAGTCATTCAAAATTTACAACACGATTCACAAAGTACACCAAAAGCAATCAGGTGTAATAAGGTTCCATTTAGAGGTCGTTAGGGGGTACCTACAGGAGCGTTGTGTAAAAATCGCCATGATCTGACGATCAGTTAAGGCGCTGGAATGGGATATAAATCAGTCGTATCAACGCCGCCGCCTCTGTCAATAGCTTTGAGCTGGGCCCCGCATTCGATTTGTGTGGATGAGACAACCATAAATGGTTGCTTTTTGACTTTGATATTTGTATTATCGACAGCTGAAAATCTATGGTAAACCCTTAAATGCGACAATGACTGTTGAAAAGTACATTTAAGTAAGTAAAATGTTTATGATGTCATTGGGGCTATTTTTCTTTTCGGTTAAATATTTTTGCCACAATCAACTTACTACAATCCAACAGCCACACTGCAAGGGTCGAAAAATACAGATTACTCCATCATCATTATCCCTAACTTTGATTCCCGTTACACCCGAAGCTTGAACCTCTGGGACCTACGGGGTCTAACTTGGGTCAGTTGGCTATTACGTGAGCGATTGTCATCTGTCATCCCAACCCCGAAAGCCATGGCTATATAGAGTCTCGTTCATACATCGGCCGCTAGCAGAAGGTACCGAATGCCACAGACTTCGTATGAGAACTGGGAGCGACGACTTCTAGTGCTCTCCGTAGTACGAAGTGATATCACTGCATCAAAAATGTTCACCCATCCTAATACAGATCTTGCTATGTAACCTTGTAATGTATCACTAGCCAATGGGTTAGCACATTGAGGCCCTTATTCCAGAATGTCCACTCAGCTGAATCGTGATTTACACAATCTGCCAGACAAACTATCAAATTTGTTAATGTGTATACAATTTTTTCCCAGCTAAATCGGGATTCAGCTGCGAGGCATTTTAGAATATGGGCTTCAAAGCCTCGTGATTAATTGGCAACTTGGCCACCAGCCCCCAAAATCTAGCTATGTACTCTAAACAATTATTAGTCGTATCCCCACTAATCTTTCATCCGTATGAAGTCCATTATCGAGTGGTGGAGATCGGAAGGATAACGGTCATAATTTGCAATAAATATAAGGGCGGAGGTGTCGGCGCCTTTTGTTGCCCGGTTCGATTCCTGGTCCAAGCGATTTTGTGTTTAACTCGATTTTAGATAACCGACGTGGCGGAGTTAGTGTTTTGTGAAAAATTATTGTGATTTAATATTGAGATAATGAATACATTGTTTTTGTAATTACTTGACTGTGAATGGAATTGGCGGGTTGTATTTTTGACTTGTATTGATCATATACTCGTAATTATGTCTTCATATTCCTAAGCAGGTAACTACGAAACGAATTTACAGATTGATATGGTTTTAACTACGGTTTTTTTCGCGCGAGTGAAACTAGAACGTCATATAATGTACCTACATGCCTACTTATTTTTGGCACAAGAAGTATTTAAAAAAAATTACTATATGAAAAGGCATTCCTCTCGGTGTTATTAAACGGCATTTACTCCCGTAAAAGTCAAATTCTGGAAGGGTTAAAGAGTCGATCACGGGTTCTAAGGCGAATTTTAGGAAAAACTTGTCATTACTCTAGAAAATCGTGGTCGTTTCACAGTATGAAATTAGTAAATGAGCTACAGGTACGCTTGAGAACAAGATGGATGCAACCGAGATCGTCGCTTCAATGAAGAAGAAATCAAAATTGACCACATTTTGATTGAGTCTCTCAAAATATATAGAGAACAGTAGCTTCGTAAATATAACTGTTAGCCCTTCGAGAGTAAGCGAGTGGTAATGTTATGTGACTTTATGTTATATAACAATTCTTATCTATAGTCACTATGGTCAGGTAGTTCAACATTGTAGTGTACCTATAGGTACCGAATGTTACCTAGGGTTTACATTGGAACAAAATTTTGGGTATAAGTACAATGAGAATTTTGAATCGTTATAAGAATGAAAATCTTAGATTTTAATTGTCTTTATGGCGCAGTTTTTTTTAATGCAATTGAGTAAGTGTCAAATAAATAGAAAGAAATTGATTAAAGGTAATAAATAAGCACTCGCTCGCTAAATTAGATAAAATATTGGGTACTGCCCTGCTTCCCCCTTAAACTGTTTGCCAGAAATTTTCTGTAAAGTACAGAAAAAGCAAGCAGGCAAACAAAACTTGGTAGCTTTGCGTCATAACTTTTTATAGTAACCAAACATTTCCTTAAGGTTTTTCCGTTGTAACCACATATTTTGTCAGGGATTTCATTTAGTAACCAAGCTGTTTGTCAGAACTTTTCAGTATCACATTTGGTAGCCCTAGGTACACCTGAGGTAGATAAAAAATAAATATGAATTCCTAGATAAGCGTTTAGTGCTCCCGAGGTGGGGACAAAGAATAAGCACAGATTTATGTAACCAGTGTCGTAAGAACTCATTGGTTTTGTGCCTACATTAATATAAACATTACAACTGACTACAAAATTTTTATACTTACTATTATTCTAAACAACGTTGTACAAATTCAAACTAAGCATTGGTTTGAACAATGTGTACAAATATTTCTTTTTTGTAAATACATGCCTAATTGTAGTCCATAGAAACACTCAAATCAATACAATAAACAAAGTTCATACATAATATAATTCTTTGCAGTTTTGAAACTCGCACCCGATTTAATGGTCGCTACGGCACAAATTTTTTCTTGTTCCTGGCTTCGGGACGAGAGCCTTGGATACGACTAACGCGAAAGTTAAGATAAAAAATTACTAATCTGAAAAGTACTTTTACTGACAGAATATCAAAACTATGCGACATGCAAATAGAAACATAGGCCGCAACTCTAAATACTGGCAGTCTTATCATTTAGTAAAGACTCCGCAAGCCGTGATAAGATGGCGATAAGATAATGCCGATGGATATCACGCATTTCGCATTTATTACTCTGAGGCTCCACAGATAGGAATGTTGATTTTTAAATAAATTCCAAACAAACAAAGACTTCAGATTGTCTTTGTCTTTAAAAGATGTTTGAACCAATGTTTTCCATCACGTATATGTCAACTTGATCGGGAAAGTACCACCCTTGCACATTAGTCCTTTCGGCTATGCTGGTTATTGTTGGTCGTCCATGGTGTTAGATATTGCTTTTATCGTTTTTTTTCTGCCTTACAGCAGCACACTTACTAGATTTTTTAGATATTATAGTCTCATTTCTAGGTTTTTTATTTACAAATTTGGACAGCGAAAATCTGTTCTTAATAGGTTAGTAACCTACCAAAATTTCAAGACTTACTTCTTCTAACCTTTCTAAGGGTATTAAGACCTTAGGGTCTAAGGGTACCATTACTACGTATGAACCTTGAACTTTCTATGTACACAGAGCATTCGGCACACTCAACATATTTATCATGACATTATAGATACATACAGTCACGTCTTTTTCCTATTTGGGTAGGCAGATATCGACATGTTTTCACTAGTTACAATCCTAGTAGTATTGTAATCATATTGAAGTGAAACATCAGCTTATGCTTTCCCATGCAGAACTACTTGAAAAAAGATAGAATAGTACCTAGACATAATATTTTTTTTTATATCAGAAGGCTCACTATCACCCGATTTTAATGTTTAGCTAAAAGAATAACTATCGCCTAATGAACTGCTTGCGGGTATCGACAGTACCCTTATCGAACACCGTTAGGTACCAGTTTACCTTAATAAAATACTGCTTTAATTCCATACCTAGTAAACTACAAAATGTATTATAGATAATAAAGAAACACACAGTCTATATAAAATGATAAGTAGCTACTGTGAAGCTACGAAACCTAATATGCTACGTATTGGTATCATTTACTTATAATATTAGAACTGAGTGGGAGTATGTAGGGAGAGGGTAAGGTTCACAAGCTTGAGCAAACCTACACACTACCAAAAGCTCCAATATCAGACGTATCCAAAATTTGCACTTTGGAGTCTAGACTCTGGCGCAAGGTTTCCTCACAGGCCTTCTTGACAGGATCTCACGTAAAAAATTGCAAACCCATTAAAGAAAACAAGTGGACTCACTGCTCCAAAGTATAAACTTTGGACAGAAAATCACTTTGAGGAGGTACTTATAACGATTGTAGGTATAATTCCTTGTCCTATCTACAACTATAAATAATCTTTGCCACGTCCAATAACATGTATCTCAATAAAATTTGTCCGCAGTCGTCGTTTCGCTATAATACACGCCTACTGACAGTTAGACCTATGTACTGCATCAGGTAACTACAACTAGTAACTGGTTCTAACCGGATTGCCCTGATCTTTTCCCTTACTGTGTCATTACTGTACGATATGTCCGATTGCAATGTTTTGAGATACAATTATCTACATTGATATGAGCTGGTTATAATGTCTGTAATGAACATTTTTCTATGAGAATAATTAATTAGTAGGCTGGTTGTACGGGCATGGTGAGTGACTTCGTGTTTTCTTCTATTCGAATCTCAAATATATCTTTATTATTAGTAGATTGGTGTGTTTGTTTCCGATGGGATAGAATAGAGCTCTCCATCCCTTTCCGTAGTTGTCGTAGAAGGCAACCAAAGATACACAACCATTTTGAAAACTCTTTAAAAGTCAATTCATAAGAACAATCTGTTAGAACCTCGTGTTCATTGTAACATACAAAGTGTATTCAGGTATCGCGTCGAATCAACAAGTTAGCACGCATTTAGGCTCGTGTTCTATCGCCGTTCTAACTCGCATTAGATTACAAAGTTGCACTACTGCCACCTCCGTTGTGGTACGTGGTGATAAAAGTGGCAGGTGTTGTATCGGTGGCGATATGGTACGCGATACTAAGTTCTAATTGTTAGTACATTGTTCGTTTCGTAAATTACAACGCTACACTTACAGGTCATGACAAAATCCACGCTTGGCGGTAATATGTCTTCTATTAGCATCGGTAGCTAGTGGTTAAGGAGTCGGCCTTTTGAGCGAGAGGTCACGGGTTCGAATCCTGGCCATTACACTACCGACGTGAACCCACTCCTAGCACAAGTAATTTAGCTTAGTTGGAGGGGTTAGAGAGAATATTAGTAATTTAGGGGAGCTAATATTCTTTTAGTAAAGAAAAAAAAATTAGGTACCTACGCGGGACAGCAAAATCATTGTTGGCGAAATATGGGTGTTAAAATAGCTCCGCCTGCTCCTTCGGGGATTTACGGGTATGGATATTTGTATGTTTGTAAAGTAACTGGTATCACTTATGTGCTACAATGATGTAACGATGTTCAATAGAATTCGCTTTCGTTCTCTGTTGAAAATTATAACAAGGAAATAAAATTAATTATTAAAAATAAAAATAAAAACAGTCTAATGCTGAAAATATCGAAACAAGCTTTTAAGCAGGCGGTACCCATTAATTTTTTCATCTGGTTTGAAATTTGCTAATGGGTATCGCCTGATATAAAGCTTGTTCCGATCTTTTCAGCATCCGTCGGGTAATTTATTTTTAATAATTAATTGTATTTCATTTTCTTAGTTATGTCACTTAATTATTTTTGTAATCGTCTTCTAATTTCCTTCATTTTGAAACCCCACTTGATGAATTAGATTGAAAAAAATTAAACATATATATTTTGGCGCCAAAAACCGACATATAGATATTTCATGTACCCAAGAACACATGGGCAATAAATACCTTTCATTTGAGACATGAATCATTGAAATCCTTATGGTGGTTCAGAGGATATGAGGTAATAAAAAATATTACAAAATATATACATACATACAAGATATGCGCGAAAATAACCCTTCTATTTTGTTTCACGTCAGAGGCCGCGGCACTGATTTCCATAGGGCCTACGTTTTGTATTTATTTCCATAATATTCATTATATGTACTGCCAAGATAAGTGAAACGGTCTGGCTGTAATTAAGCGATAACCTAGGCCTCTTCAAGTCTAGAGTGAATAGGTTTTAACTATAACTTCTAGGCAAAGGAGGTAGGACACCACGGTATTTTCGTCCAAATGAACGGCCCGGCAGAATACCGCGGCCATAATAACCTCGTGTTGTGTTCCCGGCGGTGAGTAGGGTAGCCAGAGCTCACTGGAGAGTATTTGTGCTGTCAGTAGGAAGACCAAAGGCTATTTCCTGCTGTCTTCTACACTGACGGCATAGAAACGATCTGTGTTTACAGGGTCGGCAGCACGAGTGTGACTCCCCTGCACGAGAGTGGCACACGTCCATAGGCCACAGGTGGGCCGTGTGATCGTCTGCCGCCTCAGTTGTATAAATAAAGCATGCTACACACTTTCCATCTGGCGACATAGTGGTCGAACACGAGCCTATTTTTATTAATAAAGCCGATATATAAAATTACTTCCTCTTGATTTATATTCCGCACTCTAAACCACCCAAGACGGACAAAACCAAACACTCAAACACCTCACCTGTATATATCAATTAGAATGGAACTTAGCGCGTTGTCTGCATAGAGTGCGGACTGTATCGCGACGGTTAATGGTGCGAAAATCGCTGATAACACCCCCCACCCGCCCCTTTTCACCCCCCACCGCACCGATTCACCCCCTCAACATTCACCCCCTCCCGCTCGGTAGTATATCAGGGAGTTAGAGATCTACGATTAGTGTAATTGTCTGGTAATAGATAATACAAGTAGTTCCAACTTCGGACGAGTTTTTGGTTTTCGGTTTTAGGGTTAATCTTTAATCTTGGATTAGCACGAACGGGTTAGCACGTCTGGGAAAGTACCGTCGTTTCACTAGATATAGAATGTAAGTAGTTATGTGCTGCATACTTTCTTTTTTCGGAAATTTGGATAGTATTGGCCCTAAACTGACCTCTATAACTAACTGGACTGGCTATTATATACTATAAAATCACAGCTTACTTTTTGTGTCAATTTGAAGCGCCACCGTGAGTGTACTGAGAACTAATTACTTTACAAAGGGACGTTGCGTGTTGTTATTATTTAGGCGTATATCTTTAAAAAAATCTAAAATGGCGATATAATTAATTTGATACAAGATCCATCGTTTATATCAAATTATCTCTACCAAGACAATTGTTGTCCTTCTTAGGATTAGTTCCAAGTACACTCACTGCTGCGTGCCGCAACTATCAGCGCCAATATGGCGATTTTCAATTGGACACAACATATGGGTACCGATCACCAGTCCAGCGAGTACTATTACAGGTCCGTGTTCTAAACCCTCCAGTTAACTCTTTGTTAGGCTTGGGTACACATCGGTAGTGTATTGGCCAGGATTCGAAACCGGGAATTTAAAAACCGATTCCTTAATTACTAAGCTACCATAGACAGTACCAGGCTTAAGATATGTCTGTCCCTCACGTTTATATTTTCTCTACTCCTCACGTCTATATTTACTTTTAAATATCTCATTCTCCTATTCTTCTCTTAGCTCTTTCCTCTACCGTTGGTAATGCGTTAGTCATCTGACTGCACCCTGCTAGATGGTGAGAAGCCAGAGCGAAGACCAGAAGATATGCAATGCTAAAAGAACGCGGTATTATACTGTATTTTATTGAATTAATATAAAACTATTTTAAAGAATTCCATCGTGACTTATTTTTTGATAATTTATATACTGGTTTTGGATCTTAAAGAATACGCTTTTAAGAGCAGCGTCTGCTATCGGACCTTTCAACCTCAAAAGGAATTACATTAACTTTTATTACGTATTCATTAGTAATTACGAATACCTCAAACGGAACCTCCATGATTTTTATTCCCACAAACTGATTCCTCACCGTTCCGCACTCTTCCCACCTGTGGGAAGAGTGTGTGTGAGTGTAGTGTATATACCTACCCTGGTCGTATCCCATTCGTTCAATCATTCCGCTATCACCCCGGCTATCTGAACGTAATACATTGTATCACATTTTCATAAGAGATTCATTTACCTTGAGTTTTGCACACCCTACCTGAATCTGTTTCCATTGTATGAAGGTATTTTTACTGGGTAAAGGTTGTAATTGATAAATTCTGTAATGTAATTCTCTGGAAGCCAGAAGTGTCATTTCAGAGCTCATATTTGTATGTAAGTTCATGTATTTTTAGGTTATCTAGAGTAGCACTGATAACCAGTTTGATTTAGTAACCTACCTTTTCAATAAGAAAATGATTGTTGGCAAAGCAACAACAATGAATGAAATGAAAGTTAAAAGAAGGAAAAAAAGACCGTGGGAAAGGATGCAGCATAATTATTTATACGGTTTTGTCAAGTCCCATTCCAATTTCAACACAAGTATCACAGTTGCATTAAAACATAGAATCTTTCTAGTTTTTCTTTTCACCATGGTTTTCAGTTCGTTCGATATCGAAAATCTATTTGCTGTCTCCATAAAAAGAACCTTCAGGTAGATATCTACCTGAAGGTTCTTCTAATAAAAATCTATTCCAACCTACAGTATTGATCTAAACTCAATATCTCAACGGGCACGATGTCAAATGTACTTTCTTGCAAAGTGTGTTACGAGAATACCGTTCTTGACACTGAGAGGATTTTCATCACGTTAAAAGGTTATTTATTTCAACCGTCCCAAAACAACACATCAAACAAATGTTCTCGTGCCGTTTGGGCCCGCGTACACAGGACGGGTGGCTGGCGTGTGCGATAGCGCTACCTTTGTTCCGATCGCCTATCTCCCGCGCGAGGATCATACTAAATTATTTATCCTTTTTCCCCAAGGTGGGAAGTGAGAACTCGTCATTATATATACTTTTTCGATATATAATAAATATATTTGTAATTTATTAATTAAATGATGAGAATGTTTGGTCTCATTTTGCTGAATTACCGTACGGGGTGAATAGGTATCAAAGAGTGAATGAAAACAGAATGGTCAGTTAAATTCTGTACTTAGATTTCTTTTTCATGTGGAACTATGGACTAGTTCAATGTATTATCAGAATCAGCAAATTTCTGGTGATATACGTACTTGAAATTTTGTTAAAATGTTTGCAGTAGAAGTGGGAGCGAGAGGTTTACAAGCAAAATCTCTTTACAACCTACTTAAAGATTTAGGCCTATCGAGAGCTACAATGAGCTCATTACTCGGACGAATGTCTAAAGCGGCACTAGTAGGTTCGTATCAAATTTGGTTAGGCAGGGAGGGGAACTTGGGTAGTGAAGGTGCACACTTGGGTCGCAAGTCCCATGCACTGTCCCGAGTTCCCAACTCAGCAACGCGATGGACCCGGCACCCGCACGGAGAATCCATGGATTGCTAAGAATATCGTCTTTCTCTCTCTTATTTTAAAAAAATCGAATAACCATTCTATCTCTTGATCTTTCTTCACTTAATTTTTCTCGGCAGTTGTTTGCTTAGTAAGAATGTATTATTAGTTTTAAAAGTGCTAATATTAAACAGGTATGGAGTCAATTCTGCATTTTGTGGCTGATTAAACGTCGATTACCAGTGTCATATTGTCAAGTTTAGCTATAAAACAAAACTGTAAACAGTACTTATCCTTAAATTTTAAATATCTTATAATCCAAAAGATACTATGTAATAAATATCTCATCTTGTGTAATCTTTTGGTCATTTTGGTTCCCGGCGGAGTGCAAAAGGGCCATCCCATTTCTTCTTGTTCGTGTCGTAAAAGGCGACTAGGGGATATGGCTGATTATGGCTGTTCTCCACTCGACCGTTAACATACAGCCCGGTTGACGGCAAAAGGCTACCGACCGAAAATCATACTTGGCGAAATGTGGGTGTTAATACATCTCTGCCTACCCCTACGGAGATTTACAGGCGTGAGTATATGTATGTATGTAATCTTCTCTAATCTGCGATTCAAGCCATACTGCCGACATCCGATACAACGTCCGCATCATTCTCGGAACGTGAAATATTTCATACGAGATTACTATGAAAAGGGCCTGTAGATTGATCACTGTTGACGTTATCTCCTCACCTGGGACCGTGGAACCGCGAGACGAGTTCCACTTCCGATAGTAATTGATATCTGTTTGACGTTCAGACGATTCGATAATGTAATCGATTTGACGGGGTATCGATGATTGATTTCTGAAGAATATTTTTGAGTAGCTACTGATTTTATCGGGGATATGTTTGGAGGAAAGGGTGCAGATGTTTGTGGTCAGATATCAGATGAGTTTTTTTTCATTTATTAATGAGTAGATGAAGGAGCTATCTGCCAATCATGAAATATTGAGATAGTGAACTTTAAAGCTTTAAATACTTCATTGGCAGATAACTATGACGTTTTCTGACTGTTAATACAATAACATTATAGTGTTAATTCATTGTATAAACAGTCAGAAAACGTCATGGCTTTTGTATTTTTGTGTTTTTTTGTGACTGTTTGACAAAGGCAGAAAAATGAACGCCCTGGAAGCTCTGGAAATAAATAGGTTATTAAATTCGGATAGAAACAATATAATAAATAAACAGTTGAATCTGAGCCTCTCACCTATGTTGCAATGAATAGTGACATCTACCTAATTAATTTAATTTAAGACATTTTATATATTATAATTCATATTTTGTAGTACCATTAAGCATATGTCCATTTGACATCTATAATTTGACAATTCCTTTAATTTAATTCAATTATAATTTTGACATTACTTAGTCACTACACAATCCTATATTGGGTAAAATGTCCTAGATTATTAGAGACTTGAGTGGACTGACAATTTCAAAATGTTGTGTAAAGGACTTCAAACCTTTAATATCTTATTTACAGATCATTATTGCGTTTTTCCTATGAGCTTCTTTAGCTTCTACTAGAAACTATCTATTGATTCTAATTTTCAAGATTCCCAGGTATAGCTTAGATATTTATAACCAGATAAATATATATACCTAAGGCGCGAACTTTGGGGCTAACTCACACCTTGCTGTAATGTGAACCTTAGTTATTGACTATCCAAGCACTTAGATAATTCTAAAAACTCATAAAAATACATTTAGCTTACATGATATCCTTGATGTCACAACTCACTTACATTCGGGCGACACGCTTGTTCACCTTTACTCATTAAAACCAAACATACATTAAAAAAGCAATAGAAAAATATAAAGTTTATGATCTAGTATATCTTTTTAGATGGGAAGCTGCGGTAGTTAGTTGAAACGAGGCACAACAAATTGCCCGTAACGATAACGGGTCTATCGTACCACCTTAAAGAATACGGAATGTTTTAAAAATCACTCGAGTGAGTTTTTGAATAGGCTTAGGTGAATAAGGTTTTATGGGTCGACTCTAATGGTCGCCTTTGGGAACAACCTGAGGTTCTTTGGAGGCTGCGAAATATCGCGTGTTAAAGGAATAAGATAAATTATGTATTGGTGCTGTAAAAGGTGAAAATGTGACGTCATATTCATTGAGTGTGATATATTGACAATATATACGTACAGACGTTCATATTGAAATATGTTCAAGCTTCTTAATCATTGAAGGGGTATACAGAGGTGTATTAACATACACTTTTGCTAAGGATACTTATCTTATCTGAGTAATTTTACTTTAGCTGTTCGTTTACTATCAGAAGAATAATAGCCATACCACGTACTCGCCTTGTATGATGCCTGTAGGAACATGTAGAGTGAATCTTGTAGTCCACTTAGCCGGGAATTACCTTATGAATTACAATAGTTATAACCGCCTAAGCGACAGTAACCAATTAAATGAGTGTTATTTTGCAATATCGGATACTTATTTTTTGAAGATATACTTCATTTAGCGCGTTAGGGAAAACTAATGTGAGTAAATTTTTATGATGTGCGCGCACACCGTCACGAAAAACCGACACCCTGATGTTAGCCATAGTCAACATACACCCTGAAGTTAGCTATAGTCAACATTTTAGTTTTTTAAAAGAAGGAGGTATAACTTCTAATGCGTGTACATAACTAGGGGTACACACATACTTTTTTGTTTCTATATGATCATAAGTTCTTAATGCCACTTATTGGAACCCACAGTTTGGTAACCAACAAAATAAATGTAAGTTAAATCTTTTTATACCTAGTCTGGTTTTAAGATTCTATATCGATAAATGATTTTAAAAATATTTAACACTCTTAACATACGCCACGGCATAGTTACGTAATCATTGAACAGCGAAATCTCGTCGTTTGGACAATTACAAGATAAAAAAGAATCCGGGTTGTGTTGAACGTGTTTTAAGGTGTCTCGTTAAGGACTCAATTGGGCGTGATGCCCGATAAGAAAGCCAACTTGTTGTTGCGATGTGTGCTCGAGCTATTTTCGAGCTTTTCGGGTAAGTTGGTTAAGAGATTAGGAACTATATTACGTTTTCCTTCGCATTTAACGTTTTTATAAGAAAAACACAATGAGTAAAGGGGACTTTACAAATTAACTTTTGCGCATATATTTGGTGATCCGTGTTGTTGTTTGATCGAAAATCGATCACAATCATTATTACAAAGTTGAAAGTGTACTAAATAAATAAGTTCTATACCATTCGAAACAGCGCTATCTAGCCTTTAAACTTAAGAGTTGTAGATCACATAACACATGCTAGTTAAGCTCGGTTTACTTTAAAGTTCAAAGTAAGCCGAGCTTAATTAGCATGTGTTATGTGATTTAAAATGCGGTTATACATGTATAGATACATTTTTTAAGTAAACACAATTCTTTGAGGCGGCGGTGGAGCCATCTACCGACACTCTTGCGAACTATCGGAATTAAGGCATTATTTTACAATAATTTTTAAACATTCATTTTTGATTACTCTGCAAAAAAATTAAATGTAATTTTAGAGCATTTAGCATGCTAACTATTTAAATCGAATAAGATAGGAAACATTTTGAATTGGTTCGAACCCGCGATCCTTCTCTCACAAGCAGAATGCTTTGACTACTTAGTTACCGAACTGTGCCTGAATAATTTTTTTTTTCCTTTAAATGGTTTCACAGTCGCCTTAAAGACAGAATAAAGGAAACATTTACGAAGCTCACGATTTGGTTTTCCTCTCGGGGTTGTAGACAGAAGCCGATTCCATAAAAGACAAAACGAATCAGCTTCTGAAAAGAGGAGTAGTAGAGCCCCAATTACGGAATCCAAATGCAAACTATAGGTACAGGGATTGATATTAAGTCATATCAAATCAGTGGAATTTTCACCAATTCACCAAATCATCAGATTTTTCCAAAACGCAAATAATCAGTCAAAAATCTCAAACCCCTCTAATGTAATTGAGTAACAAACAACTAAACAAAGTTACAAAAGTCCAAATATTGATTAGAAACTACCCTCTCTTAGCAAGATAATGTACACCTATTGTTACATTCTTCCTCCGCAATATAATTCACAGCCTCCGTTTATTAATAGTAGAGGAGCTCGCATACATACATCAAATTTCATATCTGGTTATCTAGGTGTCAGGCGGGGTGGTGCCTTGCAACACGGAGATAACGGTTAAAAGTGAGGCTCGAGCTGTTTGTTGTAACGTATACTAAGTATATACGTTGTACGTCACTGATGGTCGTGTTTATTTGATTTTAAAGGGGTTTTGTTTGTTATAAAAAAATTGGTTTTTTAAGTTGATCTTTGAAAAAAATATAAGTATATGATTAGTTACTCGCTTCAAAAACTTCCGAAGTTTTATCTTCAGATTACTAAAATAGCAAACTAGGATAGCGGTAATGTGATATCCGCCCTCAGTGGCAGATATTACTAGTAGTTGCCTGGACATCATGTGTCAACGATCTAAACATAAATCATAAAAAATAAAAAACAAATATCAAATAGAGAATTTAGGAAAAAACTGAACGTGTGGGACAGTTTCTGACAGTTGACGTGAGGTCTTCGGAAGAAGCCAGCAAGGCTTCGGAAGCTCAAGATTTGAAGAGAAGTGTTCTAGCTTCCGCGGTCCTCTGAAACGAGTATTGTATAAAATTAAAAAAAAACCTCGCGTAAAATCCCTTTTTTAAAAGCTCGTGTAGGAATGATGTTTTTTATCTCAATAAATATCAATATTACGGCAAAAAAGTCGTTTCACTCGTAAAACTGTGGAGATCAAACCCCCGACTACACAGTAAGGAGAACGAGAAGGTAAGCGTTTACAACAGCTTATGAATGTTTTAACACGAAAAGTTTTTCTCGCGTTAGGATGCAAACAATAGGTTTAAATGATTTTATGTGCGAATTTTTTCCATGCAAAGCAAATACAGATACATAAGCCCATGATAAACTACTCACTTGTCGACAATCGAAACCCCATATTACGTGGGATAGAAATTATTTGTTATTGATTGTTGAAATGAGGGTATCCATGCCCCTCTGCTTACCGCTTCGAGGATTTACAGGGATGAATATCTGGACACGTAGTAAATGACACGTTAAATTAGTACAAAATCCTTCAACCAATTAAAATACCAAAAGAAAAGTATTTAATTACAAAGAGCAGTGGGTAATTTGGTGAATTACAAGGTAATTCCCGCCAGGGGGCGCTGTGGGTGATAGAGCGCTGCCATATCCGGAGCAACAGGCTGTGTGTCAAGCACACTGGATTTTAGAACCTATGCCGATGAAAATAGGGTTACAAACAAGGTTGATGTTAAAAAGCAAATTTCGATGTTCAGTATTATGGGATTCAGTTTTATTTGTTAGACAACTAGTTTTGCAATTGTGTTTGAAGTTTTCTTCTGGTTAGGTATATCAATATGTACCTCAAGTGACTGAATAATAGTTTTATTTTGTACCCTAGTACTTTTTAGTTATTACTGTAGTAGGTTGTTAAATAATGGTTGGTAGAGAACCTCCTGCAAGCTTCTGCTACCCTAGTACATTTAAGATAATTCTTAATACAAAATACTATTTAGTCAAGTCAATAAATTAATAATTAATCATATAACCCGCCCGGCGCAAAAGTGCCCATCACACTCGCCGCGTTATATCAATTAATTTATTCAAAATAGTGCTTTTTATACTGGCTAGGTGACAAGCACACGGCTCACTTTCCTCACCTAATTTTTTTTTGTCTTGGCGGGGCTTTAACCTGCTATCTTTGCCTTACCACTAAGCTACCAGACCTCGCCCTAACCAATACAAATTTCTCCTTATATCCGTATTTGAGGCGACGGTGGAGCATCACCGCAATTTTTTCCATTTAAATTGATTTGAATATTTAGGATCAAAAATGTTGAAAAAAAAAGACGGGTTGCACTCTGGGAGTGCAGGCTGAAGTGAAAACATTTTCTTTTTTTCTTTCTTCGTTATATACATAGCAAAAGATAAAAAAAGAACATACCATACCATACCTATAATATAGCGCTAATCATAGAACCTATCACTTATTTTCTGCTAATTTTTTGTCAGAAGAAATTAATAAATTATGTAAAGAAAAAATAATCACAACAAAATAATAAATTACAAAAAGAAAAAATTATCATAAAAAGTAATAAATTACAAAAAGAAAAAATAATCACCAAAAGTAATAAATTATAATAAGCAAAAAACAATCACAAAAAATCCCTGAAAGCGGCGTTGGATGGGTGTAAAATGTTAAGGAAGCGTCAGGATTAGTTGACCTTTGAACCGTAACCGACGACTGACGTCATACAAGATTAGGTCGTCGGTTACGGTTCAAAGGTCAACTAATCCTGACGCTTCCTTAACATTTTACACCCATCCAACGCCGCTAAAGAAGTTTTCACTTCAAAAATTTCTAACTAAATTTGTTGTGTGAGGAGTAAATTCACCCTTTTTGGGTTTGGTCAGATCCCCTAACTCTAAGAGGATAGCCTCGTCTGTCAGCAGGTAAACTGACTCTAAGGGTTACTCATACATACACTACATTCATTTAAGATAAAATATTTCATAGCATCATGCTCAAAGCGCTATCCAGTCCGCTTAAACTTTTTGATTGGCATGTTGCCTTTTTTAAAACGGACAGCTGTACCCCAAGAAGACAGCCGGCGTTTCAGCCGGTGTATTGTTGGCTTGGCTTACACACTAACTCGAAAATTCAACAGTAAATTTAGATAGAAAAATCTTTATTTATTTCCAGATCTCCAAGCATATGGTATCGAATGTAAAGGGTTACGTTCTCAGCAAGCAGTTGAGAGCCTTTATAACACTAGAACAAACATGGCCGTTTATCGGTGAAGCCAGGCGTGATGATATCTCCTTAATTATAAACAAACTGTGTGTAAAAATATGTCGGGCCCACATCAAGACGCACCCTTATCATTGTAATTGATTCAGGTGTGCTGTGTGTTATGCCGTGATGGTTGAATAAGTAGAGAGAGGATGGTAGCGAATTGGTCGCAGGTTTAGGTCCCTTTATCTTGGATGATCTAGTATTTTTGAAGTGAAAACTTCTTTAGTGGCGTTAGATGGGTAAAATTGTTAAACTCGCGTCAGGATCGCTTGACCTTTGGACCGTAACCGACGACTTACGTCATACAACTTTAGCTACAGACTGCCTATTTCGCAAGATATCATAAATAGCTTGGTAGCGGTAAGCGCTTCGACTGTAAGTCCTTATGGTCTCAGATAGTACCGGGTTCAAACCTGGCCTTCTGACACTTTTTGTGATTATTTTTTCTTTTTGTAAATTATTACTTTTTGTGATTACTTTTTCTTTTTGTAATTTTCTACTTTTGTTAATTATTTTTTCTTTTTGTAATTTATTAATTTCTTCTGACAAAAAATTAGCAGAACATTAGTGATAGGTTCTATGATTGGCGCTATATTATAGGTTTGGTATGGTATGTTCTTTTTATCTTTTTCTATGTACCTATATAGCGAAGAAAGAAAGAAAGAAAAAGTTTTAACTTCTGCCGGCACTCCCAGAGTGCAACCAGTTTTTTTTATATACTAGGATACGTCAATTTGACTGCACCTCGCTTGATGGTAAGCTGAAGCAAAGTCTCAGGAAAGAGGGTCACCATTACATACACGTACTATGTTTACAATGATGGCACTCAGTTTGACGGCCTCATCAAAATAGGATTGTGGTCGCAGCACCGCGTAACACCCACCGGTCCCACCAGTGCTGCGACCACAATCCCTCCTGCCCGGCTATGCACTTGCTGACCCCTGAACGCAATCTAACCGAAATTGGTTTACTATGGAGGGTTTTTTGCATTCGTGCACGGTGGTACCCACCCTGTCGAATTTGTTACAAATTTGTGCTAACAAATTTCTACCTACCTGCAGTATATTTAGAGTAAATGGCCCTTTTAAGATCTTAAAGACCCAATGTAATCTCACTTGCTGATTTACGGACGAGTCTTGGGCTTTCAGGGTTGCAGAGGCACACGACAGTCACTCCTGTCAAAGTCAAGTAATAATATGTCCACAACTAGTGATGAAGTGGTAAATTTCAGTCAAAAAAGTATGTCAATGCATTTCACGTCTTAAGCTATTCTTGTATTGTAACAAAAGAAGGATTTTAATTGTATACATATATCCGATGAACTCATTGGCATATCTGTAGCCTCTTGCTATCAGAAAGGACAACACGAGGGCATACATTGGTACCAGGAAACAGGGGTGGCCTTGCTACGACAATACTTCGCCATATCGATAAAGTACTTCCGTTTTAGTTATCGATATTTTTAATTGTAAGACTGCTAATATTATGTCGAAGAGTATACGGGTTAACTACTGCAATTACATGTACGTTTTAAAAAAATACTGTTCAATTATTGAGTAAGGTTAAACTATTTAGTACCGCATAACAAAAAAAATATCAGAATAACGTTGCTGAGCATGGAATGGGTTGCCGAAATTGAAGCGAATATGCAAGACGAAGCCGCGAGATAATATATAGCTTATAGGAAATATTTGCAAAATTTGCAACGGCAATTGGCTTGGCTCATGCAATGATTGCATGCAAATGATTATCATGATTAATGGTAAAATCTTATTTTAGTCAATACCATACAAGTACGATTCGTCTCGTCTCTATATATTTTTTGTTGTAGCAACATCAGTAACAAATGTCGCTAGAATATGATCGTTGCAGATGAAATATGAATGAAATACGAGTAATAAACAAGTGGGCATTTTATGGTCTTCATATGTCTCCTACTTATCTGCAATATATCCGCCGATATTTTGGCATGTTGAATATATGCATCACGGATGATATTGCTATTAATATCTTTTGTTTATACTAATTTCGATTTTCCTTTAATGATATGTGCATGTGTTTTATCCGCAATAAAAATCAATTTTCTTTCTTTCTTTCTTTCTTTCTTGTCGCAAGTAACACAGCGCGAAACTATTAATCTTAAAAAAAAATCTTATTTTTTTTCAAGAACATTAGCAACCGAAATTATTGAAATTACTAATATTCCCTCCAACCCCTCCAATTAGGCTAAATTTTTTGTGCTAGGAGTGGATTCACGTCGGTAGTGTAATGGCCAGGATTCGAACCCAGGACCTCTCGATCGTAAGGCCGACTCCTTAACCACTAAGCTACCGACGCTTTATTCTGACCTGTTATTCTTACTACTGAAAGAGTATTTTAGACTTCAGATTATAGTAACACGAAAAGTTCAATTAAAAATCCATACTATGTGTTCAGCAACAATTAAAAATCTATACTATGTTTCTTTGTTTGTGTGTGTACAGATATTTGTTTATGCGTGTGTGTGGGGCGTCGCAGTCGATAAGGATGTATTAGCACATTCCGCCGGCGAGCCACTGTATTTATTCTTATCCGGAATAAAGCAGGTTACACCCCTAGTGACGTTACTGATATCGATAGTGTCCGTAACTAAGAGCCGGTTGTCATGCTGTGGACCACGCGTGTCGATAAATTCAAAAATAGAATGTTATTTAATTACGTCCACAATTCTTGGAAGTAGGCTAAATAATTTATTTTAATCACTGTTTTATTGACTAAGGAGAAAACGAATAATTCTCAAGGTGATTTTTAACCAGTTTAATTAATAATAAAAAAAATTATGGGCCTGATATAGATGTTTTGTTGATTGTTAGAATTTTAATTATTTAATTACATCCATTATTCTTCAAAAAAAATGCGAACTTATTAATTTATTTCAATTACAATTTTTTATATCATTATATGCAAATGTGTTCTGAGAATATGGAAAAATTATTCAAAAACTTGTTAGTAAATAGATTTATCATCATCTGTATCCAGGCTAGACATTGGTGAGCTATTTTTGAAGCTAACGGTTTGTTCCTACAGTTATAGGCGAAGTTCTTGTTGAAAATAATTAAGGGATGGTAGGATTGACATGAGTCAAGTGTACCACTGTCCCGGGAATTCCATAGAATTAGTAATTTCGATTATTTAGGTTGCTAATATTCTTATAAAGAAAACCAAAAAGCAAGATAAAATTTCTGATTATGACCTCTATAACTAGCTGGCCTGGCTATTCCATAGAAAATGCCAGCTTACTTTTTGTGTCGATTTGAAGCGCCACCGCGAGTGTACTGAGAACTAATAAGTTTGCAAATGGAAATTGTTCGTTGTTTTTATTTATGCGTTTATCATTAAAAAATTCTAAAATAGCCGTATTGTTAATTTGATGTATAAGGCCCATCGCTTATATTAAATTATCGATACCAAGACAATTGTTGTCAATCATTAGTATTAGTTCTAAGTACGCTCACTACTGCGTGCCGCAACTATCAGCGCCAATATGGCGATTTTCAATTGATTACAATATATGGGTACCGATCACCAGTCCAGCGAGTACTATTACAGGTCATTGTTGTAACCTCAACAGCTAGTGTTTGTATGAACGTAACCAAGTAGCCGGAGTTGCTAATTAACTACTTGCGCCAAAGTTCAAACTTCTTGAGTCTAAATCTGGGGATATATTAAGTTATAAACGTGTTGATGACTGTATGTTTGAATTTAATAAAATTTTGTAGTAAGTGAAGTGCACCGACTGGGAAGGTGTTATAAAATATACTTTTCATGAATTCTTTGATATCTGTTTTATCGAAACACGTTAGTATTAGCAACAGGTATGCCACACATTTAATAGCTTGTCATATACATATTTTTACATAAGTTGGTGATAACGTTTAACTAAAATTGAAAAATGTTGAGGCTCTTCTGTAAAATTTTCTTATTAACGCTTAGTACATTATCGTACACGTTACACTTAGTACATTAAAACGTGGTTTTATTACAATTAGTGATATCTACGTAAACTTCAGTAAGTTTAAAAAAATAAAAAATAAGATTCCAAAATGTATCGATACGTTCCCATCCCTACTCTCCACCGAAGGGGGTGAGCGTCGCTTGGCTCCGCGAGATAGCGCCGATAGCATCGCCGGGTGCCAACCCTGATAGTACGAATAATAATAATTTTATTATCGCCATCCAGGGCTGCCTCCTTGTTATTTGATAGTGAGTTTTCAGCGTAATGAAGTGACTATAAGGCGTAATGATGGAATGGTTTTTTTTATACGATTCGAAAGATCAAGAGTCCATTCCGGTTTCACCTGAAACTTGCAATTTAGAGCCTGGGATCCAGAGTTCTATTCTTTTTTTTTTCGAACGGTCATATTATATAATGTGGAACATTGGCTCCCTGTACTAATGTAATTAAACATTGTATCTCATGTGCCTGCGTTTAGAGACACAATTTCACAATTTTCATGATTAAAATATTTTCATAAATTACCAATCATTTCATAATAAATCGAATCAAAATAATGTCTTAAATATTTTTGTATTCATTATTTTAGGTTACTAATACCTTAATATTATAAAGAGTGTAAAAAAATAGTAGGTAAGTGCTATAAGTAACTTGCTCACTACCCTTCCTCGATTGCGTTATTCTGACTTACCTGAGAGATGAAAGCCAGCACAAGAGCCTCAATAGTCAATTAGTAGGTAGGGATAGATTTGCAGGTCAGCTTGGCTTGGGCAACTTGATCAGACATTTGACTATTTCACTTCTTCTTAAAGTACGTAATCAAATACACGTATTAGTAACTAACGCAGGTATATCTTATGGGGTTGTAAAACATCTTGTTAGTCATATAAGAAAGTAAAGGAGAGCAGACTCAAAGTTCCAAAGTGCAAGTTTTGAATGCAATCAGGATTGAGGAAGGAGGGAGGAGGAGTAAACTCTGTGTTTATAGGGTCGGCAGAACGAGAGTGACGCCCCTGGGTGTTGCACACGTCCATAGGCCACGGTAACCACTTTCCATCAGGTGAACCGTGTGGTTATTTGCCACATCAGGGGTATTAAAAAAAGGCTTGGATGAAAATAATGATTCTGATCAATTTACCCTGTAATATTATATCTAAGTAGGTTTATTTATAATGTCAACCTTTTTTATCTTAACGCATTTTTATACTTTTAAATTCAAATTTGTACTGACAGCTGCGTTGTTCATAACAAGCTTTTGGAAGATCCAGGGCGCCGGCATTCGAGCCCCGGTTTGGATCGTAAAAATATCTCTTGAATCTTATTACTGAAGTTCATCTTAATCTTTCAGAAGCCACTGCCTTTTAAATGAATATTCAATCATAAGGATTGACCAAGTCTCGTGCCTCTGGTGAAGGCCACTCTGAAAATCTTCTGTTCCATCAAGCTTTTGATGGAATGCAACTGCGCCTCGTAGTCTCGCCGTGGGCGTATTTTCTCGTTGAGTGCCTGTGCAAGCCTGGCCCATAACAGCACTGAATCTTATATGAAAAGTTGAAGAGAAGATTCGAAGACTATAGTGTAGTTTTAATGACTCTAAGTGCTTTTCTTGTGAACTGTGTATCTTATTCTTGTGAACAATACAAAGTGCCATTTTCCCTGTTCACGTCTTATTATTCCCCTCTTCCTTTAATAATCTGTAGTACACTGGCCCTCCTCGAGGACTAGCTGTTACGTTACAACCCATTCGTGTGGAGAACAACTGGTTCTAATTCTATCTTCGCAGACTTAGTAAATCATATCGTTGGACTAATCTTTCCAGGATAAGCAGAGGTACCTATAGTTATACATAAGCAACTATTAACACCCCTTCAAATAATTACATACCTACAATTTCTTGTCACAACAAACTAAATAACAATTTACACTATCCAGAAATCGAACCGATAACCTCACGCACGATCACAGACACACTTACCCCATAAAAACCAACAACACTATACAATTCACTCATAATTAACCCATACAACACCTTCAACCCATAAAACTAGAACACCCAATTGACACAACATATAAAAACATAAAAATAATAAAAAAACATATACGCAGTGACCGTCAAAAACCATCCTCGCATCCGGCTTAGCGAAGGAGGTAGGGAGGGAGGTTCCATCGGAGGGTAGGGAGGTAGGGAGGTACTCTTATCGCGAAGTCGCAGATTGAATATATTTCATGTGTGAGCTAATACGCGATCCGAGCACTTGCGAGATATCGCACACTTTTCCACTAACACACTTATGTATACATTATTATGTGTTATTCGATTTAAAAGAATTGATGGGTTATAAAATGATATTTAAAAAAAACTTGAAAATGAAGTTATTTATGGTTTTGGTATTGTTGCCCTTAGAAGTTATTGAACGGTCATATTTATTTAGAATATGTACCGCGGTAGCCTAGTGGTATGGGTAATGGACTGCTGAGACGAGGTCTCGGGTTCGATCCCAGGTTTTCCATGGCACACACCAATGACTTTTCGATGCTTTTCGAAGTTGTGTGTATTTATCGCAGGTTTATAAGTGCCCAGTTAATGGCAATAGGCTCGCCACCTATTACATTGGGACCAAAATATAAACCGGCGAAATGTGGGTGCTAGCACCTCTGCCTACCCCTTCGGGGATAAAGGCGTGAGTTTATGTTATGTTATGTTATGAGAAACGATCTTAATATTGTTTTTCTTTTTGAAATATTCCAAGAAAAAATTTAAAATATTTTGTTTAAATTAAATTTTTGGCTTCATGCTAAATATTTAAATCGAATTAAAGAGAAAAAATTGAATCGGTCTAGGCGAGGATTGAACCCGCTATCTTTGCCTTACAAGGGCAATGCTTTGAACACTAAGCTACCAGCTCTCGCCCTAACCAATTCAAGTTTCTCCCTCTATATCTGTCTTTGGAATATGAGATATTTTTTTGTTGTTTTATTTGAATTTTAGAACTAAGTTAGTCGGTAATTTGGATTGTATTAAGTTGATATCAATTGGCGAACATTTCAATGTCTTTTTGCTTTTGTTAATCTATTTCATTAATCTTTAGACAGTTTGATTTCAAGATTGACTGCGAACTGATCAAGTTATTGTATCATATTTTCCCTATAATTTATAATTAATGCTGCCCATAAGAAGTCTGGGCGGTTAGCTAGAGTCATTTAGGACAGTTAACTAGATAGCTTCGGGAAAAATCGATTTTAATTAAATAAAAATAAAAAGCTCTAGGAGAATCTATAAGTACAAAAGATATATGTTCTATATGTAATGCAATTAAACGGTGAACGGATGGAACTATGCATATAGGTAATATCCAACAGTTATGAAATGTAAATGAAAATTACGAAATATCCAATTCAAATGACCGAAATAATAAAAATATACTTTAAGAATATTTTTTTATACTTACCATTATTTATTTTATTATACTATTATACAATTTCACATGGGTATTTTAAATATCAAATCATGCGAAGTTACGGTTCCACGTGTGTGGCAACAATAATATACAAATTTATTGTTGTCGATATCCTAGAAATACAATTTATAACGCGCTTACAACAAAGTTGGTTATCACGATATTCGTTTAAACAATTGAAATATTTTTATTCTATATCTTGCTTTTATTTTACGGTAAATTACACTTTTGACGATATATATTCAACTTGCATAATTGGTTTTTCTTTTACGAATAGGTACTGTGATGACGGGGCCGTCTATCACCACAGACTTCTAGACTACGATCAATAACACACTTTTTCTGAAATTTTTGTCGTTTATTTAGCAATATAATATTTCTATACGATTATTGGGGAATTTGCGCGAGCATTTTTATTTTATCACTTTTATCGTATTGGTGGATCGTGAAATCTAATGCACTTATTCTTCAATCTTCTACTAGAAGTATACTATGACTCCTCTGTCAGCCCCTTGACACCAACTGTCTTCGCTCGTTCGTTTATTTTCCTATGTCTAAATTTACATTAAAGTTTTAGTTTTTATGTCGTTGACGCATGATGTCCAGGTAACTACAAGACTTGTACTACTTACTAGTTTCAGTCACGAATTAAGGATGCTACAGTACTTAGCCTATCTACTAGCCCTAGTATACATAGGCCCAGGGTAGTGACATATTGTATTTTCGCTTCTACCTCTCTATGACTCAGGAGGATTATTTCCTCAAAAACCACTCGGGCTCGGGCAGAGGAAATCCCTGAGAGGCTGAGCGGTGTTGATTTTGGCCAACACCGGTCTGTCTCTAAGGGATTTCGTCTAAAGAGTACACCTAATAAGAGGCAGCGCGTGCGTCGTTTTATTACGTGCGCAAAATCCCTACGGTGCCGGTGCCGGAGCACCGGAGCAGGTTATATCGGACTTAAAACGACTAAAACGCGCGTCGTTTGTTGTTGGTTGCCGGAGTTGGGATTGTCAGGCATATCCTCGAACCCCGGCCGACCCAAGGCCATCTCTCTCTATCTGGTCCTTCTCGGGACCGTGGAGTCCCCAACTCGTCCCCGAGTATGGGGAGGCGCCGCCGCGGCCGGCTGCTAGGGTGATAGGCGGCTCCAACCGTCACTCCCAAAACACACCGCGTGGGTTTAGCTTCTCGCTGTCATAGTAAGAATTTCTTGTAAGATGTTTCTGTGTAAGGATCGTGTAGGCCGTGGGCGCGTTTGGTTGGTTAGAATTGTTACATATGTTAAAGTAGAACTGGTAATGGTGTTCGATAAGGGTACTATCGACACCCACCGCTGTTCATTAGGCGATAGTTATTCTTTTAGTTGAGAATTGAGAACGTGTGATAATGAACATTCTGATAAAAGTAGTACCCACGTGTATTGTTCCATCGTTTTTTGACGTGACAACGTCTTATAAATTGGTTTGCCGGGTGACACTTCAAGAAACTGCGTTACGCTCCGCTCACGTTATGCGCTCACAATGAGAGCGAGTGAGAGGCACGCGTCCCTTCCACTCGGGCATGGTTAGCCCGCCTAAGAGCGAGAGAGACAGACATAAAAAGTCGTTGTCACGTAAAACTTTCGCCCGTATACCGACTTTACAGGCAACCAATTTTTTTTGGTAGATATATGTTAGGCTATTGCGCTAAGGTGTAAGCAGCAGAGGAAAGAAGTCCCTAGAACCTGAGTCCTGCCGGGTTGCGAATGGTCGCATAGTGCATGACAAATTAAAACGATCTAAGATTTATTTTTATACCGGCTTCCTTTTTGAAGAATTTCACCTTTTGCCGTTGGTAAACCGGTAGCTATTAAACACAACAAAACAATAGACACATTTCACAGGTTATTTGCGATCCCCAAGCTAACAAGTCCCAAGCACATTTCTAACAGAACAACTCTAATATCGCTTTTTCTTTCACTTTGTCGCTTTTGTTTTGTTTGTTGAGTATTAGTGAAGATCTGTCTGACAGACTTCGTGGCGTAGCAGTAGTGAACACAGCCCCTTCGCAAAGAGGCGCGGGTTTGATCCACGCCCAATGCAAATATTTGTATGCATGAATATGGATATTTGCATTGGTCTGGTCGTGCCTCGGAGAGCACGTTAAGCCGTCGGTCACGGTTGTCATATGAACATTTATGGCAGTCGCTACGAGTAGTCTGAGCCCTCAAAAGTATAGCAACTTGTCTAACTGCAATGCTTCGATATCGCCTGTGGGTTGTGAAGGTCATATGGCAGTCGCTTCACGGAAAATATTGAAGTTCAGCCAAATCGGCAGTTAGACGGACCCCAGACTCGTAGCTGAAAGCTTCAGATGCGCCTGGAATTAACGCTAGGAGGAAGAAGGGTCTGACTGACTCCGATCTCCACCCAACGAAATCTCGACTGATTTTATACGGAATTGCTTAATCGATTCTCCTTTCGTGTTGTTCAACTGATGCCTTCCATACAAGATAAACTAAATTATAGAAAGAAAGAGCGGGAGAGTGGACCCCGGGCTCCAACCATAAATAAACTTTGGATGTTTGGATGAAATCCTCGCATATCATCCAGGTGCATTGTAATCAATTCCTTAGCTAGTCTATGTGGTTTATCAAACCTCAAGTACAGTACCCCTAGCACGAACAACTATCGTATTCGTAACGTAAACGTATTGAGAGAAGGGAGTATTGCGATTGGCCGCCTGCCTACTGTGACCTGTGTGTATGCGAATCAGGGCCTGATTAACCCTTAGGCTAATTAGGCTGCAGCCTAGGGCGCGAGGATCGGGAGGGGGCGCCCGGTGAAACCGTGTCTTCGCATGCACTTACCTACCATTATTGCATCTACCCTACATATTTCAACTAGACCGAGACAAAACACTAAAATTAAATGCGCGTGTCACTAATTTTAACAATATATTTAGAAATTTCCAAAAGCGCGCGTACATCAAACACTGACTTGTTACTCGAATCGGTCAGTGGTCGAGCGAGTGGGTGAGCTGGCAACAGAGTGCCTAGTGCGAGTTTTGTTTAATCCGCCTCGCACTAACGGCCGTAAATTTAACTCATTTTTTTTATGTTAAACTCGGAATTTAAACAGTGCATCCTAGTGGTGCCATATTGACATTTTCACACTACTACTCTACTCACTACTTTTAGGCCGTCCGTAACACACCTGCCCCTCTAGACAAGTGGCAATTCGCTAGCCGGCGTTTGATGGAATAGAATGACGAATGTATAGGATTTGACGTATTTGAGATGCGTTAACGACTGTCATTTACGTCAAATCCCATATATTCGTCATTCTATTCCACCAAACGCCTATTAGCGAATTGCCACTTGTCTAGAGGGGCTGGCGGGTGCGCTTCCTCTTAATTAGCCTAGGGCGGTCAGAACTCTTGATCTGTCTCTGATGTGAAGCCGGCCTATCGCAATGCTCCGTTCTCTCTATACGTTAACGATATGATTACGATAGTTGTTCGAGCTAGGGGTACTGTTAGCTCCCCTGTTACACGTGTTGAGGTACCTTTTTAATTGGCAAAGGTGTTCGATAGTGGTATCATCGATTGCTTCGTGAAGTTTATTGCTTAACTGATAGTTATTCATACAGTTGACACGTACGGAAGTGTGGCAATGTACCTTGTGATAAGGTGTGTGTACTGTGTAGACACTTTTCTACCGATGCGAAAATAATTACAAATTTTGGATTAACAATTTTTTTTGTGTATACCTACACCTATGTAACTATTTAAGAAAGATAATGCGAGCTTGTAATATATCTTTTGATATTTTTCACTTATGTTTCGTTTGCTATATATTTTGGTACCGCACAGCAGAATTATAAGCATATTCAAATCTACCAGTCTTTTCTTGAGAGTGTCGTAACAGAAAATTGAATCAAATCTTACCCTCTCCCTCATATGATACCACTTAGGTGACAGACAAGCGCATGACCCACTTGATAGAAAGTGGTTACAGTGGCCTATGGATGTGTGCAACACCAGAGGAGTCACACTTGTGCTGCGGACTCTGTTAGCACCGAGAGTTTCTGTGCCGCCACACTTGCAAAGCTGTAGTAGCTGGTACTCTCTATGCAAACAATACGATCCAAACTGAGAAGGTACTTTAATAGTATGTAATGATTTTTGTATGGGCGGGGCAAAAAGACTGACTGTACGGAACAAAAAAACTTGTATGTATTACGAAAGACCACCACTAGACTATTTATAGCTCACATATCTAAAAAATGGCATTATAAAAGGCCCGCTATTCCTTTTCAGATACGTGTCAAAATCTATTTATCTAGTTTCCTACATTTTGTTTCAAATTCAAAATTCAAAATCCATGCGCGCTTTACTCCTGAATCAGCTACTGAAAAAACAGGCAATCATTAGTAATTTACAACTTCCCTGTAATAAAACAATACGAAAAGAAAAAGTACCAACAAAGTACCAACAGTGTGACTAGACAAGGCAACAAAAGGCCGGTGGTATCTGGCGATCTGGCAGCGTCCTATTCTGGCGCGCATCGGTGAAAAACGTGAAAAGTGACCGCGATAACGTGAGTTTTGGCGCGAACGATACCGCCCTCGCCGCCGCCGGCCACAGAAGGCATATTGTATCGCTATGATGTTGTTGTAAATAGGTTTACATAATCTGTGGTTCTTGTGAATATGGAAATAACAATAAAATTATACTCAAATGATTACGTAATTGTGATCGAAAATACTGTGATTTCTTGGCGTTTAAGTCGATTGTTCAACATTAATATATTTTTTTAATTATCAGATAAATACGTAAAAAATCATGTTGCAAGAACACTGGCACATTAAAAGTTTTATAACCCTTGCAATCTGTTTTTTTTTAATTCGAAACTATAACTTTTATAGAACTAATCTATAAATTGTTAAAAAAAGTTCAAAGGAAATCGCAGTAAAAAATAACACCTACGTACCTTTCATAGGTGCTTGTGTATATTCAATAGCAAATAAGTTATTTTACTTAAGAACATCATCAATTTAAGCAATTTTCTCATCGAAATAAAACAAATTATTTGTTAGGGTGGGGTGACCCGCGACCATGGCTGAAAGGTGGCCCAAACGTCAGACTAAAATTAATAACAAATAAAAAGTAATTCAGTTCTCAAACCAATATGGCGACAAATTCAAACTACATTCTTTCTTTACAGCAACTTAGAAATCAATTCATTGGTACAAAGCAGTGCCCCTTACCAAGTAGTTTCCTTGAAACCAAGTGGACACGATAGGGTATACGTGTGCAGTCCACTCTAGATGCCATGATAAACCTATTTTACATAATACTGCAGATTTTTTTTCAACTTCGCATACGTATAAACTTTGCGCGCTAATACTTGGGTGTGTGGTGCAAGGTTATAAAAGAAGACGATAAGTACTTAATAGTGTACCCGAAGAGCGTTTTTTTGTAAATGCTTAATTTTAAGCAAATTTTGCATACTACCAGGTTAGTGAGACACACCGCCCTTTCAGAATACAATGTAACATATTTCACAGTGTGTTTCGTGCAAAAAAAGATTTTTTTCTAGTCTCGCACTAAAAGGAAGTCTTGATGACTTATTATTTTTAAAGAAATAAATATCCTATAGTGCCGATTACTGTCCAGCCCCTCTAGACAAGTGGCAATTCGCTAGCCGGCGTTTGATGCAATAGAATGACGAATGTATGGTATTTGACGTATTTGACATGCGTTCACTACTGTCATATACGTCAAATCCCATATATTCGTCATTCTATTCCACCAAACGCCGGCTAGTGTATTGCCACTTATCTAGAGGGTCAGTATGCTAGTGGTGTCACAGTCTTTTAGTAACTATCTTTCTAAATCTACCTAAATATTAGTTCGATGATAGATGGTTTGTAAGTATGGACAGATAGATGGATGGATGTTTGTTACTCTTTCACGTAAAAACTACTGAATGGATTTTAATGAAACTTTACGATAATATAGCTTATACATCAGAATAACACATAGACTACCATTTATAACGATAACCGCGGAACCGCGGGCAAAAGCTAGCATTCAATAAAATATTTTACTTGAAAGAGTCTTTAATTAAATATTAAGTACTTAGCATGATTATCATTAACAGGTATCTTTTTCTCAGTATACAAGAACCATTGACTCATTTATTAAAAGATCACAATTATTTATTTCTATGTATATGTAGTCATATGTATAATATGTAGGTATGTAATTACAAAAAAAATTGAGTATGTCTATTTGCTTTCTAGATTCCATAACACAACCAAGTTTTACAATAATGTTATCGGGAATGAACGCGATCACAGTATAGGTACTTACATACCTTTGATTTGCCTGACGTTTCGACCAGGTTACACCGACCGTGGTCTCAGGCTGACTGGCTCAGCGGTACACGCCTCATCTACCCGCATATTCTCGATATTTTTTTTAATTTTCTTTTCGCCATGTACCGTCAAATACCTACCACACTCAGTGTTCAATACCATGTACCTATACTATGTGTACCTATACCATAATCGCGTTAATTCCCGCTAAGATTATTGTATATCATGGAACGCGATAGTTTAACAGCTATAACAAGCTAGTTATATGCTTACCATGGATCTTGATAGCGTTGTGTATAATGTTTATTTATTTATTTATTTAACATCTTTCAGACAGCTGTAACATCACACAGTATAACTGCCGTAGGTTCAATATTATCAATCAATCTTAGACTATTTACTAGCTCTAAATTGTCAAAGTTATCAATACGCCAATAAATCTTCTCAAATCGCTACCGCTTGTGACTTTGAACCACGAGGTCAACTGCAGGTCGCGCAGTCACCTCGTAATGATATTATAATGTAATTTAATTTCGCTTTTTTTCTCTTCTAGGTAAGTAGGCCAACGCAACCATTACAGCTGGAAGTTTCGGAGTGGCCAACATTCAAAATTTGTCGTACAGGTATTGTACACTGGTCACACAGACCATAGTTAGTAAATAACTTTTAATTTTGGAATGTTTTATATTTTTAATGACGGAATTTTTTATTAATGCCTAATGGTTCGGTATAATTGAATGATGGCGGTTATATTTATTATTATTAATTATTAAGAATTTATTAAAATGAATCAGTGAATGTGTTCCTAAGCGCAAATCTCGAGAACAGCGAAATCGATTTCACTAATTCTTTTTTTTATGGATGGTTCTAACGCAGAGAAAAATTTTAAAAATTGCCTGAAAAAGTTTAAAAGCAATACTTTTCTATACTCCCATACAAACGATTCGTAATAATACTTAAAAGGCAATTTGAACTTTAATACCATCATAAAGTTCAAGTATTAGTGGAGAAGTTCTGGGAAGGCAAAACAATTGAGTGACGCATAATGGCTTAGAGGTGCTGAGGGATTGAAGTATGCCACGGGCGAAGCCAGGCGGGTCAGCTAGTAATAGAATAGATTGATCAATGTATGGGACTGACACTAACATAAAATCGTGGTCAATCCCAATGATTTTATAATACGTCGACCAACGAGTTGCTACTTGTCATAGGGTCGGTCTGTAGGGCTTTAACCAGACCTCAGAGAATATGCACCGACATAGTTGATGATGTTTCGGAAATGGGACAGGTCAGAACTACCTGACCCTTTTCTTTTTTTACGTGAGGGAAATCCCCACGGAGTCACCCCTCTGGAGCCGGAGGAGTGAGGGGGAGGGGTATGTCGGATTCGAACCGACTAAAACGCAAGCCGTCTCTGGGTCGTAGTGCTAGGCCGAAGGTGAGGTTGTCATGCGACATGATCCCTTGCACCCCGGCTGACCCAGGGCCATACCTCTCGGTCTGGCCCTCCTCGGGGGAACTACCAGACCCTAGTGCGTATGTGCGTACGGAAAGTTCAATTATAATGAAGAGGGCAAATACAGCATCGAGCAAAGCACTGCAAACTGATTGGTCGTACTGGGTGACGTCACTATAGATCGACCAATGACGATCTCTTTCAGGGCTGTAGCAGTGCTGTGTGCTCGACGCAGAACACATGTGTATGGAGTCCGGAACCGTCATTATTTTTTAATCATCATGTCTTACGAAATTTAAATCCATATTTATTTATTTCTCTAGTCTTTGACACCCTAATTAGCAAGAAAACCCACATTCAACCCCTTATCTCAACCATATAGGTTCTCATAAACATTCTCGTCCAAGATAATCCGTGACAAAGACTCTGAAGTTATTTTTATTTGAGAATCTCTTGTCTCTAGACATTATCACGCACACATTCTAACTTCTAAATATATGTAAGTGTTGTGAGGGTGTGCCGGGGGGTGAAGGCCCCCCTGGGGAGGTGAGGGGGTACGCTACAAACACAGCAAAAGTTCACGTCCGTCTTATCTCATCTGTTTGACGGATTCCTACCGACAACGCTGCGTATTCATATTTTGGGTAGATTAGCTTGAAGATACAGAGGCGATTCATTTGTTCGTTTTGTAGGACATTTTGAGGTAAAAATTCGTAGATATGATGATCTGTCACATATTGAGAGAAACGAAGTAAGCAAAACTGTTTATTACACACTAATACTACACACTGAAATATTATTTATTACAACAACAACAAAAAAATCAGAGAGAGTGTGAATGTTCGACATAAACGTGCACCTTCCCTGACATAAGTTCTGCTATGCGATTCTGGGCAAGAAAGACGCGTATAGCTGCATCCTGCTTTCACACCCTGAAAATGAACGCTTGTAGCATTTCATTTTCATTTAATTAATTCATTCATTAACAATTTTTAACAATTATTTTTTTAATTTCATTTAAATTTAACATTTATAAAAAATATCAAATTAAAACATAAGTCTTACCAATAATAATAACATTAATTAATTAAAAACATAGTTCATCAAAATAATAAAATAAATAACAATCTCAGTACATTTAAAATAAAATAAACAATAAGATAAATTCAATGCAATGTCAAATACCACAATTTATAATAATTCAATATGGTAGAATTATGAAACTTGTGAAATTTAGATGTCATATTTAAATAAATTGGCGAAGTCAAAACATTCTTAGTTGTGTCATTTTCCCCATTCAGATAAATTCAAATTCAGAAGCATGGTGGGTCCACAGAATTATAGACAACTATTTACTCTGATTCTATGAGCAATTTACGCAAATCCTACACATTAAAGTACAAAGTATACATTGAAATTAAATTACATATTTTGTTGCGATTCGAAAAAGATACTATTCATTACAATGTCCCTCTCAAAATATGTTTTTGAGGAGAAACGTCTCCTCCCATCATTATTATCTGAAAATCAGATAGCTAATGCAGAGATTGTCATCAAACTCTGTGACAGTTAGGACAATAGAATATAGGAAAAAACGCAAGTGATATTCTTTCTATTACCCTAAGGTATACTTTATTATCAAATTGTCAATAAAATCTCTCTACATCTGTACACTACTCTACACCGCCCAAGATCGTCGACTCTCGCTACTGATAACGCAAGCTATTTAATCACAGATAACATCTGTAGGGCGGGCGGCGCCTTATCACCGCCCGCGGCCGCCTTATCAACACCCGCCCAAGCCTTATCGCTACCGTATATAAATTCTTATCCGCTTTCAAGGACGTCACGATATTTTCTTCATACTTTATGCTCACTTCAATAAAGCTACAAGATTGCTTTGTCTGATTGATCGCCCTGTTGGAGTTTGTACAGTGGGAATACTGGGAATTCTGGGAATGTAGGCCGATATTAGAGATGTGTTAGTGATAGAGTATTTCGTTGTTGCGAAGTGCGATGAAAATGCGTTGAATTCCAATTCAATTTATTTATTTCTGAACAAATTATAGTTGTGTTAAAACGTCAATTATCTACCTTATTAGGCCACCTTACATACCGGCGTTTGAGACCCGAGATGGTGTGCGGATTAAGTCGGTTCTAGTCCGACATAATGGTATGTATTATGGTATGGAAGGGTGACCCTCTTTCCTGAGACTTTACCTTCAGCTTACCATCAGGCGAGGTGAAGTCAAATTGACATGTCCTATATAAAAAAAAACACCTATCTAACTATATCGGGCACGACTGCCGTATGACCTCCCAACCTTTGTTGTGATCAGAGAAATACTACTAAGCGGTCATCCATCCAAATTGCAAACACGTCTAGGTAGCTTAACCTATTGATTGTTTACAAAACAGTGAGCGCACATGGCCAGAAGCGCTTCTAAACACCAGGTAGAATACGACGGTTTTTCCGTCCAAATGAGCAGTCCGACTAGGGAAGTACCTCCGCCCTATAGAAAACCGCGGCCATAATAACCTTGTGTTGTGTTCCCGGCGGTGAGTAGGGTAGCCAGAGCTCACTGGAAAGTTTTTGTGATGTCAGTGGGAAGACCAAAGGCTATTCCTGCTTTGTCTTCTACGCTGACAGCACAGAAACTCTCTGTGTTTACAGGGTCGGCAGCACGAGTGTGACTCCCCTGGTGTAGTACACGTCCATACGTCACGGTAACCACTTTCCATCAGGTGGACCGTGTGATTGTCTGCCACCTCAGTGGTATATAAAAAAGCTCTCTAGACAAGTGGCAATGCGTTAGGGATTACATAAGTTGACGACTTTTATAAACGTGAAAATACCTGTCAATCCCATACATTCATCATTCAATTCGATTCTAAAATTGCAAGCGATGAATGATGATGATGACGATAAATAATGATTTTATAATAGCTATTTATGCAACTGTCACATTATGGAGGGTTGCTTGATACGAGTGCCATTTTTCGGGTACGAGTATTAAAAGACCAATAACGTGCAGTTGCATACAAGATTTTATCTACGAGGTTGCAAATAAAACACAGATAAAGATAATAAAGTGTATTCTTAAATATATTTGCATTGTCTTTATATCGTAAAGGTATTCAAGCAGAAACAGCCATATAGCATTGAATTGTTTTGTTTTTCAATCAAAAGAATCGAATGCTATTGCGTTCCATTTTTTAAAAGTTTATTGAATTTGACTTGATTTGAAAGTAAATTCTACAGATGGCTGTATGTGAAAATGTCTTTGCTCATATTATTTTAGAATTTATGAGGATTCGTATATTGCAACCTTGTTTCAATATGGATTCATATTGTTACAGTATTGCAGTAAGGATTTCTATTGAAACAGGATAGTAATAGGCATACTATATTCAAACCGCTGTCAATTTGAAAATCCGAATATGACGCAACCGAAATAGATAAAAGACTCAGCCGGCGCGGCTTAGCATGTAGTATATACTGTTTCCGGGCTGTTTGGCCGTGGTCCATATGAAACTTGCGTTCCAGACGTTTCGCCGATCACTGCGGTCGACATCTTCAGTGGCGCAGGTCCGGGCGGCGTAGTATGTGACTTCGCCTCGTCGGTGAAGCAGTATTCTAAATTATGATTTTACATGACATTCTTCGATGACATTACATGTAGGTAATATTATTAAAATATTCGAAACAATAAGAATTTAATTAATTTGTTGTTATTATTAGAGCTGTTAAGGAAAATATGGCGACCGAATCAATATCATTATGTCAAGTTTATTATTAAACTTTACGAGGGTCGACAGAGGTCGTTGGAGTACATACATACTTATTTAATGGTTCATGGATATTTTACTGATAACTTCTGATACTTTTGAGTCGGTTAAAAATTTAGAATGAAATTGTATTTCATGTTAATGAGCGACTATTAAATTATTTTGTTTATACATGATTCTAAAATCACAATTTGTAATGGGAGGGGGGGAGTAGGTGAGCGAGTCTTCATGACTTATACTCTTATTTAAATAGGACACATCAATTTGACTTCACCTCGCCTGACGGTAAGCTAAAGCAAAGTCTTGGAACGACCCTCTTTCCATACAAACACGTACTATAATAGACTTTTTTAAATATATAACTGAGGTGGCAGACAAGCACACGGCCCACCTGATGGAAAGTGGTTGCCGTGGCCTATGGCCGTGTGCATACGAGGGGAGTCATACTCTTGCTGCCGACCCTGTAAACACAGAGGGGTTTCAGTGCCGTCACACTTCGTCCAGAACCACACGTGCAAAACTGTGGTAGCTGGTACTCTCTCTCTGCAAACAATACGAACCAAACTGAGAAGGTACTTTATTTATAGTATGTAATGACTTTTGTATGGGTGGGGCAAAAAGACTGGCTGTACGGAACCAAAAAAATTGTATGTATTACGAAAGACCACCACTAGACCGGCGGCATTGCGCAACTATTTATAGCTGACATACCTACAAAATGGCATTACAATAGGCCAGCTACAGAGGGTTTCAGTGCCGACAGCGTAGAAGACGAAGCAGTAATAGCCGTTGGTCTTCCCACTGACAGCACAAATACTCTCCATTGAGCTCTGACTACCCTACTCACCGCCGGGACCACAACACGAGGTTATAATGGCCGCTGTCTATGGTTCTGTATTATGGGATAAGCAGCGCCGTTCCCTCCGTGTTTGCTTATAACGCTATACGATTAAAAGAACAATCATTTCATACATTGATGGGCATATTTACAATTTAACATTTTCTAAGGTTAACTAACAAAAACAGAGTACAAACAAAAAATTAATAGAAAAAAAATTTAGATTAATAACTAAAATATTAACCATTGGCAATTAATTATAGCCATTTCAAACTGTACCTACTGTTAAAAAAATTGTACTAATGTACACGCGTTAGAAGTTATACTTCTTTTAAAACTAATATGTTAACTTATAGCACAGAATAGATAATAGTACTAGCGTACTTATAGCTAACTTCAGGGTGTCGGTTTTTAGTGACGGTGTTTGTGAGCATCGTAAAAATACCCTCATCATTTTTCCCTAACGCGCTAAAAGTATAACTCCAATAAATATAGTAACTGTTAATTCAGGTACCAGTCAATATCTTCAAATAGGTACCTACAGTCGACGTCAGAAATATCTTGACAGTAAAGTCTCATTCAAAATGATCTTAAAACCAAATTAAGTGCACGTGTATTAAGAGCAAACTGTTTTATTGATTTAATTCTATCGTCCGAAATAAAGGTGTGCACCAAATATCAGTGCTATCCGTCAACACAGATTTTGAGCACTTTGTTGATCAAGATCGGTCTAAAGCTTGGGTCCCACGGCCTGTTTTAATGACAGGCCGCGCCGCGCCAGGATAGGCCAACGCGCCGTGGGAACCGTCGCGCCTGTCGCAGCCTGTCGCGATTTGTTTCAGCGTGTCGAATCCGTCGCGAGTCGGTAACTTAGGCGCGGCGTGTCGAGGTTCAAATGTAAGCACAAGGCCTGTTCTTACATTCGCGCCTGGCGCAACGTGGCCTAACGCGGCCTGTGCTTTCGTCAGGCCGTGGGACCCTGACTTAACACAGACAGAACAACAAACAAATATGGCTTCCACTTCTTACACACTACATACACGCACTTAATTTGTCGTACATTTTAAAATGTTAATAAACACACTATCTATTTCCTGTTGGTTAAGATACGCTCGATTGTATTGAGTTAATTAGAATTATCGTAGACCAATTATTTATAAGTACAGGGCTTATCGCTTGCTTCCATTGTGTTAAGTATGTACGTGATACACGGCTTGAACGTTCGGCTAACATATTCTAAACCTAGCTGGTAATTAATTGAATGAGTGGTTTTAATTGTGTACGCCATAGTCGTGGATCTGATAATATAGTACGCTTAGAAAATAATAAAATTTTAAGTTTATTGTAAGTTTGCTATGCATGCACTTTCGTCAGCCTGGTATTAGATCTAGGAATTAATTTTGTATGCGAAACCCTAAGATTTGTTGCAAAATATAAGTAGCTTAAGTTATACGTTATTTCATCAGCTATCTAGGTATCTATAGAAAAATATCTAATCAAAATCGGTAAAGCTAATTCGGTGATTACTACAAGAACAAACGGACCAGAAGTCAAACAATTAAACCTTTACTCTTCGACATCTACACTAATAAAGAGGAAAGATTTGTATGTTTGTAATCAATAAACTCAAAAACTACTGGGCCTTCAAAAAATCTTTCACCTTTGGAAAGCTACATTCACCCTGAGTAACATAGGCTATTCGACGTCCCCGAGGAATAAACCGGTAATCGCAAAAATCAAATTTTACAGGAGAAACGATTAAGTGTTTTTCGGTTCTAACTTTTCTATAAAAGATAATTATGACAACATTTAAATACGACGGGAAAGCTAATTTTTGCCCAAACAGATCATAGTTAGCCGTGTGACTATTGATTAAACACAGAATTAGATATTCACCAAGGTTCAAATTACCGAAAATAATTTCTAACAGTTTTTAGGGTATTGATATATTACCACCATGAACTATCAATAATATTCCAGCAACGTCCACTTACCGAATTATTTTTGTAATATAAAAATAATTTCTTAAAGATCATAGACATAACACTACTTTATAGAGTTCTCCAACGATGTATGTTTTCATTAGTAGATAAATGTAATGTTCAGTTACCGACTTATTACGGTAAACATTTTAATACCTTAATAATGGTAAAGTATAGTAACTGGAATATTATAGATCTTTCTGGTAATCATATTTTAATGTAATTGTTGTAAACAGATTATGTAAATATATTTGTTATCGGTATCTCCAAGGGAAATTTAAATAAAATTCATAAAATTTATCAAAATATTGTTTTTAATGGGTAAAAAGTCCTCAATAATATTACAATTGTGATTTAAAAAATATAAAGAAATAAAAACATCAAAATCAGTACTTAATCACTATTTTCATTGTTATCATCAGTATTATCTGGTTCACTATTTTCTACAGAAACTAAAGAAACATAAAATCAGTGGTAATACTGTGTAATTCCTTCACTGTTACATAAAGATAGTAAATCAGTATGCAACGCCTTGGTTATGGGAAGAGGTTAATGATGACTGTTTAGGTTTTCGCCCGTGTCGTTTCATTTGAAATGAATTCATAAAATCTAATTCAGAATACGGATCATCAAAATTATATTTAAAGAAAACCTTATCTTGTTCAGATGATGATACGTAATCTTCCATTACATCCAAATTCCAATAATAAAATATACTTCTCAATACTCCCTTCTGTGCTGGAACTCATTTTTCGAGGTCTATTATTGTGCTTACCTCTTAAGTCCGTAACGCGATCGTCTGTTTTAAATTTTTCTATTGCTGTGTATCCCATTTGTTCATTAATTTGTTAAGTTGTTAGGAAAAAATTCTTACAATCCAAAACCGCCACATCTCTTAAAGAAAATAAATATTTAATAATCTGTGTGCGATTATTTTTTCGTTTTAGAGTCATTCGTTTGATGTTTTCTGTTTTAGTATGTTTAGCAATGTGATATATATATATATTGCTGTTCTCGATCAGCTAGTTTATAAATTTCTTAGTTATCAAATAAATCTTGCCTGTCTGAAGAGGTAAATTTGCTACCACAGTTCAATTTACAATTACATGCAGGTCCTATAGACTACTATTATGGATACTTATTTTTATTATGACGGCCCCCGTAAGCCTGACCTCAGTAGGTAATTTATTTATGTTACTAGACCGTAAATTTTAATTTAGTTTGACGTTTTCCGGTGTATACTTTTTCATTTAAGCAAGTGGAAGTTACGTCTAAGTCATTTAGTTTAAAATCTGTTGAATGTTGTATTAATTCAGTTACAATATCAGGTTGCTCATTTTGACAACTATTTAATTCAGTTTCAATATCAGTGGACTATTTTACGCATTTGCATACAAAACTGTTAAATGAGATGATGTACTCAAATGAAGCTTCATTTTATGATAGTCAAAAGTGACCATTTTACAATTTTTAGTCAAATAACATACATGATGATCAGTAAATGAACATACAATATGGCCTTTTTAGACCTACAGCAGTCAGTGTGGATGTTTCAGGTTGCAATATTTCCTCGAAATCTTCACTTGAGAAATTGATGGATAATGGAAAACGAGGTACCAAAATTAAATTTGCATTAATGAAGTTAGTGTTGTCAAATTGATTTTTATTGTTAGACTGTAGAGCATCAATAGTAGAATAATGTTCAATTTTATAAATGATGATAGAGGAAGTCACAAAATCAGTGTTCGTTAAGAGTAGCGATAAATTAGAAATAGTAGAGGGAGTATCAGTTACTTTTGAGGCATGTAAAATGTTATCTATACATTGAGAATCTCCAGAATAAGAACTTGATGGACTATTAACTGCAATTTCTGGACTTGGGACATATTCTGAACAATCCGCAGAAAAATCTGGGTCACTCATTTCCCTATCACAATCAGTGTATTTTGTCTTTGGTCGATCTGAAATACTATATATATATAATAAATACGTATGTGACGCTCCCAAATGATTACTGTAACAGAGTATTACCGAAAATATCTATCTCATAAATCACGAGAATAAACCTGTAATCGCTTTAACCAGTAATTAATAGAAAATATTTTGCAGTAATATTACTTTACCGAAATATAGCCACACAAATGAATTTGTAATAATGTATTATGGTATTCTTCTCGTACATAAAAATTAACATTTTTCCGAAGAACAAAGATGTCATAAGGTAAATATTTGGATATTATGGCAGGAAAAATTTGAAAAAAATTACATAGATGTATTCCGACCCGGGGATACCGAAAATGCAATAACAGTAATAACCCAGTAATAGTACAATACAGGTTTATTCCTTGGGGGCGTCGAATATTTTATTTCCACGGGACCGTTTTTACAACCCGTGCGAAGCCGAGGCGGATCGCTAGTTTGTTATATAAGGATCAGACATAAACTCATATAAATTCAGGGATTATTAGCCCACCTAAATGAGTGGAAATTTGTTAGTAGAATTGAATGAAATAATTAATGTATGGGATTGACATTATGTATGTTTACGACTGGCAGTGCGATTTGTTTCCGGTGGCAGTTTTGATCATTAAGATGAAGCAATATTGAACCTTTCTATTTAGTTCTGTTAAAGTAGTTCTACTTTTTGTGTGGCAACGTAATTTTTACATTTTGAATGACTGTTGCAGACCCTAAACGCTTGTGTGTAGTCATGATACACAAACATCGCATTCCTATTACGTGTTCATGTATGAAGTTTCCATGACACACTACAACTAAATAATAAATTACTTGCATTTACTATCGACGGGTCAACGGTGTTCATGGTTTATCAAGATGATAACAGTTAGACAGTTTTTAAAGCCTAAATACAAACTTACGTAAAAGTTTATAATTAAAGGTTCGCTAATAAATTACGATTTCCGTTTTCTACCCACGAAATTTTTATTCCTGTTTTAACCCTGCTTGAAACCTCTACCATTCACCACTGTTACTTAATTTTTACTTAACTTATATATATATATATAATAGGGGTTAAAGTATGAAATTGCCGTTTCATTGTAATAGGTACTTCGAATTGACATAGAACCTTCATGGTTTGAGATTTTTGAGTGAAACTTTTTCCACATGGTACCTATGTAGTTCTTCATTTAAAAATGTGCAACATTCGATTATTGACTTTCAGTTGTTTTTTTTATTCAGCTTAGACAAGAAAGATGGATACTTCGAAAATTCGAGTGATTTTTGAATACGAGTACCGACGCGGAACTAACGCGGCAGAAACAGCTCGCAATATCAATGTTGCGTTTGGAGAGGGGACTGCTAATGAACGCACCGTGCGATTTTGGTTTAAACGCTTTCGTGATGGAAACTTTGATTTGAAGAACGAACCACGAGGAAGGCCGTCCACACAGGTGAATAACAATGAATTGAAAGACATGGTGGAAACCGATCCGAGCCAAACTACCCAGGAATTAGCTGCATGGTTTAACGTTACCTTACCAACAATATTGACTCATTTGCGTCAAATCAATAAAATAAAAAAATGTGAAAAATGGGTACCTCATGATTTGACTGATCAGTGCATGGTGTTATTCACTATAGCTTTCTACGATCTGGTCAAGCAATAACGGCAGATGTCTACTGTGCCGAACTCCGAACAATGATAGCAAAACTAGCAGTGAAACAGCCCCGACTCATGAATCGATCTTCACCATTATTGCTCCATGATAACGCGAGACCTCATACAGCACGAGAAACCGTTTTAACTCTACAGGAACTGCAATTAGAAACTATCCGTCACCCTCCGTATTCGCCAGACCTTGCTCCAACAGACTACCATTTTTTTCGTGATTTGGACAATTTTCTATGTGATAAAAAGTTTTCTTCTCAGGAGGCAGTACAAAATGCTTTCACACAGTTTGTCGAATCTAGATCACCAGAGTTCTATCGCAAAGGCATAAATGACCTTCCTACTAGATGGCAGCAATGTATAGATAATAATGGTAATTATTTTGATTAAATAAATGCGTTAAATTAAAAAAAAAACGAATATCAATTTGTCAGTACAAATCGGCAATTTCATACTTTAACCCCTAATATAACTATAATTCACTATTGGTCCTCTTTCCTGAAACTTTGCCTTCAGCTTACCATCAGGCGAGGGCAAGTCAAAATGACGTGTCTTATATATAAAAAAAACTCATTCATTTTAAAAATTATAGACATTTAATTTTTTGCTTGCAACTGTACCGATATATCGGAATCTACAAACAATTTAGCCTACGTTCATGTTGATGAATGAATTTGATTTGATTCGAATACATGCTAAACATCCAGCCCCTCTAGACAAGTGGCAATTCGCTAGCCGGCGTTTGGTGGAATTTAATGACGAATGTATGGGATTTGACACATTTGACATGCGTTAACGACTGTCAGAAACGTCAAATCCCATATATTCGTCATTCTATTCCACCAAACGCCGGCTAGCGAATTGCCACTTGTCTAGAGGGGCTGACCAACTCCAACAAGATACACTTAGTACCTAATAAATGTCTTCTTCTTTATCCTAGGATTAATCCCAGTCACATCCGAAGCTTTTCAGCTTGAAGTCTGAGGTCCGCTTTTTACCAGTCTAACTGCGGATTTAGCTAAACTTCGATACTTTCCGTGAAGCGACTGCCATCTGAGCTCCACAACTCAAAGGTGACATCGAAGCATTACAGCTAGACCAGTTGTTGGATTTCTGAAGGCTCCAACTACCCAAAACGACTGCCATAGATGTTTGCATGACAACCGGAACCGACGGCCCAACGTGCTCTCCGAAGCACGACCAGACCAATGCAAATACCCATATTCATGCATACAAACATTTGCACTGAGCGGGGATCGTACCCGCGCTTCCTGCGCAGCGGCCACGTTCAATACCGCTACGGCACGGAGGCTGTCAAAACTTACCCAGTTAAATTAGGATCATAATAGAAATTAAAGCCCTCAATTTTGAACCTGTCTAACAGCCATTCTTGCCATTTTGATTTTGAAAATGGTTAGCGCAAACGCAAACTGTGCAAAGCTTGGGCTTGCGGGAAAACCATATTTTAATACAAGCTTTTATTTAGTTTCACCTGACCCGTTGTCTGTAATCATATCTTGCAAATTAAATTCGATCCACTTATTGGTTTCCAATTGAGCTGAAATTTTGCATGCACGTATTATATAAATCGGATGACAATGCAATATTTTTATGGCATAGAGCTGATCTGATGATGAACCTTTTTTAATGACATAGGAGGCAAACGAGCCGACGGATCGCCTGATGGTGAGCGATCACTGCCGCCCATGGACACCTGAAACACCAGAAGGATTCTAGGTGCGTTCTTCGTAATTAAACGACGCAACCCCATCGAGTTTGGGTTCATTTAATTTATCCTGACGAGTACTTTGATACTATGTGGTAACCAAGGTCTGATGATGGCCTTGGAAGCTGACCATAGAAACGCCGTAATTAAACGATACAACCCCATCGAGTTTGGGCTTATTTGATTCGTCTTGACGAGTACCTTGGTTGGCGTGAATATGCAACTCTCAACAATTTGAACATTTTAACTTTTTGGTTCATTTTATCAACAAATAATAAAAGCTTGTTTTTAAAAAAGGCTTTTTTTAAATTCAGGCTTGTTAACGGATTATATCACGTTTAACGTTTGCGACTACTTTTCAGTACCCATGGCCGGGGGGTCAGGCTAAATGTAAACAATACCAAATAAACCGCAATAGAATTAGCTAAAAAGTTGTATTTATTTCAATGTGCAAAGCTTATTAATTTTTATTTTTCTTGAAATTAATACCTAAACTTACATAAGCGATTATTTTAAACTGAACCGAGTAATGTAGTTGATTGAATTTGTTGAAACTTCTTGATGGAACTTCATTTTACTATCTTTATATATATTAAAACAGAAGATGAGTTAATCGAAACATGTCGTATTAGTACAAATCAAATATTAGCATTATACAGTGACAAAATTAAATATAATTGTGTGGAACTGGTAAAGTGTGTTTTAATATATTTAAAAATAGTGAACCGAGTAACTCAAACAGCATATTAAAATAATATATAACACATTTTACCCCAGTGAAATCACAAGACCAGTGGAACATTACATAGGTTAATACATCCATTAAAACAGAATTTTCTCGCACATCAATTGTGAATTGCATCGCTTGAACTGAATATATGGCCCATAAAAATGTTAATACAGTAATGCAAATGCACAATTCTCTTGTATGTAATTTGCCATTTTGGGCACTAAACTGCGCTAGATTTGTGGGCCAAGGATTAAGGTGGTAGCGGAATTGTTCGCACATACTTATGGACAGTTTTACAATCGTGGCTATTAAAACGTATGGGGTATGCCATAAACTGGAGTTACTCAGGAAAGCTGGGTAACTGAGGGACGATTTAAAATAAAACATAAGCAGCAGGCAGACTTACGTAACGGATGAATGCGAGGAATAGAATAAATAATTGACGATTTATATTACTTTTTAAAATAAAATATAAATTCTCCACAACATTTTACACGACGTTATCTAGACCCATCGTAAGCATAGCTTAACTAGCTTATGTTATGGAATCTAGAATGCGGATAAACATACTTAGAAATAGTTTTTATTTTTTTTGTAGCGGTACGTTTTATTTAGTGGCATGCAATTGGAAACACTTAGGCTCGGCAGGCGGTCGCGCGCTACCGCTACATCTGTATAATTTTATAATACTGTCGAAGCAAGCGACTGCCACCGGTGGTCGGAAGCCACCGTTTTCTATAACCCGTTCTCTTTGGAGGCTGCTGGTCTGCTGGTCGGTGGCCCGTTTGCGCCGAGCCTTACTAAGCGACTACGGATGTCCATAGTCACTTGTAACATCAGCTCTAAACTATTCCTTGTTATACTAGTTACAGGTAAGAATTTTAGGGTAGTAGTATATTTAACTGCAATTATGGTTTAGAAATCAAACATACTAAGTGAACAATTTAGCACGTTCAATTATGAACCCTATTTAAATTGCAGATAAGACATCATTTTTCACTTAGTATGACCATCTATTTTATGTTGTTGTAGATTGCCCTTCGATTTCGTCGTTTTTAAATCATAAATAGGTACAGCATCCAGAATGGGATTTGAATTCGCGATCCTCTTATAATAGTAATACTCTGACCAACTGAGACATTTTTAGGGGTCCCTGTTCTAAGAGAAGTAGCTTTACCTACTTTACATACAAATTTATAGGACAAGTCAGCATACAAATTTTTTTTTTTACCATTTTTATATTTTCATCCGATCCGCTATCGCTTATGTCTTAAACATAATATTATAAGCTGTTCATTTGATTGCAGTTTTCGTGAAAAATGTTAATATGACGTGTAAACCGATGCATTAGGCTACATAAACGACACGAGCACGACACGACTAGTGAAGTTTATTAACCACAGAAGTGTATGTTTGAATTTAGAAAATATTCTCACGAAAGTACTCGCTAGAATTTACTTATTCTAAAATATAAAATGATCATAATTATTATGAAAATGATTTAAAATTGCAAAAATCTTGAAGATCATAATCGACCTTTATCATGTTTTTTCTTTTATGCTTTTTTATAGTTGTCAGTTTTCATTCTTCTTCATCCGGTTACTAATTCCAATTCATTCAAAAGTTTAAATTTCGTTCAACCTGCGACATAGCCTACTCTAGAACCTTGTCCATCGAACAACAGGTAAGATTTGAATCCCAAATATTTTGGAGGGGTAAAACTTATAAACAAACATCTTAAACAAAAAAGTTGCAGTTATAGTACAGAACTTTATGATAATCGTCGATTGTAAATAGCGCAATAAACTGCGTATCCAGGCGCTGTATCGAGAGGGCGCTCACGCTTGCCAAAACGTCGATGTGAACCATTCACTTGTGCCAAAAAAACGTTACAGCAATTTATATGCGTTTAACATATGATATATAAATTATATGGAATTTTGGAAGCAGTTTTTTAATGTTAAAAATAAAAAGAGAATTATAGCTTCGGTGGGCATTTAAGGTTCCGAAGATAAATAAACAATACCGATTGTTTTTTTTATATTTATTAGACACGTCAATTTAACTTCACTTTGCCTGATGGTAAGCTGAAGGCAAAGTCTCAGCATTATGTTCACGTACCATGTTAATAATGGTGGCACTCAGCTTGACGGCCTCATTAAAAGAGGATTGTCGTACAGCACCGCTTGTGCGGCCACAATCCCTCCTGCCCGGCTATGCACCTGCTCACCCCTGAACACAATCCAACCCAGATTGGATTAATAAGGAGCGTTTTTCGCAATAGAGCACGGTGGAAGGTACCCACCCGGCCGAAATTTGTAACAAATGTCTGCCATCAACTTTCTACCACCAGTATTGTGTTGTTATTATTTTCAGTTTATAGACAGCTATTGTAATTTTTTGCACATAACATGTCACCTAGTTCAAGATCTTTGTGATGCGGGGCGTGCTGTGTTGCCATCAGCGAAAATCTAATCCCGATACCGTGCAAGGAGGCGGCGCTCGCGAATCGCACGTTCAGAAATATATATTTGTCTATAGAATGTTTAAATCCCTCAAATACGAGTAATCACTTAATAAGAGAGTTTTAGTATTATAAGCTGTCACTTAATATCAGTCAATGTTGTTGAGGAGCTAGTAATAATTTAGTACTTAATATTTTAAAATAAACTGTACTATTGAATTATATTGCTTCAGTCAGCTGACCAAATTCTCAAAAAAAAAATACAGGCTTCCCGTTTTGGTATACTTAGTTAAGTATATAAAACGTATAACCAATAAGTAAATTCTGTAAAAAATAATCAGAAACTGTTGATGATGATGAAATAAAATGATCTACCATATAACGTAAACTGGTGGAAAATGTGAGTACATATTATGCACTGCATACTGACCAACCTCTGTCTATCCCTTAGAAACATTAGTTGATTATAATATAAAAAAGCAGCCACCTCGTTCCAGGTTCGCGTTTGCATGTTTTAGGAGTGAAATGTCCAAAAGTGCTTCCTTAAAGGAATATTTCTCTGCTTCCTGATGATGTGCGATATTGAATACAACGGGGATCCTAACTTCTTATATCAGATAGTATGCGATACACGCAAAACCTATTGAACGGCTTTTGTTGCTGTTTTTTTGTAAGAAAGATCATGGTCAAACTTATATCTTACATTTGTTTAATCGCAACTACTTAGATAGAACCGAATATTGTGACCAACACTCGCTTTAATCTACATCCACGCAGGCGGAGCCGCGGCCATCAGCTAGTAATCTATAAATGCACAACCGAGAAGGCACTGCTCAGGATGAATAACAAAATATAAATTAGCCCTTTACAAAAAGTGTCTCGCGTTATCTGATAAGCTCTCAATACTAAGGCTTGGCTTTTATTTGATAAGATACTCTTTGTATATTTTTAATTCACTGATAGATTATCTGTGGCGATGGGTTTGGCGCCAACTAATGGACGTAGGGATAGGGGGAGCCTGGGTCAGTTCGTGGTGTCTCAGAACCTATTAAAACGCTGTTATTAGTTCGGTATACCTGTTTGTATGTTACGGGAATTTTGAAATTAATTTTGGAGAACTTCGAAATTTATTTATAATGTTGCATAGGTACCTTCTTATTAAGTGCAAAAAAATAGATAACGTCAAATGTGATGTATTTTTTTTAAGCAATAAATTATTGTTAATTTTATTTTATTCTTAGAAAAGCGTGGGGTGCTTATAATATTCATCGTCGAGTTCTTCACGCTTACGATTTTATCTCTCTCGAATATCAACACTATACAAACCTGTCAAAAGCTATTAGATAATATCTGGAACAGTTAGGTAATTTAAGCAACTAATCTAAAAAAAAAAAATATTTAAATAAATGCGTTAAGATCTATAAGTGGCAAAATTATTTTGCATATCAGATACACCAAAATCTACACAGACTTGAAGTAGGCTAGCTAAATTGTAGAGAGCTATAGCTAGACACTTTTGCAAGTACAACAATCTGAGTTATATGAGAAGTGAGCGACAAAATAAAATAGCATTTCATTTCAAAGTCAAAGATATTTATTCGATATAGAACGTCATGGTTGTTTTTTATTGACGTCAATAATAACTATTATTTTTGACGTATTCTACTTAAGCTAAGTTTACCACAGCTTCCAAGACGCTGATGGAGAAGAAAAAGAGCAACAAACTCCACTTTTAAAACATTTTTAAGACGTGAATTTACAATACGTAATAACAATAAAATGTGGACGAATGTACTTTTGTCTGTTGTGAATAAACAATCGGTATATGATAAAACATTATAATGAAAATAGAATATTCATTGTCTTATGTATGACCGATGATGAACCTTTAGGTTGAATTTGATCTGAACACCTTGATAGGGACCTGTTTACCCGTACAGTCAGCGTCAGAACGATATTGACTGAAAAGCAAAAATCTAATTATCTAAAAATCTGTTATCCAGTTCATTAGTTATTTATACAAAAAGTGCGAAAGAGAGGACGCTTTACAAAACCGAAGCAAACCGAACTTTTCTTCCTTCTTCCCGAAGTGCCGTTCTTACACTTTTTACCGGTAACAACTTTTGTTTTAGCTGGCCATTAAAGACCCCATAATTTGGATGTGCAGGTAGAGGTAATGAAATCGGTGGGAGGGGGTGATCTTCCGTTCTGTACGCTCTAGTACTAATCTATTCTTGCTGAAAAGTCCCTAAATGATCTCTCTTCACTGTTCAATTCTCATCTCTGTTTTTCTCTCTCACTTCTTTAAATTGTATTGTTCGAACTAAAGGTGTAAACAATCAGTCAACGGAAAGAAGCAAAATCGAGGTATCAAGATCTAGACAGCCTCTGTAGCGTGATGGTAGTGAACGCGCTGCCACGCAGGAGGCACGGGTTCAATCCCCGCTCAGTGCAAATATTTGTATGCATGAATATGTATATTTGTATTGATCTGGGTTTCTATGTATAATATGTAAGTATTTACAATAAAAAAGTATCTAAGTATGCTTATCCGCATTCTAGATTTCATAACAAAAGCTAGTAAAGCTATGGTTATCATGGAAGCGTTGTGCAGAATGTTGTGGAATTTAGCCGAAACCTCATTAGGCTAAAAAGGGACCAAATCCGCAAGGTCACAGGCACCTTGACCGGTCACTGTCCCCCAAACAAGCATCTATTTACAGTAGGTGTGACGGACAGCCCCCTATGCAGAGGCTCACAAGAAACGCCACGGCATGTGCTTACAGAATGCATGAGCGTGGCCGCACAATGGGCGAAATTCCTCCAGTCACCAGCGTCGCTCCGGGAAGCATGTGGAAACCTGAAAAGGCTGCTGGCTTTTTAGGAGGATTTGGGTTGGTTGAAATGAGAGGTAAGATGGTACGCAAAATGGCCCAATCAAGAGGCTAAGTGCGGAACAGCCCAGGTTGACTAACTAAACTATGTTGTGGAATATTTATTTATTTATATTGAGTACTTTACTAATAAAGATTGATCTTAAGCTGACTGTACCTACTATTGCGGTATCTAGCGTTCTCCATGCTACACCTATGTTGTTTAATTACCTAATAGATTGCTATCTACTCAAAATTTATTGGCACTAGGAAATTGGACTATAATTCGAACTAACAAATATCGGAGGTCAGAAACGATAGCCTTAAAACTTATCACGAGATTTGTGATTCGATCAAATTATAAAACTTGTCGCGGCAATTATAATAATTAGATTTTTGAGTAGGGTTACTAGTTGTAAAAATAAATATTGATACAAAGCCCGAATAATATCAACAATTTCCACCAAATGCTATCAATTAATGATATATAGTCTGAAGATAACAGGTACGGCTGAATTGATTGATACTTAGAAAACTAAAACTGAAATTTGCCGATGTAATGTACATATTTGGTTCAAGACAAACTGTCAAAGAGAAGGTCTAATCTTTCAGAGACCGAAGCTTAAAATGCAACTACAATTAAAGATATTTTGCATGATACAAGTGTTCTCAATATGTGTGAACATAACCAGAGATCTCTAGCTCTTTTCTTCACACTGGCGTCATTCCCCTCTTTTTTTTTTCTTGAGGGAAATCCCGACGGATTCCCCCCTCCGGAGCCAGACGGGGAGGTCAGGTCGCACTCGAACCGACTAAACCGCACGCCGTCTGTGGCTCGTTGCGCTAGGCCGGAGGTGAGATTGTCAGGCGACATATCCCTCGCACCCTGGCTGACCCAGGGAGGCGTCATTACCCCAGCCATCCCGGTTGAACAGCGATTCCACGGTTTGCGATTGAACGGATGCGAGCACTTATTCTAGCACATTATAGCACATTTGTCCTTCAAGATGATGCTAAGCAGGAAAACTTAATATTACTTTTAGTAGTCTGCTTATCTATCGTCTGCACTTAAACATTCCAAATCTGCAATCTGAAGTCATTTATCTAAGGCTATCGACACACGATTAAGTAGTTCAGATTATATATAAAATCTGAGTATTAAGTGGAATTATACAGAAAAGGAAAGACATGTTGAAGCGTTAAGCATAGACAGTTACCTGATGTGCTCGCCTAGTCAAAAACCTCTCATTTTGTAGGAGGTAGTCTTACATCCCATTACCTCTCAGAACTATAAGATATCCTGAGACTAGGGACAACAAATTAAATTCATGAAAACGTTGAAGCACGTTTTTGATAAGACGTTCGTTACTGGCGATAGCTAAGCTTAGTTATGTGATTTATCTTCTGATAGCTTTCTCTGTACTATCTGAAGTAGCTTAAAAAAAAACCAGCTAAAAAAAGGTACGAGTTTGTTTTGAGCTGTAATGAATTGTGTACAATTACGTTTGATTAAATATCTTAGAATCGTTTAAAAAGCAACTTTTCCCCTTTTTTCACCATTCAGCCGTTTAACTATAGATAGGCACAGATATTGCGTAATTCTGTCATTCAATAGGTCAATCATTTTCTCATTCACTTATTCAATCATTCACTCGTTTATACTTTCAACTATCATTCAATCATTCAATACTTCATTTGTTCACTTATTTAATCGTTCGATCATTCAATAATTCATTCGTATAATATTAACTTACAATTTTAGCTTAAAATTTTTGAATTACAGTAAATTGCCAAGTGTCGTCCGGTATTTTATAGTAGACATGATTACAAGTGATAACCTCGTCTAGACAAAGTACAAACTAGTTTGTTGTTATGCATCAAAATGATGTTTAAACTAGCCACCATAAATCTAGAGTTTCCTATTCTTCTAACATTACTTTATATGCTTAGAAGTCGTCATACCTTTTATCGATACCATCGAAATAAATACCACTAATAGCACGGTATTACAATCTTAAGACTGCGCTAATAGCATAGATTAGATTCAGAATACTTTTTAATAGGTATCTAAATTTAGTTGTTTGCGCGGATAAAGATTAAGATGTTCGTTGCTCTTTCGTGCAAATTTGGCTGAACAGATCGTTAATCAGTCAATAGGTGTAGTTTGCGGGTAAGACTGGCTTGGCTCCAAAGATTTTTGTGGGGTCCCTTTAGTCTCTACTTATCTTTACTGTATGTATGCTGTGGAACTTTCTTCTATCTGCTTCTAACATAGCAGTAGCACCAACCCTTCTTCTCTGGATCCTTAGCCACCTTGTACTATGTCTACTGCCTACATGCACGATAAAAACACAGAAATTCTACATGGCTGAATTTCACCAATGCTAAAAGCGTCTTCTAAAAAAGCGGGAATTGTACAGCAAATATGAGTTTCATCCAATTCGACATACGTTATGTGAATGAATGGAAACGTATAAAAATAATTCACAATTTTCTCAATAGATGGCAGTGATCCAATCGCATTCAAACTTATCATCTCAATCGTTTTTTAAAAAGACTGAAAAACATAACAGTACTATAAAGTGACACATATAAACGCCTTTAAAAATATTTTTTAAACGTATAGATAGCACGTAAAACACCTACAAAATAACTAAATCAAACAAACGTAAAATACAAACACGAAAGTATTAATAAACGGACAGTTCCACAGATAGTAATCAAATAAAAATCTCGTAGAACAATATTATCGGCCGTCGAGAAAAAGGGTGTAATGTAACATAGCGTGAATAATGCGTGGAAGCGAGACGGGGAACAAAAAAGCAAAAGCTGCCGTCGCGAGCGCATGTACCAGGAGGGATGATAAATTCAACCGCGTCGATTTGTCTAGTATACATTGACGGGTACACACGTTGTTCGTGTTAAAGCGAAAGAACAAAAGCACGATGGACCCTTAATTGTTTCGTCCAGTCGTTAGTATTGTGTCTGCTATTGTGTAAGCTGTATTTGTTGTAACAAATCGTTCATTGTTTAAAGTTTGAAACACTAAACGGTATGCAGTATCGGTATTCGATCTGGTATTGGATTGTCGCCATTATTTTCTTGTTTACTGGGATAATAAATTTTGTTATACGTATTTGGTTTGGCGTGGGTGGTATTAATTTTATATTATTGTTTGTTATCGATTTTCTCCGATTCATTTCTAGTTTATTAGTTCGGTTAGTTAGTTGTAGGATAAATTTGATTAAATTGTACTGTTTGAGATAGTTTTTGTAATTATAAATTTGTTCATAAGGGTGAAAATAGAATAATATCGCAAATTAAGTGTTGTGTGGCCGTACCTTATATACCAATATTGTGCGGGTAGCATTAGGAAGTATGGTGCATTAGATATTGAATGAATTTAATCTATCATAGAACTTAAACTTTTACGTTTCTTTGACGCGCTACATTCTTTTCCGCGCGTATCTTATTTTCATGTGAACGTAGTACTTATCAGCAATCCAGTGGATGTTTTTGATTCAAAAACTATCACCACTAAACCTCAAAAATCGCAACTCAATAGCGCCTACTTTGATCCTGTTGTCAAACTTTTTGGAAAGAAAAAAATATTAATAGGTAAGTACTTAATTAGAAATTAATAATAAACAATTACATAACATAACATAAACTCACGCCTATATCCCCGAAGGGGTAGGCAGAGGTGCTAGCACCCACATTTCGCCAGTTTTTTTTAATGTTTAGGTCCCAATGTAATATTTGGCGAGTTATTGCCAATAACCGGGCACTTATAAACCAGCGATAAATACAAAAAAATAAAAAAAATATAAAATTAATTAATAATATCCGAACATAATATTTTAAATGAAACTCTAAGGAAGCTCACACAATAATCATAATAGGAAATTAAGAAGACATTCGTAAGATATCAGTCGGATAAAGAAAACTAGTTCTCCTGTATGAAGCTACTTTATACACACAACTTCCTTTGAATCAAATTACTTACTACCGAATACTCAGAACTAAAATATCTGTATAATGATCCTCAATCTACCATTGTACCAAGAACCCTTCACGAGCACTTACACCTTTATTCAATCAAACAGATCTGATCAACTGTAACCCGATCTCAACAAAACGTTTGACCCTATAACAAATGTGTTAAACTGTATGTGAGTATAAACACTAGAGGCATTGTTCTCTGATGGCTATCATTCCGAAGGTATGAGGTGTATCGCGGTAGCTGCTGTGACAAATGGGAGACTATGCCCACCCAGCACGCCCCGGGATATGGGATCATTGGGATCTATTAGCGTAATTGTGATAGTAGTGGTTGGTTGTATATTGTTTCGAATAAAATTGATGTTTTGTTGAACTTGGATTTTGTTTGACAGTGAAAATTTGATTATGATTTGATGAAATATATATTTGATGTTTGATATTTGATGAAAATTTGATGTTGTTGCTTGGTACTTGATTTAAAAAGCGCTTAGATGTTTCATAATACGAATTATTCGTAATTGTTTTAAAAATGGATGTTTCGGCACATTAATTTTTTGCTGGAGTTTGAAACACTGATGTAATAATAAATAGTTACTGTACAATATTGTTATTAATTCTTTTGCTTTCTGCACTTCTTAAATTAAAAAAAATCTTGTATTTTCTTGATCAAGTTACCGGGTTCCATGATGGATAAAATGTTACATAGTGGTTTTTTTTCAATAAATTTTCAGTTAATATGGAGTTTAATAACGTAAGTAATTACTCGCTTATTCAGATCGACTAATTAAAATATCTCGACAATTCTCGTTACGACTGTGATTAAAATTCGTTTCTTTACAGAAAATGCTTTTGGTGGGCTGCAAAATTGATTATTTCTACGTGAAACTTCTTCAAATTCTTCAACCTAGCGTTAATCCCAATCGCATCCGAAGCATTCAACTTGGAGTCTGGGGTCTTTACCTGTCTGCAGATTTGGCTTAACTTCGATATTTTCAGTCGCTTCATGGAATCTGACCTTCCGAACTACACAACCCAAAGGCGATAACGAAGCATTGCAGTTATCAGTTGTTAGATTTTTGCGAGCTTCGACTACCCGTAGCGACTGCCATAGATGTTCGTATGGCACCCGGGACCGACGGCTTAACATGGTCTCCGATGGTATGACCAGACCAATGCAAATACCCACATTCACGCATACAAATATTTGCACTGAGCGGGGAACTAAAATTGTTATTAAAGAAATATGAGTTTAAGATTCTGGGTTGGTTAAAGTATCTCTACCTACCCTATTGAGTTTATGTAAGTTTTTTTTAATCAGTTAATAAAAAAGTTCATGCTGTGATTAAATCTGATCTCTATCTAGAATAGAACATACATATCGTATGATATTTTCTACCTTACAAGTAGACAAGTGTATATACCACCTCCTTTTCTAACACACGTTAGATCTCTACTAACGGTATTGTGCTCTCTCTTTCTCTTCTGGTGTTATCGCAGTTCGTGATCTTGTTTAAAGTAATAGTATCGGCGTTCGATAGTGTTTGGCCATTTTTCTTGTGAACAACAAAGGATGAAATCGACCGTGAGCTGCACGTGCTACTGTGGTTAATGTTATAAGCGAAAGCGGAATTTTAATTAATATTATCGTAATAATTGTTCAATCCATGTGAAATACAAGAACACAGTGGATGTAGTTATCTAAATCTACACTACTATTATAAAGAGGAACGATTTGTATTTTTGTATGTTTGTAATGAATAAACTCAAAAACTACTGTGCTGATTTCAAAAACTCTTTCACCATTGGAAAGCTACATTCATTCCGAGTAACTTACGTCTATATTGGATTTCCACGGGACCGTGTTTACACCCGTGCAAAGCCAGGGCGGATCGCTAGTATTTTATAATACTAGTCAATTTTGTTGTATCATTAGGTCAAGTAAAAGTAGTCAAGGTAAAGGTCCCGGTAACCTCTTTTAGTCAGGTGATCCATCCTGAGTGATATAAGGCCTCATATTTTTCACAACCCTCTCAAATGTTAAATGAAAATGGCGTAACTATTACAACATAGTGCACCATACAGATTTAATTATTTTTTAATTTTGTATTATATTTACAAACTTATATCCTTTTAGGTAATAGAAAACGAAGAAAATAACGCTTTGCGGTCATGTCTCCCTCGAATATAACAAGGGTATGTTGCTAGTAGCTGTAGTTCCCCTGAACGATAGAGCCAAATATACCCTCTATTTATTTAATAACTGTCATAATAACTCAACCCGCTCATCGCTTATACCTCGAGCTTCACCTCACCCGTAGTGGGCGACACGTCACCTCCGCCCTCTATCCGTGTTTAATGATTCACTCGATGCAGCTGATTACCCCACATTATAAACTGTACAGCGTGTGTCTATACAGTATACAGCGGGTTTTAATGAAAGCTGTTGTCTTTTTATTAAGACGAGAGTTCGTGGAGTCTCCACGGATGATTCTGGTGTTCAGGACTTACGGTAGTCAACATTTGGGAATGATTAGCCCCATAAGAATAAAGGGGATCCATTTTCGAGAAAAGGGGAGGGAACTGTGGCTACTTCTTAACGTTACTTCAGTTGTGTCCGAGGCTTTCATCTGGGAGCACGGGATCCGCTCCTTCTACATTCTAATTTTTTTATACTACTTAGGTGACAGACAAGCATACGACCCACCTGATGGAAAGTGATTACCGTGGCCTATGGACGTGTGCAACACCAGGGGCGTCACACTCGCGCTGCCGACCCTGTTAGAACAGAGAGTTTCTGTGCCGTCAGTGTAGAAGATAAAGCAGGACAAGCCTTTGGTCTTCCCACTGACAGCACAAAAACTCTCCAGTGAGCATTAACAAAACTCTATGCATTTCATTGCATTTCGTTATTTACTTCACTTCACTTCACTCTGTCCGATGGTAAGCTAGTGATTACTAGTTTATTTTTATTATTAGCATATGTTTTTTTCATTTATATAAAGTTCACTCACTCACTAATCCGTTCGTAGACACACTCACTAATTCATAGATTCGCTCATCTATTTGTCATTCGCTCACTTATTCATATTCACTCACTAATTCCTTCAATCAATCATTCAACACAGGTATTAAGTTTCGCCATTTGGTATATTTAGGTTCAGTTAGTTTTTACTTAAATATTATTTACAAGACTGTTTCAAGTTATTGCCAGACTGGTTTTCCGACATCATACCAATTGCGTCGAGGAATGATTGACTGGTGCGGGCCCAAATACCGGTTTTTTTTCATTATCATAGATTTCATATTTTATTTAACATCTTATTTGACTTTAAGAGTCGAAGAACCTATTATATAATTATGCAGGCTCAATATTTTGTAGCTGTTTTGCATGTATATCGAATTTAAAATGCGACACGCGCCAATCGATAAAAAAAAGAAGGTAACATAAGTAGTAAGTTAATAAAATATCAATAATATTTTTTATTTAGCCATAACTTACAATTAAAGTTTACAATATATTCATGATTTTATAACGTTTAAACAGCTCGTTCCTGAACGTTCCCGGTGCGAAAGTACCCATCGTTCCTAGTTCATAGATAGTCCCTTGTTGTCTCATTGAATCTTTGTTCATTTAGTAAAGCATTTAAGAATATTATTTTGTATAGGTAATGTAGTATTAGATAAATAGCAACTGAATGAAATCGAAAGAATGCAAATACTTAATAATAGGGGTTAAAGTATGAAATTGCCGTTTCATTGTAATAGGTACTTCGAATTGACATAGAACCTTCATGGTTTGAGATTTTTGAGTGAAACTTTTTCCACATGGTACCTATGTAGTTCTTCATTTAAAAATGTGCAACATTCGATTATCGACTTTCAGTTGTTTTTTTTATTCAGCTTAGACAAGAAAGATGAATACTTCGAAAATTCGAGTGATTTTTGAATACGAGTTCCGACGCGGAACTAACGCGGCAGAAACAGCTCGCAATATCAATGTTGCGTTTGGAGAGGGGACTGCTAATGAACGCACCGTGCGATTTTGGTTTAAACGCTTTCGTAATGGAAACTTTGATTTGAAGAACGAACCACGAGGAAGGCCGTCCACACAGGTGAATAACAATGAATTGAAAGACATGGTGGAAGCCGATCCGAGCCAAACTACCCAGGAATTAGCTGCATGGTTTAACGTTACCTTACCAACAATATTGATTCATTTGCGTCAAATCAATAAAATAAAAAAATTTGAAAAATGGGTACCTCATGATTTGACTGATCTGCAGAAAGAAATGCGTGTTGAAACTTGTGTTGCCTTGTTGAAGCGATACAGAAATGAAGGAATATTGGGTCGAATTGTGACATGTGATGAAAAGTGGATTCTTTACGATAACCGTAAGCGAAAAATGCAATGGCTGACCCCAGGTGAAACGCCACAACAGTGTCCTAAAGCAAAGCTTACCAATAAAAAGGTAATGGTAACTGTTTGGTGGTCTCAGCATGGTGTTATTCACTATAGCTTTCTACGATCTGGTCAAGCAATAACGGCAGATGTCTACTGTGCCGAACTCCGAACAATGATAGCAAAACTAGCAGTGAAACAGCCCCGACTCATGAATCGATCTTCACCATTATTGCTCCATGATAACGCGAGACCTCATACAGCACGAGAAACCGTTTTAACTCTACAGGAACTGCAATTAGAAACTATCCGTCACCCTCCGTATTCGCCAGACCTTGCTCCAACAGACTACCATTTTTTTCGTGATTTGGACAATTTTCTATGTGATAAAAAGTTTTCTTCTCAGGAGGCAGTACAAAATGCTTTCACACAGTTTGTCGAATCTAGATCACCAGAGTTCTATCGCAAAGGCATAAATGACCTTCCTACTAGATGGCAGCAATGTATAGATAATAATGGTAATTATTTTGATTAAATAAATACGTTAAATTAAAAAAAAATCGAATTTCAATTTGTCAGTACAAATCGGCAATTTCATACTTTAACCGCTAATATAAACTTTACACGAAATTGCGCGCAGCTTGGGCGACCGCACCGTGTGTCAATAAGGCCTAAATTATATGGCAAAAGACATAAGGTGCATTAATTAATAAGAAATAAACAATACAATTTACAGGATACAGGGCTCTAAACAACAATGTTTGATTTTCACGCTAGCCATGGGTGTGAAAAACATCTCGACGAATTTTGATTTTGTTTTGATGTATTTGACATGTGTTAACGCCTGTCATATTCGTCAAATCCCATATATTCGTCATTCTATTCCACCAAACGCCGGTTAGCGAATTACCACTTGTCTAGAGGAGCTGGCGTTTGGTGGAATAGAATGACGAATATATGGGATTTGACGTATATGACAGTCGTTAACGCATGTCAAATACGTCAAATTCCATACATTCGTCATTATATTCCATCAAACGCCGGTTAGCGAATTGCCACTTGTCTAGAGGGGCTGGCGTTTGGTGGAATAGAATGACGAATATATGGGATTTGACGTATATGACAGTCGTTAACGCGAAATTAGCCACGCCAGCTAGCGAATTGCCACTTGTCTAGAGGGGAAGCTAACGAATTGCCACTAGTCTAGAGGGGCTGGTACACTTGGCACTGGCGTTTCGCCATTGATAATTTTATAATACATTTTACTTGACATTGGCAAAATTGCGGCGATTTACTGCAGAGGCCATTTTGAAGAAGTTGAGATTATGGCCTGTTCATTGTCCAGATCGAGAGTGCTTAAGATTTAGCCGCCTCAGCGCTTGATCGGAGAGTCTTATTAGTCATTTCTTAAGAAGAGCAGGCCCGAGAAAGTTACACAACGTTATTCTATTTACCACATTCAGAACTTGAAGGGCGTAAAGTCCTTGTCAAGATCAGATAATATTCCTGAAATTTCTTTCCTAGCTTACACCCAAGTCTGAAGAGACCTGCGAGGAGGATCACTGTTTCAGTCATATAGATTCCGATACAGCCATTTCACAGTTAGTATCAAAGAGACGAAACACGTGGATGCAAAAAAATTGATGGCGCGTATTTAAATATAAAATGTTATAAATAGGAATGGAGTGACGCCTGCAGGTTATGAAACTTAAAATTTTGTTATTCAATATTTATTTAAATGTCGTTAAAGGTTAATTGGTTAAAATAGCAATACCATAGTTAGGGGTTCCGTACTCGCGAATCATATTTATTGTATTATTATTTTATTACATGTACCTCGACGTTTCGGCTACTTTTCCTTTCTTACCTTTGTAAATATTACTAAATTAAAGTGGTTTCATTTTAATGAGTGATATTTGCATATTCGTGTGATATTGACATTTATGTGTTCAATAAGATAGAAAAAATGTTGAATAGGTCCACGGGTAACCCGGACTGATTCATTTTTTTCCTATCTTAATCGATTTGAAAAGTTAGGGTGCAAAATGATTTAAAATTCCATTCAATTTATGTATTAGATTGAATATAGTCGCTACCAGTATTTAACACATTGCAAGTTCATTTTACTACACAAACCCTAGAAGTTCATTTTACTACATAATTCTAAAAGTTTTTTGTCACAGTAGTCAGTTCGACTCATTTTATATCTTAAAAAAATATATGTTATAACCCTATGTGATGTACATTATTATTCATTTTATGTCAATTTTTACTATCGATAAAATTTAATTGAGTAATTTATTGTGAAGAAAAAATATATTTGCATACACATATCATATTTATAATAATAATAATATCATAAATGCTAATGTGTTCGTCTCTCTATTTTTATTTTATAATTCTAAATAAGAGACGTATAAAAAAGAAAGCCCACATAGAACTAGTAAAGTAAAATTAGTTTTTCAATTTTTGTCCGTCTGTCTGCTTGTTCCGGTTAATCTCTAAAATGGCTGGCAGGTAGCTGATGTAATAAGGAGTAACTTAGGCTACTTTTGACTTTGATACTGACTCCAAAAGGTTAACTTAACTGGAGATATATTTTGTGTATCTCCAAGACAACTTACGTCTTCCAGAGATGTTGTTTATGACATGATATGTATTGTCCAAATTAGAAGGGAGGAAACACCCCGTCCAGGTCTTTGAGGACCAAGCCATGATCACCTGCACGGCGGTTCGCCTGCTTGTTGACGAATGACGCTCTGGTTACGGGCTTCAAAACAGAGGTTAGGGGTCAAACGGCAGCTACTCCTATGAAAGCCAAAACAAACCAAAAAATAAAGAGTAGAAGAAAGGGCCCTGGAATCCAAAGTGCGAGCTTTGAATGCGACTGGAAAGTTTGTGGGTAGTTAGTGCGAATATTGCACATTGAAATAAACCATTTTGACAAATTATGTGTGTATTTATTGTAACAAGTCCATGTAGCACGTGATTTCTGGCTACCCCAGTAGGCTTAAGAGGTAGGACACGACGGTATTTCCGTTCAATTGAGCATTGGGAGAATCCTATGTCCAGCAGTGAACTGCAGAGGGCTAATTGATTGATTTGATTGATTGATTGAGCAGTCCGACTGGGGAAGTACCTTCGCCGTACAGAATACCGCGGCCATAATAACCTCGTGTTGTGTTCCCGACGGTGAGTAGGGTAGCTATTGTAGAGATTTTGTGCTGTCATTGCGAAGACCAAAGGCTATTCCTGCTTTGTCTTCTACCCTGACGGCACAGAAACTATTTGTGTTTACAGGGTCGGTAGCACGAGTGTGATTCCCCATTATGGTGCACACGTCCAAAGGTCACGGTAACCACTTTCCATCAGGTGGGCCGTGTCCATGTCTGCCATCTCAGTGGTATTAAAAAGATAAGAAAGAGTCGTGAATGTATGTGATTGTGTATTGTATGTATTTATCACGATTTATTGTAAATCTAAACTCTAGAAAAAATAGTAAATGCGTCCACTCATAAACTAGTTGTGAGTGACGGTTCCGGGACAATTAAATGTCAGTTAATCGCAATAGCCCCCGTCTCGTGTCAGAATGTTTTACGTAATAACCCCTAACTAAAAGAATAAAATAATTTTATTATTTTAGTCTCAGGTAATAACGTGTGGATGGTCAAACCGATATTAGACTATGGCAGGCGCTAGTACAATGGAAAACTGTGGACTCCCAACTGTTAGTGTACCTATAGTCGCAAAAGTGACAGCAGGACATTGACGGCAGGCCAAAATGGCTTTAGTGTGTTGGCGCTATTCTCTTAGGACTGCAGGCCGCCCGATATGACCAGAAACTGCAGACGGACTGCAGGCGCATTGTTAATGATTGGCTTCAAGAATCTTTGAATGCAATTTGTAATTATGCAGTAGCCAAACGTTCGAAGCGTGCGACTCCACAGGAAAACCACATCTTCTAGCAAGAAATCTAATAAAGGAGACTCCGTGTTATTTCAATTCGTTCGAATCCAAACTTATCAATGCGTGGTCGCACTACCATCGATGACCAAAACCGTACTAATTGGAGCCGGAAAGCTGACCTCTGCCTCTGACTCCGACGTGAGTGCTTCGGATGTGGCCGCTACTAAAGCGTATGATATAATAATGATCACCGGCTCTTGATGAGATGACACCGAAGGCACCGAAATAATATCAGACACGTCAATGTCAATCGTAATTGCTTCCATACGTACATATCATTGTAATTTATAATAATTAATTACAAACTCTACTTATCCCTATATGGGCACAAACTATATAATTTTAATGCATACATTTTAAATACCATTTTAAATACGTAATTTATACAATCATCTATTCTTATTCAATCAATTTTATATTGATAAGGATCATAATAGTGTAAATGTGTTCGGATAAATAATTTACTTGTCACGTACTTTTGTAGAACAAGAATGTTAAACCGACGTTTTATAGCGTTTTACAGCCTTGGAATAAATAATATCACCACTTACAATAATCAAACTATTGAACTGGTTACCAATGTTACCATAAGAGCTTGCGCAGATGAGAGATTATTTACACCTGAGGGACTAACGTTACTCTACTACGTGACGTAATTATAGGCCACAATTTTTTTCACGGTATTAAATCTCTCGGACAACTAATGACATTAATAGACCGAACTAAATGTAAGTGCAGGGAAAGTGCTCACAACAATATAGAACTAACGTGACTATACATTGTATTTTACTTTAAAACGTTTATTCTTCTAAATTTTCCTATATGGTAAATAGCAACATATTGTTATCTCATAAAATTTACACTCGTAGCATGTGCTTTACCTAATGACCGAGTCAGAAAAGATAAGTCCATAGCACCTTGGAAGAAATTTTATTCAAAATTCAGGGAATTTCGTCCACTGCGCACAAAAGTCTCTCATCTACGCAGGTCATAACAAAGTCCGAATACAAAATATATTGAAAGACCATAAAACTATGTCATTAAATTTCACCTGTGTCAAACATAGGAAAATACTTTGCGATTTAAAGTATATGTAGATATATGAATTAATATGTGATTTATTTTCATTAAATTTTATTGCAAACATGACATAATTATAGGCCGATTGATATATTGATAAAGATCTGGCAAATTTTGGGGGCAAGTGTTAACCTGTTAACATTTTGAACATGCAGGTGTCTATTTGCCGCTCGTGCTATATATGTTTTATTATCTATGCGTGTGTCATGGCTATCTGCCTTTGGGCCTTACCGTCCCGGTAGTAATAGATACCAATTGCTAAAAACAAGAGGGGAGACCTGTCCAATTTGGGCAACTATCGGCCCATCTCACTTGCAACTGTTACAGCAAAGGTGCTTGATGGCTTGCTTAATGTCATACTTCACACACTACACAGTTTGGCTTTAGAGCCAGGCTGTCCACGGAAAGTGCTATAGAGTGTCTTAAGCAGGCGGTCAAGTACTATACGGACAGGAAAACCCCGGTGTACGCGTGTTTTCTAGACTTTTCAAAAGCATTTGATACGGTCCTTTACGACAAGCTGTGGGGCAAGCTGAAGGACACGGGTGCACCAAAAGAAGTGATACAACTACTGATATATTGGTATGAAAACCAGCGGAACTAGGTGAGATGGGCTGGTAAGTTCTCGGGTGAGTACAGCTTACAGTGTGACGTGAGGCAGGGGGGCTTACCTTTCCTCTGTTGTTCAACATCTATATTTATGAGCTAATTTTGAAGCTCAGCAGTACATAAATAACATTAGCTACGCAGACAATATGGTGCTGCTGGATCCGACGGAGAACACAATTCCAAAGCTGACGGCTATCTGTGAGGCTTATGCAGAGGAGCATGTGCTGAGATACAATTCAAAAGAAAATGAAGTACTATTTTTCAAAAGTAAAACAGGCGCACCAACTCATGCTCCTCCTATTAGAATGAATGGGAATCTGAAGGTGGTGACCAGTTTTCAACAACCTGAGGGATGGAACTGATCTGGAGCGGGAGCGCAGGACATTCGCTGTCAGGGGGAATATGCTGGCGAGAAGGTTTGCGCGCTGTTCTTTAGAAGTGAAAACTACACTGTTAATGGCATACTGCCATTCTTTTACTCGGGCGGTCTCTGGCTGAGTCATACCACCTGGGCAGCTGATGCGCTGCGAGTGTTATACAACAACTTCTACAGAATGCTGATGCGCCTTCCTCCGGACGTAGAAGAAGTGCATGTTGATGGTTTTCATGCGATCATACGTAAGAAAGTGGGAGGGCCTTTGTGTTCTACTTCGTCGGAAATCATGCTGCGGTTAACACCATTTGTCGAATCTACTTGAAAATTCATTAATTAATGAGAAGACTTCCTGTACCCGCTGAGTCACTGAGGAGTCAGGGCCGTCAGATCGAGTCCAGATACATGCATGTTCCTCGGCGGACACGGAGCGAATAACACTCGATCGGGACCAATTTCGCAAAAACTACACAACGCGATCCGTTGTTCTGATAGGGCTAGGTAGCGTCCGCAAAATAAGCGACTACAGTATGGGGTTCTTCAAGAAGAGCAGTAGAAGATTTCTTTTGTGTCGGCAGCGCGAGTGTGACTGCACTGGTGTGTTGCACACGTCCATAGGCCACGGTAACCACTTTCCATCAGGTGGGCAGTGTGCTTGTTTGCCACCTAAGTGGAATAAAAAAATATAATTAATATTTATACAACATACTTAATAATAATAATAATTTATAAAACATATTTAAAGAATGAAAATTTAAAATACCCTATTCCCATATAAAACCTGTCCGGTTTTATGTAATTTAGCACGTTAATATAACTGCACCTCATCTGATGGTAAGTCAAAAGATGCCAAAAGTGCTAAAATGATCCAGTTTGATGGCCTCGATAAATGTTTCTTCACGCGCCACTTAAGAAATCCGGTGTTTGAGGTATTTATGTTATAAAACACACTTAGTAATTAAAGTACATAAACTCGTTTTTGGGCGTGTATCTTTGAGATCTATCAATCGATAAAATGTTTTATTTCTGTCACCCATATAAATACTTACCAAACTGACACATGTGTCTTCTAGTAGAAATTTTTGTTAAAAATTTCTCAATATAAATGCCTGTGCATTATTAGCCGAAAACACAAATGAAACGGAAAACGAACATTTCTTTCTAAAACACATTTTTCATTACACAATTTCGAATCGATCGCACGTCAAATTCAAAACCCGTTGATAGTTTTGTCTGCTATCGGTACCGGCACTGCGCGTATCGTACCATCTAATATTATTCTGGGAACGGCCTTAATAAGTCACTACAGAATGTTATCTCTACCATTTTATCAGTTCAGCTGATAAGATCTCTATCCAATTAGCCCCACAATGCAATATGGGCCGTCTCGACGTTATGACGATGTGTGTTTTCAGTTTTATAGCTTTTGGTAGCAAGTGTATAAAAGTGTTATAAAATTATATCTTATTATGGCGGAAACTTTTGTGTGTAGTAATTCGCACACTGGTCGAAAATCAACCATAATGGTTGTCAAACATTTGAGGAAATTATGAGTCAAAGATGAAGTTGAAAAAAAAAGTTTATGTATGGTTGAGAGGCAAAAGGCTACAAGTGACATTTAATTTTCAACGGAAATTGATTCCGTACAATTTAAACTTAAAAGTAATTTTCTAGTCAACAGTCATTGTCGCTTATACCTTTTAAATCTTTAAACTGTCTCTATGATAAAATTAAAGAGTTTAAACGAAAAATACACATACCGGCAGAATTAGCGGAACACAAAATTATGGTCTGGGGAGGGATATGTATAGGAGCTCGCACGGAGTTAGTGGTAGTCGACGGCGGAAATCTGACTGCTGATCGGTATAGCAGGGAGATTTTAGAGGAATATGTTGTGCCATTTGCCCTATTTATTGGTAACGACTTCATTTTAATGCAGGAAAATGCTCGGGCTCACAGTGCTCGCTCAGTACAAGTATACCTAAACCATGTTGGTGTTACGGTGATGGAGCAGCCAGCACGGTCCCCGGATATGAATCCAATTGAACACGTTTGGGACTTGCTAAAGAGGAGTGTCAAATCAAGAATACCACCTCCTAACAATCTGGGCGAGCTGCGAAACACATTAGTTGAAGAATGGCAGAGGTTGCCCCAAGAAATCATTGACAATATCATTCGCAGCATGCCCACACCACACCTTAATCAGGGCACGAGGGGGAAACACTCGTTATTAAACATGTTGTTGTTGTTTTATGTTTAATTATTATTTGTTTAAAAATAAAGCTAACTATTTTATACTCTCCTTTTTTTGTGTTCCGCTAATTCTGTCGGTATGTGTAGGTAACAAACATAGTAAAAAAGAAATTAGTGTTAACCTGAGAAGACCATAATCATTGTTAAAAATTCAAAAAAACTTGAGTCAATGTGAAGAAAAAAGCTTACTAATTCCAGTAGGTTTGGAACATGACAGGCAAACGGCAGATGAACTCTCTTCATGGAGCCTGAAAGGCGACCCCAATTGGTTTAAAAAAAGGCTTGGATAATCCTGGTATATTTTATTGATCTAAACGAAATTCAGTTAACAAACAGAAAAGGAAAAATTGTCAGAGTTTTATCAAAATGAAATGGTCCTAAGCAATAGAGCTGTTCTCAAGATAATTATGCGCTATTACAAACAAAAGTGATTCATTTCAAATTAATAATATAGATTTAAAAATAAGTTCCCATGTCTATTGATCAATAAAACGCAAATAAATTATAAATTGGCTTATCTAATGAGATGAATCTAATCTCGATAGATAAATATCATTTGAAATACCAATTTTTTTGCTATGAGCTACTTAAGCCACATCCGAGTGGTGACGAAAACTTTATCAGTTTATTAAGTTTTAGTATGTAGAACCGGAGAATTTTGCGATAACAGACTTCCACATGGGCGGACTCGTGGGTATCAGCTAGTTTTTATATAATTTTACATTATTGATGCTTGTTTAGGTATTCATGAAGAAATGAGTAGATATATAATCAAAATCGGATTCGTGTTAGTCCTGGAACGCATTCGAGATCTCACCTTGGAGCTCGGAGTCTGATTACCGGATTATACTTCTCCACTTCACATGGTTTTGTGCACAACATTATTTATTACGATGCCAAGATAAAAACTACAACTGTTCATCGCCTATACACCCATTTAGTACCTAGTGAAATTTCCAAAAAAATCTTTCTTAATGAATGCCCATGACATAAAACTTTTTAACAAACATGGTGAATTAAATGAAGAGAAAGGTAAACTAAAATATATTATGGTCCTAACTTATAAAAATGATCTACGGATTCTTGATAAAAAATGTAAATAATCTAATTCACAACAACAAACATTTTTTTTGTATGCATAGATTTTTTTTAAAATCCTTATTGTAATTTGAGGTTTTTATCCATAAAGGATATGCCAATCCTATCGTACTTTGAAACATGGGTACATACATTACATAGAATAAAATAATTGAAAAAATATATAACATAACATATATGAACTGAATCAATTCACTGCCGAACCACAAAAGCCAAACGACATAGCTTCATAGCTTCCTCCGATTTCGGTCTTGCTAAGATCGTTTGAATGAGACCTATATCCAGTTTGTTTCGATTAAGTTCACTCAGCAGCTGCAAATCGCGTTCATCAATATTCCGGACACATTCCATCAGCAAATGCAGTTGTATATCTTCAATTGTATTGCAGACAATACAATTTGGGGAATTCGTTTTCTTCATTAAGTATGCGAACTTTGCTAATGGAAAATGTCCAGACCTGAGTCTTAGTTCCTTGTTAATCTTAAATCAACGAACCAGGGTGCACGAGGAATTTTACTCTGTATGGTCTTATACCCTTTGCCCTTATGTATGCATAGATCTCACAAAAAATCATCAGATAAACCATGAATCCCATTTGAACTCCTTTTTTCAAGATGGCGACCGTTGCACAAGGATTGGGACCCTACAAACTTGTATTTAACTTTAAACTGACCTCCCCAGATATCTAAAAAAGTAAATTGCATCCTCTGACAAATGCAACATTACAATCTTAGTAATAGGATAGTAGATACTTATTGATGAGATATTAGATAGGATATTATGAGATATTATGATATTTGTCAATGACATCGGCAGCTCGTGTTTAGTCCGTCACTTTTGTGTCAATGGCCGATTATTATAATAATTTGAATACTTATCTTTTGAATTTTTTAAGACTTGTTATAGAATTGATTCTTAGATTTTGTGACATTAATATGTATGATTATTTTATATGATTAATTTAAATATTGTAAATACACATCCGGTGAATGCAATCATTCTAAGTAGTATACTTAAAGTAGGACTAAAAGGCCTCAATATCTTAATTAAAATAATGACTTCCATGTACTATTATACTAACTGTATGGAATAAAAATTCGATATCGATTAGTAAGAATGCGCAACTATTACTTGACAGCTAGCACTACAAAAAGGTGAACTACCTACCTATACTTATTAAGTTCAGGCCACAGTACACTGATATGCCAATAATTCCCGCTATAATTTTAACAATGTCCTAATTTATTGAAATATTGATTGATACGATATGAACACTTCACAATTCCATAATTATTGCGGTAACATCCCGGTAGACGTTAAGATAGTATGGCCTCAATATTACAGATAAAATGTAAAAATTAATATTAATCTCATGTATAGTAAAACCTCAGTAAAACCAACGATGCCGTGATATGGTGAAAATCGAAACTTGTTGTCACTGTCAAATGTCATACTGTTTAATGCAAATCATAGACAATTTAGCACGATTTGACATAATTGAAGAGAAAGTGGCGGCCTCCTTCAGTTCATGGGTTTTTGCATCCCATCCTAAATTCAAAACTTATTCTCGTGTCATCTGGGAACAACAGTGCTTGACACAATTGGGTACTTGACTGGCTAGTCAAATTAGTTACTTTTTACTAAACGCCAAAAGGGAAAGTTATAATCAACTTTTTTTAAATGGCCTCTGCAGCAATCGCCACAATTTTGCCAATGTCAAGCACAATCTATTAAAAAAACACGGGTTGCACTCCGGGAGTGCCGGCAGAAGTGAAAACTTTTTCTTTCTTTCTTTCTTCGTTATATACCTACAGAGAAAAAGATAAAAAGTACATACCATACCATACCATACCTATAATATTAATAGCGCCAATCATAGAACCTATCACTAATTTTCTGCTAATTTTCTGTCAGAAGAAATTAATAAATTACAAAAAGAAAAAATAAGTAATAAATTATAAAAAGATAAAATAATCACAAAAAGTAATAAATTACAAAAAGAAAAAATAATCAGAAAAAGTAATAAATTACATACAAAAAGAAAAAATAATCACAAAAAGTGGCCAGGTTTGAACCCGGTACTATCTGAAACCATAAGGACTTAAAGTCGACTACGATGCTATTTATCGTATCTTGCAAAATAGCCAGTCTATAGCAAATGTTGTATGACGTCAGTCGTCGGTTACGATTCAAAGGTCAAGCAATCCTGACGCTAGTTTAACACTTTTCACCCATCCAACGCCGCTAAAGAAGTTTTCACTTCAAAAATTATTTAATGGCGAAACGCCAATATCAAGTGTACCAGAGCCACGTTAGCCACGCCAGTCAATTTGTTTCCGTGTGTCCGCCCCCCACGAGATTCAGGTGGACGATCGGGACGTGTGGTTGAATTTATGGAGGCGGGAAAGTTATAAGCAATCTTGTATGAAATTAATTATTTTGACGTTATAATATTTAATATCTAGTCAAATAGGTTGGGTGGATGATTAAAAATAAATAAAAACGAAAGAAAAGAACCGACGCAACCGTTACCTCGCTTTTATCATTCTTAATTTAATAAACTCAGTTAAATAACTACAGGCAAACGCTCAATTTTGGTACTCAATAACATAAATATATATTTACAGTGGTAAATGTTTATTTTTTTATTTACCTGCTGAGAACTGCTGAGAGATTACTAGCAGAATACCCAACATAAGACCTCATTCATAAGAGTTGAAATGTTACACTTGCTACCGTTTTGCTACCGAGGCGGAGCACGGATGCAGCTTATAGTCTGTTACAGTTTTTTCTGTTCTGTGTCGGTTAAGAAAAAAAAATCCGTTAATTAACATTTTTATAACAATTTATATGGGCACTTAATTGGAAATAGCGAAACAAAATTGTTATAAAAACGTCAATAAATCAGATATCATGTCTTTATATTTTCGTACATTTAAAGACCCGCTGACTATTCTGAATTTACATAAAAATCTTATATGACTCGATTATAGCGCCACCTATTTGTCCAATACCTTTGTACTGTCTAATAACCTTCTTGCAAGTGCAAGCAATAATGGGTACGCAACATATTTGCAACATTTTTACAACATGTTTACATATGCGCGCACTCTTAGACCGTCTGTCTAAGTTGATAAAGTTGATAAAATAAGCATTTATAGCACGTGGATAAACCACAAGCCACTGTAAAACAGGTATTGATTCCAACACATTAGATAAAAATATAGATGTATTTTAAAATTTATTACATAAAATAAAGTGGTATATTGTAATTTTAACCTTTGAATATTCTGGGAAACTGTTAATCATCACGCTTCATGACGGAGCGGCCATGAGACGGAGCTGGTGGTGACTGGTAACCCAACATCGCTGCAGGTAATTTGATCGTGCGATTATCAGTTACATCTCGGCCAGCGTATAAATAAAGTAGTGGTAGCAAAAAAGCGTTACAATTTGTCATAGGATATTTTTTTAGTTAAAGAACATTTTTTTGGCACCTGAACATATCATTTTATGTTCAAAAGCCTTTAGATTTTAACTAACCATTTTTTTTAAACAATTACTTTGTACTACATGCATACATTATATACTTAAGTGATGGCTTGCAAAAATCAACACTATAAACAATAACTGTAAATATCATAATGTGTTTATTTATCGGGCTCAAAGGACCACATGTACGAGTACTTGTATGCTTGTACCATTTGATGCACGAGGTTCAAATGATATGCTTGACGTGCTTCACAACGTTTAATCGGAATATACGCGGGATTAACGCAAGGATGATGATGAAAAGTTATCGTTCTCTTAATCTCTTTTCCAGCTCAGTTGGAGTTAGCTTGCCAGCCTAACTGTGATGCAGCTGAACTTCGATATTTTCCGTGAAGCGATTGCTATATACTAACTACCCATAAAGACTGCCATATTATATTATGTTCGTATGACAACCGGTAATGACAGCTTACTCTCACTCTCACTACTGGCAGTAGTGAACTCGACTTCTATTCGCCACAGAGGTTATATGTATATTGAAGGAATATTATTAGGTCGTTACATATGAAATTGCCGAAATTTTCTTTCAGATTCATGAGTATAAAATTCCTGTAATTGATTAGCTATGACTATTATTTATACTTTGTTTGAAAGTTGATTTCAAGATTTTACAAGTATGTATTAAATTTTGTTTTTATTATTAAATTCGATCTTCGAAAACAGTACTTCCTAAACGCTATCCATTTTGATGATAAATTTCGTATTACGTTTTACAGCTGTCACTTTTCAAAAATGTAATAAAAGTTGCAGTTACCTTAATGTTGTCTCATTCATACACAAAAAAAAAAATCAAAATTTGTATTTGTCATTTCCAAAAAAATGCAAAAATGTTAGCACTGCAAATTGGGTTTCCTCCAATTTCTTCAATAAAACGGCAATTTCATGTGTAACGACCTATTATTAAGTTGACAGATCACTTTTGCTGACGGTACCAACGCACCTGTGAGGGGTGTACACAGGGAGGGGGGGTATAGATGGTGATGATAACGTATCGATTGACCGCCTATCGCTCCATCGAGGAAATGAAACGTATCAACTTGGTGGTTTAGGTGACTACCTACCTACTGGTGACTGCTGGTTAAGTTTGTAATTTTTATGAGTAATGGTGATCATTTGATTTGATGGTATGAGTTTGATTGGTGGATAGCTGAATGGATATCGTTACATAATATGGCATAAATTTCTATGTACATACTGTTAGCTTGTATCGAGTAAGCCTCAACATACCTTTAAGTAGGTACGTACTCATAAATACTCCTTTATTTTACCTTTTGCATCTGTGGTTTGTTTGTGCCGCCAGAAAAAGAATACAGACAGCCACAGGCTTTTGTTTTTTTTCTTTTTTCACGAAAGTAAATATAATATTGTGAATAATCTATAATTGAATATAATATAGAGGATTAAATATAATATGAAATAATTCATTGTCATGAGCATGGAAGTATCGATTGTTATTCGTAGTATATACTAGATGGACTAGAAAAAGGAAAGGAACAAAAGCTTTAGTTTGTTTAATGATAAAAGGATTCTTATTGATTAAACCGTATCCTGAGGTGTGGATAATAATACCACAGTCTAACTATTTATACTGTGATAACACGTATACTAACAGTTGAACATAACTACTATTATCTATTCTGTGACATAACATAAAATTTTATTACTTAGGTACCTTAATTTACCTTACTTTGGGTGTGTTTAGCTGTCATCTGTAAAAGTGTTACTATTATTAGGTATAGAAATACTAGCTATTACCTTCGGCCCTCCCGCGTGGAATTTTGAATCCCGTTCCTTCAACCCATTGGGACCTATTTCTGGGATAAAAGGACATTTCTGTTATGCCAGACTAGCGCTGGGTCCGGTCAGCCGTATTGAAAAACAAAACATCCAAATATACAAAATATTTTTCATTAAATTCCACATTTATGATATTAGTAGAAAGAAGAATATTAGTAAGAAGTAAGAACATTGTTGAGGTCCAAACCAAACTCACCGCCTTCCTCTAGGGATTGGTAGGAAGCCGGTATTAATATCGTAAAAATCCTAAAACCCATTTGCCATTCAAAAATAACAAGCAGATTGTACCTATAGCGTGATAAAATTTATACTGAACCATTGCAGAAATGTTTAATTTTTTAGAGCGTTCACAACTTGACTTTTTACAATACCTACAGAAGAATTTACTGTTGTCAAAATCCTTGTAACAGATATAATTAATAGTTATTTTACAATGTTTTCTTTACATCCGACTCAAATCCAAGCATGTACAGAACAAACATTTGATAATATTATATCAATCTATTCTGTCATCTCTCTGATATATTGGCCAATATTTTTGGAGGTTAGACTCCAAATATATTGTTCAAAAAAAGAACAGAACACATTTGTACCTCAAAAAAAAAAAATGTTTAAAAAGAATATACTTAAAAAGTTAGTTAAAAATCGAACGTTAGAAAGACAAAAAGGCTTAGGTATTCAATAAAAGAAAGAACATGGTTAAAAAGTAAATTAAAAAACAGTATTCACCGAAGAGAGAATTTATAACTTTTTTAATGTTTAATTCATTTGTTTGAAACATGTAATCTGCGTACATGTGACTGTAATTTTAAAACAATAAAATACTTTGAAAGTTAAAATTACACGGACAAGGTTGCAATTAATAGTCATTATGTAAATTAAATTTTAGTGCCATTGAAAGCAATAATTTGATACGGAGATAAAAATATGAATACCGTAGCTTGTGATAGATACTTATCTAGATGGACAGACAAACAGGGAAATATATGTAAAATATTCATGTTGTGGCAAATAAGATTTAAGCTTTACCTTGTGAGTTAATAGAGGTGTTGGCTTAGTGAAAAAATAATTCTTCAGAGTATTCATAGAAGAAAAGAGGGACCTAAAGAGGAAAAGAGAAAACATGAAGCTAAGCACTAACACTAACACTCATCATTGCGTATTCGCAGTAACGTGCATTCGAAGTTATGAATATCGATGTGGAATACGTGTATACTAACACGGAAAATCATTATTTCGTATTCGCAGTAACGTACATTACTGCATCAGACACTTGAATACTTTCGCACCAACGTGCGTCCGTCCCAAAATCTTCGGTAGGTATTTTGGTTTAGGATTCATCGCAATTTTGAACTTCGAAATTCAGTATTAATAACTTATTTATTTAGTTTCTACATCCCATTCAAATACCAATTCAAAATTAGTTCCCGCCTCATGCAAGAATACTTATACAATTTTTGTTAAGCTTGTCTGCTATTTAAATAAGTCATTCTAATGACCATTATAAAAACGACATGAACAAACAAATCAGTGTGAAAGAGCCAAGAATTTGACACCCAAACGTATCAACATCGGAATTCTATGCCCACATGTCACCAGCATTAAGAGTCCATTAAGTACAAGGTACAGATTAATGTTTTATCTGCCCTTATCAGCACAGACAGAGCCGGGTTGATTTATACACAGTTATCAGTGCATATGCCCGGCGCCATCGTATCAGACAGAGCTTTCTTTTATGAATTTTTCGAGAGGAGATATTATGTACTTAGCGGCTTCTGTTTGTGGGACTGTGGGTTGATTCGTGCTCTCGACTGATTAGAAATTAATTTAGGATGTGTGGGGCCATATTATGGTCTAGGACGAAGCAGGTGCTGCTGCTGATTGACGCCTACCGAGATTGAATAGTGAGGGCGAGACAATAGTAGACAGTAGCTTTGGTGAGACCAATCGAGCGAAATCGTGGAATGAAAGAGTCAAGCTCGGATGAAGAAGATACTGTTTATAATTTAAAAGGCAATCATATTGGTGATCAAGTTCACGGATAGGACGTCAAAATTACACTCGTCTGAATAAAAAAAGTCTTTGAAATAACAAGACATGACGTCATACCGTGCTTATTGTCTTTGGTTTGTTTGGTTGGGTGGATGATTGTAAAATAATAAAACGATAAATTCAATTATAAAACAAAAACTTAGTACTAATTAAAATCTTCCAAAAATAAAGTTTAAATATTCATGATTTTATATTATTTTTATGAAAGGTTTAAGAGCTAAGGCGATCAATAAATCAGGATTAACTGACTGGCCACGAAGCTTAATGACCGTGGCTACTATATTAGCCATGGTTATTCACCATCAGTTGGCCTGTGTACTTGTCTGCTACCTTGGTAGAATAAAATTATAGTTTTAATACATAAGATCTTATCAGTGATGACCTCTGCTGTGTAAGAAGTCGCATACAATATTAAGGTCATACTCTTATCTCTGATTCGAATCTATCGAATAAAATGTTTTTAACAAAGCTCTGTTTCTCAGTTAGACTATGTAGGTATTAGTTTTTGTCAAGTATATACTCACGCGCTTATTGCTCCGAAAGGGGGAAGGCAGTGGTTCACACTCACACGTCGCTCACTATTCATATTATGTTCTCATTTGATAACACAATTGTTTATGGACTTACTGAGGCTGACTGCAGTAATTACTCAGATCAAACATAAAAGCATTCAGTTGAAAACAAAACTGTCTTGTCTATAAAAGTATCTTGGAGCCCGAGAGTCTTCTCGTCTACTCCTCATCTCCATGATTTGGTTTATTCGGTTTAGGCTATTATAGAAGTGACTACTATCTGACTTTCCAATCCCAAGAGAGTAGACATGCGTATAAGAACCCCGTCAGTGAATCAGCGGATAAACTCTCGTGTAAGTGAGAATGGTTAAGGCTCCTAAGATCTCGACAGGACATCAGTGGGAAGACCAAAGGCTATTCCTGCTTTGTCTTCTACACTGATAGCACAGAAACTCTCTGTGTTTACAGGGTCGGCAGCACAAGTGTGACTCCTCTGGTGTTGCACACGTCCATAGGCCACAGTAACCACTTTCCATCAGGCGGACCGTGTGCGTGTCTGCCATCTTAGTGATATCAAAAAAAAATTACTTATACATATTCTAGCATAAAAGGTCGATCATGTATAAGGATTAAAGGCAAATGTGAAAGAAAGACCTAGAGCAAGAGTTCCTACCACCAGCATGCTTGTATAAAAAACATATATGGAAATAGAAGTAGCATAACGCTTTTATTTTTTTATAATTATTTTAGAATCGAAATAACTAATATTCCCTCTAACCCCTCCAGCTAAGCTAAACTGCTGTGTGTGGGTGGGTTCACGTCGGTAGTGAAATGGCCAGGATTCGAGCCCGGGACCTTTCGATCGTAAGATCTTAACTACTAAGCTAAAACTATCGACGCATTATCGTAGTACGCGTAAAGGTGAAGTCTCTGCCTTACTCCCTCTGCCATCATGTTCCCCATGGGAAAGAAGTCTGGCTATATCTATGTATATAGGCATATATCGTCTACCAAACAATTAACATCAATGGTTATCTCAAGATCCCATAACCAGCCATGTTATGATATATAATTGCATACCATATTGGTAATTAAGCCGTATTCTAACGCCATTTCTAAGAAATGATAAAAATCGAAATAGAAGGTCAGCATTTAAATACACGAAGCTAATTAATTTATATTAGAAAAAACATAATGTACAACGCCATATATGGCAATGATGTTATCATACAGATGCTATTATCATCTCTTAGTATTCAGTGTTTGTTTTTCAAATATAGTTTTATCCGCTGCTTCGCTTATGAAAATATTTTTGGACTCTTCAATGCTTGTTTTATTAACCGCACTGTTAAAACCTGGCCCCTTATTCAGTGTGACAGACCGTTTCGTAACTATGCGCATCATTAAAAGCCTATTATTTTAAGTTGGTCTAGTTTGAAGCTAATTCTCTCTTCTATATTAACCAATTGTAATCCACCGTCTTCTCACGTTACGACTGCGTTTCAAACTTGACGTCACTCAGAATAATGGCTCTGGAATTCTTTGTCAACATGCGTGTTTTCGTCGTCTGCAATCCTAAGATTTGTTCCTAGTCCTAATAATAACACCCACGACCACGTAATGGACGTGTTTAACACCAGTATTGTAACACTAGTGCCGGCGAATCTTTAGGATCCTTCTAATGTCCTTCTTTAAGAATCCAATACTATAGTCTCTTGGAAAAGCTAGAACACCGAAACCATTTCACAACTTGAGCGTGCGCGGTATGAAATTCCTGTCATACCTCACTGTGTGCACTGTTTCCTGTTGCAAAGTTTGAGGATGAATTCCTTACTTGTGGCAAGCGGTGCGTTCATATAATAGTAGTTGTAGCTGAGGATATCCTGTAAAATAAATTCTTCTAAACATAATTGTAAGGTACAAACGACAGCACAAACAGATATACACAATCTCTCCTAAGACAGAGAGTTTCTACACTGCCTGTTAGTATAGGATAGTGATTAAAACCCGCATTTACATCGAAGTGGTCAAGCTGGCTTCAGTAAAAAGGTGACATAACACGTCTTCATATCTTCATAACATTAACTCACAAGTGATTGATACGGGCACATAGTGAGTCCACATTCCACGCATATAATGAAATACCAATAGCCTACAATGACTCCTACTACCAGCAGTCGCACCGTATGCCAGCAAAACTACTAATAAACTGTCAACATTCTTTAAAGAGGTCTTTTTCACTATACCATCAATAATGTGCAACATTGTATATGTTTCATACATTTAATTAACTCATTTGTCTAGTTTTTCAGGCACCGTATCACATGTTATAACACACAGTATATAAGTACCTGGATGACCGCTCGGTATTTTTTTATGACATTTTCTAAAAATGAATCCTAGCTAGATCGATTTAACGCCCCCGAAACCTACTAAATTTCATGAAAATTGTTTGAGCCGTATCCGAGATTCCAATTATATATATATTTTCTCGTTTAAATATATAAGATTTAGGTTAAAATAACTTCTCTAGTAGGTAGTCAATACCAGCAAGAAACGATTTACGCAACTATAGAATCGGATTCCTAAAAGGGTCAATTGACAGTAAAACGTCCTTTACTTTTCTTTGATCATTCAAAATATTCACACATTTATTTTAAAAGCTCTTATTGACAACTAGTAATTCGTTAGTTGAATCGTAGTTCATTTTTGCATGATACTAAACATACGCAAATTATAATATATCTACTTAGGATGTTATCAGCCTCAAAACATAATTATCGTTAGGTATGCAAAATAAGATGTCTATCACAAGCTATAAGCGATAAATGGATATCCTAAATTGTTTTTATATTTGAAATAATAAGGTCAGACGACTGCTCTTTGCAATCTTCATAAATTAATGATCTTTTGATTAATTTTCTGCGTGGACCGATGATAAAATACATTATTTGACCGAACAGGTGAAAGAAATAAGATAATTACATACATAGATAACAGCGTTTTACAGTAAAAACTATAAGATGCATTAGTTAGGCACTACTACCGCGTACGATTCGCACTTTAAACCTGAGGACGAATTCTCGTAATAAAATCTGTTCTATCAGTCTGTGTGCGAATGAATCTGTGTGATCAAGTCGACCCTGATGTCGACCTGCCCCTCTAGACAAGTGGCAATTCGCTAGCCGGCGTTTGAAGGAATAGAATGATTAATGTATGGGATTTGACGTATTTGAACGTTGTAGCGAATTGCCACTTGTCTAGAGGGGCTGATCACACGTTGCGACTAGAAACAGCGTGCGTGCTGTTTCTAGTCAGACAAATGTCAGTCTGACTGACTGACATCTGACTAACTGAAAGGAACTTCATCTCCCGCACGCTTATATAGGCTGTGGAATGAACTCCCTGCCGTCGTTTTAACAAGCGACATTAGAAGGTGCTTACGGGGTCAGCAGCGGGTATGTGACTATGTTGCTAACGTTCTGAGTGTCCTAAGGTCATCACTTCCCATCAGGTGCTTGTCTGCTACCTAAATGGTAGATAGAAATCTGAACCTCCCAAATGTCAAAATCTAAATTTTCATTGTCGTCGTAGTTGGTTTTGACGTTTGGGATTTTGAGATTAGATGGAGATTGAATTTTGAAAAGATTTTTTTTAGAATTGACTTCAGAGTCATAATACTGGTCCCAATTGCGTCCAAAGTTCCTACTTTGAGCCTGAAATCCGCTTATTGTTTCTGGAAGGGACTGCCATCTGACATCTCAACTCTTATAAGAAAGCCTGCGCTAGAGCCTCTTCTGTAGACTTACGCTTCAAGGATGTTATTAGGACCCTGTAAATCCTAAAAATATATAAAGTGTTCCAATATATTTATAGTCGTGAATTTGTCACATTACCTTTCAATTCAAATAATCTAAAAAAATAAGACTTGACATTCACAGTATCACTTAAACTTAATCGATGATAAAAGAAAAAAGTTTTGCTGGAAAAAAATAATGGTTTTTATGTAAATGAACGTTGCACAAGATGGCAGATAAATGTAATCGCAGACAGTGATCGCACACTAGCACTGCCTTTGTGTGCGTTTAGTGATGGGCTAGGATATCGATACCGAAACTGTTTAAAATGTAAACAAAAAATAGATATTCGGTTTAAATCAATAACTATTTATTGCATTCGTTGCTATTATTGAGAGTGAAATTAGTGAAGCATAACATAATATTGTTATTTATACTTTTACTACGTTTAATGTGCTTAAATATTGTTGAATAATTTTTTTTTACGTTGGTGTTTTGTTTACCTAACTAAAGCTCTTTTAAAGTGTAACAATTTCTAAAAATACATTGGATAAATACTATGCACCCAATGTATCTGTAGTTACAGTCGAAAAAGAAGATACATTTGCCTTCTTCACATAATTTTTTATGGACAGCTGCGACGGTATCTTCTTTGTCGACTATACCTATCTACAGACATCGACCACGGCCAAACAGCCCGGAAGCAGTATATTCTACATGCAACGCCGGCCGTGAAAGCCTGAAGACTTATAAAAAAATAACCACAATAAACCAGAAATAATAAACAAACTGATGGCCGATGGAGCATAAGAGTTCTGGAATGGCGACCGCGTACGGGCAAACGCAGTGTAGGACGCCCAACGGCTAGGTGGAAGGACGACCTCATCAAGGTCGCCGGGAAGCGCTGGATAAGGCTGCTTTGGATCGGTCATTCTGGAAGTCTATGGGAGAAGCCTATGATCAGCAGTGGACAGTGTATGGCTGATATGATGATGATGATGATGAATAAACAAACTAAAGTAGCATAAATCCGGAATCAGAGGTTCAGACACCTGCCAGCAAAGATAGCTACACAGACTGGATATGGAAGGCGAAGGATCAGGTACCGTAACACAGATTAAGAGAATCAATTTAGAAATTTATGAAAAGTGAAATGCATGGAAAAGATCAAGAGAAGTATATATTTAGCAGAGAATGGCAATAGGATATTAATCAAACAGAAATTTACACATAAAACTTTGTAAGATACGTTATAGGAAGCTAAGAGTTCCCATCACTACGGTTCAGCCACCTGCGTCCGTATCTAGTAAATCATAACCTTGGCTGCTATCGGCGATCGGAGCCGAATCTTATTCTGCCATTATGCGTACTTCTACCATATATGCAAATATAACTCACAAAAAGTAGATGTTTTGACATACTACAACCACAGATACAACTATTATTAGCATATCATTATATAAAGCAATTTATGACCGTTTAAAACCACATCGGAGATATGATAAAACATAGATATTTAGTTCAATTCGGAGAAAAAAATACGAGTTATGTGTCAATTAGAATACTTTATAAAAAAATACTTAGAATAAGTTATTGATAACAGATAAAATTCAAAGGAGATAAACGATAATAACACGACCTTTTTTGTATAGAAACTTTTTTTTAAAGAAGAAAGCAACTAATCAAATTTAAAAAAGGAATCTCCAATTCATTTGTGAACTATAACAATCAATAAGCCACAGTTTGATTATAGGTGTCAATAAAAAAAAAAAAAAAAAAAAAAAAAGTCTTACATGAGGTGAAAATAGAGTTCCAGTTTATGAGCAAGTGTGTTGAAAAATATATGAAATCATTTGTTGTTTGTTTGTCCGCTAAAACTTGAGAACTGCTAGGCCGATTTGGCTGATTTTTGAAATATTTGTAGTAGTCTAAGGAAGGCATAAACGCTAAGAAAACATGGAAAACTGCGAGGAAGAACGGGAACGGGAACGAATTCCACGCGGGCAAACCCGAAAAAATAAAATTCTACTTCAGCTAAACTCTGCTCTTGTCACGCTATCGCTAGTCCAAGAATAATTATAATGCATTTTAAATAAAGGCATTATAAATTATACTTCGGCTATCTATAGATTGATTTATGCAATTATTAAAATTAATTTGGTAATTATTCCACTCATATCGATTGAGATGAATCTTACAAATTCCGCTTTAATAATTATAATTATACTTGTTAATATTTCAAGAGCGACATCAATATTATTATTTATCTAATCATTATTTCCTTACTTACTAATCCTATAAAAGCCATGTAAATCACTTTCCTAGAATACATGACAAGTCAGTGAAAAGCTATTAAACATGAATGACCACTGCTTGATGATGTTACATTATAGTTTTGATATAAAATCTTTGCTTTATCTGAGTAATGGCCCTGGCTCTTTGATCAACAGACCACAGTTTTGATCAACATTCATCTACCTGCCCTGATTTTAATTATTTGGGGTCGGCGCAACATGTCATTCTCCTCGATAAATTCCTTTCAGAAGTCATTTCCTCAGTTACTCCCTTCTTTGCCATATCATCTTTGAAGCAATCCATCCATCTTTTCTCTGGCTTACCTCTGCTCCTAAAGCCCGACATTCATAATTTGAACCTTCCTTACAACATAACTTTTCTCTCTTCTCCTATTATATGTCTATACCACGACAGTCTTTTCAGGCTTCTCAACTTTTCATTCACACTTCCTCCAGCTTTGATCAACATTATTGTTGATCAAAACTGTGGCTCAGCTTTTACTGAAGTATCTACCACTTAAGGTTAATTTATTATTCGTTTTTCATTTCAGGTAAGTAATAATATTGTAATAATCAACTGACTGCTCAAGGCATATCATCTGAAGGTAAGTATAATAATGTGAATATATAACAAAATATTGAGTCTGTCGAAGAAAATATTCTTATATCTAGAATAAAAATAAAAATCCATCGCTAAATTAATGTAGTTAGTAATGATTGAAAATGGCTAACAAATTATTTTTTTTTTTTTGTATTTTAAATAGTCAGGACGATACTTCCTTTAAGAAGTGATACCGGACCCAGACATGGAAAACCTGTAATAAATATATATGAGTAGGTATTCAAGCATGTATTTATTGTCTGCCAAGGAGACGTATCCAAAACTATAACACTACACAATGAATTTTCAACTGCAGCCAAGTTTCAACATCACAGGGGCTGCTATCAAAAAATCGCCGCTAGACCACGTTTATCGCACACAGCTTTTTTATTTGACATTTTATACAAGTTTATTCAAACAGCGATAATATCGCTGACTCTTATCTTTCAATGCAACGTTACCGCGAGCCGGGAGTGATAGCATCTGGGGCCAGCCATTGCTAGTTAAACCAACCTGATAAGGGATCGTACGTGGCTGTGTGCGTCTGTGTCCGTACGCGACGCGCCAGTGTGCCGGGTGGGGCGTACGAACGGCGCGGTCGAGTCAGTCACTCACTTTACGCGGCAAAAGTATGACGGTTGAAATGTGCGCGCAAATAAATAACAAATAAATCAAAAACTAGTGTTGTGCTGTGTGTATTATGTTATTGTGGTTGCGGTATCTGAAGCAGCTGGAAGGAGACACGCCGCCAGGTGGCGTTGGCGACTTCAAAACAATGTGTAAGTTTGTTTACAGTCATGTCACCGAGGGATACCAATGTTTATTTGTGATTGCTTTGTTTTCTGCTCTAACTGTCGACAATAAATTAATAAAAAAATAACCATTTTATGGTTTGGAATGCATTTACTTGCATTATTGTCGCGTTATCTCAATTTTATTCGTTTTTTTATAATAGAAATCGATTAAACTTCACTAGAATTAGTAAAACTTCATTGCAATCTCCGCATATCTGTCAGAAATGTTGAAATAACTAGCAATTACTGTTTCTAACCTAGACTGCTGTTGTTATCTCTCAACTTTGACTTTTTACTTGTTGCTCAATCCCTGAAAATGATTAGGTACCTACTTACTAAAATATATTCAACAAATATACTGAATTATGGATATTTGACTACTAAAATAATGATACAGCAAGTATTTGCCTAGCCACAGTTTAAAATTAACTCTTAGTTGATTCATAGTTATTTCCTCAGACCAATAACGCAATATATGCGTTATAATTCTATGGTTATTTCAATGAAGTATTTTAGCGATCTAAGTAGGTAAACAACTCACGAAGTTTAGTTTTATTTTGTGGAAACATAACAATGGTATGTTTGTATTCAGTTTTGAACACTAGAACAATGAGAATTAATCATGTAGGTATTAGTTTCTGACTTAAAACCTGTTTAATTAAACATTCTACTTGAAATAACGATGTATGACAATTTAGTTTATTATTATATCCTGTGTTTCTAGGCCAATGAGTTTCTGCTTAGTCATTTAACTATCTGGAACTGTCAGCTGATTACACTGGTATGTTTTCAGTTGAACCTGGTGGTTCAACTGAAAACATACCAGTGTATGTGTATACCACCAGAACTTAACTCTTCATAAACTTACAGTTTGAATCAAAATGAGTAGTTAATTATTGAAAAGCTCTATGCCTAAAGAAGAAACGATGCATTGTCTTCAGAATTTTTAAATAACTTCTTATTTTCTGTCAACTTTCTTGAAACGTTATCAAATAAATATGAAGATTCTTTAGTACATATAACACGTAGGGTTATATAAATATAATATGATACTACAGGAAGCTTACGCGAATATCATTATATTAATATAAATCTTTCAGATATTTTTCTTTATGACACCATATCACATCAGACAGTGATGTGCTCGTAATATCGTTTTGTAACGATACCATAAGTAGTTTTTATGGCAAGATTTACCAAAAACTGTATAGTTATATCCGTTAGGATAATAACGTTAATACACAACACATAAAGTTTGAATTAGTCCTTTGTTGATACCGACTAACAGTGACCAGTTTTTTAATTTCCATACTATTTGTATAGTAAAATTTTGATTTACAAGAACAATATTTGTATGTTTTTTATAGCGAACATTAACTTTAATACCTACTTAATCAAAGTAAATAAATATGTACCTACAAATGTAACATGAACAAGTAAGAACTACATCTGGGTGTATGGATGTTTGAAACTCGTTTTCTCCGAATTTTGCGATAAGAATGTCGTTAAGATTCTCGTCGTTATCTCTCTTGGCTGATAGCCTCTACAATGGTACTAATGTATTATATAGGATTTTTATTGCACTGTTGATACATTATCAGGGCATGAACGAAAGTAAATCATTGATAAAAACATAATTATTGTTGTTGTATACTAATAATGTGTTCACCGTTTGATCTACAACGATCTCTAAATAACTGTATCCATTTGTATGTGTATGAATTTATAATTAAATTTTGCAAGAAAACGTTGAAGAAATTTATAGACACTATGGAGATGCTGTAGGTATACCATAAAATAAGTGTCTGCAATACTATGATAAACAAAGTGCAAGTAGGTAGGTAGGTACGAACAGAATACGAAATAGTCAATAGTTATTTGAATATAAAATCAAAAAAATAAATAATAGTAACACGATATTACAAAATGCGATACCAATCTTATAACGACACTAGTCTGTGTAACGTCATTTTTGTTTTTAATTTTTAAACATCGAATATGTGCTGTTTGATTCTATTTGACAGTATTATGTTTTCATAAGTCGTGTGTTGACGTGAACACTGTCTCTATAACAAATATTAACTTTTTATAACCTACCTATGTAGTCAAGATCAAGGTCTGATTGTTACAAATGTAGGCAATAGGCACCAGACCACCCACCTGTTGGTAAATGGATGCCATGGTTGTTACCTACAGAAGAGAAGCGACTGGGGAAGGGGGTGGGAATAAAATATGATATTAAGTGAGTGACAGAGCAAGTATGTCCCCGATCGAGGTACTTACGTCATTTCTGTTCGAAAAAATATAACTCAACTACTATTCAAACTGACAGGTGTCAGTGTCTTAAAATATCATAATAATATTTAAAAAAAACTAACCAAATTAAATAACTGCCTAATAAATAACCTAAATATAAATTAAATAAATAAATATATTAAATCTTAAAATAAAATTTATAAAATAGTAAGAAGATTGTTTTTTTTTTCATTTTAACAACTGACATTAACAAGCCAAATCTTTTAATAACAGCTACTACTGATAATGTGCATAGTGTAAATAAAAAAAAAACTATCCATCAGTCCCCTGGCATTTGTACTCGCGATAAAAATGACGTGTGCTCTCAATGGTCCCAGCCTCCCGATCTCGCTGATAACGCGAGGGAGAAACCTTATCTCTCCTCCGATTCCACGTTCATTATCAAATCGTGAATGTGTGCTACAGATACGTATATGTGTGTTAGTCTGTGTATGTGTATAATAAGGTGTCTGTGTGTGTTAATGTAGGGTGTGCCTTTAAAATGTCTATAAAAGCGTTTGAGAGGTCAAGTTAAAACAGCTGTAGTGTGTTGGGTATAGTTACCGTTTTATGAAGAGCTATTGTTTTCAATTTTGTTGGTACCTACTGTGTGTTAGATTTCAATGATGTTCGATCGTAACAGTAGTGTCTGTTCAGTTGTACCGTATTAATTTATTATTATAATACTAGATAGGTGTGATTAGATTTCAAATACATGTATGCAAAAAGTACTAATAGGTTACTAGTTCATTTGACCATAACTATTATAGATTTATTGATACAGTTACCAGTATTTTGATACGTTACAGCAAAGTGCGAGTCCCTGTCGTACAATAGGATGACAGTTTGGTACATTTATAGAGTTGTTAAAACTGTTTCCTTTCACAAAATATGAAAACTTCGCATTCGGTTTTATCTCTATAATATAAATAGATTGGGGTTCGCTTTTTCGAGTTAGCGGGTTTGGCTGAACTTCGCTATTTCTATTAAATTAACCTATTGCAGTCCTTCGTACATAAGCTATGCATTAACTCACAATATGCGCTGTAGAGCCCGATCAGCAGTCTATCACTACTATACTATCAAAGCTACATTTTTCAAATTATCCGTCTCAGGCCGAAAGGCTCTTCTTCCATTATCTGAAACCTTGTCATCGCATGCCTTAAACAGGTGGGAAATTTTAGAAGGGGTCAACCTCCATTTTTTTATGTGCGATAATTTCTTCACAAAATTCGTTTTTAGAAGACTTTTCGGAGGGAGAGGGTGGTAGGGGGGCTCATTACGTCTATTATGACCAGGCTTGCCTTAAGTTTGTCTTATGCCCCTGCGTCATCTGTATAACCCGGGCTCAAGATTGACGTATCAAGACGTGTCCATATCTACAAGAAAAAAAAAACAGCAAAAAATGATTTTAAATTACGATTATATATTTGAATTAAGTTACTAATGGCGATATAATCGAGAAGTGTTAATTTATACAATTTCGTATCTCTAGTGAGATAAGCTGCTGTTTAGATAACCGAACTATTTTTAGATTATTCAAATTTTAATTTTTATTCAAGAGGGGCCAAGCCCTCAACGTTTGACATGGAAAAGTAATCATTGAAAGGTATAAACGTCTCAAAATGATTATGTATGGGTGTGAATTAGACAGTTTTGCTCGACCAGTTTGGCGGAATAAGCTCTTTTGACTTGATCAAGCCGATTGGATAACACAGGTTTGCCATACATCTGACACTAGAAGCACGATATCTGCGTATTTGCCGTCATCGCGCGTTAACGCCAGAACGGACAAGTAAATACAATACTCCATCCGGTTAGGTACAGTCAGCATCAGTGATATCTTGACTACAAAGTCTCAAAATGATCTTAAAACTCTCGTATTAGTAGCAAATCAAACTATTTAATTGATTTAAATTGTATTGTTATCCAACCTAAAGGTCTGTACCAAAGTTCAGAACAACCAGTATACAAGAAGGGGGGAAAACCGAAGCATTAAGATAATTTAGAATACTTTGTTCATCAAGATCAATTTGATGCTGACTGTACTTAACTAAACGTAAACAATATTGATGTTTATTTTTAATATGTTTTATTTAAAACCTCAGTTTTCGTCAAACCTACCTGTTTCCTTGCAAAAACTTACAATCTGTTCCACCCTCAGATTGGGAATGTCTTCGAGATGAGTATTTTTGTGTTTAGGAGGTTGTTTTGAAGACTAAAAACCTAAATTGAATTATTTTTTTATGTCTATTGGCCTATTTGTTTAATATATGTTATTACAAAGAGTCGTCACAAGATATTTTACCTTTAGTTAAGTACCCAACGAAATGGACTATTCAACTTTAAGCGTGAATTATACAATAAGGAATAACTTAAGGTGAGCTCAAGTTAACCTATATAAATCATAACTTTGTATACACCAATCGTGCGTTAGTTTATCTGACGCATTTTCCATCAAATCTGAGGGGACCCTAAAATCTCACAATATAAGATAAGATAAGATAAGATATTCTTTATTGTACACCATAAAAGTATTATAAGATAATAATCTTTTACATATTAATGCACAATGGGCGGCCTTATCGCTAACAGCGATTTCTTCTCAGCAACGTTTGGATGGATAGAATTAAAAGAGATGTTAGGTTATCGTTCAAATATTTTTAAAAAGGAAGAACAATGATAGCATAGTTAGATAATAAATAGCTTATATAATATATCAGTCAAGTTTGGAATATGTGCACTACCAGAAGGACGGCGACGAGATTTGGCGATACGCGCATCATGGGCACCGCCAAGAAGTGGAATGTTCTGCCCGAATCTGTGTTTTCGGATAGTTACAATTTGGATGGTTCCCGGCAGAGTAGAATTTGGGCCACCCCTTCTCTTCCCATGTGGTGTCGTACAAGGCGACTAAGGGATAGGGCTGATAAACTTTAACATCAGACAGATATGTACAGCCCAGACTAGTGATGAAAGAGACTCAGTAGTTTTAGTCTTGTAAGGAGCGACTAGACTACATTTTGACAGCTAAAGACTGTCTTAGTCCTTTAAACCCTTAGTTTTTAGTCTTATAAGTCTTTTTAGTTCTCGACTAAGCCTTGCGTAGATTTAGCATAGAGCCTAGTGCTTTGAGGCTTATAAGGCTTGTTAGTCTTAAAAGGCTTGTAAGTCTTTTAAGGCTTTTAAGTTTGAGCTAAAAAGACTCGTCTACGGAGTCGTGTATAAGTGATACGTTATAAATAAGACTTAAAATTACTCCATCTTTTAAGAATTATCAAAAATACTAATCCCCATTGCAGTAACTACTAAACTGTACACTAGCTTAACACTCTCAGCTAAAATCTTTTGTATCATTCTATCAATTTAGAAATCTAATCAGAAGTAAATAAATATAGCCATATTATAAGCTGTTAATAATCATTTTTGATTCAAGCTTAAAATGTGCATGTGTTTTTTTTACGAAAACAATTGACCTCTATACAGCACGGAGTCCATATACTTACGTGGTTTTTTTAACAGACTGCACCTATTCTATATAATATATGGACATCGCCCAAAGTACTTGTATTTAAGTACGTGAAATATATACCTTATTTCATTCTAAGACACCGTTCATGTAATCCTATATTACATATATATACCATCTATTTCATATTTAGTGCTGGATAATTATCATGGGGACACTGACTTAAAAGTCTAGCTGTATAAGATACTGTTAACCGACTAAGGTGTAAGCATTTTCTTAAAGGACTGAGTCGTTTTAGTTGTATCAGTCTTTTAAGCTTTTTAAGTCTTCAAGCTAGTCTTGTTAGTCTAAAGATAGTCTTTTTAGTCTGAACAAGTTTAATAAGTCATATTTTAAAGGACTTAAACAACTTAGTCTCTTTCATCACTAGCCCAGACTCAGCCTCAGATGCATGGCTCGAGTCAACAATAGTGCCCGGAATACGGCCATAGGCTCAACCCCTATTACGTGGGACCGAATACTGATTAGTGAAATGTGGGTGTTAATTCACCTCTGCCTAACCCTCCGGGGACAAAGGCTGGCGGTTGTATGTATGTATGTATGTCTTCAAGACTAGCGTGAATAGGTTACTTTTACGCAAGCGTGCTCCACTGTTGACCACATCGGCACTTTTCAATAGGTGAGATTGTGGTCAAACACGAGCATATCATCCATAAAAAATATACCTATATACCTACTTATAATTTTAAAAATCTACATTTCAAGTGCCGTAACATAGCTAGTAAAAAACGAATATTAATAGCTCTTAATGTAAAACTAATAACCCCTGAATAAATGAATATTCAACTAACATATTTAGTTAATCAACGTATTTTTGGAATTTTATCAATAAATAAAGGCGAAGAGTTTGTTTGTTTTGACCCGATTATCTTGCTAACTACATGTGTGATTAGCAAAAATCGTTTAGCTGATGATAGCTTATTTTTTAAGAAAGGTTTAAGGTTATTTAAAATCACGTTTTAAATTTTAGGGCCGAGCAATGAGAAAATAGGTTCCGAAAGGCGTGATCATAGGAATATAGCCGAATACAGCGGGTAAAACGGCGGAGCACAATTTGTATGTTATCGAAATATACCTTCTGATAAAACTACATATAGTTTGATATTAATTTTCGGCTCAAGTTACCTAATTAAGATAATAGACAGTAAGCTCAACGCAATTTAATATTAATTGGTTATTTAAACTTTTTACGAACTGTTTACGAAACAGAGTACAAAAATATAGTGTCGCGATTCCCAAGTTAGACTGGCTTAATTCTACAGCTCATTTCACCATAATGGTAAGGATAATGCTCAATAAATAAATACAAACCACTCTAGTTGAACGGATTATCGCATGTGAAATCCGGCGCTAGAGAACTCGTCACACATCACAAATTTCAGCTCAAACCCCTCAACTTTATACGTAAAACTCATTAATATACACATCAGTTGACTCAGAGGCGCCGTATCTCGGGTTTTTATTTTATCAATTCTGCGCAAATGGGTCAGTATTCTAGATAAACCGACGCCCAAGCGTGACTCTAATTCCTTGATTATTAGATAAGGATACTTCTACTATTACTTTTAATTCGTTGTTCATTGCTTACTCTTCAAATTGAAGATTTTTGAGATTTAACAGGGTTATTATATGCCCTAATAATTATTACTACTACAATCGTATATTGAACAAGGTACAGAACGCAGTTTTGTATAATAAATACATCGGGTAGGATGTGTTAAAGAACGTTCTGTCTATCGCACATCGGTCTCACCGTTTGATACGTTCATAGAGTAGTTGAAACCGATTGAGTTTAGAAAATATTACAACTATCACTCAAGTTTTAATTACTCAAAAAATATATTAAACTGTTATACTATTATACTATACTCCGCACGCCGAATGATGATCCCTATGACGTTTCAACTGACAGTTGTATTAGTTATGCGAAACAATTTCGATAAAATACTGTTTTTTAGGCAAATGTCATGTCATTCAGCCAGGTCATTCAACATAATAAGCAATATAAGTCTTCAGGCTTTCACGGCCGGCGTTGCATGTAGAATATACTGCTTCCGGGCTGTTTGGCCGTGGTCGATGTGAAACTTGCGTTCCAGACGTTTCGTCGATCACTGCGGTCGACATCTTCAGTGGCGCAGGGCCGGGCGACGACAACTTCGGAGACCTTGCCTCGCCGGCGGCTGACTTGCGACTAATGCCGAGCCTTGAATCACGGCTGTATTTATAGGCACGGTCGGAGCGGGGAATCGACTTACTCGATTCTGATTGGTTTTCCGAACATTACGTAATAATTTCTTAATATTCATTTTTATAATTTACAATTGTACACAATTATGATTTTTTCGTCTTTTTAATGGACCTCTAAAGGATTTGATGTGATAGGACGTCAGTACAATGTTAAGCGCTAACGAACTGTCATAGGGATCATCATTCAGCGTGCGGATTATAGTTATACTTACTGTGTGTTAGAGAAAAGTCGATCTTTGCTGAACTTGAAAAGCAGGTATTAAAAAAGTCCGATAATTGAGTATTAGATTATATAAGTAGGTGGTATTCAATCCATGGCATAGACACTTGCAACTAAAAGTCAAAAAGTAATTGGTATATATCGCCATAATATTTTAAATGAAATGAAAGAAAAAGAATGAATGAAATGAAATGAAATAAATGAAAGTTTATTTGTCAGAATATGGATGAGTGGGTACAGAATTTTTGGATGTTTGCATTTTAGGTGCAAGCCATACTCTATCAATGTGTGGCATACAAAAATATGTCTTATAATTAAAATGTAATTATTTGATAGTTAAAATTATCATATACATTAAAAAGCTAAAAAAAAAGACAAATATCTCAATTTACCATTATTAATTGTAGTCTAAACCAGTTAACATCTAATTAAGTGCTAGTGAGAGTCGTTTGTTGTTAAGGTGTATTATGTGGAATGCTGTTTCTGCGCGCCTTAGGTAGCCGTGACGAATTTTACGTCACATCTTATATTAATCCGTTATAAATCACAGTTAATAGAGTTATGCTACGAACTAAAAAGCTGGATTAAGGTTTTGATAAAAGGAAAAGGACGACACGTAATAGTGAAGAGGTTCCTTTCCCTGGAGCGCTAACGACGAGTTCAGTCAACTGTGATGATACACTGACATACATACATTCAAATACACACACGCACACACAAATATATTTTAAAACACAGGAGTGACAAGATACCTAACAAAATTGTAAACATGCACATTATGGTAATTTATATACTAATATGCACTTTATATGTATAATTTCGGTGTTTTTTATCAACTGCTGCCCATTATTATTATAAAATATGTAATGTAAGCAAATTTTAAATTCTTAATAGGCTATTATTAAAAAAATAAACCTGTAATGAGGGATTTTGAGAAGACAATAATAAAAAAGAGTTGTACAAAATCAGACGCGTCGCTAGTTGCAGACGAGAGAGTCGTGTTAATCCATTAAAAAGTTATTTTTGTGTAAGTAAGTAAGTAAGTAAATCAGCATTTATTGACTGACTGACATTACACATATTTATTGACTGACGGACTGACATGACTTTTAGATTGGGCTTAGCATTTATATCAAGGGGGTTCAGTTTTAAAAATCAATGTTTAAAAATAATTGAAAAATCATTCATTGGTTCCGATAGTTCGTAAGAATGTTAGTAGACGCTCCACTGTCGCCTCAAAGACCGATATAGAAGGAGAACTTTCAATTCGTTAGGGCGAGGTCTGGTTGCTTAGTGGTCAAAGCATTGCCCTTGTAGGGCAAAGATCGCGGGTTCAAATCCCGCCTAGCGGATTCCATTTTTTCTCTTTATTCGATTTAAATGTTTAGCATGATGAAAAATGCTTAAAGATTTACTTTATGTATAATAATTATGGAGCTTCCTAGAATTCTCAGTGATAAATATCTAATTCATTTGTATAATATATTTGTATGCTAATGATATTATATTTAATGAAATAAATGGTAAAAGTTAATTAAATATTTATAGATAAGATATTAGATTCATTAATGATATTGGTAATTCGTATCTCACTCGTCATTTTTGCCAATTTAAATATCTTGTTATCTCTTGGTTATGTTCTTTCATGTAATTCGAGATTGTGCTCGTAAATATGTCGTTAGTATAGATACTAGCACTGTGATTCTAGTGTTGCGATCTCTCAAATATATCACAAATGATATTACACAAAACAACAGCGTAATTGGTTAGGTATAACTGTAAATAGAGAATCAGCCTACAATATAAGGAAATGTCATTTAGAAGCATTTCGTGTTGCATATTCTACCGGCTAATTTTGCAGTCGTTTTGGTATGAAACATTTTGGGCCCAGATTCGATAGCAAAATCGTCAGGAAGTATAATATTAATTCGAAAAAGTAAAAATAAATAATGTCCGGGAATCCATACTAATAATATTATAAATGTGAAAGTGTGTGTGTGTGTGTGTGTGTGTTTGTGTGTGTGTGTGTGTGTGTGTGTGTGTGTGTGTGTGTGTGTGTGTGTGTGTGTGTGTGTGTGTGTGTGTGTGTGTGTGTGCGTGTGTGTGTGTGTGTGTGTGTGTGTGTGTGTGTGTGTGTGTGTGTGTGTGTGTGTGTGTGTGTGTGTGTGTGTGGGTGGGTGGGTGTGGGTGTGGGTGTGCGTCTGTGTGTGTGCGTGCGTGCGTGCGTGCATGCTTGCGTGCGTGCGGGCGTGTGTGCGTGCGTGCGGGCGCAAGTGCGTGCGTGCGTGCGTTCGTACGTGCGTGCGTGCGTGCGTGCGTGTGTGCGTGTGTGTGTGTGTGTATGTGTATATTTGTCCGTCCATCACGCCTAAACCACTGAACCGATTTAGATAACATTTGGTATAGGTGTAGATTAGGACTTAAGAAAGGACATAGGCTATCTTTGGTCGCGATAATCGACATCTACGCGGGCGGAGCCGCTGACAAAAGCTAGTATAATATATTTTAGTCAAATCTATAAAATTTGTCGGTAGGTATTATTGAAAATCTTCTCAGCACAGCGGGGCATGGCTATTTAGTTTTCAATTACGCATATAAGATTAATTAATGGACCTAATATTAAAAAAGAAGAAATTAATGACCCATTACAATACGTTTTGCAAGCTTTTTTTTAAGTAGGGTATACATTACACTGATGGGTCTATGCAAAGCGTAATAAAGAAATATTAGTAATAACTGGTACCTAACACTTAGGAATCGATATTCATATATCAAAGTGTAATTACCATAATAAGCACACTAAATTATAGAATTACTCATAAATTAATTCACACCACACTTATATTTACCAAGTGGTTAATTTAAAAAAAAACTTCATTATTGTCGGTCGGCGCCTAGCTCTAGAACTATCATATTACTAGTGTACTTTTTCTTAATGTGTCTAGTCAGCTATCCAGTGACTTGACATTGACATATCCCAATCATTGACATATCCCAATCCGCTTGTGGTATGAAAGAGTCTTTACTTCGCGTACGCTCTGGAATGATCTCGCTGCTATGATTTTCGCACGCAAATTCAAAATGGAGTTCTTCAAGAACGGCAGACTCCTGGTGTTACACACTTCTAGGTTACTGTAACCTCTTTCCATGAGGCATATGCATATTAACCTTCCAAGCCACTATATGGAGGTACTAATATGGGGTTCTTCAAGAAGGGCATTCGAAGGTTTCTACATGTTCGGCAGCACAAGTGTGACTCCCCTGGTGTTGCATAAGTCCATAGGCCACGGGAACCACTTCCCATCAGGCGGGCCGTGTAAAAAAAAAACCCTACCTCTAAAGTTTTTGTGAATTAACAGCCTAGATGTTGCCCGCAACTCCACCAATGTACTGACCCTGACACTCACAAGAATGTATTACTAAGATAAATTAGTAGCTTATAATCTGGGGAGGACAGCGGTAGTGAACGCGGCCGCTGCCCAGGAGGCACGGGTTCAATCCCCGCTCAGTGCAAATATTTGTATGCATGAATATGGGTAATTGCATTGGTCTAGTCGTGCCTCGGAGAGCACGTTAAGCCGTCGGTCCCGGTTGTCATACAAACATCTATGGCAGTCGTTACGGGTAGTTGGAGCCCTTAAAAGTCTAACAACTGGTCTAACTGCAATGCTTCGATATCGCCTTTGGGTTGTGGAGGTCAGATGGCAGTCGCTTTATAGAAAATCTCGAAGTTTAGCCAAATCCGCAGTTGGACTGGTAAAAGCGGACCCCAGACTCCAAGTTAGTAGCTTCGAATGTAGATGGGATTAACACTAGGATGAAGAAGACCCTGGGGAGGACTGTAACTTCTGAACGTTGGCCGGTTCCGACTGGAACTCCTTGTCATCAGATAGATACGTTTTAGCTATAATATATATCTATGCATATTCCATCCAGATTGATCCAGAACATTAAGGCCGTACCGACCGAATTTAAGGAACGTAAATTCTTTTAGTAGTACAATAGAATAATACTTCAAAATGTTTACAAGATTCCATCAACATATACGAAGTGGCGATAAAAATTACCAATTCACATTTGGTTATTTAAGAATTAATGAAGTTAATGTCATTGCCATAACCTTATTTTGAAGGAAATACAACATATATACTAACAGTTCCGATTAGGTGTTCGCTTAATTGGCATACCGGACTGTCAATAATGGTATCAGTTTTAATATAGGTAGTGAACATTGTAGTTGGAAGTATTTCATCATCAAATAACATCAGCAATCTTATTAATATCATACAATGTTTGTGAAGATTTTAGAACGTTTGCGTATAGGGCTAAACGGATCTGACTGAAATTAAGTTAGTTACAGAGACAGATAGGTATAATCGGGAATAACATATGGATTGCCATGGCTTGTGGGAACGGGATTAGATTTCTATTCAGCAAGAGCTAATCTAAAATGAAAAAAAATAGTTACACACTATCCGATACCACAGTCAAATGTATGACATATATATATATGTCTTTCACATTGTCCGGCCCGATATCGGTTATCGAAACCGACAGCACTGTATTAGCCCGATATCGGATCACGAAGAGACTAAAAGAAAGACTGCAAGCAATTTTCGACCTATATGACATTTTCTTAGTAACGTGTCATTTTGCGTTAATACTCGTAGATGACGCTGATCACGAATATAAGAAAAACAACTCGATAAGCTTGCTTGCACTTTTTTTATATATTTTTTATTCCTAGCATCCATAACTCGTCTGTGCTTTCAAGCAAATAGCCATGTTGGGCCAATTTTATCGGATATATGCGAAAACAACACACAGGTCGGCTATCGGCGTCCGATACCGATATCGGATATCGAATGAATGTGAAAAAGGCTGTTATTACACTGGATTAAGACACAAATTTGAAGTTACTTTTGGCAAACTGAGGTGACCAGTATAAGTTGAAGCAAATTGAAGCGACACTGTACTGGCACATCTCCCGTAAGGCTGATCGTCACAAACGGGTCTTGGAATTTAGACCAGGAGTCGCTCCAGCAGCACGCTACACAGATCCTCACCTTTTCTACATATTTCACGTCACCGCCTTCTCTTCTCTCTCCTCTTCATATTGTTTCTGTATATTCACACCCTATTCTGCACGCTGGTGAGATATCTAATCATTGTTGTTTAACTTTAGGTTAGTAGTTGTAATAATTTAATTCTTTTTTTTTTCACTTCTTTCTTTTACATCTTAGCCCGACTATTTTGCCCAAGGTGTCAAATCAAGTGGCACGTACTGTACATTACGCCATACAGAAGATTATACACAGTAGTAACGATTATTAGGGCAACGAGGCGATTAATATAATGAGATTAATTTTTCAAAATAAAGGTATATCTTACTAATGGTTGTTATTATATCTATATGTAAATATATCCATTAAAATACGCTTTAATCGTTGAGATATTTTAATTCAAAATGTTTGGTTCGATAGTTACGATAAAAATATCGTGAGGCCTCGGGAAGATTAGATCTTTGTACTTATTCAAATCTTGATCGGCCGAAAACGTTTGCAGGGAAACATTTATAGACGTTTGGCAACACTGTAATGGCGGACTAGGTTTAGAAGAGTGTTGGACGTGGATTGATGATTGATTTTTGATATTATCTAGGTTTATACCGGCAGTTGCAATTTATTTTATTTTCGTGAAGGATTAATATCTAATATATGCATATAATAACATCTCTTTCCTGGCCTGGACCGGCGACAGGCCCTACCTAGCCTAATGGTAAGCCAAAGTGCAATTCTCAGGAATGAATAATAATAATATTTATTTTTTCAAGTAAAATGACTCATTGTGTTAGTTGTGTTAGTAACAATAATGGCTTATAAACTACGTTAGTGCTAAGTGTTATTTAGAATATACAGTGCTCAGCGCAGCAATGTGACAGGTGCAGCTGAAACCTTGGTGCAGTGAGACATGTAGCAGCAATCCAGCCTGCTCGCTATCATGCTCAGGATGCTGTTGGCACTGGCGCGCACTCTGCCGACTAATGAGGCGCAACGCTTCCGCATCACTGTATAGAAGCAGTCTACGCGTGCCTCGGCAAACATACCCGATGCGCTGCAGAAGCGCGGCAGCGCCAACAGCACCCTGAACGCATTATTATACTGGACACGAAGGGCACTGTATGCCTTTTATATATATTTTATATTTTCATTAGGATCACCAAGAAATGTTACAATGGTGTCACTCAGCTTTACAGCCTCTTAAGATACTTTTTCATATGCCACACTTACGTATATGGAAGTAAAACTTCAGCGCACCTGACAGTACCTAAGCTGGAGTAGAATTCTTAGAAATGAGGTTCTCCATAACATATACCAAGAATGCTGTAATATCAGCCGTCAGCTGACGGCCTTATCAGACGGTTTTTTGCTTCTTACTTACAAACTATTTAAGCAATAAATTGTACTAGTGCTTACAGACATAGTACTTACAGTAATTGCCAACAACAGGTAGCATAACTTACTGCTTTATTATAACAAGGTGTGTTACTTTACATTTTATTTTTATAATCTGCCAACGACTACATGAATAAATCGAATCGGGGTCAATCTCGTTTGGCATCGATTTACGCGCAGTGGGCCGGCCGACTCACGCGCACGCTAATTGATTTCTGATCGCGAGGGGCGGGGCGACAGAAAGGTCGTGGGTTCGATGCCGCGTTGACGGAACTGTGAAAGTTGTTGAGATGTTTGAGATTTCTTGGTTTGTGAATGGTAGAGTTATTGTTTATGTTGGTGTAATGAAATTTGATCATTTAAATGGCAGCTAACATGCAGATATAAGGGGAGAGGGTTTAAAATGACGAAATTTTGCATCCGTATGCGTGTGCGCAATGTGCGTTTATTTGCGAGTGTTCAAATACGCAATATCTGTAGCATATATATAGACTTATTTGAAGTATTAACTGTTCTGTATTTTGCGCTAATATCATTGAAATATCTTTAATGAAAACACTTGTACTATTCCACATTATTTATTATTATCCTGACCGGTTTCGCCTTACGGCATTATCAAAGGTTGATACATGTTTTTTGAATATATATTCGTTTTCGTGTTGTGTTTTCATTGAAGATGTGTAGCAAGTTCCACCAAGTGCCATCAAAAACAGTATAAGCGTCATTGAAATAACTTTGTGATAAAACTTTGATTTTTTGAGAAGGGTCTTGATTGACAGACTGACTGACGATGGCTGTTCAGTTAGCAGTAAATTCCTGGAAACGAAGTGTATCAAACACGTGATGTGACTCACCTTACTGCCAATTGTTACTGGATATTTGTTCTTCGTAAAAATTTAGCACATCGTCGTTTAATTTCCATAATTACTTTCTTGTAAAAAAGGTGAGTCCTGGGTGTCATATAGGTGATCTTATATCAAAATTCATGAAATTTAATTTATCAGACCCTACACTACAATTATATTTACCTACTTACTTTTATTTCGAAGTTACTGTAAAAATCTTTTTTTTAAACAAACAATGAAACTCCTTTTATTTCAAAATTCATTCTCGTCTCATGCCGTCATGCGCCTCATGACACAATGATTTAAAAAAAAAAAATATAATATTCCCTCTAACTTTTCCACCTCGGCTGAATTACTTATGTTAGGAGTTGGTATACGTCGATGTACAATGACCAGGATTCGAATCCGTAGCCTCTCGATAGTAAGGCCAACTTACTATTAAGCCACCGATACTCACACTTGTCTATTAAAATTTTACAACCTTTAATTTATCAACCTTCAATATAATGAAACAAGCATCCACAATTTACACATAACGCTATTTTCATACATGAACACTATCTAGTGACTATATCACAGATGCTATGATAACATTCTCTCTTATAATTATACCCCCCCTCACACCGTCGCGTACTAGCGTTGCTCTGTTATCACGATCTTAGCGTCGCGGCGTTCTTATCAGACGCCCGCTCTCCATCTCAGATAAGGATCCGGTGTTATAAATGGGAGGTGGATTCGAGCGTGACGGTGTGATACGAGGATGTGTGGTGGCGAGCTAGGTGTTGGGTAGGTTATGAGTGCGTGTGTTTTCTTAGAAGAAGGGCGGTTTAGATTGTGAAAAAAAAAGATAAATTAGAATGCTTGAAAACTAATAGTATATGCCCTAAGATGTTGTATAATTTTTGAATGTTCAAGAAGGGTCTTTTTTCGCAGGTTCAAGTCTCGCCTTTGATCCACTTTTTACAATCTAAATCGAATGCTTGTTAGTGTTTAGGTTAAGTTGATTTATCAAAGAAAGAATCATCATCAGAGAACTAGTCCCAGTTGTATTCAAAAGCCTGAATTTTGAAGCCCAGAGCCTGCTTTCCTGCTCTTTTGTTTGATTTGCTTTATCTTTTTTGTGGGAGTGACTGCAGTCTGACCCCACAACGTCAAGAAAAAAGCCTGTTAAACAAAACAGCCCATGTCATTTTATCCAATTTTTCTTTTCAATAGATAATCTAAAGGCCCTTATTCCAGATCACCATTCACTTATGAATGGACTATTACAATGACATTAGAACTGCCATCCATACTGGTTTTATAAATGGTAAAGTGTATGTGTATGTCTGTTTGTCCGTCCTTCACGGCTAAACCACTGAACCGATTTTGATATAGGGATATTTGGTATAGGGGTAGATTAGATCTTAAGCAAGGACATAGGCTATGTTTAGTCGCGCGAGCAAAAGCTAGTCTAGGATATATCTGTCGTCAGTTGTAGTTACAAATCAAGATTCAGGACTGAATATCCATCTGGAGTAGGTACAGGTCTAAATCTAACCAATATATGCAAACGTTACTCTGATATCACCAGCAAGAAACTAATAGAGTATCGCTCATAGTCCTTACTGCACCCATCGCGGCTCCCTCACACCGCGGGCGGTGGAGTAAGGGGGGTATTTTATCGCCGAAAACGCGCCCGATCGCGGCGCGATTCGCCCGCGCGATACAGAGCGATCGTTCGCCGCGATAACGCCCGACATGCCTGTATCTTTATAAAAGGAGGTTTTTTGTGCGTAATCGCCTGCAACGATCTAGTTTTAATGACTTTTTATAATAGGTTTACGCGAACGGAATATTTATAAGTTCTTGTTTCTTATTTTTGGATTTTAATTTTTTTTTGGTAATAATTTTTTTGGTGACAAGATTTTGTTCAAGTGTTTAATTATTAATAAAATTGTGTAGGTAAGAATAATAAAAAAAAATCATTCCAATTATCTCCATTTTTTTTTACTTTGGCGGCTGAGGTAGTGACGTCTATGTGTTACCTACCTACCATTTTTTATTTATTTATTATGAAGTGCGTACATATTTACAAGTTTTTTTTTTTAGTTAAACCTAAACTAAATATTTACAAGAATATAAAAGAGGTCAAATAGTTTAGGCATCGAAGAATTACTACCCATTGATGCCGAGTAGTAACGTGCCCGAAAGGCTCTACCATAGTTTTTATTGGTATATGGACTTTTTCGGGAGTGATTACCAAATAGGTTAGTCTGCAATCTCTACCGGAAAGACTGAGATTCTTCTCGGGGTTGAGAAGACAGAGATGACCTGTGCCAAAACCTCGTCCATCAACAATCAGCAGGTGTACCGACTTTTTGGTGAAGATGGCATGAGTTCCGGAGGATATAGTGGCGCTCATTGATGGTTTTTCATTGAGCCCTTCTCTTTATGAAATTGCTTGTGGAAGTTCACGTCGTTTGCTGGTATAAAAATAATTATATTCACTAATTTAAAACCAGTCACCTACATCTAAATATGTACTATAACTCAAAGGTGACTGACTGACTGACATAGTAATCTATCAACGCACAGCCCAAACCACTGGATAGATCGGGCTGAAATTTGGCATGCAGGCAGATGTTATGACGTAGACATCCGCTAAGAAAGGATTTTGAATAATTCTAGCCCCAAGGGTATAAAATAGGAGATGAAAGTTTGTATGAAACTTTATCAATTTTAAACCGATCGGGCTGAGACTTTGCATGTATAAAGCTACTATGTTGACTCAATACTAAGCTATAACCGACATCAGCGCGGGTTGAGCCGCGGGTAACAGCTATTCAAAATAAAAAGGCAATTTTATCATACAAACAATCATACAAACGAACTAAACATCCAATCAACTTATTCTTTATTCTACAAACACAAACGATTCTTATCGCTTTTAAAATGTACCACTACTTGCTAGACCATACACAAATAGACCATATACCATATAGAATAATTGTTTTTTTTATCTAACTCCGCCATACGGGTGGTATCGGATGGGTGCTGATAACGTCTTGCCCCTATGCGGAGTGTACTCACAGATTACGGTATCAAATATGTGTGTGACAATTGTGGCAAATATGGTGGAGATATGCATTGGAATAGATAAATGAAAGGCTTTTGTTCTTCCTGAAATGATATGCTATTAGATGACAATAACTTATAAGTACTTATTTATACTAATACACAAGCTGTACCCTGTAAGGAACAAACAATACCGAGTAAGTGCGAGTCGGACTCAGGCATAAAGGGTTCCGTGCCATTAAGTAGATTTTTCGATATTTTTTTAATATAAGACACGTCAATTTGACTTCGCCTCGCCTGATGGTAAGCTAAAGGTAAAGTCTCTGGAAAGAGAGCAATCATTATATACACGTACCATGTTAACAATGGTGGCACTCAGCTTGACGGCCTCATCAGATGCTTTTTCACGCCCGCTTAAAGGACCCGGGACTGTAGGAAGATAGAAACACGTGAGCTGGCAAGGAGTTCCAGGTCTTAATGGTGCGACAAAGGAAAGAGTCACCGAACTGTATTGTTGTTATAGCGGGAACAGAATACGCATCATCTGTGAAAATTGCAACTGTCTCTTATGGTTCAAGAGATATGGCTTACAGAGAGATCGTGGAGTTTTAATAATATGGTTCCGTTTTCACCCTTTGAGTAGCTTCATAAAATGACATATTTTTGTTCTAAACAACTTGTCTAGTATGCATGGAAATCAAGTGAACTCTTCGAAGTTAGCCGAGAATAATTTATTAGAATTGTTGGTTTATTTATACTTTCTCTAAATACCTTCTAATTTACTAATACTATGTAGTATTTTTAAATGCGAAGCACACTAACTGACACTAAATGACAGTGAGTAGGTACATGAATCAACAGATGGCGTAACTGCACACTTAAATATACAGGCTGATCCAAAATCATTCAATTTAGTAACAGTTAAAACGATCATAGACTGTAAATTTTATGAAAATTATAAAATTACGTTGCACGAGGCTTTCACTTTGTAGCATAGAGTTCGTTCCTATCCGCTTCTTCTTCTTTTGATATGGCTTATATGACTTTTATGAGAGTGAGTGCTGACTGACCTCCCAACCCTCTTAGAAAACCCCGCACTAGTGCCTCTTCCGTCTATTATTAACGGCTTGTAGGCAAGATTAGTTTTGCCCCCAAAAATCCAAATGGACCTAATAGTGGACATAATAGCAGAGGTAAATATTACCGGTCAACCAATTTACCAGCAGGTGGGCTGGGCTGTGTTCTAATTAGCCACCTAAAAAACAAATATACCTAATTTAATAACATCGTTAAAATTTTAATTAAGAAAATGTTAAACAATACTTTTATCAAAAGAAAACACACCATGTACGCAGCTTACCCAATGTACAATAGCGTAATGTTTCACGATAAGGCTTGCGACGTTTCCGCGAGCGATACGATAACGCGGCGATAACGGAACGACACCGGATTGTGAACGTGTGTTGTGGTAATTAAGTGTCGCTTTTAAACTTTTCATATTTCTGTCTGGAATTTTTTAAAGTTAAAAATATACCATACTGTATATTGTATTACAGTCAATTCATAATCACAGTTAAAACTATTAATAAATATGGAATAAAATATGTCTGGACATGTGTTACAGGTGAGTTCATATTAGTAGTGTAGGTAATAGCCAGGATTCAAACATGGGACCTCTCAATCATACGTCTAATAGTAAAATTATGTTGAATAAGGGATATTCTAGATTACTGGTATACTTAAATACATGCTAACATAATTGTACATAGAAGAAAGTTTATACAGAGACACAGAATAAACAATAGACATAGGTTTGAGACTTTCGCAAATAGCTAAATAAATATAAAACAGTGTATTTTGTACTAAGCGAGAATCGAACTCGCTCTCTACGGCGTAGCAGTCAAACGGTCTACTGCTACGCCAAAAAGGTTATCAAACAAAAGTATTTTAAGACTGACAAAATCTGCCAGCTGAACTAATTTGACCAAAATTTGTTATAGTGATAGAATATAATATAATCTGGACTTAAAATTTCCGGGATAAAAATTGCCTGTGTAATCAGCAATTTTTATCCCGGGAATCGGATTTTATTATTTTAATTGGGTTGTGTGAGATTGCCTTTATTTCGTTGCAACTTTGATGTGAATGGAATGACAAATTTATTGGATTTGACGTTTTTGACAGTTCTTAACACATGTCATAAACGTCAAATCCCATACATTCTATTCTACCAAACACCGGCCAATGAATTGCCACTTGCCTAGAGGGGCTTGTCATCACTTCTCGCTTCGTATTCTCAAGTAATCAATCAATCAATCAATTAGCCCACTGCAGTCCACTGCTGGACATAGGCCTCTCCCAATGTGCGCCATTCCGTACGCCTTTCGCATCCAGTCCGTCCCAGCCACCTTTTTCTCAATTTATTCTAGATTTTGTAGAAATAACTCTTTCCGTCTTAGACGCACACTTAAATCTATTAAACCATTTATAAACCATCACAAAAACATTGAACAGTCGACATCTTTATACAGGCGACATGTCGTGGGTGCACTCACGACGCGACTTAGGTGCTACAATAAAATCGCCAGCGATCTCGCGCGTTAACAAGCTAGCGCAGACAAGCCGATTCGATCGCGCCAATTTGTACGCACGTCGCACTTGGATTTATTGAGCACGCGAGGAACGCTTTTTGCGAGATACCAAGCGACTCATAGGTGGGCCTGTCGCGGATTAGAAGTCGTGGCGTCTGAAATAGGCTTTATTTTCTGTCTGTGTTTTCGAACGACCGATTGGTGTGAAGGTGTTCGCGTCTTTTATAGTTAAATTAATTTAATAGGTGCATTATGACAGTTATAGTCTAGGCTTGGAGTGACTTAAATTGGATGTGTGTTACATTTTACGTTACTATCCACCCGTATCGCATTTGGACATTATTATCCAATTCACCGGTGATAATAATTGTATTGCATGAGAAATCGCCGGGGATACCAGCGACCATGACTTTTCTTTTTTATTACAACGATAAAGTTCACTTTTGTTTGAACAACTATTAATTATTAACCTTATAATCACAGTCGCATCCGAAGCTTTGCGAAGCGAAGCGACTGCCACGTGACCTCCATAACCCAAAAGCGATATGGAAGTATTGCAGTTAAACTAGTTGTTGTACTTTTTTGGGGCTACAACTACCCGTACCTAACTACTCCCGTAGATGTTACGTGCTCTCCGAGGCACGATCAGATCAATGCCAATACCCATATTCATGCATACAAATATTTGCACTGAGCAGGGATCAAACCCGCGCCTCCTACGGGCGGCCGCATTCACTACCTCTACGTCACGAAGGCTGTCAAGTTACAACAAAACGTTCTTGCGAGACTATCTCCAAAGTTTTGCTGTAACTATAACGATTGAGGTATCTGCCCTTACTACCCCTATATAATATACCATTCGTGTTACATTAAACGTTCAAAATACTTATTACATAAACTATTTATTTAAAACTGATACCAAAATCCCCAAAAAATGTCATACTGACAAACGGAGGAGATCCGCCGTATGACGAATCATCAGACAGGGGAAGTACACGACTACAAATATCTTAATTAGCTAGCGTCATTATCGACAGCGCAAAGATTATTTTAATGTTAATATTAAAATTAAATACCCACCTGCTTTATCGAAACAGCAGATAAGTTTGGCAACTATTTAATTGTGAGTATGACAAAACTTTTTTGTAATAGAGACTTAAAGAAAAATTAAGCAGAAGGTATACATTTTGAAAGACGACTCAGGGTCACCTTGCGCGCGGTTTTAGTCAGTTTGAGTTTGACATAACCGCGCCGGCCAGCAGACAGCACGAAAAAAAGAAGGGAAACTCTTTGAGAGGTTGCATAAGAAAAGAAGTCATTAAGTAATTGTCAGCGGCATACTAGTGATCGTTTTAATACTTCAGGGCCTATAAACACTTTAAAATAAATTTAAAAAATACACTCCTTCACACTTAATAGTCCTTCACAGAATCATGTATATAAAATAAAATAGAATTCAATAATCCATACTAAACAAACACATAAAAAAGTTTGCAAAATTCCTCTAAAACAAACCATAATCCTTGCCATGTTCCACACCTCACAAAGAAACAACAACACTTGAACAATTCCTCTAAAACAACGACCATTCCGCCAATTAAATCGTGTGAGTTTACAAGTGCGGCGCTCACGCCCTCTGCCGGAGTGAAATATAAACGTAGAGGTGCGCGTGAGTCGATCTATCGGTGCACCGGAGCTATCGGGCCGAGCGATCGCGACTCGCAATATCGTTATTGTACCCCCCACCCCGGGTGGGGAAGGACAGTTGCGGACTAAGGGCAATTGGGATAAAATAATTATTTAGTGATAGTGTTTCAATATTTTGAAGTGAACATTTGAATGTACCAGTCATTTTGAAATTCACGTTCGATGCAAAAACTTTTTAGGCGCGTTGAGCACCTCTTTGTGAACTAAACTTACTTACTTAACTTACTTTTAATTTTTAATCAGAATGTTTTCATATCTGTCAGCACTCCCAGTGTCAAAAAAATTCTATGAAAAAAGTAGGTATCACGAGTACACATGGCACTTAAGTGTATTTAAATAAACTTTCCATATAACACAATATAGGAAAACGAGCATAAAAACAGATATGATTACAAAAGCAATAATTTAGGAACACTTTTTACACACATAAATAAAACCGCACACACACAACATACGCATATACACTTAAAAATACACACATTTATAATTTAAAAATCATGCAGTTGCGATTACGTTGTTCTTAGAAGAAATATAACTTTAAATTGACGTATTTTTAGTCTGTCACAATTCACAAAATATTATCAAAAGGAACATAATTATAGAATTAAATTTTTCTAACGACTATTTAGTCCTCTAACAATGTTTTCGACCCGTTCTATCTATTACGGAAACCTAATAAAAACTCACATAGTCATATTAAATCTGTCTCGTAATCAAATGTGTTTATTATACGTAAACGTGTACTGATCGCTATCACTATTCCAAGAAACACATTTTGATTTCCATTTTAAGAATCTTTAGAGAAAAACATTGATCGCAATGTAACTACTTATGTCGGATTATAGAGCGATTTATTACTGTTTTGTAATGTCCATCTAATGGACTCTAGGATCTAGATTAGATCCTCGAGGCCCAAATCCTTAAAAACCTTGAAATTGCTAGGCAACATTTTGGTCGCAGACAGCCACCTCTGATTCTACTAGTTTTATGACATAACAAAACCACTGTCATACCGCTGAAATTGCATAAAATGTCATTAAATTTTAGACTTTATGGTTTTAAAGTTTAAAAGTAAAAAGAGAAAGAGTTTATAACATTTTTCATTCACTGTAAGATTGTCATTTAATTTTAGATTTTAACTGTTAATCAACAAAGTCTAAAGTTAAATGGTATTGGTTACAGTGTCTGTGGTACCGCAGTTGTTTTGCCATGAAAAAATCATAGCAGAAAATTTAATGACATTTTATGCAATGTCAGCGGTATGACCGTGGTTTTGTTATGTCATAAAATTTGCAGGGTCGGGGGCCAGGTGTCTGCCAGAATCGGGGAATAAGTGACACTTTGGATGCAACCGTAGTAACTGCTGGGATAATGATGATTTATAAAAACCACGGTATTCCAAAGACCTTCATGTACTTATCTGTTAACCCAAGTTTCATGATAATAAATCATCAGAGTAGAGTTATCTAGGTAAATTCTGTCTAAGTATTGATTACGAATAAGTGACGTGTTAAAAAAAAACTATGTTGAATATGGCATCATTGTTTGTTTGTAAATTTTGCTTAATGTTTCTAGCTATTTCCGCTGCTGAAAACATCCTAATTACGTCATATAATCAGTGACAAACAGAAAAGCAAGCGTTTGACATTTCGCAAAGAAAAACATCGCAAGCAAATTTAACAATCCCGAATAAGGAGCTTCATAAAACAGCTAGACGCGACTGTACAGTGAGATAAAGGCTTAAAATGTAAATGAGACGTGTTGAAAAAGTATAAGATTATCTCTCTATTAGGTATAAATTAAGGGAGCCGGAATGAGGCATGCGGTACAATTATATTGTCACGAATATACCGATTCTGGTCGCACCTGCGGTCGCAATCGGCTTTGCGATCGGTGCCCGCGCACGCTAACTTGACGCGATGGTTTTTTTTGTCATTATGTCTTCAGAGTAATATTGCGTTTGTGATTTTTTGAAGCAATAGATGTTGTAAGTACTATATTTTACCGGTAGAGGCGCCACTAGTAAATACAGTCAGTATCAAAAGTAGATTGCACAAATTTCCGAATAATTATGTCATAAGACGAAGTACTCGAATAAAATAAATGCATTTAAAATATAAATTTGTTTGCATACAAACGAATTATATAATCTAAAAATGATTATTTATTTCAAAACGGACTATACATTGCCGTAGGTATTGATGCTTTGTCATTTTTTATAATCCTATACATTCCTCATTCTGTTCCATCAAACGCCGGCCATCGAATTGCCACTTGTTTAAAGGGGCTGTAATAACTGTAAGTATATACTTACACATATTACCAACATTAAAAAGTTAAACTTTTTTTAATTATATTTACGTAACATAATTTTTTCTTAATTTTCTTTATTAGCGTAGTGGTTTTTTTTTTGTTCTAATAATGTTGATAGTACATATTGTGTCTACACATACCACTATAGTAAAAACAGGTAAAAGATTATACTTCCTCATCATCTTAGCGTTGTTCCTCAGATACAGCCGCATCCGATGCCTGATCCCCAGTCTGATCCCCCAACCTAGATTTTGGACTCCTAAATTTCAAACCGGCCGGCGTGGTCCATTTTAAATATTTTATGACGTTTTGTAAGTGCCGCTTTACTGATCTATGCAGAATAAATTATTTGTGATTTGGAAGATTTCAGAGGGGCACCTAAAAGCCTAGTTTCCAAAGAAACATGGTTTAAGGCAATGCCACCGGATTTCACTTTCTCGAATAGAATTCAATCGATTAGTAATCGATTCATTACATATATCGATTTTTCTTGTTTTCAAGGCCATTTGCATGGTTATGTTTCTCAATTCATTAGACCAATTTGACTTGAAATACCATTTAAAAATAATAAAATATCACCTAACACGCCTAAATCGCCCATCAATAGTAATAACAGTTGACAGATATGCTAGGAGAAATCTTTACGGAAGATAAATAAGGCCGGAGGCCCTAATCCAAGTCATAGCAGGCTTTGTTTAACACTTGCAGTGCCCTGTGGTTTTACTCGCCGTTGTCATGTCAATATTGTTCCCTTCGATACCTTCACCTCAGAGTACACTTACTCCTTTTGATCTGGGTTATACGGTATATATGGAAGTGACTGCCGTTTGATCATCCTATCACAAGAGGAACTCCTGAGCCAAAACCTCTGCTATCTAGCAAATGCACGTACCACCAGATGTGGTTGGCTTGGGACCCAAAGATAAGAAGAAAAAAAAATTAAACATGTTTTATCAAACACAGACAGCAGAACATTACCGGTTTACTACATAACTAAACTAAACAATAATAAAAAGTTCTTGATACTAAATAAACTAGTCGCGTCTCTCAGCTTAATGCTGTCCGCTTTAACAACATTAGTTCTTAAGTTAAATTGTTACTAACACTATGGACCAATGGTCTGAAAATAAATGAATTTTAATTTAATTTAATTTAAGAATAAAGAGGGCCCATGTGTAACTAGGTGTGTCCGCGGATTTTAACGGGAAACCATAGTCTCTTTTCTAAAATAAAGAAGCCGAAGATACGCATTATAAAATTAGTTCACCGCTAGTGAATCCAACCCAGCCACTGATAGGGCCCCCGGCCAGTTCCAGGCAACTGTATCAATATAAGTGTTTTCATCCTAAATTTTGAAGGCGGTAGGACACGAAGGTATTTCCGTCCAATTGAGCAGTCCGACTAGGGTAGTACCTCCACCCTACAGAATACCGCGGCCATAATAACCTCGTGTTGTGTTCCCGGCGGTGAGTAGGGTTGCCAGAGCTCACTGGAAAGGCTATTCCTGCTTTGACCCTCTGGTGTTCCACACGTCTATAGGCCACGGTAACTACTTTCCATCAGGTGTGCCGTGTGCTAGTCTGCCACCTCAGTTTTAAGTGTGGAAATTCCCACGGATATCCCCTCACCGGAACCAAGCGGGAGGGGTTTTACTCGAACCGACTAAAACCGCAAGCCGTCTCGGTATATCCCTTACTCCCCAGCTGATCCAGGGCCATCGAAGGCCCTCTCGAGTGTGGACTAAGGATGCCCCAAATGCTTTCGTGGAATATTGCCAATTTGCATAGCACTATACACCTGTAGAGGCGACACACGAGCCAATATAATCTTGTGATTTATCATAACGACTGCGAATTGATAAAAACGTTATTTCATTTACATTTATCACCTTATTTTATGTTCGTTTACTTTAAGATACATGTATCATTTAATTATAATTTGAAATAGCTATCTCAGTGGGTTTTCATCAATGATTTCTTGGAAATCATTGATTTTTAAATAAAAATCTTATCTATTCCTAGAAGCGCTAACATAGTCGCTATTTATAGAATTCATTCTGATGCAACCTAAAACATTTTTCTGTTTGAGAACTAGTTTGTTTAACAGTCGTAATATAAGTGGTTCTTGGCTTCCAATTGGTTACCGTAGTGGGTCAAGATGTACAGAATGTTCAAAGAATACAAGAAATGAATAAATTAATAATAGACAAAGTTCTTGGAAATAGAATCGAATCAAATTATATGTCATAAATATTTTATATCAATCCCATTATTCATTCTTGTCTAGCCATATTAGACAAGTGGCATATCGTTAGTTGAATTGACTAATCAATGTATGGGATTGATATATTATGTTTATGACAGTGGTTACCTTCTTCACACTGTCAAAATAATGTTCAACCGTTGTCGCGATACGATTCCACACGATGCGAAAATTTGAAGTAAGTATCCTGCCCGCTTAAACAAGTGACAATTCTTTCGCCGGCATATCGTAGAATAGAATGACAAATGTATGGAATTTGACGTATATGACAATGTCATAAAATTTGACGTATATGACAGTGTCATTAAGGTCAAATCCCATACATTTGACATTCTATTCCACAATACGCCGGCGAACGAATCGCCACTTGCCTACAGGGGCCTACTTCATATTTCGCGTACCTGATACCTAGTCGTTGTTCTTTATCGTGGCCTACGTTGTAATGCGTGAATACGTCACGTTAGAGTATGGATCGCGCCGCGTCGCGTCGCGTTGTGTCGCCCTCTTAACAACGCCTAAGTATGAAGAGCTGTCATTAGAGATATTGCTAAGGCGTTAGTGTCCTTTGAAATGAAATTGACGCTGTGCCGGGTGAATATTAAATCCGAAAGAAACATTTAAGTATCAACATTTAACTCATGCTTAAATAAAAACTAAACTACCGACTGTATCCCATCACTAGCGAAACATAGAGTACCCTACGTAATCGATACGGCTGGCTCACCATATTTTATTGTGTGCCAATTAAAATTATTGTCCCTTCCGCATGCATTGTGAAAAGTTGGTCTGGCTAGAATCGTATTTGAGTTATAGCGACCATATTTACGTAGGAGGGCTGGAAAAATAATTGAAACAGTCATTTAGATACTAGTTCGTCTGTGACGCAATCTGTGGAAGTAACTAATGACGTTATTTATTGGTATGTCTGTTAGTTCAATTCATATTGATAGTTCAATTAATTGGTAGTTAGAAAGTATGTTGGTTATAACATAGGCTTGAGTAGAATTAGGCTGTTTGTAATATGATAGATGTCTGCTAGTCTCGTAGAAGGGGTAGGCTGAAGAAGTCCTGGCTTAACGTCGTGCAGGATGACATACGTGCAAATGGTGTCACTACCATGGACGCCTAAAATTGTGCAAAGTGTAAAAGGAAGAGCCGGAAAGCGGTCCCTGAGCTCCGAGGGCATCTTGGCCTTGGATGCAATCAGGATAATATGTCATAATGAAGATGATGACATGTCTGCTAGACTGACTCTTTGAACTCATAGTTTTCCACAATTAACATATAAATGTTTGCGAATATGAACTTGTCTGTCTGTCCCCTATTCTCGCAAAAATTGCTTAATCTACTTTGTTAGAATAAGATGTTTGTATGTTGGTTAGGTATCTACGCTCAAATTGCTTGCTGAATCTGGCTGGGTATAGATTAAAGTCTGGAATCACACATATACTGCTTTTTATAACTGGAAAAGATAAATTGGAATAGATCAAAAAGTCGACCGACCCACGGGCAAAAACTACTCGAAAATAAATAATATTGTGTGGGTGGAAACGTTTTTAAATTCCCATAATATTTGACTAATTCGCGTTGATCGTGCGATAATTGTATGTAGATTAGTCATAAATTCTGTTTTGTTGAAGGTTATGTGGATAAGGAATTATACCTTTTCATTCATCTGCATTTTGATCAACTTTCATCGATCATAAATCATTTATCAATTTTTTTACTGACTATATCATAATAATATAATAATAATTATCACGAAATTTAAAATATTGAGCTTGTTTAATTTATTTTGACATACAAGTACCTAATTATGCGTATCAAAATTATCCATGATTTTGAAAAATCTTCTACCGTGTATAAAATATACCTAGTCCTTTCAATTAAGTACGAATTTCTTTTTTTTTAATTATGTATGTGTCTAAAGTACTGTTTTGCAATAAGCAACGAATGGAGTGATTAATTTTCATTAATTTAATAAGAATTTAGATTAGATACTTCTTAAAATTAATTTATAGAGTACAGTAACCCAAAAGTTGATATCATCGAGAGGTTCCTACTTGAGGTTTATAGTTATTAGCTTTAGACCACTTTGGGCTTAACGAGCTAAATATATTATTGGACGCAAAATACATCCGTTGTCAGAACACCTATGTATGGATCAAGGAAACAATTTGAAAGAAAGAAAGAAAGAAAGAAACATTTATTTAGTGCAATGTGGTCACACAATACAGAAATACATCAACTACATTGGAAGTATTGGAAGCATGTCCACTCATCAGTAATAAACATGCCTCCAAACTCCAAACACAGCATGAATTTGTTCTATGGGCCCATAATACAAGTAACTGCAGTTATCAAAATATTCCATTACCCCATCCGTCTCATTGCAGTCAGGTATATTCGTTGGCACTGTTTCATAACACTATGAATATTTAAAAGGTCGACTCACGCGCATCTGGTTCCGTTACCGATCGCCGATTGCATCGATTTGCGGAATTGCTCAGCCAACACACGTGTGAACTTACCTTTTGCGATACCGCCTTCATCAAGACTAAAGGGTCTTAACAAAGACGTTCCTCAAAGAAATTTAAACTCTAAAGACAAGACAGGTGAAGGTTAAAACATCTTGTAAACTTGTCGAAAAAGTTTGTTACCTTCAACATCCAATCCATTCCAATTTCAAATTACAGGTTCTTACGTTCTATTTTCGATTCGACTCTTCTGTTGGCTTTTAAAGTAGTATACTGCTTTATTGTGTGGTATTAAGGTTGGAATTTCAAGGAAAAAAATATGGGTTTTTATGACTATTGGATAGGGGAGAGAAGGTTGGCGGGAAAGCAGGCTGCGTACGCGCCGATAGCCATTGCGGTGTGGCTAGACGGAGTACAGACGGTGCGTGTCATCGGAATGTGACTTGAACTGCAATCAAGTGATAAATGTATAGATATTTAAATGTAACATTGGACATTTACAGTCTTATTCATAAAAAATGCTTATCGAAGGTTTATAGCGTACATTAGTTAAAACGTCTTATAACGCTATCATACGTATTTTAAAATATTGTATTCATAACTGCTCTATAAACCTTCGATAACTATAGTGTCGCTATAAGAGATTAATAAATCAAAATGTTGCGACTTGGTTAAAAAATTCAGATATCATTGAAATTCTTAAGCCCTTTCTGCCTTGTTATTTGATGAGTCTGTTTATTATGCATTACTAACGCTTATATTATAATAATATTTGCTTCATAAGATCATGTTACAAGAACTGGTGAAAGAGCGGTTCGGTGTGCTGGAAAATAAAAACACCGACACGAACACTAACGCGAAGAAGGTGGCGGCGTGGGCTAGTTTACACAATATTATTGGTATTAAAACTTCCCAATATCGCAGACTCCCAATATTTTCAATAGCTTCAAGTACCTACATCTAGGCTTTGTAAAGCTTGCATCGTGGAAGACACTGAGAAACACTCTGCCACAATAAATTTACCACAAACTCCAAAAAAGAACTGACCTAGATTAGTAATAATAATAATACAGGCTTGTCTGGAAACAAATCAGAGATATTCGAGTTATATTCAATAATTCACCAAACTAATGCGAACTAAGCAACGATGCTGGTCATGCTATATAGTATTAAACATCAAAGCTTACATCGATATTTTGAGAACAGCTGTCAAAGTAACATCAGCTGTTGAGCAGGTCGGCCATCTTTTCTCCTAATATTGCTTTATAGCACGGCTATAGTGGGTTCCTGCCTTCCATAACTTATATGAAGTTTATCAAGGGTTTATAGAACGTATTAGTGCTAAAATGGTGTTATGAATACAAATTTTCGACGATCACCTTATAGCAGTCTTATAAACCTCCCATAACTTTTTATGAATAAGACTGTTAGTATTTCAATAAATTTTGTCGATACAGCAGCACACAACACTACAGATTTTTAATAGATGTACCTATATGAGTACTTTAGCTTTCCTGTGACAAATTTTATTGTGACTAGGCTGATTTTCTCAAGATTTCCTTGGACGGGAGATACTTTCATTTTAGAAAAAAGGAGATTCCGGGCAAAGAAAAGAGAATCCAGATTTAAAATCTTAACACTAAGCTCTTTGCATCGAACAGTTTGGATCCCAAGATCCACATCCTACTCCAATTACCCATAACGACTGCTGTAGATGTTTGTATGGCAACCAGCCCTTCTAAAACGTTTGTAGATCAGAACCGATTGAACAGACCTACAGAAAAAGCAAGCCGAAGTGGCAGTGAGCTAGAACCGATAGCAGTTAGACCAAACGAGTCTTAGACTGGAGACCGCGAGGAGGCAAACGAAAGGTATTAAGCCCCCTAGCTAGATAGACTGATGACCTGAAAAAGGGACAGAATGGTTGCGGAAGGCGCAGGATCGGCAGAAATAGCGCACATTGGAAGAGGCCTATGTCCAGCCGTGGACTAATTGATTGATCAATTGTACATACGTTGACGTCTGTTATAAACGTCAAAATACCATCATTGTATTTTACAATACGCTGACCAAAATACCATCATTGTATTCCACAATACGCTGACCAAAATACCATCATTGTAGTCTACAATACGCTGACCCAAATACCATCATTGTAGTCTACAATACGCTGACCAAAATACCATCATTGTATGCTACAATACGTTGACCAAAATACCATCACTTTATTCCACAATACGCTGACCAAAATATCATCATCGTATTCTACAATACCCTGACCAAAGTACCATCTTTGTATTCCACAATACGCTGACCAATGAATTGCCACTTGTCTTGGGAGGACCGACCGTTTATACCTACGTGTTTTAACTTATCTATATTTGTCCTTTCCAGCACCTCAATCCCCACCTACTAAGTATGACTCGATTGCTAATCTAGAAGAGAATATAGTCAAAATGTTTTATTTTTCATACAATGACTGTGACGTGACCTCTGCAAGTTGGAATCGTGTTAAAAACCTGTTCGGATAGCACCTAGGTAGGTTGATTAGATAGACTTTTTATATACATTATTTTTATGATAATTATAATTTATACAAATAATAATTATGTATAAATAGTATGGTCTAACTGCAATGCGTTAGGTTGTGGAGGTCATATGACAGTCGCTTCACAGAAAATATCGACCTTCAGTCAAATTTGCAGACTGGTGAAACGGATTCCAGACTCCAAGGTGGAAAAACTTCAGATGGAACTGGGACTTTATCCTAGAAGAAGAAACATTATGATTTATAGAATCTGGGGGCACGGCATTCTATTCTTTTCTCGAAGCAATTCAGGCGATTTTCGACCCTCTATAACTCCGTTCTGGATAAAACTACAGCCTGAACCAATAGTTTAAGAATTATACCGAGTCAAAGTTTCATAATTTTGTCACTCACTGACTGGCCGATCATCATAATACTACGGCACTTCTAGCAGACATAGAAGCTTCAAATTTAGAATAAAATTAGTGTTTGAGTACAGAAGGTACCAAAACAAACTATAGTTAGTAACGTTAACTAAACTAAAAGGAAAAATAATTAAATTCAGTTTAGTACATAGATAGTTTGATAAGGCCTCTGAGTCAGTGCGCGTGAGTGATTCACCGATGCATCGATAGTCCCACGCATGCGTGAACAAAGATATCACTGATACGTTACCCAAAGGTTATGTTGAGTCAATAAATAAGCTATTTATAATGATTTTAGATGAAGAAATATATATTTATAAAATTTCAAAGCAATTTAAATACTAACTATTACTACTAAAGTACTAAGAATTTCGAATGAAATATTATTCAAGTAGTTCATTTGGTCAGAGCATTTACCCTGTAAGGGATTGGTTGTGGGTTCGATTTGCGCCGTTGATATTTATTTTTTGTTATTTAAATTGAAAGAAATATTTAATTAATTATGTTAAAGTTAATTATGTTTAGGTACTATCTATCTACCTATGTAGCGTGTATTTTTTAAACAGGGCAGTAAGGGGAGGTGCGCTCACCGTTTTAGTTACAGCAAAATGTTCTTAGGAGACCTTCCCTAACTTTTTGAGATACTTTGGACTGCATTTACAGATTTTGGAAAAGTCGTACAGACAGCAAGACAAATGCTAAAAGTTGAATTTTTTTCGTGCCAATTTATCCTATTTCATGTGGGGATCAAAAGACTCTAAGAGAACATTTTAGCTTCAAGTACAAAAGTAGACAGAAATCGCCAAAAACGTTTCCCACACATTCCAGCAAAAGGATCAAATTTCTACAATGGTCAAACTTTTTGTTTCGGGTAGAAAGTGCGTAGGATTGGCTAAAAAGTAAACTAAAAGAATTGTCACGTACAAATTTTAAATATAATGCTAAAATCTTACTTAAAAAACAGCCTGTATATGATATAAAAATACACACCGTATATAATGTTACACAGTAAACATATATATATTATATATGGCGCCCTACCAAGATGACCTCACCGACTAGCCATATTTTTGTTTTACGTGCGGGCAATCCCCACGTATACCTTCTAACCCCCCCCCCCCCTCCGGAGCCGGAAGGTATGCCTTCTGTGGGTCGTAATGCTAGGCCGAAGGTGAGGATGTCATGCGCCATATGCCTCGCACCCCGGCTGACCCAGGGCCATCCCTCTCGGTCTAGCCCTCCTCCAGAGTGGAGACCACGCGGTCCCCGACTCGCCCCCGGTCCGACTAGCCGCATAGCTAATTCTCTAAGCATAAAGCGTCGATCTCCATACGTCAGTCAGTCCAACCAATGACAATCTCGACCAAGGCCGCAGCGGTGCTCCATGATGTATGCTTAGTGGATTACATAGCAGGCGTTCTCGTAATAAAAATCTGTTCAAAACAGCCTCTGCGCCTCGCGGGAGCGAAACTCAACATCGAATTAGCATACAAAATAGGACTATTGGCTCAAATTACCCAAATAGTTGCTTACTGGTCGTAATGGCAGCATACAAACATCATACGCACCTGTTGATACGAAGGGCAATCTCAGTCTCAGTCCTTTAAAAAAAAACCAGCGAGTCTGACTTGCCCATGAAGGGTTCCCCATCATTAATTTAATTTATTCTATTTTTAGTATTTGTTGTTTTAGCGGTAACAAAAATACATCATTTGTGAAAATTACACTGATGACAGACACACGGACTAGTAATTCCATTTTTACCCTTTTAATGTTGTCCTCATTATTTTAATACACCTACCATATTATATCTTTATACAAACATTCCAAAAATTAAACCTACCAGTAGCGCCATCTTTTCCAACATGGCCGCCGTTCAAAAAAAGCGATATATTAGAATCGCAAACATCCGTCCATAAAAGCGAACCGTCATAACTTACATTGCACACAGATTGTAATATAACGATAAGGGACGACGATCCGAGATGTATGCGTTGTCACGGAGCCCGCCAATATCCGACGGAGGATTGAAATATCTGACCCGTCTTCTAGCCTTGCTAGGGAGGTGCTACATATGTGTAGGGTTTGATAACAATTATTTGAATTTAGAACATACGGAATATAAAGTGGGTTGCCAATCCGATCATGCAAAATAGTGACGTCATTTTGTCAATTTGTTTAGGTACTATTTACCCAACGTCAAAACGGTAAGTTATAAAAGTTCTATGAAATAAAGAATTTGTGATGACAAAATTTCAAGTTATTAAATAACTTTTTTTATTTACTATTATAGGTTAGGTGGATTAAAATTATTCAATTCAATTTAGCCAATTGCAGTATCCGGGCATAGGTCTCGCCTAATTTAAAAATAAATAATGAAAGGATAAAATAAAAGCAGATTTTTTTTATTATTTTTTTATTAATTTAATGAGCTCAGTTAAATAATTTATTTTAAGTACAGAAGAGTACCCGATGTCGTCGTCTGTGTGTCTTTCCGCCCGTCCGTCTGTATGTCACAGCCACTTTTTGTCGAAACTATAAGAACTATACTGTTGAAACTTAGTAAATTTTGTGAACTGCACTAAGATTTTCACACAAAAATAGCAAAAAAGAAACAATTAATTTGAGGACTTTTCCCATACTTAGAACTGAAACTCAATTATTTTTTTCCACATACGACATAGGTCTTCAAAAATTATATTGAGGTTTCTAATATAATTTTTTTCTAAACTGAATAGTTTGCGCAAGAGACATTTCAAGAGAAAATGTGTGAAATAAAATTCATCAGCACTATGGAAAAGAATCGATTCAATTTTCGAACCTTTTGACATTTTGATTTAAATTGACATTAACATTAATTCTGAATTCAAATATAGGTATCGATAACAAAATACTTGGAATTGAAATGTAAATGAACTCGTGCTATTATAATTTATTATCTACAATATTCTAAAATCGAAGCTATGTATAAAATTTGAATTTTTTATTTTAATTAACTTTTTATTTATTTTTTATCTGATTACGTAAGTAGTCGATTAATTGTTTTTATTAATACATAAGGTAAAAGACCCAATGGTCGACACTGACCCAATGGTCGACACTGACCCAATAGTCAACACTTTCGAAAAAAGCCTTTATTGTAAGAAAAGTAAGTATTTTGTTTACTTTACTATTTACTTAAAATACATCTAATAGCATATATGTTCGAAAATTCAAAACACTATCGTGAGTAAATATTGAATTGGCGCCAGTTGTTTCTCAAGATTTTTGTTAAAGGTAATTTTTAATAAGTGTGATTTTATTTATTAATAATGATTAGGTATCACTATTTTAGTATGGATGTTATAAATATGTAACTTGTTGACTTACGTAGACCATTGCCGTATTTTTATGGCTAGATTGTCTATCAGTTTTAAGTTATTGTCGACTATTGGTGTTTACGACCAGGTGTATATAATTGTATTTAAAGTAAAAATATTTTAGTTTTTCAAGATTTTATCTGCTAAAGTTAATGTGTAAAATTTGCCTTAACAGTTCATAAAAGACGTAACCACCATTCTTTAAAAAATGTGAAACATTGTAGAGTGAAGTTTGATTTGTCCTCAACGTGTCTACCATTGGTGCTTTTACCTTAATAGCTAGTGAAAATGTTGCAATTGCTACCTACTTCTTTTTTATGATAGCAATCTTCACGGGCGTGTGCACAAAACTTAATGAAGTTTTATTGCATTCGGATGACTAATACAGAAATATATAGAAAGAAACTTTTTTTTTATTCAATTGTATCATTCTATTTCTTAGTGTATCGTTGGCGTTAGAGCGTTGATGTCTTAGGTTCGATACATGGAGAATTTTAAGTTTTAGTGATTAAGTGTGATTAAAGTTGAAATTTTTTTTGCAATAAGTACGTAAACAAAATAAATGCGTTGAATAACAGAATGAAATTCTTATTTTGTACGTATTTTATATTTAAAACAGGTTTGCGTTCGGTGCCGTGTGAAATTCAAAAATAATACAGGTAATATAAAAAGTGCCAGTTTTTTTTTGTGAAAATATGTAAATTGCAAATAAAAAGCATTTAAATTGTATAACAAGCATTTATCATACCCACGCATCGATTTATCGGTGAATTTTGAACGGCACAGTGCTATCGTACCTAACGATTTCTTGTAACATGTGTCACCGGTTACAGAGTACTTTTAAAATAGGGCGGATTATATTATATCTGCCTTTGCAATTAATAAAAAAATATATTTTTAACACTGATTTCTTTTAGATTTTATGCCAATGATTCGCTTAAAATTGTTATAGTCAGTAAGCTAAGTATTGAAAACACACACTTATTTTATGAAGCACAAAAGTGAAAATAATAACTCCGCTCACAAACCGACGTCCTTAATATATTTTTCGATATGAAAAGTAACATAATATTGAATAACATTAGTATTGACGAGTTGACAAGATCTGACTCCTCAATTTCCTATTCCGTCCGTCCATCAGTGGCGGCCATGCTTATTTATTTCCTTCTAGCATTTCATACACTATTTATCTTTGATATCGGATCCTATGGACTTTTATATTTTTAGGCGGGCAACACTTTTTGCGATATACATGAGTTTATAGACATCTCACATATTTGGTAGGGTAATATCATTCGTGTCTCGGACTTGGTGGCAGTGTTCGATTTTTAAATAGAGGACCAAACACTTATATTATGTATAATACTAGGAAGCTTTTTAGAAAAAAAAATGTGTCACAGTTCCTGAATAAGGCGAAATGAATTTTGAATTTCGAATTTGGAACGCAACCTTGAGCCTCGTCTGTCAATCAGCAGGTGTAACAGCCTGCAGATGAGGTTGTCTTGACCCCACAGGTTTTGATCCCCGTACATCCACTCTACCATCCCTAACGTAACTTAATAAAAACAACAGCTACACAATGTCAAGCTTTTAGTGAAAAAAAAAACGTTATCTTTTATTATTGACCAATAAAACAACACAGATTATGTTCATTTTTAAATAATTTACGAATAACTTCGATTCGAGACAGGTTTCTGATATAATAGCTTGAGTACCATTTTTATTATACAAATAGATGTGAATGAAACATGACGGTGTTTATTAATTCATCAATCTAGTCATAGATCTTGCCGAAATATGTATCACCAGCTATCGACCGCGACTCCGTTCGCAAGACAAGGTAATCCCAAAAAACAATAACTATGTGTGTTTCGCCTAATTGGCTCAATAGACTTGTTATATTTATACCCATGATTCTATTTAACGTATTTATAAACAGAACAAACAAAACCCTCCCGCAACATAAATAAATGTGTCAAATGGATAATATTAATACAAAACTTACATTTGATTGAACTTTAAACAGATAAAACAAAATTGAAACCAACCTAACAATCATGGCGGATCATAACGAATTCAAATTTCGAAACAAAGGATCATCGTTCAAACGAATGAAGTAAACGAACGAGTGAACAGATTGAGTGAACAATATCTTATTTTGCAATAATCCGCTAGCAACTGTGGTAATTTCCTGAAAGAGATGGAACAACGGCGACAATGCCGTTTTAAACACAAATGTTTATATTAAGCGATCGTTTTTGTATGTAAAGTAGGATATATTAGATGAAGTAACGCTCCGTTTTGTTATTGCTCCATCGATACGTTTAATTTGTTTCGTGAGACATGACGAAATGAGATTAGGGTTAGGATTGTGTTGATTTATTGTTAAATTTACAAAAGTTAATACATTTTCAGAGGAATGTAGTTCGTATTGTAACACATAGATAGACAGATACTGACTCGAACCCAGTGAATTAGTAAAAGAATTTTGCACTGGCCTCAATAAGGAAGTAGTAATCACAAAAAGCAAAGTAATATAATTTATCATTGAATAAACAAATTAATCAGAAAGTTTGCGACTACCTCAGCATACGTCTAAATACATACTAATCCTCAATTTTGGATCGATATCCTGCCGCCCCAGTTAGTGCCTTGTAGCACTCCTTTCATTTTTCGTGACTTTTGTTTTGAAAACATTATATATTTTAATAGAGAAATTCTGTACGAAGGAAATGACTGAATTTTTTTCATTTTTTTACATGTTTGAGCGGTCACCGCTGCTTACCCCACCGACAAAGTGCCAGCTGACAACCACGAAAATTCATGATTTGACTTCCTTAACCACTGTACGAAGTATCTCCCGGGAGGCGATTGGTCATGAGAACCTGTCGCTGGCTTGCGGTCTATATGGTTAAAATATATAATGTTTTCAAAAGAGTTAAAAAAGTATCTCCGTACGAAGAAATCACTGTACGAAGTATCTCCCGGGAGGAAATCATTGACCAAATTTAAATGTGGCTCGTGGACCAATAGATCATAGATACCTAGAAATTGATTATAAATAAGTGTTCCAATTTTAAAAGGCCTTGTGGTTTATTTTTTATTTTTGCCACTTATTTATTCGAAAAATCATTAAAGTTTTTAACTGCAAAGAAAAAAAAGTGTCATTCTGCCTATATAGTGTAAAAAAGTTCATATACGAATAAAATGTGGGAACTTTTTACATAAATTGCTTTATTTCTAATCAAAATAAACAAGTAAATGCATGCAAATAATTAAAACTAGTCAATTTGTCTTGTGAATAAAGACGCAAGAAGTGGCAAGTTTCTTTGTGTGGCGGTGGATTTATCGGCAGCTCTCTCGGGCCGGCTTCATTTCCTGCGCTCGCCTCTTGTCGAACTTGTGTGGAGTTACAAGTTAGAAGCAGTGGCGGAATATGGAACTTGCACTGACATACCTACTTCATCGATAACACCGGTGATTTGAAGCCCGAGGGGTTTCAGCACCTAAAAAAGAATCTCTTAAATCTACACAATTGTAAAATTCATATGAATATTCCTGATTCCAACCGTAGTATGACAATAGCTAAAACTAATACTTCATATTTCAAGGGCATGTTGATGGTAATAAATAAATAAACAGGTTAAAGAAAAATTCAAAATAAAAGAGCATCGAACAATCACTGTTGATGATACATATAAGACATCACCAGTTATCAGTATCTATTCTTTTCAAAGTAACAATTATTATAACAATGAGATCTAAATTTTCTTAAAAATTGATAATCCTAATTTCAAAATTAATAATATAACTCCACATGACATATCGACAAATCTATCATCATCCTCCTTGCATTAATCCTGGTCATCTTCGAGACCTTCACCTCAGAGTCCAGGGTCCTTCCAGGACTTTTTCCAGCCTAACTGAGACGCGGCTAAATTTGATATTTTCCAACAACTCTTATCTCTTAAAAATTGTACCACAACCTAAACACTACAATGCGAGAGGATAATCACATTGTTTTGTTTTTGATTCATTGCACTTTGTTCCCGTAAACTTCGTATTTATTACATTTCTTGCACCGATCGGATATTTACATGTTGGCGTTTGGAACAAGTGTTATTTATGACGCGTTTATCGCAAGGAAACTGTTAATAGAATGTCTGTTGTCTACATTTTAGGCTTCACTTCAGCCCCTCTAGACAAGTGGCAATTCGCTAGCCGGCGTTTGGTGGAATAGAATGACGAATGTATGGGATTTGACGTAAATGACAGTTGTTAACGCATGTCAAATACGTCAAATCCTATACAATCGTCATTCTATTCCATCAAACGCCTGCTAGCAAATTGCCACTTGTCTAGAGGGGCAGAGCGTCTATCACCATCGTCATGGAGACCTATTTTCCTGATCACATCCGAGTTTGGGGCGAAATCGAAACTCAGTGTCCGCCTTTCGACATTACCTTCTCCACTTTATACGGTCTTGGGTGCCTTGATGAGATCATGACGTCATACCAGGATTTCTTGGGCCTACCCATCCTACCTAATACTTCGATTGTGTACTCTCCTGTCGAATCTGGGAGTTGATTATCCTCTTATAGAGCTTCATTGGGTGTAGTGTGTAGATCACTTTTAAAGAGCGTCTATGTCTTAGCTAAATCTTAGACCGTTTCAAATTAGTATCTCTACTTGAATACATGAACACATGTTAACATAAATACATACACAGATGTTCATATGGCAACTGGATTGAAGATGGCTTAAGCTGCTCTGAAAGGTACGGCGAGGCCTCAATTTGTTAAGAATGGTCTCCCATTCTATCATCATTAACAATCTTTATTATTTTTAGAAAACGTTTCGTTAACTAAATTATTATATTATGATAAAGCAATTATTATCTCAGTGGACGTTTTCGTTAATAATCATTAAGATATCACATTATAAGCTGAGGACGTCGGTATCAGCACTTCAGATTGTTTGTGATCCATGAACCATGAAGTCTTCATAAATGCTACTTATATCTAAGCGAATTATCATCATCGTCATCGCGTCGTTTCCCGAAGTAACAGGGGGTTACCACACGAAAAAATAGGTCTCACTTTGGGGTTCGAGGGTTACTTACTCCTTCTTTTCCTTTTAGACCATATATGACCTAATCTTGTATATCTATCATTTTTCTTTGCTGTTTTTGTGCAAATTATATTGTTGTAATATCAGTTCTCATGATATATTTTTCTTTTTCAGGTAAGTAGCAGCAATATTTGAATGGACAATGGAGATGAAAGTGCCTGTAAATCATTCATACAGCAATATATACGCTTCAGCTAAACAATTCGTCAGAGTAAGTAAATTAAATTAAAAAACATGTACACAAACGACCATCGCCACTGATGAAGATGAGGACGGTGTAAACTATAAAATGATGAACCATCGTTCTTCTTTATCGAGCCGAAGGCAATTTTCAGTGTAGTGTCCAGCCCAATATTCGCCGATACTGATAGCCCCCGCAATCACCTTGTTCAAACTAACTTTTAAACTCTCGCGTTCCACGATATACAATAGAGATATCGGGAATTACCGTGATCATGGTATAAGTACTCAAATATCGGACACCAAATCAAAGGTATTTGAATACCTGTACAAATGTCCCGTTATCTTTATCTTCTTGTTCAAGTCCTCAATTGTGCAGGCGTTATCAATGTCATCATTCTCTCTTCTCTTTATTCTTCTACCTTTTCCTAACCTCATCAGTATTGTGCAGGCATATGGAGACGTGAATATTGTTAGTTTAACCTTAATTATGCACATTTGGCTAAAATATGCTATCTTCAGTTGATAACCTTGTGCCAATCAATCGCATTAAAAGCAGTCAAAGTAAAAGACGATCTCGGAATAAGTAACACGACACGTAAAAGACCACACTTAGTAAATACTAAATTTGTAATGAATTACTTGCCAAGCTAAGTTATACTTTATGACGTGGTTACTATAGTCGTTATTTAAGTATCGTCGACTTGTTTTAGATACTTATTCTGATTCCAAATGAACTTTGTAATCAGATATTCATCTATGAACTATGAAACTTAGCAAACAGACTGCATCGTTGTTATATCAACTCATTAAATAATAAAACTATTAAACTACAACAAAATGTCGTAGAATTTTCTCGTAACTTGAACTACTGAATAGTACCGTGAGAATATTCTAGCATTTATTGTTGCTTGTGCAAGCACGGTTAGGATCTAATCGAGATATGAATCGACTAACTCGAGTGACGTTATCGAGTACTCGCTAAATGTAATGTTCAACTTTGTAATGCCACTAGCAATTAGGGAGTTTACGATGAATTGTGAGCGATTCATTAATTAAAGTAATTGTACAAAGAACACACAATTAAGTCAGAGAGTTTTTAGCTTATACCTACGTACATTTTAATAAAAAACATAAGTAAATGAAGTCACAATTTGACGTTTTCATTTAATTTTTTGAATACCATTTGGTTAAGACGTATCCCGGTGAAATTCTATGTAAAAAGGGTACAATAAAATGTAATGAAAGAAGGAGATAACTGGATATGATTAGAATCTGCATTTGTCGATTAGGTACGTATTACGACCGATTAATAAGGTACTAATATAAATAAAACAATTCACAAGATATAGACACAAGATATATTTACCTTCCTTCTACTTGTTACATTAAAAAACGTAGAGTTATTCTAGGAATGACAAACTTTTAAAATGTTTACGGTTTTAAAGATATTTGGAAGCCCGCTTTGATTTCTGATTTAGTTACAGCAATTTATACTGGAAACAAGTCTTAATCCCTTTTATTTAAGCGTGTCGCCATTTTAACATGCCCGTTTAGCTACATCCAATCTGATATTAAATGATCTCTCTAGGACTCAAGGCGCTCCCACCTTTGTTCTTAAAAACATAACCTCAATCACAACGGTTAACTTAAAAGCAAAGATGCGCATCACGAAGGGGCTAACATTGCAAAAGTGGAGGCCTCTTGTACCAATCTAAAACCACAGAATACTAATTGTCGAATGGGCTCTCGACTGATCGCCCGGCGGAGGCAGATTACCCGCGCTCAGCCACTCCAGGCCACATCGGAATGGTGCTTGAAGGTGATCGTATCATGGACTTGCGCTTTCCAAGCCTGGCTGTGAGGAGTTATTGATACAGGGCTGAGTGGAAGAAATCTTTTTGTGGTTTTTGGATAGGGGAGAGGTATGCGTTTCATAGGAAATTTATTAGAGTACCCTTGAATAAGACGCATTGCTGTCGATATCGTGGGTGTAAAATTTTTACCAACTAAATTAAATGGTGTTGCACACGTCCATAGGCGATGGTTACCATTTTCCATCAGGTGGGCCGTGTGTGTCTGCCACCTAAGTGGTATAATAAATGAAGAGGACTAAAACATACCCATTTCTTTTCCATTTGAGGCAAGCCAAAGATGATGAGATATTTCAGTCATATTTGTTAAACTCGTTTAGTTTTTGTAACATCAGAATCGGCACCATTTAAGTATAATGGTTGAATGTTTCAACTGATAATCACTTTTATAGAAACTCCATATTTGGTTTATATTGTTAACAAGGAAATCAAAAGTCAATCTCATAAAACGTATTTTATATTTTTGAACGATAGACATGTACTATATCCATTCGTGAAAAATATCTTTTCATCCCTCATAAATGGAAGCAAGCCTATTATATTCATAAATGAAACAAGTAGGATACGTTTCCAAAATCGAAACAAGAACAAACGCAAAAATATCGCCACATTCACCATTTCTTACTGCGACTACTTCACTTAGAGCAGACTCAGCAATGTAAGATGCTGCACTAAGTAACAGGATAACCATGGCCACAGAATAGATAATAGTACTAGCGTACCAGTATCTATCTATACAATGGTCTATGCTCGGATAAACTGTTTGACATGGATGCCCACAGCTACATTATATAATCGCAACTCTCGCCATAGGCAGGGTGCGCACTGTGCGGTATGAAAAGAACTTCATCCCACGCACTTTCAGTTTGTGGAATGAACTTCCTGCTGTAGTTTTCCCATGCAGCTACAATATAGGGTTCTTCAAGAAGGGCATTAGAAGGTTCCTTCAGGGTCGTACAGGGTGCATACGTCCATAGGTCACGGTAAGCACTTTAAATCAGGTGGGCCGTGTGCCTGTCTGCCACCTAAGTGTCCTTTCCTTTTATGTCTATGAAAAACACTCCAGGAAAATAAAATAAACATAGAGTAAGTTTTTATGTATACTCAATATTGTTTTAATTCAGCCCGTGTATTTTAATTTCTGATTATAACCACAACGTATTTTGCCGCCATTTATTTACAAAATTCACAAGAAATAGTTGTTCTCGTAGCACCTTATACGTACAGATTAAACATAATCTAGTTCCCTTTGTGCGATTTATTCATAGAGAAGCCGAAAGTCTATCAGCAGTATCTTGTGCGCGCACAATCTCTGTATTATCTATGCTTGCTGGAGGTTACAACCAGTTGACAAACTGCACTACGTGATATTGCAGCCATTACTCCTGGTGATTCATATCGAGCTCCCCGACACCCCCTGAACTCCACACACCACCCGGCTCCCTGAGATAACGGCACGTCCAATATACCGATTAAATTTCAACTTGTTTACAAAAAAGTGTGGGAACTACCGTTGTGTTATGGGGAATGTATTTTATCGGACATTAAAATTATTGTCTGGAAAAGATGCTTATTCTAGTAGTGTTAACATCCTGTTACTTGACGGTTAGTTAGAAAGATAGTTTTTATTAAGTACATACTTTAGTCCGAATTTCGGAACGCAAAATGACCTATAAAATATAGATGCATATCTATTTCAACGACTTTTTGGAACAGAAAAGGATAATATTAAAAGTGACAGAAAAAAACAGAACCATAAATAAAAAAGAATATCCATAATGAAAGCTTAATGACCTCTGTCTTGACTGGCAGCCGAGGAAGGGCATTTAAAAAATGAATGTCAAAGTGACATTTGTTTGAGCGCGCCAAAACTACTGTTGACAAAGCACCGGTGGGCCGAAACAATCAACAAATTCACATCATGCAAACGGATCGGACATTTATTGTTCGCTATCGTTACATTCCACCTCTGTTGTTTATAACAGAGACGCCCAATTTGCTAGGGAGGACTTTTATCTCGTTTTTTGCTATTTTTTCGGTGTACGTCGAACAAAGGCGATATGACAGGTCTCAGTGTAGGAACGGTATCGGTAGTCGGGCACGACGAAAAACGAGAATAGAGTAATCGAGCAATCGAGTAAAAACAGAAGGAGTGGGCGCGCGCCCATCGGCCCGTGACAATTGCATCTGCACTCAAATTGTAGACGCCATGTTGGATTATTGCGCACCTCTATTTCGATTAAGTGTCTCGGCAGCTTTGTTTTTGTTTCCTCGTTCCTGCATGTTCCTGCGGATGTGTAGTGAAGAATTTTTTTTAGTCTTCTTGTTTGTTCGAACCAAATTCAATTTTATTTTTCATTGTAGCAATACAGATAATATTATATATGACTCAATTTTGAGACTGGATATACCTGCCTAATTATTAGGTTAAAGAAATGCAACTATTTTATTTTATTAGTATTTCTTAATATTGTAATTATTTCAATCAATTCCTCAAATAAATTCAAGATTAACGGTTGTTTTACAAATTAACAATACTGGTAGATACATCAAGTTGGTAAAAGTTTCACTCTCATTTGCAATACCAATTTAAAATGTAGACTATTTTATTTTATACTGTTTTTAACCCTGATCCACCCATATTCTTTAGTGCAAAAACTCGAGTCACCGTAAACCAATGCTGGTGTCAGAAACAAACTTTCAGCCAAAAATCTTCTCAAAATTAACTACAAGTAACAAATTACCTAAGTACCATGTATTGTCATGTCCAGAGGCAGTAGATTTTCTAAATAATAACATCACCGTTACTACAAAAACCGTTTCAAAAACATGTGTAAAGTATTCACAGATTTCAAAACGCGATATGATGTTACAAAACCTTTCTCGGAAGGTTCACGCTTCACAATAGTGGTGTGCCTTAAAATATTCTTATTTTAATCGAGTAGGTATATCGAGGAAGCGAGTATCGGGAGCGCTCGTGTGGAATATAGATAGTGACGGACGGTGGACGGCCACAGCCGATACGATAGAAGGTGTTCCATGCCAGAAATCTTTTCATATTTTTCATTTTTCGTCCAGTTTTGAACATATTATGTGAAAGTGGACACACCGCCGCATTGTAAGAATTGAGGTTGAAATACCTGAGATGATCTCAGAAACAAGAGAATCACCGGCAATACGGTTGATAGTAAAATCATTAGTTTCTCGTCAAAACCAAACAATATGAAAATTAGGTAATCAGAAAAACTATCATTGGATTTGCAATCAGTAAAGAGATCACACTTACACGGGATGACATTCGCAATTTAGCACAACTAAGTGTCGTTAGTTTCGTGTAAAGTGTCTCATCACTATTAATGCTAATTAACAGACTAATTATAATTTTCAGATATTGCGCTTCAAAAATTTGAACTACATAATACCAACGTTGAATTTAGAATCAATCAAACCAATTTTTTGGGCACACGTCCTAACTGGACATTAAAAAAAAAAATCGAAGCATTTGATTCGTGACGTTGGCAACAAAAGAGCGCCGTCACCACAGATGGATATGAAAATTAAAATCTCGCGTTAGTTGGCAATGTTGGCAGTGGTGACGGCTGTCGGGGCGCCAGCCAGTTGCCAGTTCGATTTCAGGCTTGTTCTAAATATGTCAACACTTCTTTGTTATCGTGCGACGTGCGCGCGGAAATGAAAGTCCATCGAGTAGACGCTTCTATTATCGACACATCGCATATTATAACGCCATTGCGTTGTGTAGCAAATTAACATATTCACCATGTGAATAGTTGTCTCACTAATTTATTTTATGTCTTGTTTTTAATTTTACAAATTGTTACTTCAACAGAGGCCTCTTTCATAGCATAGCTTTCTTTCTTCTTAGTTATACTATTATCATTTACCAAGCGGTATGATTAGCACAATATCACGTTTTCTTGTATAATCCATTGCGTCTGACACTAATAACTTTTCTGTACGTACCTAACTTTATTCAACTTTATTTTTCTTCTTATTAACAAAGCACGTCAAAGTAACTACCTACCACCATAACTTATACGTGAAGACTAACGAATCAAACATCCACCATTAAACATAGATGCCATTACATCGATTTCTGCTAAAATTCTGGTCTACAATTTGATGGTTTTATAGACCCTTACGACCGGTTCCATAATTTCATTACTAGTCTACTACATACTTCCTCTCATAGCAGTTAATGTCATGCAACAATACAATAATATTAAGTAGATACTACAATGATTCAACAAGAATGATTAGTAGGTAAGTAGGTACTCATTCTAATTCAAAAACCAATCCATAAATCCAAGCACTCAAAATGAGTGACACTCGATTACGCACTACTTCCACAAAAGTAAAGGATAATAAGAAGTGTTCTGAAAAAAATAATTTAAATTTTGACTGACAGTATCCTCCAATGACATCGCACAATGCTTCAACTCGCTTCATCGTTAGAAAAAAGAACATCAACCAAAAATTCCAATTTCAAACTTCTATTCGATAATTCGCGGAAACGCGAAGAAAACTTACATGAGTGACGTATCACTGTGTGCCAGGCTACGAGATATCCGCGTATTTACGTACGTACCTGTCGCCGTTCTCGTCAAGCTAAGCTTCCCGCTCCATTCTGCGCTCAGTTGAAAAACTTTTCGACTGGCACGTGTGATAGCGACATTTGCACTCATAAAGGCAGTCGATTGAAGCCGCACCGACGACGTTTTCAAGCTCTCAGATTTACAAGTTTAAGTTAACCTACTATTTCAAACTAAGATGAACTGTTCCAACAATAAATGAAATAATAAATTATCCTACAAGGAAGTCTATTTAAATAATTTTTTTTATATCAATGTAGGAATAATCCTAAGTAAACACACGAAAAACCTAAGTAGATGTAAGAAGTGAAGACACACATTCTTAATTTTATTTTGAAAATACATGACACCCTAACCTTTGGAAACACAGGTCAGCAGGGTTAGTGATAAGAACTAAAACCATACAGTATCCTCGTACTCCCAGGTCCCAGGAGAACAGAGGAAATAAAGAAGGGGAAAAGTTATTCGATATCCTTCTTAAGTGACAGTCTAATCGACCTATTAACGATAGAAGGTAAAATTACCATATCAAAAAAAATCACTTCGGAAATATATCTAACTTAGGTATATCTTTATCACAACAAACTACATTATAAATGTGTATTTACGTATATATATTTTTCTCATACAAAAAATATGTATTTTTTGACGTTCGCCTGTGTATCGTCACACGTCACCTGTCCGAACAGATTCCGATCGCGATCCACCGACATTATGTTTGCTCAGTCGTCAAAAATTCTTTTGTCCACAAGATAAGCTTCGCACCAGTGTGCCACACTAGCTATCGTGGAGTAATTTTTTAAACTAATGTACCGTATCGACTGACTGGAGTGTGGGTGTTTGCCATTGTTTAGTATCGTTTGTCGATTTTATGTTTTGTTTAATTAACTTTAACGTTGGTAGAAACATAAGACATAACATGTTTGAATTTAAAAAAGGAAAGAGATTATTCGAAATATAAAAAAATAGAATTACAATAATTGGAAAATAACGATTCGTCTTAATCCTCATTAAGACGAATCGTTATTTTCTACTCGAAATTTGAATTTATGTTCTAGCTGTAATAAGTACAAACGGAACCTAAATAATTATCTGCAATGCTGTTTTAACTAGAAAAAACCATGTCATTAATATTAAATACTAAAACCTATTTGCAAGATAGCTTCTTAATTAACTGACTTTCGAATTAATTAATTAATTAATCAACTAACGTTGGCTATTAACACAAAATGAGAAGACCATCCTACTAATATTATAAACGCGAAAGTTTGTTAGTATGATATGGATGTTTATTACTCTTTCACGTAAAAACTACTGAATAGATTTTAATGAAACTTCATAATAATATAGCTCAGAATAACACATAGGCTACATGGGTCAGCCGGGGTGCGAGGGATATGTCAAAAGACAACCTCACCTCCGGCCTAGCACATCGACCCACAGACGGCGTGCGGTTTAGTCAACCGACTAGACTAGAGTCCGACATAACCTCCCCCTTCGGCTTCGAAGGGGGGGGGGGTATCCGTGGGGATTTCATTTCCCGCAAGTAAAAAAAAAAGCTACAATTTATAACGATAACCGACATTATAGCGTTAAACCGACATCCACGCGGGCGGTGCCGCGGGCCAAAGCTAGTTATTATATAAATTGCATTACAAAATTAATGTCGTAATTACTAGATCCTTAAATTTTCTAGTAGTTCTTATGTTGCTATTAATTGCTGTGGACACCATACTAAACAAATTAAGTGGTGTTTTTAATTTTAAAAAAATATTATTAATCAGAATAATAATTAGAATCACATTTCAAAATATCGTGAATCTTACATACATACATATAATCACGCCTTTATATACGGAGGGTTAGGCATTTCAATTCTCTTCCAGCGTATCTTTGGTGGAAACAGTGTGGATTGACGAGAATATGCGAGGCGTGAATTGAAATATTTGTTTGTGCAAAAATTAACCGTATTGGCTCCCATATAGAGTATAAATCACCTTCAAGGTGATTTTCCAACAGAGTGGCTAGGCGAGGCGACGCGAGGAGAGAATTGAAATTTGTATAACAAATTTTCATTTGAAAAAAAAAAACAAAAATTTCATTTTCAATTGAAATTTGTATAACAAATTTTCAATCCTCTCCCAGTGCATCCTTGGTAGAAACAGTATCGATTGACGAGAATATTGACGCCTAATTTTTGTTCGGAGTTGTCGGCATTGACGCTAGAACAAAGTTATATCGAGCATTGTGTGTGAGCTGTCTAAAATACATTTATATATGAAGCATACGGGCGACGGGGCGCGGCGGCCACGCGCGAGCTCGCGATGGCAATTTTTAGTGGAAAAGGGTCAGTGCGATTTCAATTCTCTTCTCGCCTCGTCTCGTCTCGCCCCTCTGGTGGAAAATCACCTTAATAGGGGGTGAGCCTATTGCCGTATTCCGGGCACTATTGTTGACACTCATCTGGGCTGTACGTATCTGTCTGATGTTAAAGTTAATCAGCCCTATCCCTTAGTCGCCTTGTACGACACCACATGGGAAGCGAAGGGGTGGCCCAAATTCTACTCTGCCGGGAACCACGAGGTTTGTGTGAATCATAAGGGTAAGAAAAAAAGTACCTATGAAGCATTTATAATTAAAAAGCACTTTATACCTTTAAGTAATAGTGTGCGGGGTTTAAGCAACTTCTTCTTTTTTCGTTACTTAATTTATCCTACTTCTGTTATATCTGCAGGTAGCAACGACCAAAATAAATTGAGTTTTAATTGCTTTTCATGGGAAAATCTATGAAAAACATAACATCATTCAAGGGCTACTTATTCAACAATCTGTTAAATACTCAAACAATTCGTCGCGTACAAAAATATAAACATTTATATACCATTGCAACCACTGCTTTAGTAACGTAACATGAGTTTTGATAAGCTAATATGGCGTACAATGCCACATGAAATAGAAGGTGGAATGAAGTATTACTACGATTAACATTGTTGCAGTAGCTGTTGGTCCTTTTAGCATGATTTCTTTTAGCTCTTATTTACTGTTGGGTGCAGTCGTGCCTCGGAGAGCCCTGTATATATTTTTTTGACGTGACAACGTCTTATAAATTGGTTTGCCGGGTGACACTTCAAGAAATTGCGTTACGCTCAGGCGTTACGCTCCGCGTTATGCGCTTACAATGAGAGCGAGTGAGAGGCACGCGTCCCTTCCAGCCCGCCTAAGAGCGAGAGAGACAGACATAACATCCTTCTTCCTACTATACGAATGAATATTCACATTAAAATTATTTTACCACTCAAAGTCGTTGTCACGTAAAACTTTCGCCTGTATACCGACTTTACAGGCAACCAATTTTTTATATATACGACACGTCAATTTGACTTCATCTCGCCGATGGTAAACTGAAGGTAAAGTCTCAGGAAAGAGGATCACCATTACATACACGTATCATAAGTTTTAAATTCTCGCGTTCCATGATTTATAATTAACAAAACGGGAATTAACGCGATCATGGTATAGGTACTTACATACCTTTGATTGCCTGACTTTTCGACCAGGTTACACCGGCCGTGGTCACAGGCTGACTGACAGGTAAGTACCTATACCATGATCGCGTTAATTCCCGTTTTGTAAATTATATATACGTATCATGTTAACAATGGTGGCACTCAGCTTGACGGCCTCATCAGATGTTTTTTCACGCCCCGCTTAAAGGAGGAGCTTTAAAGGAAATGGGTGAAATGGCGTACACTGAAGGGCTGATCTGAAGTCTGGTCGACGGTAGAAGTAGTAGTACTATTGGGCTTATGGAGCCCCAGCCCTATCAAGACCAAGCAAAGTTGGCTGTGTTGGTCTGCACGGACGTTGGATCACCTCCTTTTTGGCGGAAGTCGATCTAGTATACGCTTTCCTCTCGAAATTGGGACGTCAGACGACTGTCACCCTTATAACTGACAAATCAGAGGAAAAAACTGTGCCTCGTACACGAAAAAATATTCGAATTCGTAACGTTAACTTATCCAGAGAAGCATAGCAAAAGTCTATTTTAGTTCAAAAACGAAGTACCTACAACAAAATCTGCATTTTGGGGTGGAGTCTATTATTTGTTCATGTTTTTTTTTAAAAGGGAATCGAACAAATTCTTGGTTTGAAACCCGAGGTTTCAAGACTTTCTTCTCTCTCTTTCGTTCTGTGCCTTTTTAACCCTGAAGATTTTTAATTAGCTTGTTGACAGTCAACCGAAATAATTATTATTGAACGGAAGCAACACCCGTTCACTCTCACTCTTAAACCAAAAAAGAAACTTCCTGACATCTGTAGAAATCACGTATCCGATTTTTATCAACTAAATGCCATATTTTTACATACCAATCGCTTATGTAATGATAAAATCTACACAACACATAATAATAATTCAGATTGCTATCAGCTATGTAATCCGGCGTGTCGTACGATAAAAAAGGGAATCGTAAAAATCGCGCTCGATTAAGTTTTTATCGGTTTTTTTCCGATAAGAGTTGCGCTTCGACGAAAGTAGTTAGTGAGTGGTTGATTGTCGAACCGTATTATCGTCGACACAGTGCATGTGATTGTGAGTTAGACGACAGGAATTTACGGTTCGTTATTTTTTTTTTGATATGTTTAATCTATACTAAAATTGTTTTCTTTGTTTATTTCTCTTCAGAGGATTCGTATGCTATTCGCCTGATTGAAATGAAACTAGAATGTTTTGTATTGTGTGTTAGTTCGGGAAGGTTTACTGACTGTGTGCAAAAAATATTTTAGCATTTAATAGGTTTTTTTTAGAGATGGGCCGAGTACTCGGTTGCTATTCGGTACTCGGCGTACTCGGCGGGTTTTTTGATACTCGTACTCGGCCGAATAACTCGGTTTTAATGCCGAGTATACTCGGTTTAGGTAAAGCAATATATTTAGTTTGTTGACGTTGATGCAAATGGCTCACGATTTTGAGATATCTCCAGCATGTTGGCTTCTGCTGTTGTGTTTTTATTTTTGGTTTTTATTTTTTTGTTTTGTGTTCCTTCTCTTTTTCTATTTTTTAGATTTTTGTAAATTTAATATCTTTCTTTTTATTATTCATGTCGCATGCCCTCCACATAGGAGCCAGTTGAAAACCAGCGTCAGGTACTTGTGCCTGATACCATGCTGAACTGGCTCCTTTTTTGGTGTAGCGCGAAGAACAATTGTGCCTGATTTACTTGTTTGCGTGTGTCAGTACACAATTAACTGTGTAATCGGTGCTGCACTAAAATAAAAGGGTTTTCTTTCTTTCTTCTTTCTTCTTCTTCTTTCAAAGTTTCATTTTCCAAACCTTTAAACTCTTCTGTGTGTTTTATTTTAACATGGCTTAACATTGCTGTTGTAGAAGCCTTCCGTCCAACACCGCTACGAGAAATCAGAGAATTGCATAAGGTGCATTTCTTCAATTACGTCGTAAAACGTCCAAATTCGGAATCTTTTACGTCAAGTCATCACAGTCAATTGTTAATTAACAAACTTTTTCAATTATTTGTCTACTATGACGTGCAACGTGACGTATTTGTTTGTAAACTAGCAAGCGACTGATAGATGAAAGGCGGGGGCGGGGTGAGGGGTGTATCAACGCGAGCCGGACGCTCGTGCCGCGCGAATCTGTCTGTACTTGTTTACACGCCCGAAACGGGGATTTGATTAAACAGAGTTACTCGGCCGAGTACTCGGTAGGCAAAAAAAAAATAACTCGGTTTTAATGCCGAGTATACTCGGTTTAGGTAAAGCAATATATTTAGTTTGTTGACGTTGATGCAAATGGCTCACGATTTTGAGATATCTCCAGCATGTTGGCTTCTGCTGTTGTGTTTTTATTTTTGGTTTTTATTTTTTTGTTTTGTGTTCCTTCTCTTTTTCTATTTTTTAGATTTTTGTAAATTTAATATCTTTCTTTTTATTATTCATGTCGCATGCCCTCCACATAGGAGCCAGTTGAAAACCAGCGTCAGGTACTTGTGCCTGATACCATGCTGAACTGGCTCCTTTTTTGGTGTAGCGCGAAGAACAATTGTGCCTGATTTACTTGTTTGCGTGTGTCAGTACACAATTAACTGTGTAATCGGTGCTGCACTAAAATAAAAGGGTTTTCTTTCTTTCTTCTTTCTTCTTCTTCTTTCAAAGTTTCATTTTCCAAACCTTTAAACTCTTCTGTGTGTTTTATTTTAACATGGCTTAACATTGCTGTTGTAGAAGCCTTCCGTCCAACACCGCTACGAGAAATCAGAGAATTGCATAAGGTGCATTTCTTCAATTACGTCGTAAAACGTCCAAATTCGGAATCTTTTACGTCAAGTCATCACAGTCAATTGTTAATTAACAAACTTTTTCAATTATTTGTCTACTATGACGTGCAACGTGACGTATTTGTTTGTAAACTAGCAAGCGACTGATAGATGAAAGGCGGGGGCGGGGTGAGGGGTGTATCAACGCGAGCCGGACGCTCGTGCCGCGCGAATCTGTCTGTACTTGTTTACACGCCCGAAACGGGGATTTGATTAAACAGAGTTACTCGGCCGAGTACTCGGTAGGCAAAAAAAAAATAACCGAGTAAAACTCGGTACTCGTTACTCGGCAAAAGTGCTACTCGGCGCATCTCTAGTTTTTTTATTATCACGGTTGCATCCAAAACTGCACTTCAGAGCACGGGTTACGATCTCCTGCTCTTTCCGAATGACTTGGCTTATATTATCTTTTAAACTACCATTCGAAAGTGAGAATTTTATCTAATTGTATTTGAAAGGTGAACCTCGGAACCGCCAAATTGGCTGCACCCAATGATGTATTAAAAACTATAAATACGTTCTTCGGACTCTAAAATGGCGACTAAGAAAATATGACTTCGGTCAACATTTTACACGCCAATCAGAGCCGTGCAAGTTCGCTACGGAGAAAAATAACGTTTTAATAATAAATTCGTAATGATATTATTATTGAAACAAAAATTCATATAAATGAATAATATTGACGTATTATTAGTAAGTAGCGTTAATTTATTGATATTTATTGTTTACGCCATTTTTGAAAGCCGACACGTTTCTGTATCTTCAGATGCTTATTTATTATAAATACATCATTGGCTGCACCTAATTTCATTTATATGTACAACAGTAATAAATATACAGTTCTGAAATAATCAAGGCCAGATGCGAACTAATATGCCCACTTTAATATACCTGTAAATGGAATGGTCCCGTTACCTCAAAACCAAAAAAAAAAATTTAATTACAAACTGGTAACGATAAGGAAGCTGAATCGAAACGATGCCGCGATGTACCTAATGGTTTGATCATTTGTGACGTCATCTTCATGAGTATTTCATTTAAAAAAAACAGTAGCTGAATAAAAAAATTACAAGTCTATCAAGCGATCGACTGTATTACGCCGGTGCAGATAACGTCAAATATATGGTTAAAAATTAAAAATATGGTTAAAACACTGAGAAAAATAAATTAATCTCGCTATGAAGTACGGAGGCTGAAATGGCGTGCATTTTTAGGTTGAAAAATGGTGTTCCACAATTATAGGAACTTGACCAAAAGTCTACTTGCGTAGATCCCCTGGCAAAAACTAGTTTCTTTTTCATCATCGAAGCGTCAATCCCAGTCGTATCGGAAGCTCTTACCTCGGAGTCTGGGATCTGCTTTTTCCAGTCTAACTGCGGGTTTGGCTTTAATACTTTCCATGAAGCGACTGCCGACTGACCGAATCGATCGAAGTATTGCAGTCTGACCAGTTTTTGAACTTTTTAGGGCTCCAACTACCGACTGCCATAGATATTCTTATGGCATCCAGGACCGATGGCCTAAAACGTGCTCTCTGAGGCACGACTAGATCAATGTAATCAGCCATATTTATGCATATACATATTTTCACTGAGCAGGAATCGACCCTTCGCCTTCTGCGTGGCAGTTGCGTTTACTGCTGTTTCTATTCGCAATAAATAGATGCTAAGACAGAAATAGCAGCAAGCATAACTGATTAACCTCCTTTAAGAGTCTAAAATCTAAAAATAGAAACCATTTACTTATAATTAAATGTCAAGTCGATACACTATCAATTTGATTTGCATTTTTAATTTAATTCACCTGAATGAATACCAGTTTACCGTTATCAAATTTCATATTTTATTATGTCCACACTTTCTATGCCTAGAATGAATATGACCTAGACTTCTTCAGCTTAATAAAATATTATGAAGTAAAAAGCGAAAAAAAAATCAATGTCATTGTTTCTTTTTCTGCTAGGTACTTGACCTTCGGCCTTGCACTGCGAGCCATAGACGGCGTGCGTTTTAGGTTTTAGTCGGTTCGAGTCCTACATAACCTCCCCCTCCGGCTACGGTTTACTCGTGGGGATTTTCCGCACGTGAAAAATAGTTACTAGACACTAAATATCTGGACACGTACCTTGGACTTAAATCGCGAAACAAACGAGGCCCTGGTGGGCACGAATTGTTTTGTTATAATGTACGCTTGTTGAATTTGTGCTCGTCCACCGCCATAGCACCCCGAAATATTAGTATCATGAAAAACAAATAAGATATATTCGAAAAACCTTTTTAAAAACAATCTTTTTTTTTTTTCTTGCATTGTCATCCGAACTGAACGTGCATACCAAATTACAGCTCAATCGGTTGAGGGCAAGTGCCTTAAAATTGAGTTGTAAGATTCCACCCGAACAAACATACATTGCAAGTTAAATAAAAGCTTGTAAAAAATTGTTGAACTGTCAAATATCAGATGTCATTAAAAAAGACGCGCTAACAACTTCTAACAATAAATTCGAAATTCAAAATTCATGGCACAATGTCTATGATAAAGATAATAACAGGAATTTTGTGTCTGCAAAAACCTCATAACTTCAAACCCAATATTTAAGATTATTCACGATCCGTTCGATACACGAGACATTATTTGTAAAACGTAAAATATCAGTGTAAATAACTCTGTAACTGAAGCTAATCAGTTTACTTATCAGTTGGTAGTAAGCAAATAAATATATTTATCTACCTATCCTATCTATATCTATCTTAGATTTGTTCGTAATCAGCAACTGTGGACATACAAACGTCCTCGGAATGTTGTTATCTCAAAGATTATCGAAGAATATCAAATAAAGTACTTACATATATTAATAATCGTATATGATATTGATATTTTGGGTTACTGGCCACTGAATAAAGGCTACAGAGCAGTGAGCAGAAGCTTGGGTATTTTCTTACCCAAAGCCTTCGTAAATAGTATTTATCCATACCTAAATCTGACTTATTGAAGTGACTGCTCCTGGTTTTCAAAAGCAACTACAATATGGGGTTCTTCAAGAAGGGCATTTCAAGGTTCCTGCAAGACCATGAGTATGACACTCCTGATGTTACACACGTCCATAGGCCATTGTAACCAATTTCCAACAGGTGGCCGGCCTCGTGCCAGTCCGTCACCTATGAGTAAGTGATATATAAAACAATGAACAAATTTGTAGTTTGAAGGAATTACAAAAAATAACTGTTTTTTACATATTAATTTATCGATGCCATTTCATAGAAATTATTACACTTATTGAAAAGACACTTTTACTTTTCCACAATACTTACAAATATTGTGGAAAAGTACACAATTAAACACATTTCTTTCACACTTTCATTTATTTAGTTGGGTTTGTTTTATTTTCTTGTATTAAATTTAGGTAATTTAGGTTCATATACGTTTCTTGTTCAAACCTACAAGTGCGTACGTATCCAGTACATTTTTATGTACAAAAACTGTCATCTTTCACTTCGCTCCAAAACATAATTGAACAGATAATATAATGTAATCGTAACACGTTTTACATGCTTGTATTTTTATCTATGCAAGTTTTTTTTTCAGTAGCAATAGATAAAAGATGTATACAAGGACTTATCGCCAAATATCGCATCGCAAATAAATGTAAACATTCGACATTAATGCAAAAAATATAGATAGGAAAATATGTCTGATATTTTTTTGAGTTATCTAGGTATGCCATTATTGTACTTGGTAGTAAAATGGTCATTTCTGTACATTGGAGATGTTTAAGAAAACCTTGTGTTGCTATACTGAACATAAAAAAATTTTATTTTTAGAATTATTTTTGTTCGCGATAGATGCAAAAACTACAGAATAAAAAAACCGCATGGAAATTTTTAACATGCGGTTTTTTTATTAAAGGGTCTTGATCAAACTTAAAATCTTTCGTTGTTTGATTACTATTGGTTAAATAGTACCGGAGATATGAGCAAAAGTCACGTTATCCGACATATGCACGGGCATCAATTGGTTCTTTGTAATATAGAGAACACCTTAACCTTCATCATCATCATCACAGTGTTTGTCCTTGTATCCAGACTCTGGAGCTCGGGATCCTTACGCTGATTTTTTCCTTCAGCGCATTTGTGACAGCGACACGGCAGTCGCTCTGGCCCCCTAAAATAACTCAAACGAAGCATTTGTATTTACATATTAGTAAATTAGTATACTATAAAATAGGTGCTCGTTTAGCGACCCCCTAACTTGTTGAAATATTTTTCTTAATACTAACTGTGATAAAAGTAATGCTAATTTAATTTAATAGTTATACTATGAAGTACATAGATAAACACAGAAATGAAATATATATTAAAGTCAATTTTAGTACTTTACAAGTTGATATTTTAAAGCATCAGTTATCGTTCAAATAATTATAATTACAATTGATATTGGTCACCAACATCCAATATCACGTAGTTTGTGTACAAACATTGGGTCCAACCAAGAGCAGCGTGCACTTTACCGATTTTCGCGTGTTACGGTACGATAAGGTCGATTTCTTTCTTATCTATACCCCCCACCGTCTACACTACCCCTCCTTTCGATACTGATAACTAACGCGTTACTGGTTACGTGGTGTTTTGTTTTTCAATCAATAACTATGTGTGCTGTTTACGAGTATTGGTCGTACAGACTTAAAATTACTTCGTTTGGAACTGACAGGACTGTTAGGATTATTAAATTTATTATGAGTGAATTGAGCTGTTAATAGAACTAATAGGGATTTTTGGCGGTGGATTTATATTTCATACAAAAGGCTTCTGTGTAGTCCTAGTGACTTGACGGGTCCACTATTTTATATTTCTTATAAGTAGCCTAACTCGGAAAGATCTCTTTTAACTTATATCTAGTTATGTCAGAGAACACCGTGTCGTATTCTGCGAACAATATTCGACATATTAACTGGCGACAGATCTACTATTTTGATAACCAAAAATATATTCCTATTTATACAATTAGAACGGTTAAGTACAGCAAAATCTGGTTGTACCTTATATAGCGTAATATTTGAAATCTCTATTTAGTCGTTTTCACACATGAGCTTACGGACAAGTACGAAAATTTGGGACTGAATCAGACGTAACGATAGTCTCTCGTTTTTACTTTTCAACAATATGAATACAAATTATTGTTTGTGCAACCCAAAATTTTGAATTAATGAGCTTTAAAAGGTTTATACAATACATAAGGAGACAATAAATTTATGTTATTTACCATTAATGTAGAAATGTGAGACCACAAATTGATGCATTGCATTGCATTGCAGAAGAGATGTGGCGGGGACGTATGGCGGTGGCGTACAATTTAACTAACAAAATATAAAACTTATGTAGTGCACAATAATGTCAATGACGTGATTCGCGCCACTCGATGCAATGGCGCGTCACGTTAATGGCGGGACGTCGCCTGGAAGCGCGGGCACAATTTTCCTCTAAGACAAAAACGAAGTTATTGTAAACTATATAAGGTTTATATTGTGTTACTTAAATTGTACGCCACCGCCATACGTCCCCGCCACGTCTGTTCTGTATAAATCGCGCATTATGTGTTTTGTCCGACTATCATCTATCCCTTTAATACATTTCATTCAGATTCGTTCAACTGTTAGAGAATAAAAAACGTCTTCACAAGTTTTCACAATTTATAATAATATATTTAGAAGGAAATAAGACAACTAACTCGTACTAAGACTTTACGTATATAACAGATTTTTTCTTGAATACTTCCTTGTCTCTTAATTTTGTTAAAGGATTCAAAACATTAATAATGTATAATGTTGTTTGTGTTTATACATAGCTGTAATAAAATTATAATTTGTGTTTAAACATGGCTGTAATAAAATTATCATATTTTTTTCAAGGGATTAACATTTATTATGACGAGAAAGATACAAAATATTTTAGTAAAATATGTAAAAATAGAACAAAATATTTACATACATGCCTCAAAATATTGTTCACATCATTACGACATGTTATTAATCTCAATATTTTAGACCTATCCTACTTTTTTAAATTCTTCTTCAGCATCTTAGCGTTGATCCCAGCCACATCCGAAGATTTCAACTTGGAGTCTGGGGTCTGCATTTACCAGTCCAACTGCGGATTTGGCTAAACTTCGACATTTTCCGTGAAGCGACTGCCATCTTTCCTCCAAAACCGAAAGGCGATATCGAAGCATAGCAGTAGGTAGTAGTTGGATTTTTGAGGGCTCCAACTACCCAGCTATTAAAATTCTGTGGTACAATTTTTTGTTTGGAAAAATTCCGTTATACCTATTACTATTTTCTTAACGAGCTCATTCGTCAATTCATTTTAATTTTGTACTAAAAATCTAAATAAAAGTAAAAAAAAAAAAAAAATTAATGCTCTAATGCATTCAAAGATAGTCATCGCTGATTGCATTGGAGCGATAAATAGATTATACAATTATTCTCAGGAAATCATCAAATATTGCAATATTCTCTATGCTAATTATTTTTTTAATCTTATCAATTTTCGAATCAGATATGTCGGGTCTAATAAAATATCGAGTAGGTAAGTTAGCTATTAGTGGACTGCGCTTATATTATACTGCGGAGAATCGATAGGATTCGAACTCGGGACGTTTCAAGTGTAAGCTGAATCCCTAACTACTCAACTATCGGCGTTTTTTGAATTTTCCAGGACAGTTAGGTTGTACCTCCAACACTAGAGGAGGATCTTCTGATCACTCTAGAAGATTAACGTGATCAAGCTATGAATAGAGAACTTTTGAAATGTGGTAGATATGTAATTTATAAGAAAACTTCCAAATCGCGATCCAGGATTAATTATAGTAAAGAAATTCTGTTTATTTTCACTAGGTGGCGTTAGTTACAAGTGTAGTTGCAGCATTATCTTCCATTTCCACTTTTCGACGTACATAATGAAGATATTCCAGTGTTGGTCAAACCATGGTTGTTGGCTGTACTCCACCAATGGCAATCCAATACATTTTACGACATCTTTGCGAAATGGAGGTAGACTAATGATATTGTGCGTGTTTACATCTATTTTTATTTATATCATTACACTTATCTATATTTATGTATATTGCTATTTACATGTATTTATATTTTACTAAGTAATGTGTTTCTTATTGTTTTTCTTTGATCGGGTACCCCCGTCCGTATGCCAGCGGGTGCCAGCAGAATACCAGCGCTGTGGTATTTACATACCCAGCACATGCTGAGCTGGTGACCTTTTCGGTATATCCGTCTGCACATATTTTTGATATCTAAGTTTTGTTTGCTAAATGTGTGTAATTGTAGTGATTTAAACTTAAATATTCTTACAAGCAGGAATGTTGTTACAGTGTATGATGATGTACTGAATAAACTGATTTCTATTCTATTCTATTCTATTCTATTCTATTCTAAAAGAGAAAGTAATTCATGTTTACAGAGACTAAATTACAATAATTATCAAAATTACTATGAATGCAACGTAACATTACAAGATACCTACCTTAAATGCAACTGTTTCGATAAGGCGTTACATTCTAAGTATCTTGTAATCAAATGATAGTTAGTGTAATGTAATAAAATTTGTAATCAAATTACAATTATCAATAGTTATGTAACTAATGCAATCTTCAACTTTTTGTAAGTACCCAATGTGAAAATAATCTTATCAGTGTAAACAGTACAATATTTAGTATAGCTGTACCTACTTAGCTACTCATAGTTTGGTTGTTATAAAACTGCTGGTTATGAATATGACATCGTTTATTTTTGTTATTTTAATATAATTAAATTATGGGGTTTCTGTATATTTAATACACACCTGCACTTTTCCACAAGATGAATTTATTAATCAATAGTGTGGAAAAGTATAAGTGTGTATTCTATTGTAGCAAGTTTCAAAAAGTGGCATTAATCAACAGTATAATAATCTAAATCATGGTGCATCATTTTTGACTTTAAAGATTTTTTATTCAATGTTTATTACATTAATCTCTCCTTCATATCGTGAGGCTGAAAAACATATTTGATGAAAAAAGGGAGTTATGACACCTTTATCTATGTCTGCAGAGTTATAGTTGTGAACCTAATATTACTGGTGGTATCATTTTGGTGGTAGAAATTTGATATCACAAATTTGTCACTAATATTGACCGGGTGGGTACCACCGTGTACGATTGCAAAAAGCCGTCCATAGTAATCCAGTCTCAGTTGGATTACGTTTAGGAGTCAGCAAGTGCATAGCCGGGCAGGAGGGATTGTGGTCGCAGCACTAGCCGGATCCGTTGGTGACGATCCTCTTTTAATGAGGCCGTCAAGCTGAGTGCCACCATTGTTAACATGGTACGTGTATGTAATGTTGACCCTCTTTCCTGAGAATTTACCTTCAGCTTAACATAAGGGAAGGCGAAGTCAAATTGACGTGTCCTAAATATATTTAAAAAAAAAAACTGCACATAAAAATCATAATTTACAATCATTCAAAGCAAGTACTATTAAATATACGTTATATAAGACGATTTTCCTAATCGATTCAAGAACCATGGATTCCTAATCGATTAAATTAAAAGTAAACGATAGTTTTTTTTTCTAGTAGGTATAGATTACATTTGAAACGCAAAATGATTTCAACACCTTAGATCGTTATCAAATATTAGATGATTTCTTAGAATCGAGAAATGAAGGTGTGACACATTTTAGTTTAATATTATTCAAAAAATTGTTAATTAGATACTTCAGTTTACGGCCACGTAACATAATATTTGTGGCGTTATAATATCGAATGACACTACACTATTATCTCTATTAAAATCATTTTTTTAGTTATTTTAGACTTCATAACGTTGTGGATATGCAGGGTTTGAAGTAAAAATTAGATTATAATCGAGATTATGTGTTTGTGAGACCTTTTATGTGTTGTAAAATCAAGCACCCTGATTGTTGTGATCAAATTATATAACTGAAGGGACGTATAAACGTATACCAACCATTTCTTTACATTTAGATTGGGGAAAGTGCATATTTATAACTGGGCTTGAGTGACTGTAAGGTCACGGGTGCAAGTCCCACCTTGGATATTTATTTTTTCCAATTTATCTCGATAGGAACTCCAAATAATGCTCTGTAATTTATCAATTAGTAATTGCGCAGTGTCGTTTAAAAGGTCTCAATTGTCATTATCATCGTCTGCTCTATTGCCAAAGAAGAATGAAATTTTGGGTCAGTGTAAAATACTATTCTGCTCTATACTTTTTGTCAGAGTTCATTCCTGCAGTTATTCCTTCTCTTGCCATGTCCCCTTTCACACAATCCTCTCTGTTCCTAATAACCTCTACATTCATACTTCATAACTATCATCATTTCTCATTTATAATGTCCTATTACATATTAACTATTTAGAGTTCACCACACACAATGTTTATTCAAGTATAATATATTCTAAACCAATACTCTAAATTCATTATAAGCATTCCAACCACAATTCTACGTCATGTTGATATGCACTATACATTAAATTGATGTTTGGGCGCCATCACAAGCATTTTAAACAGCTTGTCAGTTTACATAGACGTTACTTTGTTAATGATTATTTTGATAATGTGTTTAGATTTAAACGTAGTATAACATTAACTCAATTGCTCTCGGACATAATATTTTTTTATTGAGGATATATTGAGTGAAGCTAGGTTCGCTACCGTGAGGTCTCGATAATATTCTTGATAGCTTTTGCTCGCGAACCGCCTGCGTGGACTTTTTACTTACTACTACTTACTACTTACCACTTAGTGTTGAGTCAACGCTATTGAGCATACAAAATGTCTAAAATTAAAGTAGCCTAAGTTACTCCTTATTACATCAGCTACCTGCTAATAAAAGTCCCGTCAAAATCGGTCCAGCCATTTCAAAGATTAGCCGTAACAAACAGACAGACAAAATGTTATTTTGATGTATGTACCGTGTTACATTCACAGGCTGGTCGTGCACTGTTTAATGACTGAAACTTTTGTTTATGTAATAATCTCATGATGGCCAAACATCATGATATCTTGCAGTGAACGTACAAATTAATTGTATGTACCAGTTTTTTGAACCTTGAATTAAAAAAAAATACAATAAGTTAATAATATAGACTCAAATAGTTTACTTTTATATAGAAACTGGCTTTTACCCGCGGATCCGCCCGCGTCGATATCGGTATAATATTGGTTAGGTATCGTTATAAATTATAGCCTTTGTGGTATTTTAATATATAAGCTATATTATTGTACAGTTTCATTACAATCCATTCAGTAGTTTTTACGTGAAAGAGTAACAAACATCCTTCCATTCATACTCACAAACTTCGCGTTTATAATATTAGTAGAATTGTCAATATCACTTCACCTTGCTTCAATCTGACAAAGAAGGTCACCATTACGATACCAACAATGTTACAGTAGTGGCCCTTAGTATATATTTTTAAATTAAATATATATGAGTAGATTAGAATTCGAAAGGAATTCGTTACAAGCTACCGGCAACAACAATATGTCGTACATCACTATAACAGACCCACCCGAATATTCACTAATCGTTTAGGAAAAATCGATTTTGGTATTTGAAATTCGAAAAATACTACATAACTTTATCGATATGATCTACTCCCATTAAACATCGTTAAAGGTTCCGACTCGATTTATTAGTAATCGATAAAACAACTGTGAATTATTTGTTTTGTTACAGATTTCGTGATCTGTCACCAGGTTAACTTTTTTATTTAGATTTACGTTCGTAAATTGGTCCTACCGTTATACTTGTAGATCGGTAGATATCGTTCTAAATTTAATTAGCTAAAGTTTTTTTTTATTCGAATATCTATTTTAATGGGCATGTGGTAAGTGATTCTCATTTCTGAACTGCCAATGAACTTATTATTATTAGGGGTTAAAGTATGAAATTGCCGATTTGTACTGACAAATTGAAATTCGTTTTTTTTTTAATTTAACGTATTTATTTAATCAAAATAATTACCATTATTATCTATACATTGCTGCCATCTAGTAGGAAGGTCATTTATGCCTTTGCGATAGAACTCTGGTGATCTAGATTCGACAAACTGTGTGAAAGCATTTTGTACTGCCTCCTGAGAAGAAAACTTTTTATCACATAGAAAATTGTCCAAATCACGAAAAAAATGGTAGTCTGTTGGAGCAAGGTCTGGCGAATACGGAGGGTGACGGATAGTTTCTAATTGCAGTTCCTTTAGAGTTAAAACGGTTTCTCGTGCTGTATGAGGTCTCGCGTTATCATGGAGCAATAATGGTGAAGATCGATTCATGAGTCGGGGCTGTTTCACTGCTAGTTTTGCTATAATTGTTCGGAGTTCGGCACAGTAGACATCTGCCGTTATTGCTTGACCAGATCGTAGAAAGCTGTAGTGAATAACACCATGCTGAGACCACCAAACAGTTAGCATTACCTTTTTATTGGTAAGCTTTGCTTTAGGACAGTGTTGTGGCGTTTCACCTGGGGTCAGCCATTGCATTTTTCGCTTACGGTTATCGTAAAGAATCCACTTTTCATCACATGTCACAATTAGATCCAATATTCCTTCATTTCTGTATCGATTCAACAAGGCAACACAAGTTTCAACACGCATTTCTTTCTGCAGATCAGTCAAATCATGAGGTACCCATTTTTCACATTTTTTTATTTTATTGATTTGACGCAAATGAGTCAATATTGTTGGTAAGGTAACGTTAAACCATGCAGCTAATTCCTGGGTAGTTTGGCTCGGATCGGCTTCCACCATGTCTTTCAATTCATTGTTATTCACCTGTGTGGACGGCCTTCCTCGTGGTTCGTTCTTCAAATCAAAGTTTCCATCACGAAAGCGTTTAAACCAAAATCGCACGGTGCGTTCATTAGCAGTCCCCTCTCCAAACGCAACATTGATATTGCGAGCTGTTTCTGCCCCGTTAGTTCCGCGTCGGAACTCGTATTCAAAAATCACTCGAATTTTCGAAGTATCCATCTTTCTTGTCTAAGCTGAATAAAAAAAACAACTGAAAGTCGATAATCGAATGTTGCACATTTTTAAATGAAGAACTACATAGGTACCATGTGGAAAAAGTTTCACTCAAAAATCTCAAACCATGAAGGTTCTATGTCAATTCGAAGTACCTATTACAATGAAACGGCAATTTCATACTTTAACCCCTATTATTTTATTTTTGATCAGTTGAAATTTATAAAATAAAAGTCCATTATACTCTGGGCTCCAACACTGGTTATTATAGTTACGAATCCCTTCTCTACTTTTGTTTGTTGTGACGTGGTACCACCATACGGAGAGATCCAGGGAAAGGCATTAAGTTAGTTAGGGCTTTTGGCTTCTTGTACTCTACAGCCATACGGAAATCAGTATATAGCTACTCAACGTTGAAATTTAATAAAATGGCGATACTTCTATTGTCGCGTCAACCTGCCTCACATGAAAAGCCTGTTAGCTTAAATACTTCTCTTTTTACGTACCCAAAATGCCCGCAGACCCCCCCCCCCCTATTCCCCGCCGGAGTCGTTAAAACGCACGCCGTCTGTGGATCGCTGTGCAGAGCCGAAGGTAAGGCTGTTAGTGCACATCCCTCGCACCCTGGCTGCCCCAGGGCCATCTCTCTCATCTGGCCCTCCTCGCTGCTCGGGTGGGTGGACCACAGAGTCCTTCAATACATCGCTGTAAGTATCTTATAACCAAATATCTACTTCCAAATCACAACTAGTTAACCAGTATGCATATTTCTGGTAATAAATCTCTAACAAAACATCGTTATATATTTATTATAGCACTCGAATAACAATATAGAGAGGTAAACGGTGACGCGTGCGCATCTCGACATTTTGAAGAGGCTTCAATTAATTACCAATATCCTGTTTCTATGACACTTCACAGAACACCCACGTGCTAGATCTACATAACAGATAAGCGTGATTGTTATTTAATATTTTACATAATGACATTAGTGACCTTTCGTATATTGTCAACTAGATTTTTGCCGTGACTGTGCTCGCGGGAACTCTGATCCCGTTGCAACCCATGGAAACTTATCCGAAGAGTAAAACGGTAGTCTATGTGTTGTTCCAAACTATACTCTAACCCTGTACCAAATTACAGTCAAATCCGTTCAACTGTCCATGCTTAAGTACCTACACCTACTTATCAAACATTCAAATGTATATATATGTAATCAGCCGTTCAATTAACCGCCTAGGCTCTTTATTGGAGGGCGTCGTTCAATTAGCGGCCTACGGCGGCGGTTACAGCTGAATATGATTCAGGCCGTTAAGTAAATGGCGCCGTTTAGCCTAGGCAGTGAGAAGATATCCATATGTCCAAACATCCAAAAGAAGGAACTAGGCCTAGCTGTTGTAATTCCAAACTTTCATACATGCTTTCATTCCCTATAACCCCTCTTAGCGATAAAAGATAGCCTATGTCCTTTCCCAAGCTCTAGTCCATCTCTGTTGTCACCAAATTTCATCAAAATCGGTTCAGCGGTTTAGGCGTGTAACCGTAACATACAGACAGACAGCGTTACTTTCGCATTTATGATTATTAGTATGGATGCTTAGTAGCAATATTATACTTGAATGCTTTTAACACTATCATTTGAGATGTGATACTTTATTTTATCATTGCGATATGCTAAATGTAAATGTAACTTAATGGCTCTTAAATATTAAATATAAAAGTACGTAGAATATGGCAATTATAACATATGATGATTGAAAAACCGGTAACATAGATGAGATTTTTAACGTCGGACGGCGCTCTGGAGTTGAAAACTTGTTACCTACCTACTAATAACTAAATCAACGACCTCACGACTTTACGGTCAAATTACGCTTTGTTTTTACAAAGTACACACAGAACAAAGTACACACAGATTGTAGTCTGGAAAAGAAGATAGGTTTCTATTCCAGAAGTAGGTTCATGTAGATCGAGAAAACAACATTAGTATTTCAGGCGGGCAGAGCCATAAGCAACGGCTAGTAAGAGGTACGGCACGACGGTACTTATTTCCGTCCAATTGAGCAGTCCAACTGGGGAAGTGCCTCCACCCTACAGAATACCGCGGCCATAATAACCCCGTGTTGTGTTCCCGGCGGCGGAGAGTAGGTAGGGTAGCCAGAGCTCACTGGAGAGTTTTGTTTCCTACACTGACGGCACAGAAAATTTGTGTTTACAGGGTCGGCAGCACGAATGTGTCTCCCCTGGTGTAGCACACGTCCATAGGCCACGGCAACCACTAAAAAAAAATCTGAGTTTTTTGTTTTTTACGTGCGGGAAATCCCCAAGGATACCCATCCCTCTGGAGCCGGAGGGGGAGGTTATGTCGGACTCGAACCGACTAAACTGCACGCCGTCTCTGGATCGTAGTCCTAGGCTGAAGGTGAGGTTGTCATGCGACATATCCCTCGCACCCCGGCTGACCCGGGGCCATCCCTCTCGGTCTGGCCCTCCTCGGAATCTAATAGTCTTAGTTAGTAGTATTTCACAAAATGCATACTGCGCGAACTGTACATCATTCCTTTTACAATATTGTCCTCCTTCAGATAAAAACCATATATCAAAATAACATGTATTGAAAAATATATTTAAATTCTCATAAATTATTTATTCTTTTCAGGTAAGTCGATTCGAAGCGTACATCATCCAAAATGGCAGATGCAACACATTAGCGAGAAATCTTCATGGTATGGGAGTTATAGCTATAGATACTTATTAACGACACGTCAAATAAGATGTATGAAGGAAACATTAAATGTACATCTTTAAAATGAATGGTTTTTTACAAATATGTTACTTAACAACAAATACTAAATCTATGGCTCAATTTTCATAATGGAAGTAACAGGGTAAAGTTAGAGTTCCCGCAGGTATAGGTAATACTAATAAAGGAATAGACAATCTTTACCTTGAAATTACATAATTAAATAATAATTTTAATATATAGAGACTATAAGACTGGAAGACCATAGACTGAAATATTGACATAATTACCCTAATATAAATCGAAATTTTATTCATTATGGCATTACATATTTATTGACATTGTTATAAATTTTATGAAAATTTAATTAATTGTGTTTTTTTTTTTCATTCAGTATAACTCAATTTGTATTGTGTTTCAATCTTATTCATTGGGTATAACATTGATTATGATTATTTTTATTGTTTCAATTTGACTCATGAAGTTCTGATATTACATATTTATTGACATCATTATGAATCACTAATGATTAGTGATTCATAATAATGTAAATAAATATGTAATATCATTATGAAAGTTAAAATGATTGTGTATATAGTTATGTAGTTCATTGAATTATTAAATTATTACTAATTATTTAAAATTAGTACCTATATTTGCATGGCTTTAGGCGGAATTTGACTGTTCAAAAAAAACATCTTATGTACCCATTTTTGCAAACAAATGATTATGATTATGACTGGATGCGAAAGATGGAGGATCGGGAGCTGTGGTGCGCATTAGGAGAGGCTTCTACCCAGCAGTGGACAACGACAGGCTTGTTTGATTTATTGAATGTTTTGTTTGCTATTTTTGAAAAGTGATCAGTAATTTGGAACAATAAAATAAAAGCTATGTCTGTGATAAGTTGTACTAAGATTATTTCATGGATAAGTGAAAACGGCCAATATGCCTGAGATGTCAAAAAAAAATCCAGGAGCGAGAAAAGTGCTATTGTATTTTTACTGAGCATGGATCGAACCTATAAAAGCTATAGTAATCGTATGGTATACGAAATAATTGCTATAAAATCCGTTAAAAACATCAAGTCTTAAACTTGCGACGGTAGGTATCAAACAATCGGCAAATTTATATTACATTCCTTGTTAAGAAAACGTTAACAAAATAGGGGTTAATTCTCAAGATTAGCGCACGCTAGATAGTGTCCAATCAGCGACATTGCACATCGGCCGGCTAATGCGGTAATCCTCCACTATTAGCTTGGGTTAACTCCAGATGTTACAATGCGGTTCGATTTCGAAATGAGATGTTCAAAAATTTTCCGATTTATTCGGTATGTTTTGTCTATGCTCGACATTGGGTATAAATATGCATGAATTTTATTCCAAGTTTGATGCTAAACCATTTGCACTTGCAAACCGGTACTCTGCTGATGGATGGACAGAGCTCTGGCGCAGGCATTGCTCTAGCTAGTGGTAAGGAGTTCGTAGATGAGTTGTTGCCATAAAAGATTAACCAAAAGGATAAGATGTCGTAAGCGGATAACGCAAAGATGATGATGAATCATATCTATTTGCGTCTAGATGTTATTTTTTGAAGTGAAAACTTCTTTAGCGGCGTTGGATGGGTAAAAATTGGTAAACTTGCGCGTCAGGATCACTTGACCTTTGACCCGTAACCGACGACTTTGTAGGACAACATGACGTCATACAACATGCCTAGCTACAGAGTGTTTATTTTGCCAGGTACGCTAAGAAGCTTCGTAGCTTAGCGGTAAGCGCTTCGACTGTAAGTCCTAATGGTTTCAGATAGTACCGGGTTCGAACCTGGGCTTCTGACACTTTCTGTGTTTATTTTTTCTTTTTGTAATTTATTTCTTTTTGTGATTATTTTTTTTGTTTGTAAAATATTAATTTCTTCTGACAAAAAATTAGTGATAGGTTCTATGATTGGTACTACTGTATTAGGTGAACGCAAATTTATACTTAAGATACGGAAAATCAAGTAGGACACGACGGTATTCCTGGCCAATTGAGCAGTCCGAGTGGGGAAGTACTGCCGGCCTACAGTATACCACGGCCATTATAACCTCGTATTGTGTTCCCGGCGGTGAGTAGGGTAGCCAGAGCTCACTGGAGAGTTTCTGTGCCGTCAGTATAGATACTGAAGGCACAGAAACTCTGTGTTTACAGTGTAGGCAGCACAAGTCTGACTCCCCTCATGTTGCACACGTCCATAAGTAACGGTAACCACTTTCCATCAGGTGGGTCGTGTGCTTGTCTGCCAGCTCAGTTGTATAAAAAAACTGTATAAAGTACGTCTGTGTTTACCCCCTTGTAAAATGTAAATAAGTTTACAAAATCAAAACTAGAATCCGATAGCTTGTGTACTGAAGTAGAGTCGGCATTTTACCATCACTTGTCAAAGCATTTACATTATCAATTCTCTTCTAACAAATACACCATTCGTTTTCCACATTGCCTACCCCTTAAAAAGGCTCTAATCTCGCCAGCCCACATCTTGTCAAAAGCTTAGATAAAGCGTCCCACTCCGCGGCGTCCGCAAGACAAATCTGAACAATTACTTCTGGCGCTAATGACGCGCCGATACCGATGTCTCACGATTTATTGTCGCACCATCTCCATGGCCGGCTTTACATACATTTTCATATTTTAGATAATACCCGGCGAAAGGATTTCTTTGGCGCGCAATTTTTACCTTTCGATTCGATTTTTAATTATACGGTCTGTGATTTATCGAAGGACTTGCGGTTGATATCTTTGCGCGAAGAGTTGAGTAAACTAAATTCGGTTGGAGTCATCAATAAATTATTTTTGAAATTAGAATAATAATGTAGTAACTAAAATGTAGATTCTCGTGAAATTAACAATTCTTTCTTATGATATATTATTGGAATAGTTTTAAATCTGTTTTTAAGTAGTGACATAATTGTAATGCCTGTTATAAATTATCTATGTTTAAAACCAAACTTATAAATTCTGCCATGTTAGCCAATTCAGTATTCTTAATTTTTTTTACGTGTATACGGTTGGACATATATGGTTGGATTCCTTTTCATAATAATATGTAGCATACATACCTTGTCATAATAAAATCTAGCATACATTATCATAATACACTAGTAAAGATTACCTTAACAAATTTGTAGAACAGCGCTAACGAACATCTTAAAACCTACCGATTACATTAGAAAAAAAGTCCAAGTGTCAACTCGCATTTCTTTACTGTTACAACCATTCCATCAAGCGACCGGCCCGCAGGCACCAACAAGTTACACTAAACTGTGCTTAAACTCACGTTAATGTATTAACCTCGTTTAGCTTCTGACTTATCGCACGACAATTTATCTGAGTAACGTACTACGTAACTCGGCAAAAAATTGTTAAAAAAGTTTATTAAACTCAGCTTGTGGAAGACGTATCGTAGATAATACGTGAATATGATAAATTTAATATAATCGTTGGTATTATAAAGTGTAATGTGGGAATTTGTGAGAAAGTATGGATTAAAATAGTAATAAAATGCCTTGAGATTTATTGTGCAAATAAACTACAATACATAACGGGTTAGTATTATCATTTATGTACCTATTTGCTTTTTATATGATTTTATTCGGATATGCAAATTAGTAATTTTTATTAGTAGAAATTGTTTAGTGAAATATTTACATAACAAGTTCATAATAAACCAGCATTCTTAATTAGAGAATACGATTTTCAAAACTTGATCGCCATTAGCAATCATTCAGCATAAAATAAACATCTAGCCCGTCAACTTCCCAGAGAGCAATTACTAAAGTTAGCCTCCCATGACAAATATCTCGCTTAACAAATAAGGTTCGGGCGATTTTTTTTTCTTTTATCGCGTGCCCCCAGGGTGAGGCAGATACACAATTTTTCAGGACGATATAAAGCCAGCAAGTTGAGTCTTTAAAAAGTTTATCGTTGAAAGTTTGCGCACCTCGGCGTGTCGCGAATGATATATCGGCGGCATTAATCTTTGTTAAACGTTAGTTAGCCGTGGGAGAATCCGACCTTTTAGCATTTCTTTTTACAAGGAAGTGTGCTGTTATCTGCTGAGGTTGTGAGTATAGATATTGCTCGGAATATATATCTTATACACGTTTCTTGGGTGCCTTTTAAACACAGCACGGGGTGCTACGTCCGTGGACCAGCTCAATTCACCTAGTTTAGATTATTACAAAACAATCCGCGCGCGCTACACCCTCGTCTGTCTCGCGAGTTATGCGGGGTACCTATATTTAAAGTTCGGCCCACACGGCAGCGAGACTCATTGGTGACATCAAAATCAGTTTGGACGAGAATATTAGCAGTAATTTATTACTTACTGAAAGATGGACTCTACTATCCATTCAATATTGTCAAATCGTGCTAAAATTTACTTTGATTTGCAATAAAACAGTATACATTTAGAAGTGGCAACCGAAGTTCCAATTTAAGCCATTCCACAGAAACGTTAGCTCATCTATAAACATATGGTTAAGTGTCACTTTGATCGTCAGCACCTCACACGACGCTTTACAAGCCTGTAAAACTACATGATCGTTTTAATTAGTTAATTTCAACAAAATATTCTATAACTACACTCCTATAAAATGTGTTATTTCAATCGTAAGTAACAAGACGACACTATCGCCTTACAGATGCCACTATGATGCCACTGTGAGTCCACTAAAACAGATTCCGTGATATCAAACCTCATTTCCAATCGAACCCAAATGGGAATCAACATTCTTGGGATTCTTCATAAATAGAGGTCCTCTAATCTAATATCGACACGAAGCTAGGGAACGTTGACCTTTTTGTTACACATACATACATATACGTGTATGAGGTCCTACTAAGACTTCGAACACAGGTCGGCCAAAGTAGGGAGAATCGGTCCTGCCTCTCTAGACAAGCGGCAATTCTTTGGCCGATTGCGATTTGACGTATATGACAGTCGTTAACTCATGTCAAATACATCAAATCCCATACATTCGTCATTCTATTCCATCAAACACCGGCCAACAAATTGCCACTTGTCTAGAGGGGCAGGTGGGGTTTCTCAAATGACATGGACCTGCGGCGTTAGTGTTAGTGCTCTACAGACCATGGCCCACCTGCTAATGTGTGGTGCATGCCCATCTACTTTTACAGCGGAGGACCTTATAAGTGTTCCAAAAATGCAATCAGAGTAGAAGTGCCATCGATTCGACAGAAGAACAAGATGTTCGGACCTCATGCCAACTTCACCTGCAAGCCGAAACATTCCTCTCGGTATTGGGAAGTCAAACAGTCGCACCCATAAAATCTGTGTAAGCCTAACCAAAAGACGAATTCAAGGGATCTCAAGCTCCAAACTGCAAGCTTTGGGTGCAAACAAGCAAATAGTAGGGATGATGAATCCATACAAGCTTGGCATACACCTTTCGCTTCTTCAAATCACATAATGGTTTTCCTATATACTCACTAGTCGCGGGTACTCTTGACCTGAAATTTCTTGATTTCATCTGAATTTCATGATTCGGAGTGATAATTCGGCCCTTAGGTGGATCCTTATCGGACTGCCCACTGCCCATTCTCCGTTACCTCATGAATCTGTTACGTAAATGACATTACGTCCATCGCCTCTGCATTACTGAAATCTTAGAAAATCCCTTTCTCAATCAAGATAACTACATCTTGTACTTATATTGATTGATTGATACTAATATACGAATACTAATTTTCCATGTTATCACACTTAAAAAGAATTTATTTTCAGACCCATTCCTCAATCACCACTCACATCTGTCATCGACAGGTCCACATCGTACAAAGAACACCATTGTAAATTAAGATAACTGTCGCGATACGCCCACACATACTCTCATACATACATACACGTACTGACCTTTTAAACACATACATACCGGCTTATCGCTCGAATCAGCATGTATAAGTGATCTATCCCTTCCTATTTTTATTTATTGAGTCGATTAAATGTCACGACAAGACGTTTAAGTCTTAAAAAGCTTGTATGTAAACTTTATGTCACTTGTGCGAAGAGATATAATAATATCAAGCATCCTGAACGATTGTTGTTGAAATGCTAAGATAGCGCAAAAGCACTGTAGGAGATAGTAGTAAGACGAAAGACCAACTTAGTGTCGGAGCTATTTGGTCCTTCGAGCCGATTCAACTTGGTGGTAAAATTGCTACCGCAGTCAACGGACGCTTGGAATAGACTGGACTTAGGATAAACCTGCAGTCTTTAAATAAGTCGAAATATTGAACATTTTCTAATTAAACATCGATATTAAGGGTGAAAACGGTACTTTCTCTGTTAAACGATTAAGTAGTATATGGACAAACAAGCTAATTAATTGTAGAGAGAGCGCATATTTCGCGGAAAAAAATCTGATGCAATTGTTTGTAGGTAGTACAGAAAAATTGCGTCAGATTCGAAATTTAAATCGAACTCACCGTTATCCGCTTATCTAACTATCGATCAGCTGAGATCCTGCGAATAGATCCGCGATCTCAAATTACGCGGAAGCCAAATATGAATTCTAAACTCGGAATAAACATTATTTATAACAGAAAACTTTCCCTGTAAGGCGTTTGCTTATCGAGTGAGGAAGACCGCACGCCGCGGCCAATTTCGGCATTCAACCGATAACAATCTGTCTGGATTTTTATTTATTTCTGTCGTATTATATTCGATATCTATTTTCCAAGAAATTAAATGAAATCTATTATATCTTGAGTATCTCGAGATGCTAAGATAGTGGTTTTATTTATTCGGTCGGATCGCCCACGAGAAACAATTGCATCGCGATGAATAAATTGCAGAAATCGCGACGGTAGAAGTCGATAATTTGTTAGTGATGTTGACAGTTCAAAGGGAAAAGTTCATATATTAGTAAAACCAGCAATCCGTGTGTTGAAGGATGGCCTCCTTTCCTTCACGGAATCTTTACTTTTACTGCAACGCGATATGATGTTAATTTCATAAGTTCGGGTTGTTAAAGATGTCGCTTCAGACTTTTGCTCAATTTAATTGATTCTATTTATTTTAATTCTTTAGTATATGCATTTGTCACCTAACTCCACCTCAACGGCAGGAATTTGGATGAAATTTGTGTTTTCAATAGGTTCTTGGATAGTAAGAAAATACAATTAGACCCGCTAGGTAGTTAGTAATTTGTTTTACCGAACAGAAAGACGCCTCTCGGGTGCGCTAGTAGGTACGAGTATATCATTATTTTACAAAAATGGTTGGATGGTTTTGAACTAATAGACGGACATTGAGGTGATTATTTTATGTATGAAACAGATGGTCGTAAGATGATCCTTAATTGTTTGTTTAATGTTCTAATCTTTTTTCCTTTACATCGAATTTCGAAATCAAATCACGATGCGTTTAAAATACTCAGTCTTCCAAAGTTGTTTCACCAATTAACACTAAATGGATATCTTCAGAGAAAAAATTGAAATATAACAAACACTACAAGTTTAGGCATACTGTCAGAAACCGCATTCCCGGGACCTCTCCCGAACAAGAACGTATCAAATATTAAGCATCGGACACACCTGAAGCCAGACGGCTTGGCATGCATATGAAGAGGACAGATACATGCTAACAAACTTACTAAAACAAAATCAAAAGGTGTACACCAACCTTTATGCTGAAGGGACAAAGCTCAAAATGGCGGGAAATTCAAATTTGGAACCACTAAAGAAAGTTTGCGTCTGTGGTCGAGATAGTATCGTATCGTACGTTAGCAAGAAACACATTTCAAGCGAAACATGGACCTTGTTGGGGTCGAATCGAAACAAAGCGTTGTGACATCGCGATAACAATCGATAGGCTCGCGAAACGTCGCGCCAAAACGCACCGAACAAATTATCGATTCATAAAAACATCGATTTTAAAATACTGCCGCGAGTTTATCGCGTCATTGTTCCGATAGGGTGGCCAGTTTGTTATTGAGGATTGCTAGCATTAAAAAATCGACGAATGTGTTGACTTTGCGCGTCCTTTTTATTGTAAATGAGAATTTTATGTTAATGATTATAATGTTTATTAATAAATATATTCAAGTTTTAAAGGTATTTGACAAGAGTAATATGAAACAAAAACTGCATCTTTATCGATGACTAGCTTGATAAAATGACCACAACACCACAAGCGTTGTCTAATCAGGTTTTTATATTAATTTAAATAGGTAGGTACGCAATGATGAGACGGATCCACACTCCGTGACGGAGTGAGTTCTAACCTAACCCATCCAAGTCCGATTGCGCAGCTGTTTTAATAAACCTATCACTAATTTTCTGTGAATACATCTCTATTTATCCCGGGGATTTAAAGGCGTGAGTATATGTATAGTATATATCTTATTTTGGGGTAGGGCCCCATCTTACGAATGGCCTAAGCATTAGCCAGCTATTTTATTAAATGTTGTAATAAATAAACGTTACGGCTGAATATTATTCAGGTTGTTAATTCAATGGCGCCGTTTAGTTACCAGCCTAGACAGTTAATTGATTGGCTGAATAAACTAGTTGCCTGCAACATATAAATGAAATTTACAACATTATGTTAATATGGCCACCCTGTCCATGCGTGAGACTATCGCGGCAGTGTGTCATTCGTATCGCGCGATCGTCGGCCCACTGTGGCGCGGCTGTGGAGATGACAACGTTCGTCACTCTTACTTCATAACTTTCATATTGTATACAGAAAGTAGTCATTTTTTACAGCACCATAATTCTTTACTGCATCACAAAGACTTGGAATTTTTACCAGCATATGTGTATTTCCTGGTGGCAGTGGGCGGGATACATAGCGCGCAGAACAGATGGCTGATGGAGCTAAAATGTTCTGGAATGGCGACCGCGTACGGGCAAACGTGGTGTAGGACGTCCAACGGCCAGGTGCAAGGACGACCTCATCAAGGTTGCCAGGAAGCGCTGGATGCGGGCTGCTTTAGATCGGTCGTTCTGGAAGTCCATAGGGGAGGCCTATGTTCAACAGTGGACTGTGTGCGGCTGATATGATGATAATGATGTGTATTTCCTACAATTCAGGGTCTATCCCATAACCTCAGACGGGAAGTGAGGAATATACCAGAGGCCATCTCACCCTCGGCAACTAATGGCCTGAGACGGCCGTGTGGTTTTGGTCAGTTGGAGTCCAACATAACCACCCCTGCTGGGTCTGGCGGGGGCATATGCATGGGAATTTCCACATGATAAATAAAGGGTCGATCTCATGAGGCCATCAAACCGAAGGCCACTATTGTTACATTATTGGTACTTATAGTGGTGTCCCTCATACCTGAGACTGTACCTACCCTTCAGCTTACCATTACGCAGGGTGAAATGACTTTAAATAAAAAAGACGCGTTGCACTCTGGGAGTGCCGGCAGAAGTGAAAACTTTTTCTTTCTTTCTTTCTTCGTTATATACATAGAAACAGATAAAAAGAACATACCATACCATAACTATAATATAGCGCCAATCATAGTACCTATCACTAATTTTCTGTCAGAAGAAATTATATTATATATTACAAAAAGAAAAAATAATCAATCACAAAAAGAAATAAATTACATAAAGAAAAAATAATCGCAAAAGTAATAAATTACAAAAAGAAACAATAATCACAAAAAGTGTCAGAAGCCCCGGTTTGAACCCGGTACTATCTAAAACCATTAGGACTTACATTCGAATCGCTAACCGCCAAGCCACAAAGCTATTTATCGTATCTTGCAAAATAGACAGTCTTCAACTAATGGTGTATGACGTCAGTCGTCGGTTACGGTTCAAAGGTCAAGCGATCCTGATGCGAGTTTAACACTTTTTACCCATCCAACGCCGCTAAAGAAGTTTTCACTTCAAAAATTCTTCCAATTCATCTACTTCCCTAGGTACTTGTTTTTTCTTACGTGTGGAAACCCATCGAGTTTCCTCTCGCTGGAGCTAACGATGAGGGGGTAAGTCGGACCGACTAAATCCGCACGACTGGCTATATTGGCGGGACAGCAATTGGGTACTTTCCTGTAGTTAAAATAAATTATTTAGCTGGACTTATTAAATTAATAATGGTAAAACAGTGAAAACAGTTGCGTCGGTTCTTATTTTTTCGTTCTTATTTATTTTTAATCATCCATCCAACGTTTAATAGTATATGATTTGACTATTAAATATTATGACGTCACAAATATAGTTTTCATACAATTTTCCTCATAAATTACCGTTTTGACGTTTAGAAAAAAGTAACTAATTTGACTGGTCAGTCAAATACCCAATTATGCCCTACGCTGGATTTCCTAGGAACCCGAACAGCGTTGACCACTAACGTTGGTAACTCCGAGTTCTGTTGCTAGAAAGCAAAATATCCCTATAGAGATGGTTAAAATTACATAAAAATTCGACCGGGTCCAATGTTATAATGTTGATGAGATCTTAAAAAGCAGATTACCATACCTAAAAAAACTGTGTTAGGTACATAATATTGTCTAAAGTTTACGTGAATCTCACTAACTGAAATAAAACAACTTCTTTAATGCATTCCATCGCGGTATATTTTTAATTTTCTGCAGACATAGTCACGCATTGACTAAAGATGGTAGTCAAATTTCAAATAAATCGTAATAGAATCCATTAAGAATTGGATTTATTTCAAACTGTGTTGCATTTACTAACATTACTACACAACAGTAGGTACCTATCTGAAATTATGTTTGCATATTTGTCACACCCGCCACATCTAAAAAGCTGAACAGATTTTCAGGAATTCAATTTGCTTTATCTTATCTATCTACTTTATGCATAACTGCAATACTAATTGTACAATCAACTTTCTGATAATATTACTGAGATAAGCCTCTCCTTTTAGCTTAATTACAGAGTGTAAATAAAGAATTTGGATTTATTTATTCGTCGTGGCTTTATCTACACTATACTTTTATAAAGAGGAAACTGAGTAACATAGGCTATATTGGGTTTCCACGGGAACGTTTTACCACCCGTGCGAAGCCAGGCGAATCGTTAGTATAGGTATGATAATTCTGATCATGGATATAATCAAAATGCTATTATTTTTTTCTCATAGCAAAACTACTGCGATCTCACAGATACTGTAATAAATGCCTTTTAACTTTAGACATTACCATTATACAATTAAAGTCTTAAATTAAGGGACAATCTTGTAGAAATGTGAATGTGAAGGAAAAATGTTATAAACGCTTTCTTTTTTCATTTTGAACCTTAAAAATTCTTTCATAAAGTTTAATATTTAATAACATTTTATGCAATGTCACTGGTATGACTGTGGTTTTGTTATGTCAGAAAATTAGCAGAGTCGGGGGCCACGGTCAGTCTTCGTTACTGGTTGTTGGAGCCCTAAAAAGTACAATAACCTGTAACTACAGTATTTCGATATTGCCATTCGCTACTGGTTGGTGGAAATCTTTTCGAAGAAAATTTCGAACTTCGGCAGACTTCTGAAAGCCGGACCCAACTTGGAAAAGAGAGTGTTTTGCACTGAACGGGAATCGAAACCAGAGCTTCTGATGTAGCAATTGAACGCTATGCCACTACTCTATACACACCACAGAATAGGTCTTTTTTTATACCCCTGAGATGGCAGACAAGCACACGGTCCACCCGATGCAAAGTGGTTACCGTAGCTTATAGACGTGTGCAATGCCAAGGGAGTCACAGTCGTGCAGCCGACCCTGTAAACACAGAGAGTTTCTTTGCCGTTAGCGTAGAAGACAAAGCAGGAATAGCCTTTGGTCTTCCCACTGATAGCACAAAAACTCTCCAGTGAGCTCTCTAAATTGAGTGAGGTCTTATAACACTATAGAAATACTTCCCTTTACATAACTTCAAACCTACTTCTGATGCTCCTAATGACCCAACAACTAAGCGGTTCACATTAGACACCTGTTGCTGCTTTCAGATCGCATTGCTTGTTGTACATTGCGCGCTATCTACACTCATTAACACGGTGACCTGTCCCAGCGCGTAATGAACGCTGTATGTTGCGGTTATATCACTTCTTTTTGATATGGTAATAGAAGTATCGATTTAGTGATAGTTTTTAACGCCTGACAGGTTCAATTATTTTACTAAAAAATATGTAACCTTCACGGAAGTGAATTGACAAAGTTTAATGGCCATCGTAAGAACGATATATTCATAGTATGATAGTGCATAAAGCACGAACAAACATTCAAGCAAACATCCAAATCCTGGATGTATTTTCGCTTTTTTTTGTACCACTTAGATGGCAGTCTTGCACACGGCCCATCTGATGGAAAGTGATTACCGTGTCCTATGGATGTGTGCAACATCAGAGGCGTCACACGCGCGCTGCCGACCCTAAGGTTAAATAGGTTATCTTCCTTTCCTGTATAAGCTTCCATTTAAACATCTTTCAGTCATCGCGCCTCTCACCACAGGCAGGATATCCAACCTCACACGTTGCGGCTTAAAACAGTTCGCACCCGAAACAGCCCAAGACACGGGATAACACCTGAACCCCTTAGACAAGGCCGCAACCGTAGGTCTGTTGGCTTTCTTGGGACATATTTCCGAGGGCTTACCCGGGGCTACCAACCGCAGGCTATTAGGCGGTACGTGAGGGTTTTTAGTCGGTAGAAGTCCGGCATAGCATCCATGAAGGATTTTCCCTAAGGTTAAAAAAAAATCTAAAGAATGTACTCCATGCCGTGGTGTTTTCAAGCGACTACAGTATTTTAAAAAAGCAACAACATTCTAGCTTAACCTTGCCCCAATTTGCAGATGCTAATTCATCTAAAGGTTGAGCTGGACCCTAAAAACCTTGATAGCAGCCAAAAAAACACCTAATATCATATTAAAAAAAATATTTTTTTACTTATTACGTACTCAAATCCAAACACGTTTAGTGAAATCCTATATTATATTCAAAATTGTTATCTTCGGAGGTCGTGAGGTAAGCCTCACTTCTACGAACAAACAAATCTTCCCTCTGTCACTACTAAGATCTTGGGAACAGAGGGAAATAGTTGTTATTACAACGTAACAAGATTGAAATTGATTTTTGATAGAGCTAAAGTTTGTATATGTGGATTTTGTTACACAGTCATGTGAAAAATATAACAAAATTGTGATAAAAAGTAAATTTAATAACAAAAAAATGTTATTGGAAACATACATCATCATCAAATCAGCCACAAACAGTCTACTGCTGAACATAGGCCTCTCCTATAGACTTCCAGAACGACCGATCTAAAGCAGCCCGCATCCAGCGCTTCCCGGCGACCTTGATGAGTTCGTCCTTCCACCTGGCCGTTGGGCATCCTACACTACTTTTCCCCGCACGTGGGCGTCATTCTGTTGGCGTGATTTTTTCTTAGAATATTAGTAGCCAAAATTACTAGCACTCCAGATCCCTCCAACTAAACTAAACGACTTATGGTAGAAGTGAGTTCACGTCGATAGTATGATAACCAAGACTCGGAACCACTCGATCATTGACTTTTACCGGTACTCCAATCATAAAAATTTTGAATTGTAGGTAATATGGGGTTCTTGAAGAAGGGCATTAGCTTATTAGGTCGGCAGCACGAGTATGACTCCCCTCGCACACGTCCATAGGCCACAGTAACCACTTTCCACCAGGTAGTTCATCACTTGTCTACGATATAAGTGGTATAATTATTTTTGAAGTGAAAACTTCTTTAGCGGCGTTGGATGGGTAAAAAATATTAAACTTGCGTCAGGATCGCTTGACCTTTGAACCGTAACCGACGACTGACGTCATACAACATTAACAAGAGATTGTTTATTTTGTCAAGTACGATATGGAGTTTCGTAGCTAAGGCGCAGACGCTTCGACTGTGAGTTCTTATGGTTTGAGATGTTACCGGGTTCGAACTTGGGCTTTTTGTGACATTTTTTATTTTTGTAATTTATTACTTTTTGTGATTATTTTTCTTTTTGTAATTCATTTTTTTTCTGACAAATTAGTGATAGTTTCTATGATTGGCGCTATATTATAGGTATGGTATAGTATGGTATGTTCTTTTCATCTTTTTCTCTGTATATAACGAAGGAAGAAAGAAAGAATAAGTTTTCACTTCTGCCGACACTCCCGGAGTGCAACCCGTCTTTTTTTAAACATACTGACCAACTTTCACGTCCACATTCGCGTCGGTGTGACATGCGGCGTTTATCTCGATATCGCGCGCGGGGTGGCCGCGCGCCGCGCGATCCACCGGCGCGATTGCACGCGGGACGCGCGCGATATTTAGCGGAATGACACGACAATGTCGCATCGTGGGTAGCTGTTTATTGTGTCGTGAATGAACGCCCTTATATCTTTCTATATGCAGACGAGATTGTGTATGACAACCTTTAGACAATTTAAAAAATAATCTTAATTCACCTACTCAAGAATTATATTTTTTAGAAAATATCTGGGAGTTGCCTCTAAAAGTACCACTTTATTTATTATTTTTTAACTTGCCCATACATATTTGCTTAAAGTTTTAGCTTAAAAATATTTTAGTGCAGGTCTAGAGTGATTTTGTTTGTGATGGTAAAAGCATAACATCAGTCTGCTCGATTTCCTGAATTCACTTTTTGAATTTCTCCAACTTTTATTTTGGTATACAGCGATGTAAAATGCAAGTGCCACCCCTTGCAAGCCTGCAAGGGCCACCTCTTGCAAGGGGTGAACTGGATGGATAAATTTGCTTACCTCTTCAATACAGTGTCAGTAATTATCATGTCAAGTTCCCTACATCGTCAGGGCACCAAGTACCTAACCCCTTCAAATCGGAAGCAGGATCACAAGCCGGTTAACCCTTCAAAGCTAACGTGCGAACAATTTGGCGATAGTATGTGCAACCGAGCGGTCGTAGATACCACGTCTCATTAGGTAGGTGAAACGTTCGACGGGTTAAATTATGGAGTGCATTGTAATCGATGCGGCGAACGCTCCATGGGATCGTGGAAACAATAATTTAATTGTCTTAGAGCGGATTTTACCGCGATCAGTTAAAACTAAACTGCGTTATTGCTTTTTAGTCAATTTTAAATCTTGATAGAGTCCGTTAAAAAGTTTATGGAAACTTTAGACAAAATTATATTTATTAGTTGCGGGGTCATCCAGCACTGGCATTGGAATTAAAGAAGAAATAAACAAGCACATGGGTCCCTTTTGTTAAGCTATTATTAGACACATGTCATGCTGTATCTGTTCTAGTATATTTTGAAGTTTTTAAGTTATTATTTTGCAGTTCATAGCACTCAGTCTGCCTAAGAAGATTACTTGGAAACCTTTCCCGTTGACAGGCTGCCTCAGTCGAGCGTGCAAGTCCTAAATTAACACTTTATGTTCACCGTGGAAATGCCATGTAGCCCGTGTACTGCAAATCTTTACATACCCCGGCTACTGCCAAGTATAGCGAGGCACATACATCACGCACACAGATCTGGCGGTTATCAGCAGAGTTCGATAGCGCCGCGTGCGCCCGTCCGATAACGTGAGCTCGACTTGCCTATATTTCACACCATACTTGATGTGTGATCTAAGTAACAGAGGGTAGCGTGAAAATTCGCGATTAGTGCATTAGGGAATCTTGTTTGTTTTTTTTTACAAGATCTGTTGTTTGTTTGTTATTATTGCCTAATTTCGCAAACTTCTTATTCAGAAAAGGACATTGTAGTTCGGATTACAATATCCATGGGAGTGATATCCAAGATTAACTACAGTTAAAATGGTTTGAAAGATTTTATTTAAATGGACTATCGCAGTCAACTGCTGGGTAATTTAATGATTGATTTATTAAAAAGAGTAAGTTTTCTACTTCTTATACCTTGGGTTCGAGCACAGGTCTAAAAGCAATTTTCGGCATTTTACCACAATCATTGTCATACATATGAGACGTGAATGGTGGAAAAACAATCGATTTTAAGAAAAGAAATGGCATCAAGTTGGCACGCAATTGTTTTATATTTCCCTCTTTTTAAATGTTTTTAAAATTTAAATACGTCATATTTATCACCTTGTTATCCGCATTGACGATATCGAAATTCTGTCGCGTTCAGTACCACCACTCCACAGAGGCTGTTTGTGCTAAATTGTCTTGTTGAATGGTGTAATGTTTCCTCAGAGTTCGAATTGATGGTCTGTCAGTTAGTAAATACAAGCTTGTTTACGTACTATAGATATCAATCCCTTACCAAGAGCATCCAAAACCACCCCCTCGGATCTTCTGACTTGGCCCTCCACACGCGACGGCGACGACTAATAAAACGATTTAATACCCACTTCCGAACGCTCTTGCACTCCGCTCCACTCCGCCTCATAAAGCCGGTCCACTACTTACATTATAAAATTAATAACCACACATTTAAATAAGCACTTACGATTGTAATTATTGCCAGTATTTTTTTTTATATATTTTTATTTCATGGTTTTGTATGATTCGTCGAAAGTGTCATTAGCGTCTATAATGACTTTAAGTAATCGTCTTAATCTAAACGCTAATTCCGATTCCATCTAAAACTTACTTTTGGAGCCCAACCTCAGGAGCATTTACCGTCTGAGCCCCGAGTCCCAAAGGAAAACCTATACCAGAGTCTCGCCCGTTAATCCTCAAGTGTACTTACAGATGGGGTTATGTTGGGCCACGATTATCTTACTATTCATTGACATCATTTTACAATATACAAAGCATTTCTGAAATGGTAGGACTGACGTGCATATCAAAAAAGAAATCAAATATTGTTATTAAACTAGTGAATGTGCCTTATATTTTTTTATTTATTTATTTGTTGAATACGGTACAAAAAGTGATGTTTACATTATAGGGTAAGATCACATATTCTGCCTTCATTCCAATAATTAAACATCCGAGAAACCGAAAGAAAAAAGAGTACCACAACCTCCTCCTATCATAGTCGAAAATATCAGGAACTACCAACAGTTCTATGACCTTCTTTTGACCAGTTTAAACGGTGATTCATTCATCGTAAAAATGATGAACGGAGAATCCGTTAAAATAAACGCCAAGGATGAGGACTCATATAGAGCGGTAAGGAATCTATTGCTGCAAAATAACTGTCTCTGGCACTCGTATGAAAACAAGCAAGATAGACCAATAAGAGTCATGGTCAAAAACCTTCACTCTTCATGTCTGCCAAATAGAATAGTAGAAGACTTGAATGCTAAAGGCTATAAAATTCAGGAAGCTGAAAATAAATTAAGCTGGAGGACCAAGGAACCTCTTAACATGTTTATGTTATCATTCCAAAAAGATGAAGACATAAACCATATCTATGGCATTAAGACCATACTTGGTTGTAAGGTAGATGTACAGCCTTTAAAAACATCTAAATTAATCCCACAGTGCAAAAGATGTCAAGCATATGGACATACCCAAAAGTACTGTTCAAAGGAACCAAGGTGTGTGAAGTGCACTGGCAAACACCTTACCAAGGACTGTACAAAATCAATAGCCACAAAACCTAAATGTGTTCACTGTGGTGAGCCTCACCCGGCTAATTATAGAGGATGTATTGTAGCTAAAGAACTACAACAATTGAAAAACAAAGCCTCCAAAAGAAAAGTAGCTACGCCTGGCATCTCGGCCCCTTGTGTTGAGAGACAACAGCCACACCATTCTACTCAAAGAAAGGTCACAAATAGTGTGTCTTTTGCGCAAATAACAAAAGCAACACAGCCACCATCACAGCCAACGCTGCCCACAAATTCTGAGATTACTACTACAGAAGCAAATATTAGCAAAATTTTAAATATGTTAACTTCCTTCGATCAAAGGTTAAGAAACATAGAAAATAAACAAATATCTGTGCATTCAATCCAAAAATGAAAAACACACTCAAAATTATGACGTGGAATGCAAACGGTCTCCTTAAGCACCGAAACGAGTTACAGGCAGTACTAACAACAGAGCAAATCGATGTATGCCTCATATCAGAATCTCACTTCACGCGAGAAACTTTTATCCATATTAAAGGCTATAACATCTACCACGCACTGCATCCCAACAACACTGCGAGTGGTGGCAGTGCCCTCATTATTAAAGAGAACATCTATCATTATTTAAAACACAAATGCGAAGAACACTTTGTACAAACTGTAGCTGTTGTGGTCAGAACCAAACTTCAGGACATTACCATATCAGCTGTATATATTCCACCTAAGTATGCGTTGAAAAAAGAGCAATACAGTAATCTTCTGAGCGCTCTAGGAAACACATTCATATTTGGAGGTGATTTTAATGCAAAGAACACTCATTGGGGGTCTAGACTAACTAATACCAAGGGTAAGGAATTGCTGTGTGCTATCAGAGAAATCAAGTGCAATGTGATTTCAACAGGGAAACCTACTTATTTTCCTACCGATATTGAAAGAAAACCAGATTTGATAGACTTCTTCATTTATAAGAATCTGTCAGCTGCATATCTTAACATAAAAGAAGGATATGACATGCATTCCGATCATTCACCCATTATCTTAACTCTAAGCGAGTCAATAATACAAAAAGAAAGTAGTCCAACCTTGGTAAACAAAAACACTGACTGGGAGAGCTTTCAATTTGATTTAGACCACTGTATAGACCTCAAAGTACCGCTCAAAGACAAACAACAAGTAGATGACGAAGTTGCAAAATTTATTACCGACATCCAACGTTGTGCCTGGCGAAATACACCGGACCTGAAAAAAAGAGTTGCAACTCAAAGATATCCACTGGAAATTAGAAATCTTATAGCCATAAAGCGAATCCAGAGACAAAAGTGGCAGTAGATATCCACCTGATAAAACTTTGCTAAATAAACTCACAAAGAGGTTAAGTAGAGCAATTCAGGAATTTCACGATGAGACAACAAATGATTACCTGAGCCAACTATCAAGTAATGGCACATCTGATTACTCACTATGGAAAGCCACTAAAAGCTTAAAAAAACCCATCATTCACGTATCACCTATTCAAAAAATAGATGGTGACTGGGCCATAAATAATGAGCAGAAGGCGACTGTATTTGCAGAACATCTCGAGCAAATTTTTCAAATGATCAGCGATGAAAGCTCTGAAAGTATCGCACTTGACGTGTACCAGCATGACAACTTAGAAATAAAACTTGTTACCCCAAAAGAAGTTAAGAACATGATCAAAAATTTGGCCAAAAGGAAATCACCAGGATACGATCTAATTAGTGGTGAACTCTTACAAAACCTCCCTCGTAAAGCAATTGTAAAGCTAACAATCCTCATCAACTCCACATTTAGAATGAAATATGTGCCTAGTATGTGGAAAATTGCTGAAGTCATCATGATTCCTAAACCAGGAAAACCACCTCATCAAGTAACATCATATAGACCTATATCACTCTTACCAATCATAGCGAAATTCTTTGAAAAACTATTACTCAGGCGCTTAAAACCTATTATTGAAGACAGAGAACTAATTCCTAACTACCAATTTGGGTTTAGAGAAAAACACTCCACAATAGACCAAATACACAGAATTACCAATGTTATTGAAAAAGCATTAGAAGAGAAGCAAGTTTGTTCTACAGTATTTCTAGATGTAGCACAGGCATTTGATAAAGTTTGGCATAGAGGTCTTTTATACAAATTAGGCAAAATGCTCCCAAAACAATTTCTAGATATTTTAGAATCCTATTTAACTGAGAGGACATTTAGAGTGAGACATGACGATACTTATTCTGATATCAAACCAATAAAAGCTGGTGTCCCGCAAGGAAGTGTTCTTGGACCTATCCTGTATCTATTGTACACCTGCGATATCCCCAACACAAAAAACAGCGTCATTGCTACTTTTGCAGACGACACGGCTATCATGGCTACAGGTGTCACTCACAAAGAAGCAGGAGAAAAGGTGCAAATTGCCGTCAATGCCATCACCGATTGGACAAAAAAATGGAAAATCAAATTAAATGAGTCAAAATCGACACATATCAATTTCACAAACCAAAGAGCTAATCATACACCAGTATATATTAACAATCGTGTAATACCATACGAAAATACGGCAAAATACTTAGGCATGACGCTAGATGCAAAACTTCGCTGGAAGGCTCATGTCAAAAAGAAACGACAGGCGTTAGACCTAAGATATAAAAACATGCACTGGCTACTTGGTGGGCATTCTACCTTGTCAGTGTATAACAAAGTACTTTTATACAAGCAAGTACTCATGCCTGTATGGACATACGGCATTCAACTTTGGGGATGTACAAAACGGACTAACGTTGAAATTATACAAAGATTCCAAAATAAGGTACTTCGGACTATAGTAAATGCTCCCTGGTACGTCAGAAACGATGATATCCACCGAGACCTTGGAGTGGATCTTGTAACTGAGGTTATAAAAAAACACGCCGAAGCACATGAACAAAGGCTTCTTCATCATGTGAATATCGAGGCTATCCAGCTACTTGACAACACGGACATACTGAGAAGACTAAAAAGAACTAAACCTTTTGAGTTAGTTTAGGAAAGTCAGTGTAACGAAGTGCAGTAAGTGCCACGCATAAAGAACACAAGAACAAAGTGTCTTTCAAATACAATAGAGACTATAAGAAAAGTGTTAATGGACACATTCTTAACTTCTAAATGTTAGCAGATTAAGTTAAATTTAAATTACTTATTAGCCTCAAGGTCTAGATTGTAATTGTATGAGTAATCGTTTAATAACGAGTACATCATATTGTAAAAAAAAAAAAAAAAAAAATCCAATAATTTACTATTTACCATTTGTTTTAACTAATGATTCTTAAATAAAAGATCTCGACGGGGGGCACCGGCATTTAATTAACAAGTTATATAGAAGCGTGTATTTTTTAAATTGATGATGAGCAAATTTGTGCCATATTATAATAAATGCTATTTATAACTAATTCGAAGAAAAATTAAACATGATTAAAAAGGTCAAGATTTCTAAGCGTCATGTGGTTTGATAGAGAAGCGGAATCAGTAGATCAATAGTTTTGAAAAGTAGAGAAGATACTAATCCTAAATTGATTCGAAACGTTCTTTATAGTACAATATAAAAATTAAGTAATAAGCATCCAATCGTAAGCAATAAGTCATACTTGGCTCTAAAATCAATGCACACTTGTTTTATGTGTAGATATAAAATAAATTTGCAACCGACAGTTACAACATTTAATACTTTAAAACTACCACTGGCGCACCATATCAATTTCTTTCAAACGCCGATCCGTTTACGGCCCGTACAGTATCTGTGTGAATCGCGATGTGGCTCCGTGCGGGGTGTCGCCTTATCGCGCCAGTGCACTCCCGATAGCAGACGAAGGGTTATAGCTTGTGACGTCAAACGTAAATTTAAATGCATTATATTTTATGTAAAATTGAAAACATGTTCTTGTATTATAGAATGCCTTCGTATAACTCAAGTTAGACTATAATTAAGTACCTAACTAATAAACTCAGTTATAATTATCCAAGTATGCTATGAATAGCATAAAAAGGGAACACTTGAAAGAAAGATCTCCCATAAACGGATAGAATGCACAGCTACGATGCAATAACAAAACAATATTTGTGATCACAATGCTATCATTTGTGATTGCTTAATTCATTATATCTGATTGGGATAAATTTGTATTCAGACGAGGTTTAATTCGCCACAGACAGACAGAAATCTCGTTCATGCCAACCCATCATATAAAACCAAAAGAATTTAACTGAAGAAAAATGTATATTTTTGTAAATGGCTGCAAGCGTAAGAATTAAAAAAAAAAACATATAACAAACGTGTCGACACATGCGCCTATGAAGTATTATTTTATACCAAAGATAATTCACAGAATACCCTAGTATTTCTAGATGTTAAATCGCATAGGTTGTGGGACATATCTTTATCAAAATTCATAGAGTAGTGCACAAAACCCGAGAGATACAATGTTGGGCGATACGGCGGGTGTTTGGGAGCGATAACGGGTCGCCGTACCAAGCTCGGACGCCCCACGCCCCCCTGGTAGGGGCCCCATGCCTGCGTGAAAGCTGGGACATGAGCATAATTTGGTTTGGTTTCTGTTATTTAATATTTATGAAGAAGAAATAAGAGTGATGAAAATTTGAATTAACAGTTGCTAAAGGAAGACAACGATGAAAGAAAATACTGTATTTCTCGCCTTCAATTCATCTGCTATTTCAAGGGAAACAATTGGGATTGTCCTGTTGTATCGATTTTCCTAATGAACTAAATAACGTTCTATTCTTTTTCCAGTGATTTTAGAGTGCCTAATTCAGACGTAATCAGGCGTGTATACCTACTGTTTTAATTAGCGCCTTAATTTTTATACAGATATGTACTGCATGGTAGGTACGCATCGCATCTTACTCTCAATAATTATTTTCTTAACAATAATATAAACAGAACAATCTCCCTTTAACCATAACTATTGAATAGCAACTAAATTATTAAGATAATACTCTTAAACTAACACAAAATAAAGTTTGATAGAAGCCGGTAAAAATAGTTTCATCGCAAAACTTCACTTAATTTAAGCTTTCGCACGACAAATATTCTTTGTGTGCACGCACGAGTGCGAGCGAACTGGTACCACTTTATGCGGCTTCACTTGTTAGTTCTATACGTTCCATCTATCTTATTCTTTTATGCCTTGATGGCGACCGAGTGGAGAGGCGAGAATATTTTGCAAGTGCGATGTCCGTGCAAAATATCCGTCGCTATGTTCATAGCACCGAACATGAGCTGAGTGCACTGACTTGCCACTCTACTCGGTGCGTATGATCAAGGCGGAGTACGGAATGTCCCGAATAATCCGCTCGTGTAGTCATCGTCTGGACGACTGCGTCTAACAGATGCAGTGTCTTGCGTCGCAGGGCGGGCGCCAGCTATCGCGCGCGCCCAGGCGTATCGCGCTATCTGCCGGCCCCAGCCGTTTTAAGTTTTCTAACGTGTGATGTTTATTATCATTTTTTACTCATGTTACATGCTGTACCTATATGAATACTTTCTACTCATGTTACATTCTTTATATAAACATTTACATCTTTTGGAGGTCGGGTAAAACTTCCAGACGAAATTATATTCAAAATTCTTTGGGCAAGAAAATTTTCGGTTGTAATTGGTAACTGATTTTATAAATCTCAGGAACTGGATTAAAATGATTGCTTCAGTATAAACTATCTTAGAGTGAAAGACATAAGTAAATTAGTACCTACAATAAAACAGATTACAATTTATCAAAAAATAGATTATAATATTAACCTACTTCATGTCCCTGACTCTACCATCTTACAAATACAACTGCAGAACAATGTCTAATTTTAAACTTGATAGTATTCTTAGCTAATTTCATTGTTACCCGTATTGAGATAACTGCTTTTTACAATAACCATAGCAAGCTATTACTGTGCTTACCCAATAACACACGAACCAGCGCGATATTACGCCCGCTATCTGTACGAAGAAAACAGTTTGGGGACTCTCGAGTGTACTGCACAAATACGAATATAATTGAGATTAAAAACGTAGAATATGATTTTATAATATTCTGAATAAACCTTTATTTTAAAGATTTAATCGCAATTTATTTGACATTACTTTACTACTTGATTACGGATGATTGATCCCCCTTAATAGTATTTTTGAAGTGAAAACTTCTTTAGCCGCGTTGGATGGGTAAAAATTGTTAAACTCGCGCGTCAGGTTCGCTTGACCTTTGGACCGTAACCGAGACGACTGACGTCATACAATATTAGCTATAGACTGTCCATTTTGCAATGTACTATAAATAGCTTCGCAGCATAGAGGTTAATGCTTCGACTGTAAGTCCTTATGGTTTCAGATAGTACTGGGTTCAAACCTGGCCTTCTGACATTTTTTGTGATCATTTTTTCTTTTTATAATTTATTACTTTTTGTGATTATTTTTTCTTTTTGTAATTTATTAATTTCTTCTGACAGAAAATTAGCAGAAAATTAGTGATAGATTCTATGATTGGCGCTATATTATAGGTATGGTATGGTATGTTGTTTTTATCTTCTTCTATGTATATAACGAAGACAGAAAGAAAGAAAATGTTGTCACTTCTGCCGGCACTCCCGGAGTGCAACCCGTCTTTTTTTTTTATATAGTACTTTAGTACGAATCCGTCCCATCAGATGGTAAGAAGCTATAAACGTAGTCCAAGAAATGCAGGCTAACATTATAGATGATAATAAGCGTTATCATCTTCTGCCCGTTTTGAAGACTCCCTTAAAGGATCCAGGATTTTATGGTAGAAAATGGATTGTGATCTGGATATCATATACAAAGTTTCAAATCGATACTACAATTACAAAAGAGTAGTCAACAAGATACATACCTACATGTAATCACGCTTTTATCCCCGGAGGGTTAGGCAGAGGTGAGTTAGCACCCACATTTCACCAATCTGTATTCGGTCCCACGTAATAGGCGGTGAGCTTATTGCCGTATTCCGGGCACTATTGTTGACTCGAGTCATGCATCTGAGGCTGGGCTGTACATATCTATCTGATGCTAAAGTTAAACAGCCCTATCCCTTAGTCGCCTTGTACTGTCGTATGGAAGAGAAGGGGTGGCCCAAATTCTTTTATGCCGGAAACCACAACAACAAATCTATTCCAAAATTGTTTACATACAAAGGTAGTAACAGGTAAACCTAGTAAAATTTTCATTCTAATGTGTACCTATTCATAATAAATCAACTCATAATTTATTCCAACTCATAATTTATTCCAACTCAAACTCATAATATATGCTGTACATTTCATCTTAGTCCATGTACCTATCACAAATCACCGGTACACACTTCTGGGTCGTTTCTCAACAAAGCACACAATGTTAGACAATCTACAATACGAAAAACACTAATAATTCCGTGTTTTAGTTTGTTTGGTGAACTGAGACTGTTTTAGGTTGAACACGGATGTCGAGAGGAACAGGAAGTGACTTCGTACAATCCCAATACGGCATTCAGTTATCAACTTCACGTGTAACTAATATAATCTATCGCAGACTCACAGCCTTGTAGTCATTTCATTAAGTGAGCTAGTTAAATGGACGCCTCGACCATTTATTAGACACAAACACAGATATCCAAGCTGATTAAAACAAAAGCTTGTCACAGTTCTTGGGTGAAGTGAAAAAGAACTTTAAATTTACTTAATTTAATCATTCTTTTGTCATTAATATTCACATACAATTTCAACAATAACTCTACAAATACAGGACAGGTAGTACGAGTGTGACGTCCCTTGTTTTGCATACGTCCATACTCCACGATAACCGCCTCCCATTAAGATTTTTTGAACAATTTCTGTCGACACATCCAGCATCCGCACATCTGGAGCATTACGTGCCGTATCTCGCGCTAAGCTCACGCGGCGTTAACGATTTATTTAGTAACGCAGTAACGACGTTTGTACAACCGAAGCCACACGTCACGGCGGTAGTTGCCAGTTTTTATCGTACTGATAACCCTGGCTGAGCCTGCGAGCTGGGTTTTATGATGGCTGCTTTCGACGATTGGTTTTAGGTCACAGCTTTTGGAGTGGATTTTGTTTTTTTTTATGTAGGACTCGTTAATTTGAGTTCACCTTGCCTGATGGTAAGCTGAAAGGAAAGTCTCAGGAAAGAGGGTCACCATTACATACACGTACCATGTTAACAATGGTGGCACTCAGCTTGACGGCATCTTTAGATGCTTTTTCACGCCCCGCTTAAAGGACCCGGGACTGTAGAAAGAAGGAAACACGTGAGCTGGCAAGGAGTTTCAAGTCTTAATGGTGCGACAAAGAAAGGAGTCACTAAAACGGCTTGGTTGTTGAAGGAATATACTTCACCGTATCACACATCTAAGCCCTGCTCGTGTTTTCCTGTGTAGGAAAGGAGAGGGCGGGATCAATTAGAAGAGCTCATCAGAACATTCACCATGGTAGAGAAGGTAAAATACTGCCAAGGAAACAACATAATACTGCTTAGCTGGTAGATGTACAACCTATAGGAAGTGGTCACAGTGGCCTTTGGATGTATTTGACACCCAGGAGCATCACACTCTTGCTACAGACTCTGTAATTCTTTCTTTCTTCCAAGGTCCTTTAAACGGGGCGTGAAAAAACATCTGATGAAGCCATCATGCTGAGGGCCCATTGTTAATAGTGACCATCTTTCTTGAGACTTTACTTTTAGCTTTCCCTCAGGCGAGGGGAGGCGAAGTTATATTGACGTGTACTAAATAAAAAAAGCCATGCCAAGGCGGTAGGACACGGGAATTGCCTCCGCCTTACTGAATACCGCGGCCATAATAACCTCGTGTTGTGTTTCCGGCGGTGAGAAGGGTAGCCAGAGCTCACTGGAAAGATTTTATGCTGTCAGTGGTAAGAACAAAGGCTATTTCTGCTTTGTCTTCTACACTGACGGTACAGTAACTCTCTGTGTTTACAGGGTCGGCAGCACGAGTGTGACTTCCCTGGTGTTGCACACGTCCATAAGCCACGGTAACCACTTTCCATTAGGTGGACCGTGTGCTTGTCTGTCTCAGCGGTATAAAAAAACCCTTCTTGACGAACCCATTGTAGTCTGTTATATTTACGACAGGCAGGATTCTATAGGTTAAAAGGCGCCTAGCGGTCTATTGAGTGAGGTATCCTTGGTGTTTCTTTGGAGGCTAAATTTTGTAACGAAACAAAGAACAACTATATATAATTATAAACATACTTAGATACACTTTCTTTTTTAACACAAACATAAAAAGGAAACACGTATTAGACCAATGCAAATAGACATTTGAAACATATAAAATATTTATACTGAATAGAAACCTGCGACCTCCGAAGTAGCAATTGAACGCCCCACCGCGACACCACGGAGGTGGCGTCAATAATATAGTTTCGGAGTAAACGAAGAGCATCGTTCTCTTCACGGGAGGTCCATCAGCTGATATTTACGGCTCCACACGAGATATGGCCAGAAGGGAGGATGACGCAGAAAGGGTCTGCTATAAAAGTAAACTTACTCTGCATCGAATTGATAAGATGGCCATATAATGTTACAAGGTAGGTACTCAGAAAATTAGTCCAGTTTTGATGTAAAGAATTAACATAATACACTCACGCCTGTGCAACCCAGAAGAGATAGATAGAGGTGTTATTAATATCTAAATGTAGGGATGTCTTGATGTGTAAAAAACCGAATTATAACCGTGTGTGTTATGGACACACGGTTATAATAAATCAGCTCACAGACATCAGCAGATTTTTAAATTAATAATTTGAATTTATTAATTAATATTACATTTAATTAAGTTAATTTGTATCGTATTTATATTTATTTTATTTCGAGACGACATTATTACAATGTAGCGTAACCATAGGATTTGATTGCCCGACATAAACATTATTTAATTGAATACAAATGTGGGTGGGATAAGTCCTGTTTGCTGCTATGGCGTACATTGCAATAAGCAAATTCGTGAGTTTCTTATTTTTATTATTGAACTAGTATCGCTCCGCGGTTTCTCCCCTAGAAGGCATAATATAACATTGATGAATGATGAAAGTTAAATCAGACCAGTAGTTTTTGAGTTTATCGATTACAAACAAACACATCTTTTTATTCATAATATTAGTATAGATTACGTAAGTTAAGATTTAATTGGCTGAACTACTAACACCATAATAGGCTATATAATATGTATGAATGAAAGGTTTAAATAAAACCCAACCTGTCAAAATGATGATAAAACAGAGATTAATCATATTATATCCATTTATTTTTAAATTAAGCCATAAAATATTAAAAGCAGATCCGTTTAAACTCTTCAAATATTTTGAATATCTTCAAAGCTGTATTAAAAAATAAATTAGTTCTCGTTTAATCGTCTCTTCGACGGTAAAGTCACGAACAAGCGCCTTTGCATGAAAACAAACTTGAACTTAGTTAAAACAACAGTTTAAAATATAGTCGTTTAGTACAGTATTGCTTTTACTAAATAAAGTTATTTTATTCGGACGTGAAACGCGTGGTTCCCGGCAGAAAAGAATTCCGCGTGGTTCCCGGCAGAGTAGAATTTGGGCCACCCCTTCTCTTCCAATGTGGTGTCGTACAAGGCGACTAAGGAATAGGGCTGATTAACTTTAACATCAGATAGATATGTACAGCCCAGACTCAGTCTCGGATGCATGGCTCGAGTCAACAATAGTGCCCGGAATACGGCAATAGGCTCACCGAATACACGCACCGAATACAGATTGGTGAAACGCGGGTGTTAATTCACCTCTGCTTAACCCTCCAGGGATAAAGGCGTGATTATATGTATGTATGTATGTAAAAATCATCCGTCGAGGCTACAGCAAATATTTGCATCAGGTGGATGTCCCTAAATAGACTTCGAGCACAAGTCGGCCGAAGAGGGGAGAATTGGTCTATGTCAAGGACTATTGGTCTAGGATGACGCGGACCTGTAGTGAGACTATGGGGTTGCTCCACAAACTATAGCCCTGTTTTTAACGTGCAGGAAATCCCCACGGATACCCCACCCCTCCGGAGCCGGAGGGGGAGGTTATGTCGGACTCGAACCGACTAAACCGCACGCCGTCTCTGGGTCGTAGTGCTAGGCCGAAGGTGAGGTTGTCATGCGACATATCCCTCGCACCCCCGCTGACCCAGGGCCATCCCTCTCGGTCTGGCCCTCCTCGGGAACTATAGCCCAACTGCTAACGTGTGCTGCATGCCCATAGAAATATATCCTGCATGTCGCGCCTGGCGACTTTTCACTGTTAATAATAATTACTCACATGATATAAAAAATACTTTTATTTTTCAAATTTACTTCTCCATTTTTAACCTAAAGTTGAAAAAAGTACAATATGGCATATACACGGTATTTTTAACGATGTTATTACAAGCTAGTCTTAACAGTACTGATTAAGCGTTCGAAAGTTCCTGTCTAAAGGTGATTTTCCACCAGAGGGGCGAGACGAGACGAGGCGAGAAGAATTGAAATCGCACTGACCCTTTTCCACTAAAAATTGCCATCGCGAGAGGATTGAACATTTGTTATACAATTCGCCTCGCCTCGCCTAGCCACTCTGGTGGAATATCTCCTTGAAGGTGGGTTATACTCTCTATCGGCCCCATTCCGGTTCATTTTTGCACAAACAAATATTTCAATTCACGCCTCGCATATTCTCGTCAATCCACACTTTTTCCACCAAAGATACGCTGGGAGAGAATTGAAAATTTGCCTTAGAAATTTCAATTCTCTCCTCGCCTCGCCTCGTCTCGTCACTCTGGTGGAAAATCACCTTAATAGGACAGAAAATGACTAAATAGTTGCCACGCGTTTCCCGCTTACATGGCCGTTCTATCCTAATATATTTCTGTGTGCATGCCCATCTACTTATACACCTGAGGACCTCCCCCTCCGAGACCGTAATCCATGTAGCAACATATACAGTAGGAAAAGCAGAATTTAAGAAGAGAGCCAAGCCATTGAAGGTATATTACTAAAGTAAGTGTTTTGCATACCACTTGGGTGGTTAATAAGCACACGGCCCACAGGAAAAGCGGTTACCATAGCTAATAGCATGTTAAAAAGAGAATTTATACTAATATTATAAGTGGGAAAGTCTGTGCGTGTGTGTCTGTTTGTCCGTCTTTCAACCACTGAGTCGATTTCGATGAAATTTGGTATAGGGGTAATTTAGACCTTGAGAAAGGACGTAGGCTATGTTTGGTTGCTATAACCGACATCCACGCAGGCAGAGCCGCGAGCAAAAGATAGTTAAAATATAAACATGAGAAAAAAGCTACTAAAACAATAAATAATGCGTACAACACTTACTCTACCTACCCTAATTACCATTACTAAGTGATGATTACAAATAACTATGCAAATGACAGATAGGGCACGAAACGGAGGCTTCGGTACTCAGCTTAACTTAATTTTATTCGTCACTGACTAATACAGCATGCGTTTGCTGGAGCCCTTTTGATGATCACGTTTTAATAACTAATTGTTACTCTAGGCTGTGCCCATGGATAAAAGAAGGTTTTGTATTATTCCAGACTATAATGTGTCCTTGTGTATCCTAGAGAGAGAAAAAAAATATTTAAAAAAGTTCTCTCCCTAGGAGAATTTGGATAGCTCCAGGCGTATCTGGGATGGTGGATCGGTGGCTCAGTGGTCAGAGCATTCCCCCTGTAAGGGAAAGATCGCGGGTTCGAGTCCCGCCTGAGCGATTCACTTTTTCCTATCTTAATCGATTTGAAACGTCAACTGTCTACCTGGCGGCTAAGGAAGAGTAAGGGCTTCTATATAACATTTACGTTACGAATTTGAATGTTATTCGTGATCGGGGCACTGAATTCTACACTAGCGGAGTCGCATACAACAGCGTGTTTATTATTATATAGGTACTTAGTACCTGCCTAACAGATATCCCAAACTCCGTCTAAGTTCATGGTGAAGTAGAATAGTATCACCCTATTTATATAGACTAAGGGATAGGGCTCTTCTCCAATCGATAGTAAACATAAAGCCCGTGAGAAAGTTTCAGAAATAGGCTACTACATGTGACTAAAAATTATATTTGGTCAAATGTTAGGTGCTAATACACCTCTACCCGACTTCAAGTATTTATAATTGAATTGTGAATTATCACTAATTTTCTGTGTACCCCCTCGGCGATTTACAGGTGTTAGTATATGTATGTATGTAATTTTGTCTTACTACGGGCATCATCCCCATCTTACGAATGGCCTAGCATTATCCAGGCAGATTTTAAAATATTGAAATGAACGTTACGGCTGAATATAATTTAGGCCGTTAATTAAATGGCGCCGTTTAGCTAACAGCCTAGGCAGTTAATTGAACGGCTGATTATGCTAGTTGCCTGCGACATAGAAATCGTCCTACTAGCTTATTGTTGAATCAACATAGTAGCTTTATGCATGCAAAGTCTCAGCCCGATCGGTTTAAAATTGACAAAGTTTCATACAAACTTTCATCCCCTATTTTATCCCCTTGGGGGTAGAATTAATCAAAATCCTTTCTTAGCGGATGGCTACGTGATAACATCTATCTGCATGTAAAATTTCAACCCGATCCGTCCAGTGGTTTGAGCTGTGCGTTGATAAATCACTATGTCAGTCAGTCAATCACCTTTGAGTATTATATATTAAGATAATATGTACAAAATGTCTGACTACCTAGTCTACTAGTAATCCTATAAAACTACAACAAAATAAACAACATTACACAACCATTTAAGCCTCACAAAGGCTTTCCTTGCACCAAATTAAAAAGGTTGTACCGTTGCTGATAGGATCGCTGTCCACCCCGTCTAATTGAATATATATCGACTAGGTACCTCGTGTTAATGGCCCAGATATGGACTCGGACTAGTTTGGATATTTTCATGGGTTTTGGTGAAAACTGGACGATTTGTTTTAGCTGTTTCGTGTCGAATATGTGAGGCTTCAGTATAATCTTCGATGTTCAAGAGATCCTCAATACCAATGGTCAGGTTGGCTGATAGAAGAGGCTCTGGTGTAGGTTTTCTTCTCAGGGTTGGGGATTAGTTGGCAGACGCTTCTGCAAAAGTGAAGATAAAACAATTCGAAAAGAATATAGAAGAATTAGAGGGCTGTAAAGTGCCTGCTTTGGATTTAGATACAAAAGGTTTTGACGCAAAAATCGAAGTCCCTGTGACTTTAACGAGGCACTAAGCAGTATTGAAATCTAAATTGTTATTTTTTTTATTACCAATGCCTTTATATTCCTTAGGCCTCTATATCACAACACCAGTCAAAGTTAAACAACAATAACACCAAAAATAAAACCTCATTCAGAATTTAAAAACGACATTTACCTTCATCCCACTCATTCTCGAAGCTCTCACATATGAACTGTCATCAAATTTAATTGAAGACGCTTCCCCAGCCTCCGGAACAACACACAATGAACATTAACAACACATTTAAAATCCAGAAAAACAATATAACGCGACTCCACCCGACCCACCCCGGCTTCCGCAGATAAAAATCTCAGGAAACATATCGGGGTTCGCAACAAGAGAATAAATAAGTGCGGATGCATTAGGGCGGGCGGGCGTTAGCCTCAGGTGATCTTCCGCCCGCCCTGTATCGCTGATAACGTACGTTAACGGCTGTTAACAGGCGTTAGCGGGCGTAACGACGCCGTTAGTAGAGGTTACTTCCTCTGCCATTGTGCCGAGTGGCCGAACTTTCTAAAATGGCCGAACGGTGCTCCTCGTAAATTTGTTCGCGATCGGGACTATGTTAAATTTTGTTATCATTGATGTGGTGAGGATGCTGTTGGGATCGTTTGACATTTTTAGATGAAACAATTTTTCATGCGTTACGTTTTTTTAGCCTGCGTATTTGGGAAATTCACTTAGACCTTCAGATCTAAGGTAACATCACCTATAAGCTAATGCCTGCCTCTCGGTGTTCTTATAAAAATCAAGATAAACCAAAAACCAAATTTTGGGAAGGAGGCAATCGAACCCCAAACTGTAAACTTGTGTGTTAAAGGAGTGCGACCGACTTTTCTATTTTAATTGTTAAATAAACATTAGAGGAAGTTCGTTAAGTATTTGCTAACAGATGTGAATGTGGAACTGCTGTTTCAGCGTACCCCAGAGCGAGAAAGTCGTTACGTAATTTCGTAAGCCTTAATTCAAAAAAAATAAAATTACATCTCAGACATCGTCATTATGAGTCTGACTCATAATTGTCCAGCCGTTCAAAACAGCTAGATACTGTGATTTAGATCATATCTTGATATTAATAGCAGCAATGTCCATTAAAATGATACATTTGTTTATATAAATCGCTCGTACGATATATTCTACCTATAAATTATGTCAATGTATAATATTATTGTAAAAGTAATCGTTTCTACTGTTTTTATGTCGGCGCTGTTTATCTGGCTTTCTAGATATTTCAAGGTTAACCTAACCTTTGGTATATTTTTCTAAAACCTTTATTGGAAAATGGAAAATTAATGCAATTGCAATTTTCTGATGACACATACGAAATCAATCTTTAGCTATTGACTGTGTTAAAACAATACCAACCGAATTGAGAACCTCCTCCTTGTTGAAGTCGGTTAAAAAGACATTAACTACATAATATCTATCCTAATGTAAATTCTTTAATTGGAAAGAATAGTTCTTATATATTTTATTCATTTTATTTTTATAATTTTTTTTTGCTGTCGTTATAAATAATATTTCAGCGTGTAGTGTTACTTCTTCTTTCTTTCCAACCAGTATTATTCGATTAATGGATCAGCATAATATTAAATTATGAGTTATAATGAAAGCCGACATTCCATTCAAAAACAATTAGTAAGCCAAGGATCCTACTCTACAAAATGCAAACTGGATTATGAGCTAATTAATACCTACATTTAGAAACGGTAGCCAGCATTACGCTGGCGAGAGCACTGGAACTCCCGTCTGATCTTGCGATCCTTCTTTCTTTTCTCCTTTTTCTATTCTCCACCGACCGCTCTGCAGATAGATGCTTATCAGTGGCGAGGGGTCCGTACAACACGATTACTACCGGCTTCCCAATGGGTCGCATAGTGCAAGACAAACTAGATCACGGCTAAAAAAAAATTTCACCGACATCCTTTTCGAATATTTTCCCTTGCACCACTAATATTTATGTATCTCTCACGACACTTCTGGTCTTGCAAACGTCCATATACTACGGTAACCACTTGCCTTCACGTACGTTCTTTTTAACCAGCATGAAATTTAAAAATTACTAAATACCTTTGAAATTTTCTCTCGGGAAAGTAAATCTAACTTGAAGCAATAAATAGTGATGTCGGCTAACTCGGTATAATCACGGGAAACTATCTAAACACCTACCTACTTACATTATCTATCAAAGTACGTTATTTACTTTAAAATTGGGAACAATTCGGCGAAGCATCCGAGTTCCCAAGTTGGTATCGCGCGCGAATATATCAGACCTTAGTATCTCGATAGGGTTGTACATATTGTTTTTACTATTCCGGAATCTGTGATAAATGAAAGACGTAGGTACCTAAATATATGTTTGAATTTCACCTTAAGTAATGACTTAATGTATTTAAAAAAAAATGTAATTAATTCGTCATATTAATCGTTTTTAATTAAAGTAAGTAGTTGTGGCAAAAGTATTTAACTTCATAATCATGACTTACAGAAAACGATTCCCAATTCTTGGTAAAGAAATAATAGTCTCATAATATAATAGTAAAATAATAATAGTATAATAAAACCAAAAAAAAAGTATAACGAAAGAAAAGTCTTTAAATATCTCTCTCATACATACAATCGCTTACATTTTCCATAAAATTAAATAGAAATCTAATGCCTTCATCGATAAGATTAGAATTTTCCGGAATTTCATCCCTGATTTCACAACCAAAATCCGGGACTCTACAAACCCTGTCCCATCACTGGCTTGCACAAAGTAAAAGTTTTGGAGGGTAGTACACTGCAGCGCGATAGACCAGATCTCGGACGTATAAAATTTTAAACTACACTCTAAGCTAAGCTGTTCAACATTTTTCATCCACATTGTGCCCGGATAAGCCCAACAGTGGAGATAAGCCCACGCTATGATACATTGGGCAATGTTAAGATTTCGATCAGTAATTTTCGCTTTTTGCCCATTCGTAATGGCTGCAGTCCGAAAATTTGACTCTGTTTTTTTTTGGATGACAGAATGGGGATGAATTTGATATGGATATTTGAAATTCGTCTAGAGCTGAAACCTTGGTTTTGGAATATGTGCATTTTTAAACTCCATTTTTTTACAACTTTGGTGGCAAACCAGCACACGGGCCAGCTGATGGAAAGTGGTTACCGTGGCCTATGGACGTATGCAACACTGCACGTTTCACTCGTGCTATCGACCCTGAAGAAACCTTTTAATGCCCTTCTTGAAGAACCCCTCGTAATCGAGTTCTCAATCGTTTTCTTTGTGATTCTAATACAGCACCTCTTAATTATTATTTTTTTACTTTTCAGGTAAGTACACAATTTTTGAACTGAAACAAACTGAGTCAAGAACAACTACTCTTTTGTAAGTACCTACATATTTAATCCAGATTTTAGTAGGATTGCCATATGCCATGAACATATTCAAAGTCAAAAGTCAAAGTCAAAAATCGTTTACTCTGCATAGACCATTAAAACTGTACTTACAAAACGTCAAGTTTAAAAAAAATCTAGACTAGTTTAGCAAATGGGCCACCGGTTCGAAAGGCGGCCCCGACCTGAAAAGACTCCGGCAAGAAACTCAGCAACCATCAATCTGTGAAATAATACTACAGAATAATAATAGGAATAATATTAATAAAGGTTTATACCTCAACTATACAGCTAGAGGCTCGTCCTGCCGATTTCCTAAAACGGTTCCTTTGTGGATGCTTACAATATAAAGGTAATCAACCTAATAAAACGTCTTTAATCCCTTTCATTTGACTGCCAGCGTTTCATATATGACACCTCAATATGACTTCAACTCGCCTGATGGCAACTTTAAGGCAAAGTTTCAGAAAAGAGTGTCACCAATGCAGACACCATTTTTTTTCCAATGTTAGTCCTCAGGCCTTTTCAGATGCTTTCTTACGCCCCGCTTATAGGACTTGGAACTGTGGGAAGAAGGAAACGTGTGCTGGTAAAGAGATGTTGTTGTTTCAGTTTTTTTTGATGAATTGACCAGTAATGATACACTTCTGTATTGTAGACATATACTCGAAAAAGAACAAATTGTTTTTGGCATAACGCACGAGAACTAGTATTTAAGTACAAGTTAATTAATAACACGCACGAATGCTGTTAATGACTGCTACGCCGAATACATTATACGTTAATAAAAAATGAAAACTAAAATTACATACATGTATAGCCAACGTGTACGCGAAACGAATCAAAACTATAACCAAAGTATTAGAATATTGATTTTCAAACCACAATTTAATATCAACGCAGAAATTTATACTGCTTATACTGTTGATTGATGGCACTTGGTGGAACTTGCTACACATCTTCAATGAAAACACTTGTACTATTCCACATTATTTATTGAATTCCTGACCGGTTTCGCCTTACGGCATTATCAAAGGTTGATATATTTTTCTGATAATGCCGTAAGGCGAAACCGGTCAGGAATTCAATAAATAATGTGGAATAGTACAAGTGTTTTCATTGAAGATGTGCAGAAATTTATCATCCAAGCACCTATAAAACTTGCACTTGCACTTCCGCCCCCGACGGTCGCTCTTTTTCTCTTTAATTCCATAATTTGGATTACTTTCATGCAAACGTCTGCTGTCTGACTTCTCAACCCTTACAGGAAAACCTGCCGCAGCAGATTAGGGTTAACTTTTACCCCGAAATTAAGCGATAAGGCCGCCGATTGTTCATCAGGTATACATGCTTCCTACTTGACCTACTGTCAAAAATAAAGAATTATCTAAATTTCTATCATTATTTCTAACTCTATCACACCCACACTGTTACATCGATTCAACTAAAGACATCTAAAAGCTAATTTCTATGCACAGAATGTAACACACGATTACGCGGTACATTGTATTGCGCCGTTTACTGCGAACATCGACAACGATACGTTTCAGATACGACCAACTTCGTAAGATCCAATACGAAACACCAAAACTTGTTCTAACTGAGTTTGGTTCAAGCGATAGGCGGTAGAGATAGAGGTCAATCTAACAATTGAATGCCTTATTAGGTAATTTGATAATAATAAGTGCTAGTAATCCTGGAAATAAGCGTAGCAATCAATTTATGAGTTAAAATGTCGAAAACATTAATTTACGAAAATTACTAATAATATATAATACTATAACAGTTCAATTTTGCGTTATATAGTTATGTACCATGCGTTACCTATTTGACTTAACTATACTCAAGTTTATGAAGAAAAACGTATAAATTCTTTCAGAGCAGTATACATTTCACGGGGAGCTTGGGGGCTAGAGGAAATCATAGATGTTTTTTTCCTCCAACAATATCCTTTCTTTTTTTCATAAAATCTGGTTGTGCTGGTTTATAGGCTAAAGCTTTAAAATATTCGTTATTCACTATTTTCGGCTTGCGTTCGCAGTAAACATATTTTCGCTCGCTTTCTCATTATTTCGGCATCTTTGACAAGTGACTACCATGCACAACTACTGAATGGGTTCTGCCGTTGAAATCAATCTTAGCCCTGTTCGTTGCATTTTTACGGAATCTCGAGGCGTCAACCATGCCTACGCTCATGACTTGTACCACGGCCCGCCTACACCATTGCAACTAATACGGTTTAGATGCACTTGTAATTAAACTGTTATGCTAGTTTGTGTGTCTAATGTCTCGCGAACGTCTAGCGAGTGCGGCGCAAATGTTCCTACGTGAGATAGCGCTGTTCCGAACTATTCAACTGTTCGCGTGGTACCTAGTGTCTATTAAATGTGCAGTGTCGGTTCTAGTTTGACGACCTCTCAGGGTCTAAAGTAGTCTGAACTGTGTCGTGTATCATTTGCACAAAAGAAGCATACGAGTGACAGCCTCCGTGGCGTAGCGATAGTGAAAGCGGCCGTTGCGCAAGAGGCGCAGGTTCGATCCCCGCTCAGTGCAAATATTTGTATGCATGAATATGGGTATTTGCATAGGTCTGGTCGTGCCTCGGAGAGCACGTTAAGTCGTCGTTCCCGGTTGTCATACAAACATCTATGGCAGTCGTTACGGGTAGTTGGAGCCCTCAATAATCCAACAACTGGTCTAGCTGCAATGCTTCGATATCGCCCTTGAGTTTTGGAGGTCAAATGGCAGTCGTTTCACGGAAAATATCGAAGTTTAGCCAAATCCGCAGTAAGACTGGTAAAAAGTGGACCCCAGACTCCAAGTTGAAAAGCTTCGGATGCAACTGGGATTAACGCTAGGATGAAAGCGAAGCATACGATTGCTTACAAATAGATACCTACCTCCCAAAGAATTTTATCTTCAACAAGATTAATTTGATTTATCTTTATCATTGCGTGATAGAGGTTCCATCTAGTAGGCAATGAACTTGAGATTACATTTTATATATTTCATTGTTCACTTCTAACATAACGGGTCTTGATCCCTTTTACACATTTCACGACCTTTTCCTTAGTCGTCATTAAACCTTTTACTTAAGCTTTAGTTAGGAGTGCTTGTAACCTGCAATATTTTTAGGAAATTGATGAAATCTGGCCTTAAATAAGTACATATTTTTTCCGTGACTTATGTCACTCTTTTCATTTAGTTTAATTTCTCCTGACTTCTTCTGTAAAACAAAAGTTAATTACTGCATACCAGCACCTAATAGCGACATATAATTTATCTATTTTGATAGCCAACTAACGCCAGGCATTAATCCAGTGCCCCCATCCACAGCTATCTCGACGATAAACCTAAAACATTCGAATATCTGTGAGACAAATGAATCACTTTACCATTATAGGATAGTGCGGCGTTCACATAGAAAATACATAAGCGCAAATTTTATCAGCGACAGTTTTTCATAGAAGTGAAAATATAGGCTAAGTACGTCTCCGGAGTTTTGTGCCTATCAAAAAAACACCCGTACGGCCTTATTTTAAGACCTCTATATGTACAGATGAGGTCCAAACATTAATGTCGTACTGCCCGATCTAATCGTAGATATCCGAATCGCCACAGTTCGATGCTTTGTGCCGTCAGTGTAGAAGACAAAGCAGGAATAGCCTTTGGTCTTCCCAATAACAGCACTAAAACTCTCCAGTTAGCTCTAGCTACCCTACTCACCGCCAGGAACACTATTATGTTAACACTGTTTAACACTACACTATTATGTAGGGCGGAGGTATTTCCGCAGTGTGACTGTTCAATTGGCCGGAAATACCGTCTGTCCTACCTCCTAAAAAGTCTACCAAGTCTAAAAGTCGCTCAATCGTGATCAGCACATCCACAATCACCTTTACGAAGGTTATAGGGACATAATATGTGAGATTGCTGTTGAGCAGATAACAGTGAGTGCTTTTAAAGATAAGGGCAATCGTGGAAAAAAAAATCCGCGTATGATTTAAATACAGATGGGCTCGCTTATCTTATGAGAAAATGTCAATCTCTTATCTTGCTGTAATATGTAGACAGGTACTTTAAACGAATCTAATTATGTATGTTATGTGTTGTTTTATATGTTATACAGCTTGTTTTTCCTATCGAAATTGTTGTAGTTATTATAAAACATGATTTTTAACCTCTTAACTTTAGATCAATAAGTTTAAGTACTTGAAATCGATGAAGAATTCCACTATCCGAAAAGATATAGAATACAAGAATATTTAGACGATAAACAAGCTTGGAGATGAGCAGTTTACACTATCATACTACTGTAAAAAGCTTTAGAAAACATGTTTATAAATAGACCAATAAAAAGCCCAGTGAGTATCTTACCGGAGTCTTCTCAATGATATATACGTATAGGTACTTTGACATCTCCCCATTTCTCAATCATCGGGAGTATTATGATTGAAAGATGGGAATGGGCAGAGATGTATCTGTTGACAATCATTAAATCTACTTAATTAAGCATTATCATTTGAAATAATAAATAGGCCCTTTAGTCACAGAAACGTTCCTGTGGGTCACGGTAGAAAAGTTAGGAAAATACCCTAACTCCCAGGAGGGGCCATAACTATAATTATTTGAAAATAAATTACCTACTTAAATTTTATTTTTCCTCCAAAAATAGGTAATATACTTACACCTTTTTGTATACTCACTTCATTTCTAAAATCACTTATTCTTATATCCAAATACAAATTCACGAAATAAATCTATATATTTATCAAATATTTTAGTTCTAAAATCCCGTGTATCCATAAAAAGAATGGCAATACGAGTCGGCGTTATCAGCTGGCAGCACCCGCCTGTTTGTCCCGTTTTATTCCACAGACTATCCAACGTTTAAACTCCAGCCTTTTAATGCCCCAGGTTAAGTCAACATGCTTTGTTCAAGGTTTTGGAAAGGATACAGCTAGAGGTGTGATGATTTTGACACAGATAACATAGACTTTGACATCTAGATTACTTTGACAGTGACATTTGTGAAGGTTCAGTCTGAAATGAAAGGTCGCGAAGTTACATTCAGGGAGCTTTTTTTGTGACCTGTGGGTGTGAAATATAATAGTTTTTTTTTTAAATCTTTTAGCGTTCGACATCTCCGGCAGGCGTCGTGAACTTGTTTCCATACTATCTATACTCGGATCAATTGGGGTGGTCTCCTAAACGTGATACTAAAATAACCTAAAATTTTCGCCAGGAAAATATTTCATAAGATCACATAAGATTTTTTCAAATAACACATGTAATTTCATCGATAGAGCGCATTCAAACAACCTTCGGCTCTTTTTAAATCTATTTAAAAGCCATGAATACAGGTCCTTTGAGCCTAAACTTCAGCTTTAACCCAGTGTTGCCAGACACACAATCAAAAATTACTCTGTTACGTTATTCTAACAACAAACACATAAAATTCCCACTTAATATTTGCACACAAGTTGGTTGTGTGTTGGAAATAAACGCAGCCGGCGTGTGGCTGCGTGATAAGGGTACCGCCCGCCCCGTGTGATGTATAGAGCGATAGACACCGCTGGGCGCCAAGATAACCTGCTATTGATGCCAGCCAACCTGATTGACTGCAGCCTTCAGATATTATACTTGGATTTACTGATGTATCGGCTGTAAAATTAATATATTTATTGGTGAAAAACTAATATAAAATACAACGTAAGGTAGAAAGTAATATGAATTAGTTTCACAGGGCCGACTCAAAAACTCAAAACTCAGACACAAAATCGCCAACTTTACACACTTGTACCATAAAGTACTATTAATTAATTTATTGTATTAATAATGTTCTTTTTTAAACAGCGCTTCACTTCTTCTCCATATAAACTCTCTTAAAAATATTTAAAAAAATTATATAAAATGTATAAATCACTAAATTTTTATACATTGTGGAAATCCATTTTGCAAAAATCGAAACAAAATTTATGCATTTTGCAATAAAAATCTGATAAATAAGTCAAGAAATTTAAAATTCTGCGAAAGAGACATTCTGCGAAAGAGACCTTTTGCGACCAGTGGACATTTTGAGAAGTGGACATTCTGCGTCTGAGCCAATTGGAATATTGGTATTTATTGAAATAAAACCACTTTTTAACGGATTCTACCGCGATTTATTTGTTATTATTTACTTAAAGACCGACGTTTCGGCTACTTTTCAGCAGCCATGTTCGCGGTTTGGCTAAGTATGGTAGTTGTCATACAATTTGAAGTATAAGTTATCTCAAAGTACCCGAATCATGACGATTATTACAATTAGTGATATTCGCGTAAACTTTAGAAAATATCATACTGGTATTTAATTAAAAGCCTTAGAAATATAAATAAATCTTTTAAAAGTCGCCAATAAAATCTTTATATGAATAAAATTACATTAATTATTTCTTCGGAAACTATGACATGGTTAACAGCGACGCAGATATTATCTTCTATCTCACCGTTTTTATTTATTTTTTATTTAATTCATAGCATGTTTATCATTAACCTGCCATCATAATGTCGCCTGCCTTTCTTAAATTCAAATGTATTCTATTTTTAAATTTTGGAATACTATTTATAATCTTTGGTCTAAGTTTGTCGAAACTAATTTTAGCGGCACACTTCACGAAATAACTTTTGATTTTATTTTAATTCGTCTCATAGAAAAATATTCAAAACTATCTTTTGCCCGCGGCTCTGCCCGCGTGGATGTCGGTTCATACACATAGCCTATGTCCTTTCTAAAGGTCTAATCTACCCCTATACCGAATTTATACAATCAAGCAGTAAGTTATAAGTTTAAACTATTGCCAATTCTCTGAAATATAAAGATTATTAATAGAATATTTGATATCAATCTCATTTCCATGTTTTCTCGGTTGCATACAGCTTTGAACGATAAATATCGTTTATCGTGGAATAAGATTAGTAGAATAGAATGACGAATGTACGGGATTTGACGCCTATGACATGCGTTAACAACTGTTAGATACATCAAATTCATTCTATTGTACATTTCATACATTTGTCATTCTATTCTATCAATTTTTTTTTATTTAAAAATCTTTGTTAAATCATATTTTATGTTTGTTTTATTAAAATAAAAAAGTAGATTAGTAGAGACGTGAACCCATTCATGACCTAAGTAATAATAATCATTATGCTTGATTGTATGAACCAGTGATATGAGTAACCAATTTTACTCACATAACTATAAACTCTTTCTTTTTTTTGTTTCGTGTAAGTCCGAATAAAAGCGCCATGCTGGGGTATGTAAATACTTACAGAAGTAAGAAGTAGGTATTATTTGGCCGTACCTACTTTTATGCAGACGTTTTGAAAACGTAATTATAAATATTGAAACCTTTGGTACCAGTTAGATTCGAATGTTACTTCCAAGGACAAACACTAGATATTAACTATCATTATTTTATACCTAGTACTAAAATTAAATCTTGATACATTTATCTATTTTTATAATCCAAACAGACAGACAGATATAGATTGTTTGTTAGAGTGGTTTAATCGATTCGCAACCGACGCTTATCTCTGGTAGGTAAATAAAAACTGAATGTGTTCTTATCGAAAGATTTCAGACTGAGTCACAGGATAAGTTATAGTAACTCGTAGCTGAGTGCGTGCCCGTTGCAAGACGCCATGCGGGACTGTAATCTGCTGTTTACTAATTCTAATTAGTAATTTCGGTGTTTTGGACCATCGCTAAGTTCTTGCATGCCCGTGCCCAGGCCTACCTCACCTGTTTGGCACACCCGCTAATTGACGGACGAGGCTCTGGCGCTGGCTCTCCTCCGCGAGGTCGGGATCGCAATTGGGTGGCAATCGCAATTGATAAAATATTAATAAAAGGTCAAATCAAATCTAAAGTAGTAGACATGCAGTCAAAAACATTTAAGCTGTTTCTTTTTAATTATTTTTTTTGACTGACTTGATTTATAAAGTCTCAAAATAACTATTTTTATTTTAGAAAAGTTCAAATTATGCCACTCTAGGAAGTAACCCAATTGAGTGACATTATTTGGACTTTTGTCAGGTGTCAGGCTAGGTATTGTAGTGTACCTAGGTACCTATATTATTATACGTAAAAACATTACGACAAAAAAACCGTTCACGTCATTTTAAAGCCGTGCCGGTGGAACACGGACACATGCCGTACACCACCATCAAACAAATCAAAGGTACCTTTTTTCTTCATCGCTCATATCTTGCCTTAAGAATTTATTGCCTAATTACTGGCCGTTATTGTTCTATATTATTATTTATACATCAGACCGGTTCACGTTTTTATTGAGCGAGATAACTCGAGATTTTAATGCTAATGGGAAACGTAAATGGGATAAGAATTGGCTTAAGAGCGCTGATTACGCAGATACCGTTGTCGTGAAAAACTTTTTGGTTTTTTATTAATACCTTTGTGAGGTGGAAAAAAAACTGGAGAGGTGCAATGAAACACTCGAAACTTGGAATCAATACTTCATTACAAGCATTTAGTCATATCCGGGGCGCGGGGAATATGTTTCAGTTAATCTCGGCATCTGAAAACCCAACACGGAATGCGTGTTTAGTCAGTTTCAGTCTGACATAACCACCCCAAAGGAGAGGAGAGTATCTAAGTGAACTTCCACATGAAAAAATGAGCACATCGGTTTTCTTTCGGGGGGTTTAAGTCAAAGCGAAGTGTTTCGTGTCGTCTTCGAATCCGATTTCGGTATAACTGTGTTCTATGGAACCGATTGCCCGAAACTGCCCATCCATAATTGCGGCTTGTTGCATGGTAGGTCTATTGTTTCTTTGTACCTATCATTGAGTTAAGTGAGTGCGTGATGGAGCATCACGATCTTCGGATCATATGCCAAGTTCACCTGCGTTTTACGGATGAGATACTCCCGCATTTTTTCATCTCGCGAAATCAGATTTTCCTGTAATAGCGAAAAAGAGCGGACGAGCTATACGGCCAATTGAAATCTGACGCAAAATGGTCGAGCAGTTTTATTTGAAGCTTTGACGGTAGGTTGATATTTAATGACTACTTAAATGCCCACTGCTTTAATATTTTCCGCCTGAATAAAACTGACCCGTAGATGCAACCGGGATTGTCGTTCAGGTTACGAGATGTCTTCTAAAACTAAAAACGGATGTATTTATGTTTATGATTTATGACAGTAATGATGATTAGGTTGTAGATAAAGTGGTATAAAAAAATTAAGGTGTTATTTCCGCTACTACGTACAAATCTAGTTATGATAAAAATCAATTTAAACACGAAAATCCTGTTTAGATATTCATACCATATTTCAGTCATCAAACAGCCAAAGATTAATATCATAACATATGGTTAATGGTAAATAATTTTTATATGATCTTATTTAATTTTGTCAGAGCGCGGGCTTTTATACAAAGAATACATTACAAGCTTATGTCTTTTCGTACTTAGCGTAGTGTTGCCAGCCTTAAATATATGCCCGAGCCGACTTATCATCAAGGCAGCTATTTGACCGTCAAATTCACATTCCCTTCAACTTGGCATTTCAGATAGATCGGCCACCCACGTAAGAAAGATATGTCGGGACACACTCGGTGATAGTTCGGGTCGCGTCGGGCCCTGTCGGCTAGCTTCGGCCACGCTCGTAGATGCTCGTGATTGTGCCTACGCGCACACAGATTGAAGTGTGGAAATTTGTTGCTTTGTCATATTCAGAGATTCAGATACTCGATACGGACAAGTTATGGCGAATTGTTTGTGAATATTGTTTGTAAGATAATATTAATAGAGACGATGTTCTTGAAATGAGCTGAGATGAAATCATTTTGTTATTTTATGTAGCTGATAAAACTGTTTGAAATAATATATAGGCGCTCGGTTTTGATACTCTGATGCAATCTTTTTACGATATAATTAAATATGTATATTAATGATTATTTTATGAAATATGACAAAATTAAATCAATGATGTTATAGTAACTGGCTATCGTAATTCATCAGATATATGGTGATAGACAGATAGACAGGGTTAATAAGGGACCGTTGCTAACCTTTGATTGCGGAACTCTTAGAAGATGTAAACACGGCTTATATACATTTTCTTTTCAAATACATGCATATTCATATGAACACTCAGATCAATGCAAATAGATGTATTTAATATTCGCGGGAATCGAACCCGTTGCCTCCTTTCTACCGCTACTCCAAAGAGGTATTCAAAATACAAACCCCCCTCCCCCCCCTAACCAAACACCGCCAGTTAATAACCACCTTAAGATATTCGTTACTAGCTTAACCAAAAATATTCGAACCAATCTATAACTGGCTCTCATAAATTAAGACGTGTAGATAACTCGCATAAATCTGGTGTATCGGCCAATAGGCGATTGCTATCACCTCCCCCACTTGCCCCCTGGGGGGTAACAGCGGCTGTGGGGTAACAGTGGCAGTGGGGGTAACTCTCGTTATCCTGCATGTAGAGTGCAACCAAGAGTGTTTGGCTATTTTGGTTTGATGATTTATCTGTGGATAATGGTTTTTACTTTAGTGATATAGGATAGTAGCTTTTGCCCGCGGCGTCGCCTGTGGGGATTTTGGTTCTACTCAACCAATTACAATCAAACATACTTACGGTAAATTTTAAGTCTGACCAAGAACTTTCTAAAAAAAACTGTAGGTACGATAATCAGTGTTTCTGTAGACTTACAGCTAAACAGACAGAAGGACGAATAGATAAGAATATCAAACCAATGTTTTTGATAGATTTTGTTGATGACAAGGAACGAAAAAGAACTAGCCATAGTTCGTAACAGATGAAATTAATAAAATAATATTTAAAAAAAACAGCCACCTTACTGATATGTCCTCTCAATAACATGTTCAAACATAATTTCTCCCTAATAATAAATCATCTAGAACCAAAAGCACTCAGCCCCCAAGCTAGATATCAGTCTAGACCAGCGCACGCTCTTATCTACAAACACGTGTTGTTCCAGATGCCTTAGATACGAGGCTTTTAGCAACGGCCACTCGGCCACATCGCGCACTCAATGTTACAACCGTAAAAATAGACGAGTGGGTGTTTGTTTGAGTGTACTGTATGTTTAGACTGGAATCTTGTGAGGTGTGATCATGTTAATGACATATGGTAGCAGCTATTTTTAATGCATATTAAGAGCTATTTGAACGTGTTCTAGTGTTGCTAGAATTGAAATTTAAAATGTTTCAAAAATGTTTTTAAGTTCATTTGTAAACGATCAATTTTTATTTCGAATTCTTTTGATTTCTGATTGAGCAAAATATCGTTGAAATAGCTTGTAATGAAATTTTCAGTAACAACATTAATCCTGAAAAAATACCAGGTTGACACTTACTTGTGAGTTTTTAGACAAGTAATGTAAAGTGTAATACCGTTATACCTGTGCTGGCCTTATTAAAAAGCTTTATTAAAAAAAAAGACGGGTTGCACTCTGGGAGTGCCGGCAGAAGTAAAAAGATTTTCTTTTTTTCTTTCTTCGTTATATACATAGAAAAAGATAAAAAATAACATACCATACCATACCTATAATATAGCGCTAATCATAGAACCTATCACTTATTTTCTGCTAATTTTATGTCAGAAGAAATTAATAAATTATGAAAAGAAAAAATAATCACAAAAAGTAATAAATTACAGAAAGAAAAAATAATCACAAAAAGTTTCAGAAGGCCAGGTGGGTTGAACCCGATACTATCTGAAACTATAAGGACTTACAGTCGAAGTGCTTACCGTTTAAGCTACGACGCTATCTATCATAACTTGCAAAATAGATAGTCTGTACCTAATCTTGTATGACGTCAGTCGTCGGTTACGGTTCAAAGGTCAACTAATCCTGACGCTTCCTTAACATTTTACACCCATCCAACGCCGCTAAAGAAGTTTTCACTTCAAAAATATAAATCCGTCAGTGGAATCGAAGGAGTTCCAAATTCTAAATAAATCAATATGGCTGATATCTAAAATACTTACAACATTCCGAATGAATTTTCTTTAGCGTGACTTCAGTGTGTGTGTGTGAATATCTCTGTAGCGAGACTATTTAATATCTTCACCAGCAGAGGGTGCACAAAGACTAGCGTGGGTGGTTCGATACAGATCTGGGCATTGTCCACGCCTGGGCCTCTGTCCACGTTTAGTTAATAGATTTGACTATCGCGACCTCGCTTGCGATGGTTAAGTTCTGTTAGTTTAGCTTTACTTCAGGAAATTAGATGAAATTGTAACATACACTTTGACGTTACATCTGACGGAAGATGCTTTGTTAGTGAAAATTAAATATTTTCATCAGTTTAGCTGTAAGCTAAATTACATGTTCAGTTTAGTTTTCAGCTCGTAGTCTGGGGTCCACTTTTCCTGTTTAAGTACGGCCTAGGCTGATTTTACGATATGATTTTTATGATTTTTACGATATGATCCACGAAGCTATTACCATCTGAGCTAAATACGATGCGAGCTAAATATGATCGTCCAAATCATTGTTCTCTACACTTCCATTTTCCGCAAAACTCGCAGAGTGACAAGGAAAGTATGTGAGAATAAATAATATAAATAAATATTCCACAACATTTCACACAACGCTATCCAGATTCACGGTAAGCATAGCCTAACTAGCTTGTGTTATGGAAAAACATACTTAGATACTTTTTTTTTGTAAATACATACATATTATACATAGAAACTGCCGGACCAATGCAAATACCCATATTCATGCATACAAATATTTGCACTGAGCGGGGATCGAACCCGCGCCTCCTGCGTAGCGGCCGCGTTCACTACCGCCGCGCCACGGAGGCTGTCTAAGAAGAAACTGCCAAAGAAAAACTCAGCTACTCCTTTTTTTAATTTTAATTGCAATGTCTGCAAATCAAATGGTGTATTGACCTTTACACCCGACGAATTTTCCGTCAGATCTGAAACGATTCTGAGGACCGGGGACGAGTTAGGGACCACTTGTTGCCCCCTCCTGAAGAGGGCCAGACCGAGAGGGATGGTCCTGAGCCAGCCGGGGTGCGAGGGATATGTCAAAGACAACATCACATCGGCCTAGCACAACGACCCACAGACGGCGTGCGGTTTAGTCAGTTCGAGTCCAGCATAATAGGGGGGGGGGGGGGGGTATCCGTGGGGACTTCCCGCACGCATAAATGATTCTGAGGTGAATTGAAACTAACCTATATATATACCCGTACAGAAAGAATAGTTAAAGAGGCAGCTTGGGCCCTAAAGATCTGGTGTGGCATACTCCAACAAGAAATTTAATGCATCGCATCTTTTAAGATTTTTACTGTTAATTAATTTTAATTGTTGTTTTTTTATAATGCCTAGGTAAATCCACCGATGATACTTTTATCTAGGAAATGAAAGGAATTTTATCGCCACCATTTTTTTCGTAAACAAACATCAGGACGAACATTAATTATGAAGCGTGCACTCATATCGGACAGGCACGATACTTTTAGGCGGGTCCGGGCGCGGCCACTATCTGCTATCTGCTTATAATAAACAACTATGTCACAAATTAGCATATAACTATGATGTGTCAGAGCATAGTGACTACTCATTAATACATTACGGGTAGCAGTAGCGAAAGTTGGAAAAATTTTCAAAAGGATAACCGGTGGAGAAAATCTAACTTCGATCTTGTTTGTCATGCACTATCAACCCATTGGGAAGCCAGCAGGAATCGGGTTAAAGGAACCTCTCGCTACTAATATGTAGGTAGAAGTGTAATGCGCTCAAATTTCGGTAGTAATATTGTGTATTTTAATGTTCCCAGTACACAGTGGCCAGTGATGGACAACACTCTACAATGCGCCACTGTAAGCTAACATCATCACGCCCTAATACGGTAGTATAGGAGAATTTGGGTAGCTTCAGGTGTGGCTCGGTGGCTCAGTGGTCAGAGCATTCCCCCTGTAAGGGAAAGATCGCGGGTTCGAGTCCCATCTGAGCATTCACTTTGCCTATCTTAATCGATCATGTCAGTGTTCACACAATGGTGCGTAGCTCTTTGCTACGCCACAATTCCTTTGAAAGTGACAATATTCCGATTGCAATCCTACTAATATTTTAAATGTGAAAGTTTGTAAGTATGGGTGAATGGATGTTTGTTACTCTTTCACTTAAAAACTACTAAATGGATTTCAATGAAACTTTACAATAATATAGCTTATACATCAATTTATAACGATAACCGAAATTATAGCGATAGCCTACATCCATGTAGGCGGAGAAGCGAGCAAAAGCAGTTCAACTATAATTATATTCATACGTACCTATTACCTAGAAGGCGATGGCTTGCCGTAGCACATCATGGCCTAACAATATGGATGATGACAAGGTCATCCGATTCCACCCAATACTAAAAATAGTAATCATCGCTATTGGACGTTTTTCGCTACCGATTTGAACCTAATCCTAACAAGCAATCTAGATTAACTAGAATAGGTACTAGTAATTTCAGATTTCTGTTACTAAAATTCTTATTAAAAATTTATATATTACTTAGGTGTACTCTCCTATCCCTCGACTTGTACCTCTTATTCTATTGCCGTGACAGTGTTGCCTGTACAATACTCAGTAAAAATGACAATATGACCCTATTTGCAGCCGGGCAACACTACTGTCGCATAAGAATGTGACAACTTAACTATGATCATCACATATTCACATAAAGTATGTAAAAAGCTCCAAAGTAAGGTGCGTTGACACGCACGTATGGGCACGCATCACGCATTACATGACACGCATTTGACAATCGCGTGCGATTGTGACGCGATCGGGCGATAGTGTGATAACGCACGCGATGCGTACAACCTTGCTGAAAACAGATAGCGGTGCTTTCGAGTGGGACAAGTGATGAGAGAATTTTTATTTTTTATTTCATTTTTTTAAAAATTGAAATTAAAATATTGAAATAACACACTGACGCTTCCTTAACTATTAGGTACGGTTGCAATAGATGCAGCTTGAAAGTCTTTATATTTTATGCGATGTTTCTAGATTTTCGTGCCTCCATCAAAACTTTCATAACCCTACATTCTTAGTACACAAAACCACAGCATTCTGTTTATATATCTCAAACAGAATTTCTCAAAGATTTTTCCGCTTTCTCCTATGTACTAGACAACAGAATAAGTTAATATTTCTCTGCAATCAAAGAAATCTTATTAAATGAGTTTTAGATGTTAATATACGAATAGTTTTTGGTTATATCACGTTGTAATAAGTATTTCTAAGAATATTAAACTAGCAATACCTACCTATCTGTTATTACATGATCTGATTGAACTAACCTCGATCAAATTAGAATTAAATATTAATGACGAAAGAACAGTCTTCACCACAATACTTCTTGCATCTACCTTTAACATATCTCTGCATCAACCTAAGGTTGTTTAGCAGAAAATGCCCATAGCATTAAGGGATTACACAAATACAAAATATATATCGCCTACGATTTACATTTTGTATTTGTGCATAAAGTTTAAATAAAAGAACTGTCTATTTACTTTTCTATATGGATTTTCTTTAAAAATATTCAGACGCGTAACTAAACTGTATAGATAACTCTAAGACAGGAAGCAGAGATGTAATATGATCCCACATAAAATGGCGCAAGCTTACCCTTGTACGGATTTTGAAGAAACGACTGCAGACTGGCCTCACAAACTATACAATATGGGGTTCTCCAAAAAGGGCATTAGGTTTCTTCAGGGTCGGCAGCAAGAGTGTAACGCCCCTGGTGTTGCATACGTACATAGGCCACGGTAATTACTTTCCATCAGGTGGGCCGTGGGCTTATGTGCTTGTCTGTTGTACAAAAAAAACACTAAGAGAAAGCCTAAACTAGAGGTTCATACTTATATCAATGGTCTCACCGCCGTGTATGCCGAAAATGAAGCGAAGTGGAGGAAGCAAAGCTAGTGCAGCCAATGTATGGGATTTGACGCATTTGACATGCGTCAACAACTGTCATAAACGTCAAATCTCATACATTCCTCATTCTATTTCATCAAACGCCGGCCAATGAATTGCGGAACGGCTGTCTTGACCCTAAACGCCTTGGTGTGACCCTAAAGGTGATTTTCCACCAGAGGGGCGAGAAGAGACGAGGCGAGGAGAGAATTGATATTTGTATGGCAAATTTTCAATTCTCTCCTAGCGTATCTTTGGTGGAAACAGTGTGGATTGACGAGAATATGCGAGGCGTGAATTGGAATATTTATTTGTGCAAAAATTAACCGTATTGGTTCCATATAGAGTATAAATCACCTTCAAGGTGATTTTCCAACAGAGTGGCTAGGCGAGGCGACGCGAGGAGAGAATTGAAATTTGTATAACAAATTTTCAATCCTCTCCCAGTGCATCTTTGGTGGAAACAGTGTCGATTGACGAGAATATTGACGCCTAATTTTAGTTCGGAGTTTTCGGCATTGACGCTAGAACAAAGTTATATCGAGCATTGTGTGTGAGCTGTCTAAAATAGATTTATATATGAAGCATACGGGCGACGGGGCGCGGCGGTCACGCGCGAGCTCGCGATGGCAATTTTTAGTGGAAAAGGGTCAGTGCGATTTCAATTCTCTTCTCGCCTCGTCTCGTCTCGCCCCTCTGGTGGAAAATCACCTTTACACCCATACTAGAAAAGAGGTCGAACAACTACTTACCCTCTAAGATTTATTTACTGGCAAGTACTTATTACCTTACATATCCAAAGGAGGATAAAATATGATGATACGAGCACTGTGCTGACAAAAACAACATACTTTTATAGATATAATATTAAGTATAATAACAGAGTTATAGGTAAGGTTGGCAAGCGTCCATGGTTTCCAAAATATGTACATATTAACTACCAAATATTATAAGTGGGAAAGTTTCTGAGGATAGATGCATGGTAGGACTTCTTCCTCTTCTGCCTCCTAATGTTAATCCCAGTCACATCCGAAGCATTAGAAGGATGATTATGATTTTATTAGACCAAATGCTTTATTATCTAAGTTATCATCTGACCTACATTTGTAGCACATACCGATTTTCTTAACATTGTTTCGTTGTAGATTAACTAGCAATAGTACAAACCTTAGTGGTTTTTTGTTGCTATGAAATTATTGTTTGTTTTATCAAATTGAAAAATGTTAATAAATTAAAAAAGAAAAGCATTCAGCTTGGAATCTGGGGTCCGCTTTACCCGTCTAACTGCGGATTTGGCTGAACTTCAATATTTTCTGTGAAGCGACTGTTACCTGACCTTCACAACCCAAAGGCGATATCGAAGCATTACAGTTAGCCCAGTTGTTAGATTTTTGAGGGCTCCAACTACATGTAACGACTGCCATAGATGTTCGTATAGCAGCCGGAACTGATGGCTTAACGTGATCTCGAGGGACGACCAGACCAATGTAAATACTTCCTTTTCATGCATATAAATATTTGTATTGAGCGGGGATCGAACCCACACTAGCGGCCGCGTTAACTACCGCTACACCACGGAGGCTGTCACGGCATGGAAGGACATTTTTATGTAATAAAAGTAACGAATTTTCATCATAGTTCGTTACTTTTTAACACAAAAACGACACACATATTGTCATTCATCCTCTGATCTTTTCCAAGCTAAGTTGTCGGTGTCTGTGTGTGGTGTAAGTTGGATTTAAATGAAGTGCGCAAAAGTATCTGCTGAATTATTCTATTAAGACTACCATCTTACAATTGACAGAGTATTCCCCTAAGGCACGGAGTAGACTGTCAATGTATATCGCCATCCCGTTTTGTAATGTCAATATAATATATTATCAATATATATTGACAGGATCATGATACACAGTTACTGTCTAATCGTGCTGTGCACTAAGTGTAATCTTTTCCGAAATGAATATACAAAAAATATCGCTGCATTTAAATATCTAGAACAGCTCTTTTTCTTCTCCTGTCAAATCGGCGGTAAATTTATTTCTTTTAATATATCTTAAATTACACTCACTGAATACGAAATATCTCGGAAATAGTTTGATATCTGTCAGCCCTACACACAGGGCGCATCGCGTGCAGATAAAGATCTGTTTTCACTTCCTCGAGCATGAGGTAACACCGTAACGCACCTAATGTCACCACATTATGTCACATGTCACCAGTGACATATTTTACTAGTGTGTCGAACCTTTTAAAGTTGTAACTAGGTCAGATGTCATAAGATATTTATGACTCTGTCATAATATGTATTAAAACTAGTATTTATTACACATTATGTCTACACATTTTTATTATTATACCCATTATATATCCCTGGGGTAGATGTTATTACACTCCAATTTTGGCTATCTAGGTGGCCTGGGTGTGACTATGGCTGACTATCGCACGTGCTTCTTTCCTGCTTTCGTCGAACATTTATCTAAGAACAATCGCACATAAGTAACCTATAATACAAAAAAAAACTAAATTGAAATCGCTTCATCCATTCGGTTACTGTTAAAAACATACTGTTTTATTGCACATCAAAGTCAATTTAGCACGATTTACCAACATTGAAGGGACTGTGGCGCAGATTCATCGTCGCAGATTTGTTGGTACGACTTTAACTTACACGTGTCTTTGACCAAAATTTAACATTATCTGTACACGTGTCCGCAACAAAATCTAACATTGATTAGGTACACTTACTTAGTCTTAATATTTCCGAACGTAAACTAACCTATCCGTTTTTCTTTTCAGGTAAGTGTACACCAGCGGACGAGATAAACAACACCATGTAAGGCAGCGTGCATATTAAACGACAGTCGCATAATGCAGCCGTGGACTGTCCTAACGAGAATAAAATGCGTTTTAAATTCACCACGACCAATAGACTAGTGGGCCGAGCAGGATAATGTGCCATTAATCCACAATGTCCATTCAATTTAAGTAAAACAGCTTGCATAAAAAGTGTTCACATGCCGAAATAAATATTGATAACCAGGGTTACCAGTGTAGAATAATATTTTGAAAACAAATATGCAGAAAATTATTATAATGATATTTGTGACCTGTATCCTAAATATTTCACCCTACTAAGACGCCTGCAGGCTGTTACAGGTATATTTCTCTCTTAGAGTTGGGGAGTCAGATGGCTGTCGCTCTCATAGAAGCTATATAACAAACTAAAGTATAAGAATTAATTACATGTTTCATTAAAATTGAGATAATACGTTGCATAATGTAATATTTTACCTAATATTATCTACCATTCTTGACCACAAGCGATACCAAAAACCATTCAGATATTCGATAACCGAAAATTTCTCGACGAAATATTAAACATGTATGAAACTAAAAAAAAAATCTATAAATCAGAAAATGATCTGATACCCCTATTCATAACACAATACAATCGGGCATCAAGTAAAAAGCAAAGGTGGTCGGAGTGACCACACAACGTGTATCGCGGGCGAATATCGCGCGTTGTCCGTTTATTGTCATCGCGATATCGCGGCGGCAATCGCGAATTCGATTCGTAAGCGAAGACAGGTCAACGCTGACTATAATGATACAATCAGTCAACGAATAATAGATGGCATAAATATATTTTGTTATATTGTTGAAGGACAATGATTTATTTATATTTACAAGATTGTTGATGTGACTACATGGCATCCGCCGAAATAATACAAGTATGAAGCTCTTAAATGAATGGAACACTTTCTAGCTCTTGAAATCATCACTGTGTAGTACAGTGACTTTTGGTTGGGAGTTCAGACGAGTAATAAATGGACCTTGGGCTTTAAAGTGTAAACTTTGAACGCAACCAGGAAATCTCTAGAGGTTGCTGATGATGATGAAAATGGTATTAAAGTATAAATTACGATCATAGACTACACCATTATTTGAATCACCTTTCAGAATCAACAATTTTTCATAGATAAATACAAGAATTTCTCTGGTAACTACTTAAAGGGTAAATATTCAAACTGTTTCTTTTAATTGCTCTGCCTGAAACCTCTCTGTCGATACAGAGAGCCATGCTTATACCATTTACTTGTACTTACATACACGATTTGTGTGGATAGATCCTATTCGTACCGACTGTCTTTTCTGGTAAATCTTAGGACAAATTATTCGAAGGCGCACTTCAAATGCATACTATTTTATTGCAAATCAAAGACAATTTAGCATGATTTGACATTCCTGAAGGGAAAGTGGCGGCCTCCTTCAGCTCATGGAACTATTGGTTATCCTATAATAATACAATTTTAGTTGTAGATAGTAATAACATCCACGTCGTCGGAGATATGGAAATATAATATAATATATAAAATATATTTTATATTTAGCGCTCTATCACTCACGTTCTTTCTAAGTAAGAAATTCACAAATATGAATCAAGTTTAAACTAAATTGGCTTGGTTGACGCTAGCTGTGAAGAGCAGGTTATTAGCGAAGACCAGCAAGTCACAACGCGAGGGAAGGTACTTTCCCTAGCATAATATAACTAAGCTTTAGTCCTCTTTCACATAATCCTCATATAGTCCATCATTAGACAACAACTCGCACTTGACCGATTTTTATCAGAATATAAAGAATAACAAAAGATCACAACAAATAAAGAATAAAATTCAACAAATAAAAGTTCACAGATTAAATAACGAATGCTATTGATGCACGATCGCGAAAGGATCGATTACAAATCGCCTGTATCGAGTATCGAGTATCGATACGGCGGATTCCCGCGGAATTGCACAATTTCCCGCGTCGACTCGACGAGGCTGGCTAATGAGAGCGTGGATACCACTACCATTGTTTACAGATGCGATCGCGCGTTATCTCCGCTATTTTTGTACGGTAGCCATGTTTCACTTATCTCTGTGCATTCGTATACGATGTTCGTCGATTGTTCCCCTTGTTTTCGTCAGCGCAATCTCGTTATTGTTTCGCGATATTCTGATATTAATCAATGTAGGATTTTGCTGTTTGTATAATTATTTTGATTGTTATATTTGAGTATGGTGATCGCAATGTGAGATTGGGCATACAAATCGCGATAAACGTAGTATGTTTGGCGTGACGGATAGTGTATTAGAAATTTTTCGTGTGTTTTAGAATGTTTTATTGCTTTTTCAGTGTTTTAATGTGAATTTTCTAAAAACTTTTATGTTCTAGATAAGCAGTGTTTATGTTAAAAATAGAGTCTCAGCTCGAAGGTGAAGAGAGGCATATGGGGTGTAAAAAAGGGGTAAACAGTAATTTAATAAGGTATCAATTTATGGGTGAATTTTATAAAATATATCAATAACTAACAATTACCATGGCTTGACAGCTTGCAACAAAATGTATATTTTTTGTTTCGTACAACCTGTAAACTATTATTATAGAGAAGTAGAGTGAAAATAAATTTAAGCAACCAGATAGTAACTAAACAGGTGCTGAATAAAGTACGAAGCAAATTAGGCGGCGCGAGATGACGCGATAAAGTGTCGCGCACGTCACACAACGCCACAAATCGCGTCGATCGCGCGTCAATCGCGCGCGTAACGAACCGAACCGCGTATTGTATGCAAACCTACTCTTGGTACGTACCAACTCAGATATTGAATCTTTATATACGATAATAATGTAGCAATGTTCATGTATTTGCAACTCGACGTTAAGTACATGCTAGAACAGTCCCCTAGACTAGTGCAATCGTTAGTGAATAAAAAAGAATAATCAATTTATGAAATTGATACGTATTATGACGTTTTTGACACCCGTAAACATATGTCAATCCCATACATTGACTATTCTATTCTAATCTCCTAACAAATTGCCACTTGTCTTGAGCGTCAGGTTTTCGTAACCTTTTAAAACATTTCAAACAATACCAGATACTCACTGATACAAAAAATAATAAACAAAATCCACGATTTGCGTACAAAATTCGTATTATCAATTTTTCCACAATCACCCATATTATAAGTCCCATTGTGCGGCCGCGATAGCCCCAGGCTTCGGCTCAAACTGATCCTTTCCTAAACCGTCCCTCCAGCCTTGTAATCTCGTATTCACAATTTAAATTCAACTCTACGAGCGTTCTTTCTTGTGCTCATAATCGCTCGCTCCATTCTAACTTATATGACGTTCCGTCATTACGATGGTACGAGCTATCCTGCGTAAACGCCAATCTGAGTCATATTGAAGTAGGCTTTGCATGACTACTTCATAAGGTTCGTTTTTGTAGGACATTCTGGCGACCTTTAAGGCATTTGCTCCATGGCTTGGCTGGCGCTATCGGCATCACCTTAATGATGTCTCGATGGTGGATAGCCATTGTGTTGGATGTAAATTTGTAGCCGTCGGCGCGGGTAATGATGTGAGAACAAACTGAGATCCCGATAGCCAGATCTGGATCGCTTTCGGCCCACTGTGCAAGGGATTGTATTCAAGTTTCGGCGCTTAACCCCAGTCCGCACCATCGTATTGTTTATTTTTTCGAATGTTGAATAAGCTTTGTTTTTTAATGTCCGCTGTCTTGTAAATCATAAACTGTAACGATGTTTCGATTATGTTCCTTTATATTCGTTACTGCGTGAAAGGAAAATGCCTACATGTAATTTTTCAGTTTAGGAAAAAGGGTAACCAGAGGGTAGTTTGACAGTCGACTTTCAACAAAAACTGATGTCCGTAAAACCATTATCTAGGGTTCTAAACCTTTTCACACTATTACACGCAACACAACAAACAAAACGTTACAAATTTAAAATGGCCGTGGTAAAATGGCGACCGTGGTGATGACGTCATTAGCACAGTTATCGCACTATTTTGTGGAATAGACAAAATTTTCAGTCTTTCAACGTGCGTCGGCGTTATGAAAGCGATGTAAATGATGTTTTGAGGAAAACACGATAAATAATAAAGCCACTAAAATGAGGTTGATGAAAAACGACGCGCGCGATGCGGGTTATTAATTTAGGGGGGAAATTAGACCGCCATTTTGCTAGGGTAGAAACAGTGACCTAATAGTTGAACATTGTATAAACTGATTTAGAAATATCTAAACATTATTATAGCTTTATAAATTATATTACTTGTAGATTCATATTTATATTCTGTAATTTTTGTTCTCCCCATTACGTGTCTATAACTTCTTTTATATCAGTCAATGGATTTTGTTATAGTTTTCGCAACTCTTTGGCCTCTTTTATATTCTCTATTTTGTTAATTCTTGTTAATATTTAGTTTATACGTTTTAGTTTAACTTTAAAAATAATCCTTTTACCAATTATATAAGTACTAACAAAAGTTAATAAAACATCAACAATATAGATATTATTCGAGTTTTCACAGTCATTTAGATATTTTTATGGCCAATTACCGCGTATAAATAAAAAAATATAGTCCATTGCTAGACATAAGACATTCTCCCAATGTTACGGTACAGCACCCGATCCTCCGTCTTGTGCATCCTGTCCATCCCAGTTACAGTTTTCACGTGGTCGGACGGACATCTTTCTCCTTGGTCTAACGCAAGAGTTAATTACCCCAACCTTCAGTGAAAAACATCCTCGATGTAGTGGAAAAACAGATCAACGAGTAGTGACTCCATTTTAAACTTAGTAATTATTAGCGTATAATATAATTATTTAACACATAAAACGACTCTTTTGAACCCTTTAATGTCCAGCTAATTATAAACCACTTGTAAAATAACTTAACCATCGGAACTTTATTTCAAAACGCCACACAGAATACAAACTTTCTGTAATGTCCCACTTAACGTACCATATCTATACTCTATTAACAACAAACCAAACATAAAACTACATCTACTTAAAACATTTTTTAATCATAAAATTTATTATCCCGCGTAAACACAGCATTGGCATCCACAATTAAGTCACTCAGCTACGAAAACACGCCATAACATCTTTATCAGGGTTAAATCGATTCTTTTTTTCTTTTAAATCGACTAAGTACAATCTGTATCGAGCGTGGCGCCGGCCGATCTGTTTTTATCGTTGTATTATCGAAGACTAATGCACTGGGCGAGATAACGCGGACATAAGAGCAGGAGCCGATAAGCTCAGTGTGGTCATGTTAAAAATAGTTTACACGCATAGTTCGTTGTCTGCTAGGGCTTAGAGTATTTATGGAAGCATTGTACGTTAATTGTTTTCATTCAAAAATATTATATGCTCAGCTTTCAGAATTCAGAATTATTTCTGAATTTCTACGCATTGTATAAAGGTATTTTGGCAGTTTTAATGAAGGTTTAGTTTAGCTATGTAAATGTCTAAACAGAAAACTTAAGTAAGAAAGTAAACAATAGCTAATAAGGTTAACAATAATTAAAATTATTAAAACTGAAAGTTCTATACCTATATGCACTGGTATGAAAAAATAGTTTCTAAGTCTTATAAAAAGTACAATTACGGTAAGTCGATGGATTGAATTCTAAGCTAAGCACAGCCCTATTTGAAAACTTACCATTTACAAATTTTCTAAAATTCAAATCCTGGCTATCGTTCGAAACGAATACGTCTTCCTTATTTAAATTGTCATTACGAACTCTTTCGTTCGGCATTTATCGGCCGCGGTCGGCTCCGGGAGATGGCAATAATAAAAATTATCTATACAAATGGGTCCGGATTACTCAGAGACATAAATTTCTACTCGTCCAATGAGAGCTGCTACAGAAGATAAAGGGTCAACGGTTTTAAGGCTTTGTTTTTGCTTTTTTAAGGGTTCCGTGTAGGTTATTTTCCATTAGGTGCCGCAGGAATGTAGACAAGAAATACCATAAAGGTGTTAGTGATTTATGTTTGTGATTTTAATAGATTTTAATAAATAAATAAATTGTCATGATTGTAACATGTAGTACCTAAGTATATTAAAATAAATATTACCAGGTGCAAGAAACGAACGAGTTGTTATTGGTTCACTTATTTTTATTAAGTTGAAACATAATCTAATTCTCATTATGACTGTATAATATGATAAATGTGAAAATCACAAAAGATTTTTTAAATTCCAACATAAACTTCGATCAGTTATAACAGCATTCCAACACACAGGAACACTCGGTTCAGTTTCGAGTTTTTAAAAATAGTGATTGCCAAAGAATTGAGAAATATTTTAAAGTCCAATCGTGTTAAAAAGTGTAAAAAGGCTCAGATTTGGCCAGCTCGTCGGTATCAGGTGCTCAGCGAGACACTGCTGCAGAGTTATTCGACAAAAATGCTAATTTTCAAATCTCCAACGCGCTCGCCCGCCCGCGATCGAAACGACACCGTACACTTTTTATTTCAAGAAACAAAGCGATTTTATCCCTTAACCCCTTGCGTTTACCACACCACTACACTTTATTACTTTAAAACTGCAATTTGAACCGTAATTTGACGCGATCATCGATAAAAGTCACGTTATTCGATTAACATCGTATAAGTATTCGATCGCAATCGCGACTTTTCTTTAATTATATAATTTACATTGTGAGCCTCGTATCAACTCCATCTCGCCGTCCTCGCTAGTAATTTCAAAGATACCGGATACTGATTAAACATGAATTTATTAAAAATAAAATACCATTGCATCCTCGTGTGTCGTTTCTCGCATTTATGGAACAGCTGTAAAAAATATTATGTCGCATTGATAACAGAGTAAGACAAGCTTTATGCGATTTATTCATGAATTCAATTGATTTCTTTCGATTTATCTGTGATCTGGTATAGCCCGGTTGTGCTTCGACTTCGACACATATAGCGTTATGGATATGTTAATAAAAAAAACAGTTTATTGGTTATGAAAATTGTAGTAGTAATGAGAGTATCGATATTAGATTGTAGCGCGATCCATCAAACGCTCGTTAACACATTGTCGGACGCGACGCAGCTCTTCGCCTCGGCCCGCGTTCTTTTTTCAAACCAGTCCCGTCCTGACTAGTGTTGGGTGCTTGTTTTTGTGAGTCGATCGATTGTCGGTAGTAATTGGTATGGGAGTAGCCGATGTAAAACATGATGTTTGACGGTGGATCGAGTTAATTATTTTCGTGTCGTAGGCGTGCTGCGACTGCTAGATCCTATCTAATATCGAGATTGTGCCGTAATATATAAAGGAAATGGATCGGTTTGACATGACCGGTTCAATGTAACAGCGTTGTTAGTTTAAATTTGATTCGTGTTTTTATAAAATGTAGACCTGTTAGGTACTTACATAGCGTAGGCTAACGTAAATAACGCACGTACAGGGAATGAAAATGAAATAATCAAAGATCTTTCGATGCTAGCAGTTGTAAATTGTGGTTTTATTTTTTCCAGTTGGCCATTACTATCTTGGATCTTTTGCGGAAGACCATTATCGTGTACATCAGTTTCGCGGAATGTCGCGCACTCAAATCAAATTACGCATTCGAAATTCGAACGGCGGAATCAAAGGCCGCGCGGATGATATCACCGCGTGCACAATCGACATATTAATATTCGATCTATAGGCGTCTCGATGTTCTCGATTCGTATAATTAAAATCGAGATCGATCCGATTGGACGTCGGATTCCGTCACGTTATTCATCATAAGTACCGCCTACTTTTGACGCCTCCAGCGATGCGTGTACGCAACTTTTAAGCTGTTTATTTATGTACATTATCACTTTATCATCAATTTCGCGGCGTATTACCGACATTGTTATTAAAAAGTACGTATTCAAATTATATTTTAATCTCACCAGTCGTAATCCGGGGTTATTAATCAAATCGTGGCACACGTGGAGTTATGGGGGGACGTATTATGAAATCGCATGTGTTTTTACTGAAGGCGCGGTAGGGGGGTCGACTCGTGAGCCCGTGCAACGTATCGTCGCGTTTTGCATAGATTTAAAAACTCGATAGTTATGCAAATGTCGAGACTGCCGTGTTTACTTGTTTCTGAGTTACGGCGTGCCACAGTAATAGACCCGTGCCTATCAGAATTAGACTTTTTGTGTGTTTAACCGCTTTTTCTTGTAACATTTCAAATGCAGCTTGCGTGTCGAGAGGACATACGAATCTAATATTGGGAAATTAAAATTGTTTACAAGCACGAAATTAAGAATTGCAAGGAAATTACAAAGAATGGTGGCAGTTTTCCTTGAAAACTTCATACAAAATTGAACCGGCGACCTCTACCTTAGGAGTCGGACGTAGAGCGTCAGCGCTACGCCATAGAGGTTTTCGATTTTGGTTAGAAACACTGACCTGTAGTAGTACTGGGACTGGTGATCGGTAGCCATATATTGTATCCAATTGAAAATCGCCATAGTTCATCGCTGATAGTTGCGGCACGCAGTAGTGAGTTTACTTGGAACTGATGCTAATGAAGGAAAAAATTGTATTGATATCGATAATTTAATATAAACTATGGGTCTGTATCAAATTAACAATATGGCCATTTCAGACCCTTTTTTTTGGTAAACGCATAAATAAAAACAACGAACAACGCCCATTTTCAATTAGATCTCAGTACACTCACGGTGGTGCTTCAAATCGACACAAAAAGTAAGCTGTAATTTTCTATGGAATGTCCAGTCCAGCTAATTAGGTCAGTGTGGTTCGAAACAATTTACTTTTTTTTCACCTTTTGTTTACCTACTGCCTTCTTAAAACCCTGTTACTATAAGGTACGGTCAGAGTCAAAACGATCGTGACTAAAAAGTCCAAAAATGATCTTAAAACCAAATTATTAAGAGCAAATCACACTGTTTTATTGATTTAAATTGTATTATTGCCAGAACTAAAGGTGTTTACCAAAAAATCAGAGGGGGAAACCAAGGCACTAAGATAATTTTGACTACTTTGTTCGTCAGGATCGTTTTGATGCCGACAGTACTATATTGATTTTCATAAGTGTTATTTCAGCTCAATAAAGTTACGTCAATTGATTTGGTATCAAACCTACACTTAACACTTGAATATCGAATCGAATGTGACCGAACCATACTGAATGAACCATTAAGATAGTTTCGTTCATTCAATTCAATGTGTCTGATATCGTTTAATTCGAATTCGTATTCAGAATGTGTTGAAAACATTTGTTAAAGTATAAAGCGATGCATTTGAATAAACATTTTATAACCTTTTTCCATTACGGTCACAGTTACTACACTAACCATGGAACATCTTATGGTGAATGATGTTAGTGGTATAGAAAATAGATGAAATGAATATAGGGAAATATACCTACATATTTTTGGCAGGTACTTACTCAAAATGGTAGTTAAGGGTTAGGTAGACATGTCAAAAAATACTTATTATATTGATTATTCTCTGCCTATTTTGGCTAGATATATGTTAGTAGAGATTGATGGAGGTCTCTGTCGACGTCGCGTCGCTCGCGACTACATAAGGCTTTTCTCCAAAATAGTTATAGAAAGTATTTTATCCGAAGAATTACTTCTTATTTTGGTGACAAACCTTATTATTTTGACGACAGCTTAAGTCACACCCAATGAATATGCCTTTCTACCTCCGGGGTAGAAATGGTAGATAGCCCCATTTGCTTCCATTCTCAAAAACTGCGTAAACGTTTACAGTAATATCGGCATTGGATGGTCACCGGTATATGTTTCCCAACTAGCGCTTGTAGTCGAACCCGAGAACCCTCGATAGTAGACCGACTCCATAACCACTAAGACACTACGACCATCGAACTTCGAAGTGAAAGCTGTACCGCACCGTTAAAAAATGATGATAATGATTTTTACAAGAACTGTATCAGACGAGTGATTCCTGTCTGTTGCCACATCTATATGCTTTTTTCTCTCTTTCTCGTCTGTTTTTACCACCTTAATGGTTTAAAAAGCTATGTTTGTTGGTCCTATGTTATGGGCCGCTAATAGTTAAAGAAGTAATTATTCGTGAAATGTTTCATTTCCTTACAGTTTATCAAACGTAGATCGCGAGTAGTTAGTTTTGTTTTTAAATACGCACAACGCACAGACAATGAGTGGGGTGACACCGAAGATATGGACGCGGCAATTTTGTATAAACTATTTTTGTTATTTAGTATTTCTTATTTCATATCTAAATTTAATTCGGCCATGATCATCATAACGTTGGTCCTGGTTGCATCCAAAGCTTATACGTCAGAGCTCTGGCCCGTTCTCCATACTCGTACCATACCCCGTGGAAATCGTACGCCAGAGCCTTAGAGCATTTTCTCACTATCCGATATCGGCACCGCTGTATCAGCCCGAAATTGGATCACAAAGAGACTAAAAATGCAATTCGCGTTAATAGACGACGCTGATCACGAATGTAGGAAAGAAAAATTTGATACTACGTCATATCAATAAGGTCGAAATTTGCTTGCACTTTCATTTCTTCTTTTTTCATCCCTAGCATCCCTAACTAGTCTGAGCTTTCGAGCAAATGGCCGTATCGGGCCGATTTTATCGGATAACGGCGCCCGACACCCACCCCGATATCGGGTGAATGTGAAAACGCTCTTATCCGTTATTCAGTAGTTATACCGGCTAGCGGGTGAAGTGGACTTGGGTCATGAAGGTCTTGTTATATTTTTATTTAAAATATGTACCAATTGTATTAACACGAATCAACGTATGTACAGTATAGTGTCAGTTATCTTTGGTCATGCACTAAAATACCTAATAAATAACTCACCCGTATACTGCGCAACCATGGTTAGCCAAATAAAGTTTACACTAAACTAGGTATACTAATAAATACAACATTAAATGAACCTTTTTTTATCAACAGTTAGACTGGTTAAAAGCGGACCCCAGACTCCAAGTTGAAAAACTTCGGATGCGACTGGGATTGACGCTAGGATGATGAAGAAGAAGATTTATATATAATTGTCTTGGAATCGCTATCTCGGAAACTGCTTCACTTATTTGGATGCCAAGGTATTATCCATCAATCAACAGGAGACACTACCAGACTGCAGGCAACAGAAGTAACCAGTGTATTGGAAAAAACTGACACCAATACTAAGTTTCTTTTGTTATATTTATTGTCTTTTTATTTTAACTAAAAATTATGTACATTGAAAGCATTACCATATCTTAAGTAACTTTAAATCAAATTTAATTAATAAAGTAACCACAAAATGCACAATACTATAAAAATAAAAACTAAAACTAAAAGTTAAAATGCGTCGTGGTGTTCATCCGCATCACATGCTTCTTGTGGTTGCGTTCCCAGGCTGGCAGCATTGCCACGTTGTATGGCAACGCTTAATCTCTGACCTAAAAAGAGGCCAGCCTTCTGGTCACGAGAAGCGTCGACCATAAGCTTCGCAATCTTCCTGAAGAGATTGCGGGCGCTCGGACCCCAAGGCCCAAACGTTTCGACTCCAAACGGCACAAATTCATAGTTAATCTCCAATGAGATTGGAGTATTTGCGCCGCCTAGTTTCTTTTTAAGCTGATGTTGCTCAGTCTGTTTGTATGTCTTCCTTCCTCTTTGTTTGGTCAATATGGTCAATAATAGTCAATTCAGTTCAGTCAGTGGAATGCAGGCAAAGAAAAATCATTGCAGACACTAAAAATCAGCTCTGCCTAAGTTTTTGTACAAAATCACAATGAAAATAATAAAAAATCTCCTGCATGTGTAGACTTTCTTAAATACCACATCAAATTCTACCACTCCTGTCACATATGTGGCAATGCTGGCAACACCTCATGAATATTAAATCCCACATCAATCATAGGTGGAGGTTAAGATTCGCCACACGATACTACTACTCGTTTGCAAAGGGTTGCTTTGACGATATTTAGTTAGCACATAAACTGGGTTAATTATACCGTGTAATGAATTTTGTATACGTAAGTACTTGAGAGGTAAATGCTAGAGTAATTTTGAAGTAGGTGACGAATTTATATGTACTCAGGGGTGGATTTCTCATAAAAGCGATTAGGTACGGGCCTAATGTAGTCAAAGAAGAGATATATCAGTGATTATTCCGAACCTGACCCAGTCGTGGGTTAGGTTAGAAACTTGAAAAAAAAATGTAATATTTGTTCCGAATGTAACCCTCTTCCTAACCTGACCCGACGTCTCGTTCCTATCATAACCCGAATTGCGCAGATTGGTCATTCTCTCTAATCTTTCTCAAAATAAACAGTACATGTGTGTCAAATAAGTATTTAATATTTAGTAACCGACTTGGAAAGGTTAGGTTAGAAGGCTAATGCGGGAGCAGAGCGAAACGTAGCTCCTACATTAAGCCTTCGTGATTATTTTTTTTATAACCATGCAGAAATAAGCCATTTTCTAATTAAGCTGTTTGATTAAATAGCTAGGCAAGTAATTAAACGTATCTGCGCAATTTGGGTTATGGTAGTAACGTGACGTCGGGTCAGGTTAGAAAGAGGGTTACGTTCGGAACAAATATTATCTACTTTTTTTTACAGTTTCTAACCTAACCCGCGACCGGGCCAGATTTTCGGATCAGGTTCGGAATAATCGTATATCCAGCCACCCTAGATAAGTAGCAATTCTTTGGCCGATTTATTGTAGAATATATTTCTTGACACATATTTATCCGACCACGTTTATGTCATACCTACGTTGACGACTGTCTAGTGGGGCCGATTTAGCTAGTTTTATTCTCTCCAAGATGAAAGTAACCGTAATTCAATGCTAAGAGGATGCTTCTTAACGACATAAATTCTAAACCCATTTCGGTTAAAGATGACTAGAAATTGAATTCGTGTCACATTACGTAAATAATAAGCTTAGAAAAAAGTGACTGGTAATAACCTGGACTGACTATACAAATACTTCTAATTATTAAAAAGAAACCGCAATAGTCAAGTCATGCTCTTGTAATTTATGCATTTTTGCTACTGTGTGTCACTTTTTTTATCAGACAACACCAGTAGTAGGTACACTTATTGATAAAATTCAAGTACATAAAATTTAGAAGTTGTTTTAATATGCATACCTATGATAAGCGAACAGCGTATATCTAAATACGTACACATTTGTATATTGTGTACGTGTATAACAGGCACTACAGTAGGTACCTATTTATTTACTGAGAAAAGTAAACGAAAATATACCTTTCAAATTAATCCAACAACTGGTCTAACTGCAATGTTTCGATATCGCTAATGCGTTGTGGAGATCATGTGGTAGTCGCTTCTCGAAAAATATCGAAGTTCAGCCAAACCCGCAGTTAGACTTAAAAAAGCGGACTTCGGACTTCGAGTTAAAAGCTTCGGATGCAATAATATCTGTCTATCTATCTATCTACTAACAATAGGATGAAGAAGAATACTTTTCAATTACAGACGGAAGTACAACTATTATGTTAAACATACATACATATTTCCCTCCGGTGTAAGCGGAGATGAATATGTTATTCTAGCTATAAGTCCATTATTATATTGGAGGAAACCTTGTACTGAACTCAAAATTTACAAAAAATCAACTATAGAACCTGTAAATTCCAAAATGACAAGTCGAGAAAATAACAACTAGGTCTTAAAGAAACCATACTTTTCTGAAATCTACCAATATTTTCTACCACAACATATGATGCTTTTTGCACCTCCAACACTGAAGATAACGAATTAAGCGTGGCAACATTTATCGCGGTCTCATACCGACATCGCGGCTGTACGTTACTGTTATCGCGGCAGTGTGGACATCTAGATTTATTCGTCATGAAGCAGGACGTGGACACAAGGAAATGTTTATCTACTACGTACTGCGTTTACTTAGTAATGCTTTTTGCTACGTCTCCATTGGGGGACGGTGTAATGTTTTTCAGCCTCGGCCTTACAATAAATCACTGAATACGTTTACTGGATATTTATTTCTATTAAAATATTTTATGTTCAAAAAATGGTGTAACTTTATATATGTAATTGGAAAATTTCTCGTGTAGCGTGTCCAAAAAGCTAATGGCATACATAAAGCACGTAGAAATTCTCGGAACCTCAGAAAGAACTAATCGTATGATCAGATCATACATTGAAGCAATTACTAGACGATTTGTAATTTCCTTAAATGAAATGTAGGGCGCTTAAACACTTGAATATCATAAAAGTAGCTTCTCAAGCTCAACCTCTAGCGGCTAAAATCTTACAGTAATGACTATCTAACTAAGGAAATAAATGACTATTAAATAATTAACTAATTATTTTAAACGATAGCCTTTTAACAAAATGAAAGAGAAGCAAGAAAATAGATTATTTAGAAAAATCTTTGGTGAATACTAAGTAACTTCACAAAACGACAAAAGTCGTATCGTCGCCAAATGGGCACGTGTCCCACAGTGAGCACAGCGAGCGTAACGATAGCGGAATCGAACCGGCGATATGTTAATGCGCGTCCGATCGTGACGCACGACGTTCATCCTACCGGACACTTGCCGGAGATCACCACTCCGATACGTGCTTGGGAATATTTTTTAATGTACAAATGGCGTGGTACTAAGTCGTTGGGACTTGATCCGATAGTTTGTGCGACAGCCCTCCTAGGTTTTATGAAGTAGGTAATAGAGTCACATGGAGGTAGATTTTGAATGTCCTAATAAATTATTAAATTCATAAGTCCAGTCAATGGGAAAGGATAATTTCCAAAATTTCCTTTTTTTGCAAATATTCTCACTAAATTATAAAATATGATCCTATGCTAGCTTAATAGTTTGTTTATTGTTTCGATGCTGGGTATTGGTAGCAGCTACTTATGACTTGTAAAATCTTGCTATGTAGGTTGTTTAATTGAAAAAGAGTTGTGTGGCCATCATAATGAAAGTGCCACTATGTGACCTAACGGAACTAAATAATTTCATTTCACGACTAATTCAGTAATTTCAAAATAAAAATACTGTGGTTTCTCGTCTAAGGCATGGCTTATGAAGGTTTATTAAGCCATTGACAATCACATATAAAATGAAGTATAGGATATTCTGTACCATCGAGATAAGAATCTGAAAAAGTTAATATAGAATAGTTTTTGTAATATATAAATGGTTTCGATGCAGGTTAACTACGCCATAGACAGTAGCTAATAACAAATTATGAATATTAAAAAAAAACACGAAGCAGAACTTCAACAAAAAGACTCTTCATTACATTGACACGAAATATTATATCTAAATCGCGCAACCAGTTATATCACCTCAATCAGAATCATACCCACAGTAAGTATTAAACACCTATGATATTATCGTAAGCTCCACGCATGATAGATGAACACAGTTCTTCGTACAACAAATACAAATAAATCAAGATGTTACTAACGATAATCTCACTGACTTTGTCACTCAACTCTTTGTCCAGACATTTTAGTAGTTTTTTTTATTATTTCATTTTAGTAGCTTTTTTATTTCATTCCTGGTAACACTGGTAATGGCGCTCGTTATGTTTTGTACTGACATTAAGATGACATGTTTTAGAAATAATCTAATACATTGATGGTTTTGTTTACGCTGAGAGATACTAACGTTATCTATTAGATGTTGTCTTACTAATGGATACTAAACGGCTGTAACCATTATTGTTAGACGTCATTCGTACGATCGAGAAGTTGCTAATTCGAACTTTGCGTAAGGTAATGTTGTAAGAACCATTCCCGATGGGAAGTTAGTTAAAAGTCGCTTCAGTCCAGCTCCACTATAGCCCAAGCTGATCCCGACTCTGAGGTCATTGCTAAGATAATGATGTGTAAAACTATTTCTACAAATGATATTCCTATGACAGGTTTAAATAAATACTTGAATTAATGAATTTTCTCTCAACACGTTGTGAAAGTAATAGAGTGTGTAAAGGAAAAAGCAGATGGGGAGCTGCTGCTTCTTCTTTGGAGAGAGACAAGCATGATTATGCGTACCAGGCGGTTTTAACTTTCAAACGCTACGCCAATCGCAGGTGCGATTTTCACTCGGTGCAAATATGTAAATATGACAGTGTATGTATGATGTCTAGATGTTGTATTTTCAAGAAAAATGACCGTACCTATAGAGTAGAATCGATATTACAACCTATACACACGTCTAGACACTTAAATGACGGTGTGTAAATATTTTAAAAGACAATTACTTCCGTGATACAACCATCGCCATCTCTTAGTCGGCACGCACAACTTCACACTTCATTACTGATCCCAAGCAAAAGGTTTAGCATGTTAAAGAGATTGTAATAACACTACCTACACATTAATATTCAATGAGTTAGTTTTTATCTCGATAATCGGGCGATCGGCTCAGTTCAAGGTGCATGCCGGTCGACACAAGTATTGCTTGACCACTACCATTGTCGACACATTGGAAAATCAAGATAAACTGCTTCGAAGCTCTGCCTTCATTCTGTGCCATGTCACTGAGATGTTCATGTGATCGCATGGGGGGAAGCTTAGTGATTAAGGAGTCGGCCTTTCGATCGAAGTCCCGTCTTCATGTTCTGGACATTACACTACCGACATAAACCCATTGTTAACACAAACCATTTAGCTTTGCTGGAGAGGTTACAGGACATATTAGTGATATGCCTGACCTCACTTCCGGCTTCGTACCTCGACCCACAGACGGCGTGCGTTTCAGTCGGTTCGAGTCCGACATAACCTCTCCCTCCGACACACCGTCCATGGGGATTTTTTGCACGTATAAAAAAAAAGCATGAAATATCAGTAATTTCGTTTACCTACTAGGTACATAATATTAATTCAATAAAAAAAAAAACTATGCAACGTACATAATTGGCTTCTAATATTTATTCTTAAGCTTGTTCTTGGGCGCTTTATTCCTCCGGTATAGGTACTTACAGGACACGCTCCTGTCCTCACATACTACACGAGATATTTATTTTGTTACACGTTTGAAAGTGAAATCCAGTCTTAGAGACAATCGTGCCATTTTTTCCCAGTAGTTAAGTACCTAAATACAAAAATAAGGTACTCCCTGTTTACCTAATTGAAAAGTATAGATACATACCTACGTAAAACAGTCTGAACAAGGTAAGTACGTCGAATTCGTGAATGAGGGTTCAGATAAACAACTTGTGTAAGTCTTAAACGTGTGCTTAAAAGTATGAACTTTGTAAACGATGAACTTTTGTTTGGCGAGATTAAAATGCTAGAAAAGGACTTCATATTAATAATAACTTCTGAGAGTTACCTAACAGCGATAGCTACCTACATGTGTAGGTAAATAAATCCATATTTTATCTACTAAAGGTACTATCGTAGATAAGTTAGTGATTGCGACGAGTTATCTATCGAGATATGACGAGGACCCGTGGTAGTGGCTGGACGCCCGACTCCTAGGTGATCGCTCATGGCTGGGCGTCACAATCACAGATTTCTATCAGCGAGATTGTGACGCGAACGATGCACGACTATTTTAATTGGGCCCTGATCTCAGTTTCGATAACTGTTCAACAAGATGGCCGCTTTGTTTTTTACCCTTAGACACGTGTATGACGCTTGTCGGCCTCGTTCCACTCGACGTTCAACATTTAATTCTGTTGCTTCATTGTATATGTAAATTACGAGCTATGAACATGAAAGGTAACATGCATTGTTCCCATGCAATTTGTCAGGTAACTTCGTAGTCAAAGGGTAGGTACACCTAATCTAGCTCATTGTGAAGTTCTAGACATAACTATGCGGGCTAGCTTTCAACGAACACATGAGTTGCATGTTTCTCTCTTGTACTAAAGCAATGACATATTTATAAAGACAAAGGGCACTGATTTATATCATTTAACGAATCGACGTTCAGTTTCGCGAGAACTACATAAACGACACCGAGTCACGCCATCTATCTGATCGCCCGGACAACCATTCGCCGGGCCAACAATCACAAGCTTATAACTTATTTAGCGAAAAACAGAAGCTGGGGCGAGACTAACGAACCGCGATAAACTCGCGTTCAGTATGACGCTAACATTAAGCTGCCAGATAAATGTAGCATTAGTCGGCCAATCGCGCGTCAACGAACAATCGTAATGACCAATCGAAACGCGCACACACTAGGATAGCGTGAGCCAAACGCAATCCGATCCGAGCACTGTTCGTTACCGCGAGATGGCGGTCGGTGCGCGGCCGCACCAATCGTCGCGTCCATCTCGCTGTCGTGCCCATATAATGATCTTCACAGGGCCAGGAGAATGAAGTTGAGCCTCTCATTAATTGGCGTTTTGAGTCGAGATCGCTGCGCGAAAGATAGGTTAATTCCTCGCTCGGTAGAGATCGTTGTCGTTCAAAAAGGAAGGTGAGCGCGCGTTTTCTGGAAATCGAGATCCAATTACAACGATGCCCGTTAAGTTTTTGTTCTGTTTGCTCCGGGCCTCACGATATTGATGGACGAGCATCGACAGTAATGACGAATCAACCGTACTAGATGCGCGAACTTAATCTCGTCTACATTTCTCGCATTTGTTAAGCGGAGTGGTCGGTGGTTGCGCCCCACCCACGCAGTGACATTTACATAGCGCGACCACGTCTCAATTAGGAGCGCTAATGTATGCCTCGACTCTCGAGCCCTTCATCTGCCTGACGTCGACAGATATGGGGCGAAACGTGACGAGTGACGACTATCGCGGGATGTCGCTGTCGACTCGACATCGCACTGCTATAAACAACACTAATAGGAGGCAACATGGCGTGCGATTCTTTTTGCTCAAATATGTTGTATTAGTTGCGTCATCAATAGTGTCTAAAATCTAACTAGTTCTGTTTCATTTTCAGGTGAGGACGAGGAATGGGGAAACGAGAGCGAGGCGATGCCTGGAGAACCTCGCACGCCAAGCTCAGGGGCCGAAAGGGCTGCTTCCAGCGGAGGCGCGTCACCTGCATCGGGGAGCTCACCCGCAGCGTCGCCGCCTCGACTGCGTCTCAACCCCAGCCTCGCCACAGACCCCGCGCTGGCTCCGCAAGCGACGTCGCTGAAGCGCGAGCCGCCTTCACCCTCACCGCCGCCACCTCCCGCACCCCAAGCACGAGCGGACTATATCGCATTCCCACCATTTCTATCATCTCCCCCGAGCTACATGTGTAAGCCCTGCGGAATTCGATATTCATCTCTTAGCACGTTACAAGCACATCAAGAGCATTACTGTTCAAATAGACGGCCAAAGCCAACAGAAGGTACGGATACACCGGCTGACCCGACAGTAGACGAGTCCAGTAGCGATGCGAAGACGCCCCGAGTGCCTAGCAAACAGTATACCTGCACGTACTGTAACTATAGTGCCGATAAGAAAGTCAGTTTAAATCGACATATGAGAATGCATTCATCATCGCCTATCAGTAGTGGAACCCCGGTACCGACACCAGCTTCAAACGGTGAAGTCACTGAGGGTCCGCCGCAGCAGGACCGTTATTGCACCGATTGCGACATTCGATTCAGCTCTATAAAAACGTACAGAGCTCACAAAGCGCACTATTGTAGCACTAGACAGGTTGTGAAACAAGTTTTAGCCACGGCTAGAGGTGGATCTGCCACTTCAGGGTCCTCGCCACCCTCGCCAGGAGCGACACCCCCGGCGCAAAACTCGCAATACGCACTAGCATTGCCTACAAATCCGATACTTATCGTACCATATTCGTTACTACGAGGCGCCAGCACTCTCCCAGGTGCGACATTACCTGACCCAGATACACCTTGCTTTCTGTTACCGAACGGAACATTTCAGCCCATAAGTCGGGCTTTGTCATCAGCCGTTAGTACGGATGGAAAAGAATCTGAAGTTTTGAAAGCAGCCAATCGGCCACGAGAACCATCAAGAGATGGTGCAACCCCTTTGGATCTGAGTGTACGTCGTTCTCCTGAATCCGTAGTGACTGATGAACATGAAAAGGAGAACAGAATACGATCAACGACACCCGAGCAGATCGTATGCGCTCCATCATTACCAGGATCTCCAGGCACGCCATCGCCCTCCAGACGATCCTCGTCGCCGAGCGCAGAATGTTCACCAAAACGAAAGCGGCGCAACTCCAGAGGACCTACTCCAAAGCCTCCTAGTGTGCCATCTCCTCCCGAAGAGAAGTTCACTCCAGTAATATCACCAGCAGGTATGATCCCTCCTGCGCTGGCATTGCGTCTTGCAACCGAATTACCTGCTGTATCCCCTCAAGTGCTCGTCAAGCAAGGCGTATCGAAATGCAAGGAATGCAATATCGTTTTCTGTAAATATGAAAACTATCGTATACATAAACGGCACTACTGCTCGTCTGGTGGCGGTGAAGAGCGCGCGAGTCCTGCACCTCCAGAGCCGGGACCACCGCCACAATACCGCCAGCTAATATGCGTGGCATGCGGAATCCACTTTAGTTCGCTGGACAATCTTACGACACACCAGTCGTTCTACTGCACGAAGAGAGAGACGCGATCGCCCCGTACAGCTCCCACAGAGGCTCCACGACCAACCTCTGGGTCAGAAGGTGGCTGGAAGTGTCCGTGCTGTGACGTGGTGTCCCCGACTGCTGCGGCTGCCCAGCGCCACATGGAAGCGCACGCTGGAGTGAAAGCATTCCGCTGCACCATTTGCCGGTACAGGGGGAACACTCTTCGGGGTATGCGCACACATATACGCATGCACTTCAACAACAAGAAGCCTGCTGATTTGCAGGTAAGACCTTTGTTATATCATATGGAAACTAGTATTATTTATAAAGACAGGAAATATCCTTTTCATTGTACCAAATAAAATAATTTTACGTGTATAATAGTCCAGTCAAAATAGACGAAATACAATGGTAAGCTTGCATAAATCCGCATAGACCTGATAATTGGTAGGTGTCTTAAATACACCATAGTAAAAAAATACCAAGCCCCCAGCGATTGGATGTGTGCCTTGTTTTTTATTCAAGGTCAAAGGTCAAATATTTGTTGTGTGTGTTTTGATTTTTTAGGCGGTTAATTAAACAGCTGATCAAGATAGTTGGCTGCGACACATATATTACTAACTACATTCTAGAAACCGATCCGAAGTATCCTAAAAATATAAAAATTTACATAACCACCTAACGACTGATTTCTTAATTTCCAGGAAGAAAGCTACATCGCATGCGTCGTCGAAGAAGACAGCCGCGAGGCAACTTCCCCAAGCCCAGCAGTGGGAGGTGAGCGAGTCAACCGCTGCAGCAACTGTGCCTACACCTCCACATACCGAGGCAACGTCGTGAGGCACGCTCGTCTAGTCCACGCCACAGACGAACCCGAGGAAGAAACAACCTCGCCCCCAATCCCTGCTGTCGACATCAAAAAAGAACCAGAACCTGAAATGGAAGAAACCCCCAACTACTGCAAGTCTTGTGACATATCCTTCAAATATGTGAACACTTATAAAGCACATAAGCAGTTCTATTGTACTGCAAATAACCAAGACGCAACTGCGAACAACAATGTACCAACACCGACGAGAATCACTGATACGCCTGTACAATAAATTTTCTGACTACCGTCATTTTGCATAGTTTTTGATGTTGGTAATTTTCGTACTGTGAAGAGTAGTACCTAACAGATTTTGCAAAGGCCCTCGATTGTGCTAATTTTATGACATAACAAAACCACTGTCGTACCGCTGACATTGCATAAAATGTCATTAAACTTTAGACTTAACGCCTGAGTTTTAAAGTCCAAAATGAAAAGGGAAATAGTTTATAACATTTTTCATTCACTCTACAAGATTATCATTTAATTTTAGACTTTAACAATTTAGTATTAAAGTCTAAAGTTAAATGACATTGGTTCCAGTGTCTGTGGTACCACAATGGAAAAAATAATAGCAGAATCAGGGCCCAGGACGTCCCGCTGTCTCATGCGGTGGCGGCTGTTAAAATTTCGTTTTGCACGAAATTCGCACCAATTACGTGCAAAAATACAAACGATTTGCAGTACGCAGTGTGTACGCATGCGACAGGACATTAATCAAATATTTATCAGAAGTAACTATCGTTCAAAATAATAATGCTGTTACTGAGTGTTGAACTACAGTTACCCACGCATTTGAATTTGAACTTATCCGTAATTTTTTGGCATGCATGATATTGCAAAAATTGTACTATGTGTATTCTGACAATTAGGCTAGCAAAAGAAACATTATTGCTTTAGTTGCTTCCATTAAATGTCTTGTAATTAACTAATCCTAGAGTAAGTATATATCGTATCGTATTAAAATTAAATTATATGTGCAATAAATTAATGAATATTAAAATTACATGTACTGCATATCAATGCCAAATCGATGTTTGAAATTTTCGATTATATAATATAATATAATATATATCGTAACCCAAAACTATATTTATTTTCGTTGTCTGCAATGTATCAATAATTCGTAATAGGCAAATATGAACCGACGGAAATAAAAATATTTTTGCATTCTACCCTATGAAGGTGTACACATTTGAGTATACTTTTAGTAATGATTAAACATCATAACTGAAAGTGTACTCATGTGTACAGAGGTTTAAACGGTGTAAATCGTGGCTAATGTAAATAGAAGCCTCAGTAGTTGTAAGATTTTGTTGTTCTGTTATTGTAAATTTCCTGTTTAAAAGTTAAACTTCGTCATTGTATTAGTATACGGTTAAAAATATTACCAAAATTGTAAATATATGTAAAGATATTACTAAATAATATTACCATTCGTTTTAAGTGATTGTTCCATTTTGTTGTTAATTTTTGTTTAATAATTAAATTAATTATAAGGCGAATTTATCTACTCCATAAGCAGGTGCTGATTTCAATGCAGTTTTACCAGTGTTTCATTTTTTTAACAAACATTTTAAGTAAAACTTTGCAATGTTCAAGACGAATTTTAACAAAAAATACATGACTCTTCGTTAAAACGATTTAGCCCTTATGCTAGATGTATAAAACATCGGGTACTAAATCCTAATCTTAAAAAATAATTTTATAACAAATACATGCCTAAAATTTTAAACCAGATTGTCAAAAATTCTTCTACACTCCTCAATTTAAAAAAAAATGTATTTCAAAATGGATTCCTAATTAATATATAAAACAAAATGTATAGCTGGTTATACACAGTATTTAACTTTCTCCAAACTAAAAGTATCAAAACATATGTGTGTTTAATAAAAAAAATTACTAAAATACCATGTTTTGTCAATGCCAAAGCATCGCTAGAATTATTGTAATTTGCATTTATAGTTATCTCATTAATATAGTAATAGAAATAAGTGACTACAAGACTTGTTCCCTACGTATAATATTAACTACTGTAATATGTATAATTTATGTTAGTCTGTCTGTAAAGGAATGAGTCTCGAATCAGTGTTGCGATTATAAATATAGGTACAAATAAAATGTTGAAATTCCGTTAACCATATTTTGTGGACAGTCGTTACGAAACATCACTTATGTTACCCTAAAAACAATGGAGCAATTGAAATATTAAAAAAATATCAGGTAAACATTTTAAAGTTGTGTTCCTTTTCGTTGAAAAGAAAAATAAAACGCATTACATACTCTCAGTTCTGTGAAGTTAAATCGAAACAAAAAAATATCTATATGTCTACGTATCTTCACCTTAACTGTTTTAGAATTGATAACATAAAAAATAAAATAGTATGGAAATTGGAAATATACCTAAATAAAATTTTGGGCTTCAAAAAATTTTTTTTGGTCTCTTCCATAGGTTTTTCATGAACTATGTCTGGAATAAAAAATCATTATTTAGGAATGATTTGATAGTATTCTTAGATAGATACCAAGCCATCGGTTGCAAAACTCTAAGTCTAATCATTAATTTCCCCCATAGCTGATGAAAATGTGATGATATTATCTATGGCGACTGTCTACAAACCGTAGTATACACGTAAAACATGACATATTATGTATAACACAATAAATAAAGAAACACAGCATCTGATGTAATGTGCCATAACTGTGTTCGCAGTAAAAGTCTAATGTAGGGACGTCATCTCGAATAAATCATAGTTTTTTTTTTTTTTTTGTATATTTTAACGGATGGCTTAAACGACTTAAATCATTTGGAAAATTTTGTCTGTAGTTAATTAAATGGCGATTATCCTATATGTCCTTCCAAGGTATAATTTATCTTTGTGATTTTTTTTATCAAAGCACGCCTAAACCACTTAACCGATATGTTTTAATCGAAGTACCACCACCAATCACCAGAAGAAATAGAGAATACCGATATTTGGCGTTATGCTTAAAAGGGAATAATGCCATCTAGCGTTACGAAAACAAAGTTTTGTTCGAAAACCATAAGTAAGACTTGGATCCTTTCAAATGAGGCAGAAAAATACTTGAGCCACTTTTAAGTGGTAATTAAGTTACAACCTTATTCCATTAAGACAAAGCTTAAAATAGCAAGCAAAAACGCGTTACTGTCTCATCGTGTAAGATTGATACAACTTTCAGTCCAATAAGGTTGAAATTTAATAAACACTTGAAAAATACTCGAGCATTTTCCTGCCTGATTTGAATTTACCCTTATTGACAAAATATGTAATCTCTGAAGTACATTTTTAAACTGTAACCGTTTCACCACTTTTTGTTGAACAACAGGCTAATTTATAGATTCAAGCCATCTAATAATAGTTTCAAGCCATCCGTTAAGTACCTACCAATGTTTAAATGCAACATTATTATTATAAGACATTGAATTAAAGTGATAGTAACGATTAAAGCAAGTAAACTGATGTAGGCATACAATGATATTGTAAAAATACCGCCAGACAATAAATTATTTATCATATATTATATATTATTTTTATTTCACATTCTCACCTTTAGGCCTAGACCACACAGTGAAATCTCACATTGGTACTCGTCGCAGGAATCAGTTAAATTTCGAAAATTGTCTGAAGCATACAGCTTCTGGCTCTGGTGCAGTGCTTTCCTTTGGAGTTGGGAGGTCAGAGCGCGCAGAAAAGTCGACATATGAACCAAAAGTAAGTGGCCCCGGTTGAAAAAGTGCAAGTTGCGTTCAAGCAAAAATAAAATAGCTGAGGATAATGATGATTCATAAAACTGTGTTAATGAGGATCCCTTATCCTCATTATCACAGTTTTATGAATCATCATTTCAAGTTACGAGATGCTTAAAATCTATCATAAAACTGCATAGTACTTTCAGCCCTGTCAATATGGAATAAGGTTGATATTTAGGTAATTAACACTTAAAAACTGCTTGAGCACTTTTCCGCCTAGTCTGAATTGTCCCTAATGATAAATGTTTTTTCTCTTCTATATCTATACTCTAATGATTTCGAAGACTGACGTATCTGATGAGGACCCCATCAGAGACCATAACAAGGAAAAAATCAAAGAACAAAATAAAATATATACATGTAAACATTTATTTACCTATAACTCAACAATACTCGTCTGAAGGTGAATTATCTCTGTACTGATCCTTAAACTGCTCCGTATCTTCATCCTCACCATAATAAAACCCATCATCACTATCATCTTTATATCCTTCCTCGTCTTGAACCCTGCTGCACTGGATTAACGACTTGTTGGCAGATAAGTCAGGGTTTTCTGATATAACTCTTGCTTTGTATTTGGCATATGCGGACCCGTATCTACTCGCATCTTCTTTGAATAAATCTGGGGGATCGTCGTAGATTTTGTCTTCGCCTGTGTCGCTGGATAGGTCGTCTTCTGTAAGTGGAGTAGGAAAATTATTTCACTGTGGGGACACCGGATGGCCGGACGGACGATCCATCCACAACTTCTTGGGCCATTTCATCCATTTCCCCATTCCTCACCTGGAGAAGGAGTACGATTATAGAGTGAGTATAATTATAGGGTGGCCTCATACTAATATTATAAATGCGAAACTCTTTCTGTTTGTTACGCTTTCACGCGTAAACCACTGAACCAATTGTGATGTAATTTAGTATAGGGGTAGATTAGACCTTGCGAAAGGAAAGAGGCTATGTTTGGTCGCAAAATCCGACATGCGAGCAGAGCCACTGGAAAAAGCTAATAAATATAGGATGGTTATACACCTAGAGTACTAGCATATAAAAAGCATTGCATTTAAATTTTACCTATGCAAATCAATTAAGATAGGAAAAAGTAAACTGACTCTGGAGAATTTAGAACACTTAAGGCATGACTCAGTGGTCAGAGCATTCCCATTTAAGGTACTATTCGCGGATTCAAGTCAGGCCTAAGTTGGTTCACTTTTCTTATCTAAATGAATAGAGAGAATATCCAGAGCCTATGCCTACCTGTGGCCATTTCGCAATGGAAGCAACTGTATTCATTTAATTAATTTGATTGATTTTCAAATGAGATGCCCTACACCTTGGTCAACTAGTACAAAAACCACAGGCAATGATTAAGAACCTATTTCAAAATTGTTAAAACCTCCCTACAAAAATGTCCACCATGGATGTGTGGAGAAACTTTGTAGGGAGGTTTAAAGATTTCTTACTCGTTGCCTGTGGTTTTTGAAATCAAGGGTCGGTCCGATTAGGGGGTTGTTATTATCAAAAGGATACAACATACCTAAATCGACCCTCTCCATCGCTCTAATAATATCTTCTTCGTCTATACTGCTTGGTTCTGAGTCAGGGTATTCGTTCCTCCAGTTGTTCTCATCATTTGAATCATCATCATCATCCTCGTGGTCTGATGGGTCCTGCCGTTGGTCTCGATATGCGTCGAATACGAGGTCTGTTTCTACTCTGGAAGAATAATATCTATTTCAATTCATTTGCTCATAACTTGGCTCTAATCTCACCGCAATTAAGCACACAATGATACCTATTATCAAATTGTGGTTTTTTGATTGTTATTAAATCACGAGTGGGATGATGACTTTGGTTTTTTATTCGTCTAGTTGCATTAATCTTAAAAAAATATATACAAAAAGATTGTGTCCAATAGAACAAATATAAACCTGTTGCTTGTTCATTTAATGCAACTTCGTATTTAAACGACGAACATGAAGACGAGACGTACAATAAGAACAAAACTCTACTCAAATATAACTTTTGTTTTACACTTTCTCTGCTTAAAACTTTAAGTCAATTCATCATTTTGTACACGAATAAACAAAAAAAAGTATTTGGTAAAAGTGTAGTAAAACTATCTGCGTTATCAGCATGAGTGTAACTCCCCTGGTATTGCCCCTGGTCTGCAACCTCAGTTGAATAAAAATAAATGAAAAAGTTTCCAAGTCTACCAATAAAAAAAGCTGAACGTCCATTATCTTAAAAAAAAACTTAATAGACTAAATCTTATGCATTAAAGAATATTAATTTAAAAAAGGTGAAATAATCATCTGAATACACATAAGGTATCCATCCTGTAAATTTAATAATACACCATCATTGAATCAGGTCCCATTTTCTAGGTGGTCTCCCAAGTCCAATCACACATAACTAAATAACCTTATAATGTACGTAATGATATGATAAGTATACCTACCCAACAAAATTATCAATCATTGAAATATCAAAGTCCTGTTTCCAGCTCGTATATACATCATAAGCATATTGAACATCTCCATCTTTATCTTTGGTTTTCTGCAGATCTATAAGATTTAGCACATCATTGCTTTCTTCATTATCATTGTCTTTGATACCTCGGTGGCAGTTGACAATCTCGTACCGACTTTCCAATGATGTCTCTTTTCTGTCTTTCCTCATTTTCTGTATGATGCTGTCTACATTTGATATAGTTTGGAGTTTTATGTCCGTTTTCGGTAGCAATTCTTTTACGTGTACTGTTTCCTATAATATTAAAAGGTATTTCTTAATATTTTTATATTATTATTATTATTATCACACTAGCAGCTCATCAAGCTGATGCGTGTGTATCTTTGGATCTGAAGATACTGTCAAGTCGATTCTTGAACACATTAACAGTGGGTGCCTTTATGACATGTTCAGGTAAACTGTTCCATTCAGTGACCACTCGGTTGGGTAGAAAATGTTTTAAGGGGTTTGCTTTAAATGGTACTCTACATAGTTTTAATGAGTGTCCACGAAGATGTTTATTCTCAGTATATTTATATATATATGTGTAACATTTTGTTAATATGATTTTACCTTGCCTAATGGTAAGCTAAAGGTATAGTCTCAAGAATGCTAGTTATCATGATTAATACAATGCTATTTAAGAATAATGCTAGAATCCTGGCCTTGCATTTGGCGGCTTTGACCTGGGATTGTCGATGAAAAGAAAAACATTATTGATGAATAATAAATTAAATGGGTATCATTACCACAAGTTGCGTTCTATTAGTGAATAGAGTTGCTAGAATTGAAGAGGGGAAACCGGTTCAATCAATTAGGCCACAGCAGTCTACCGCTATATGTATGCCTCTCCCGATGTGTGCCATTTCGTCAAATTCTACGCCTTCCACATCCAGTCTGTCCCAGCCACCTTTTTCAGGTTGTAAACAAGTAAGTAAAGTACTTATAATATTATATGTGCATTCTAATGCCACAGGAGATACTGTCCAACTGATTCTAACTCAAAGTGGACATGGATAAATCCCTAAAGTAGGTACGCTAGCATAGACAACATTCACCCAAGCGAGTTGCAAGTGGATAGATAGATGGATAGATAACCCTTTATTGTACACCAACATTAAATTACAAGAGACAGTAGAACGGATTACAGCAGCTATTGTTAAATGCACAATGGCAAGTACAACAGAGAAGTCTTAAAACAATCCTCAAGAAAAAAATTCCACTAGTACCATTCTGGCGACAAGGGGCCTCAACGCAAAACCTGTTAACCTGCGCTGAGGTGCCAGTAAAAACAGGTAAAATTACTAATAGCACGGGGCGCTACGACCGTGGACAAGCTCAAATTCACCGGCCTAGACTATTCCAAAACAATCCGCGCGCAACAAGGCCTCGTTTGGCTCGTATTTTAGGTCCAAGATAGATCTCCCGAAATATCCTTATGTACGTATTTACCTGGTTATCAACGGTGCCGCGGAATACGAACAATGAAGGCGATAATTCCTCATTGTCAGTTTTAATTCGTTTGCACATGAGCACGAGCGCGTCCTGAGGGTTTTCTTCTAGTCTTCGCTTTACTCTTAACACTGTAGCCGCAGACATGGTGGCAATAGCAATAGTAAACTTATATATAGTGAACTTAAAGGTATATCAGCAATAATTAGGTCTTAACTAAAACAATACCAAAACACAACGAACACAACTTTGTTCAAGATCGTGTATTTTTTTTTTTTGTACTGATATGAGTGGCACTTACTGGCATCTAGCATTTGACAGTTGACACTTAACAGTGATGCTAGTGATGCCAAAATATAGATATTTAACAAAGTACCTGTTATATCATGGATCACGGACACCATTTGATTGAGCGCTAGCGCACACAGTTATTTTGAATATTTAATTGATCACTTTATTTACAGCATTAAATTTTAGAATGTAATAAATTAGTATCCGGCTGGCCAACCTAATAAAGTAATACAACAATATCGGCATTGCTTGACCGTGCCATACATTGAATTGAAGGTATACATATGTATTTCTTCTTGAGTGTGCACCTGTATGTAAATTGTTAACCATTGTCGCGAAGTTCCTTCATGAAATACAAACTTTTAGGATTCGTACTCTATGGTTGGTTTCACTGACAGCTCAATCTATATAATTCTATTTTCTTTACTGTCAATTATAAATACGTACCTATGTCTAAGAGGAAATCGAAGGCAACCGGTGCGATGTTACATGTGCACAAGGAGATGGCGCGTCTGTACGAAGGATTCGAAGGTTGGTTACCCTTTTGTGTATTTAGTTTGCATCGTAGCAATTTTGTCCTGTACCCAGATATGCGGTTAAATGCTCGCCTGCTGTCTTCATGCTGGCCCAGGATGAGTGATGAATGCAGTTTCACCCAGCAGTGCCTGAAGACTGATACCCGCAATTCATAAAGTTGGGACCAACTTGCGGTGAAGTTTGTACCAATCCGAGATCCATTGTTTGTCCCACGGAGGGGACTCAATGTAGGCACCTCACACCTTTAAAGTATGAGGCGTGTTATGTGTCAGGGACTGTTAAGCACATGTGTGCTATAAGATATACAAGGGGCTACCAACTTACTCTTTAAGAGTAACAGTTACCTACATTGTCTACAGAAGGAGATCTAGATGACAGATTCACTGGTAATCAGCAATCATGAACATGCCTTGCATTCAAGCTACTGAACCCTGAAAGAAACCCTCTGTTTCGCGAAAGGGTAATTACGAAGCCTTTTCTTTTCGAGACAACCATATAACGCTATTTGAGAAACGTATTCGAAAAGATACTTGGATGGAACAAAACTCGTTTCTCAATATGCGAATATTCGATGCCAATAATCAAGTACTAAAAACTTTACTCGGTAAAGCAACCTAATAACGGACTATTAGTAATGGGGATGCCCACGCAAAACTAATGGCAGCAAGGGCGCATTGACCAAACAACAACAAACTCATAGCTGTCAGATTTGAACCGACTTGTTTTTGTTTTCTATCGTGTTTTATTGGTATTTTTTATGATCTGGACTTGCTTCAGTAGATATGTATTGAAATATGAACAACTCGAACCAGAATTTAGGAGAGGTGCAGGTTTAACTGGAAAGAAAGCTAACCTCTTTGAAAAGAAATCTTAAAATTTTACTGCTTTTCCAAAAGATATTGTGTTATTTAACTCTTGATTTAAATAACACAATACACGACACACGCATGTAAGTGGCTTAATTTTTTCGGAGAAACGCGCAATCCATTTTGCATAATGAGCAAACATCCCTAGGACTCGTTTTAGTTCACTAGTTTTAGTGGGAGCCGGGAGCTCTAAGCCTTTAGTCTTTCGGAGTCGGGTCTGATTGTATTGTTTTCAACGGTATATCCAAGTAAGTTAATTTTAGTCTTATTGAAAACGCTCTTCTGTTCGTTCAGGGTAAAATGAAATTTATCAGCGGCGTCCATAAAACGTTTCAGATTGCGGTCATGATCTCTTTGATTTTTTCCGCAGATGGTTACGTCGTCTAAGAACGAGAATGTTCCTTCTAGTTTCTCTTCTGATAAGATGAAGTCCAGAGTTCGTTGAAAAGCCACAACGCCATTAGTCACGCCAAAGAGGAATAACCTCAGTAACAAGTTCAGTTTCTATATTTTAACAGTGAGCCTTACTAATTCCAGATGGGAGTCCAATGACCGCAATTTTAATTTCGGTCATGTTGAAGCTGAAACTGAACCTTTTACTTAAATAGATCTAATCTAGAATTTTCAGTAGCTAAAAAATTCTTTCGTCGTTTATCTCTCTCGCACTGTTTTTTAGCTTAGCATTTTGAGGTAATAAATGCATTTTACTAACATCTTGGCACTAAACAAAGCGGTATGATGGAGCACATTCATAAAAAAAAAAATATCAGACAAACAATTAAATCTACGTGGAGGGGCGGGTTTGGGCTTATGCTTTTGCAATTACTTTATGACAGTGCCTTAGCTTTTGCATACAGCCTGGTAGCATAGGTGCAGACCACGCTCCCCCTGCATCCCCCTCGGGGTTGCAGGGGGAGCGTGGTCTTAGGAAGGAGCGCAACAGTCGTGCAGATCCCCTAAGGCGAGTTTAGTGTTTATCCTTCACGCGGTTGCTGGCCCTGTTCTTGGTTCAATTCCCTCAGAAATGAACGTAACTAAAAACACTAAGCGACTATTGCAGCAACGACGAGGTCACGCTGCTGCGAGTTCATCATCGTAAAATACCGATGGTGGATAGAATTGACCTCCCGCGTGTTTGTGCCGTGCGCGGGGACCCGTACGGAGGGATGAAGGAATCCTGGTGGTTGAGCGGAACAGTAGCTGCGGCTGCTGGGAAGCAACACACCTCTTTGGTCTGGACTTCCTCTTACACGGGAGGTTACGAGGTAGCCACTCGTAATCAATCGGCTGTGGTGTCCGGTCAGACGGCCACTGGCGAGCTCTCTGGGGTGATGGGGTCTGCAGGCGGCGGCGCGCGGTCTTACTCATGGCCGTGGTGACCGGGGGAGGATTCTCGTGCAGGTCAGTCTCGTGGACAACTCATCTCGGAGTGCTATATCGGTCCGATAGCCTTGGTGCTTTAGAGCATCCCCAACTGAGGGCTCCGTGGAGGGTGAGGAGTCGGATCGACGAATTTTATTAAGGTACGGTATGGATTTATCAAAAAATACCACTCAAGGTGCAACAGCAACAAGGCCGCCACCGTGGTCAGCGAAGGAGACTCCCAGAGTGGCTGGACCGAAGTATCTCGCAAGAGATCCTAGGGATCGGCCCTCCAGGGAAGAACCGGAGCCAACCCGGGAGGCAGTAAGGTTCGAGGGGAAGGGAACCAGCCGACCGGGCTAGTCGAACGGGCCCAATTGGGCCCGAACGGCGCCGGGGAAGTCGGGGCCCAACTCCATATCCAACAAGGCAGCCGTGCAGTAGCGAAACGCCGGGCTAGGCGTCTCCGCAAACAGCACGCTGTGGTAGGCGGAACCATCACCGATACGCCAGCAAAGCGTATTAGGGAGGTGAGTGACGAAAAAGCGGAACTCGGGAGGGACGCCAAAAAGGTGAGGATCAAGGGTTCCTACAGGGACGCTGCTGCAGGCTTCAGGATGGCGATCATCCCGGCAACATACCCGGAGGCGCGATTTGAAGCAGAGGACAACGCGGCGTTACAGGATCTGTTGTTCAGTGGGATGTTGGCGGCACCAGACCCACTCCCACTGATAAACATGGGTAACATGACGGCGGGCGCACTGCACGTAATATGTGCGAACGAGGCATCGGTGGGCTGGCTGAAGGGACTAACTGGTTCGTCAGTCAGCACCCACAAAATTAAGGTGGTGTCAGCAAACGACCTTCCAAAGCCAGTTAAAATGGCATGGAAGTCGCGACACACGGCTGGAACCAACATTCAGTTGGTACTCCAGCTTCTGCAGAGGCTCAACCCGGGTTTAAAAACGGCAGAATGGCGGGTGATCGACACTCTGGTCGAGAGCACCCACGTTCGCCGTATCATCCTTGTAGATAGGGTCTCTGCGGAGGTCATAAAGGCCTCCAACTACACCCTCCCAACGGGGATCGACTACAGCCACTTTAAGTTGCTGGAGGAGTCGACCTCGAAAGGAGAACAGGAGGCGAAGGCTGATGAAGTCAAGAAGATGGAGTCGTCATCTGCGGATGCTGAAATGCAGCCAGCAGAGGCCATCCGCGATGGCATAAAAACGACGGCATCAGGGACCAACAAGAGTCAAGAGCGGCCCACGGTCGCTACTGCATTGGCGTCGTCAAAAGGCGCCAAAGAACTGTGCAGGGAGATGGACGATCTCGACCTAGATGAGGACCGGCTCCTTGCACAGTCTCCGGGCTCCGACGACAGTCACTGAGAAAGTGACTGTCCAATAACGACAGCGAAAATGGATGGCCTACGGTTAGTACAGATTAATCTGCAACACAATAAGGCGGCGACAGCCCTTCTGGCTAGAGCGCTGAAAGATAACAAATACGACATTGCCCTAATTCAGGAGCCTTATATTTATAAAGGAGAAATAAAGGGCTTAGATGGAACCGGTGGTACTTTATGGTATCACAGGACCACAAATGATGCAAGAACATGCATATATATCAAAAATGGTATAGACGCATGGGTTTTACATAATTTCTGTTTCAGGGATCTGACGGCAGTCAGGATCAACGGTGGAGGAGAGGCTGGCAACAGAGATACAATCTTTGTATCGGCCTATCTTCCATACGAACAAAAAAATCCCATCCCTAGTATACTAGAAGGATTAGTGGATCACGGCATCCGAAATAACACGGAAGTAATCATCGGATGCGACGCGAACGCGCACCATGTGATCTGGGGCAGCTCAGACATCAACGAACGAGGGGAAAAAGTACTGGAATATCTGGTAAGTTCTCCTTTACAAATAATAAATAAAGGCAACAGTCCGACTTTCATCAATCAGATAAGGACTGAGGTTATTGACATCACTCTAGCCACAAACATGGCCAGCAGAGATATCATGAACTGGCAAGTATCTAATGAAATCTCATTATCTGACCATAGGTACATATGTTTTGAGTATAAAACTTCAAAGGTGTTTGGGGTTGAAATGCGAAGAAACCCCAAACACACAGACTGGATCCAATATATAAAGGATCTGAAGGTCTACTTAGGAGATCCAAAATGCAAACTCAACTCGATAATCGACATTGAATTTGAAGCGGACAAGATAACAGAATCAGTCATAAAAGCATGGACAACAAACTGTCCAGAAAAGGAAATAAAACCTAAAAAGGTGCCATGGTGGAACAAAGAATTAGAGATGCTACGTCGCAAGACAAGGGCAATCTTCAACAAAGCCAAGGCACAAGGCGATTTCAGAGAATACTCCAAAATGCTTACTGAATATCACAAGGCCGTACGGAAATATAAGAGGAAGTCATGGTGAGCACACTGTGACCAAATAAATTCCCTTCCAGAAGGCATGAGACTGGCTAAAGCCCTGGCAATAGCTAAGGAGAACCCACTCACCAGTGTAAAAGACGGAAATGGGAAGCTCACGGAATCAGGAAAAGACACACTACAAGTAATGATGAGTGAACACTTTCCTGGATCGAAAATAATTGCAGAAGTGCCAAAAAATCAAATAAAAATCAATGGTACTGAAGGTACGAAAACGAATAGGGCAGAATGGAACACTGCACGGAAAATAGTTGATGGGAACAAATTGCAATGGGCCATAGGAGATTTCAAACCCTATAAATCTCCAGGCCCTGATGGTATCTATCCTGTACTATTACAACAAGGCATGAACATACTAATCCCTCATCTTGTGAGATTATACAGAGCATGTTTAGTTTTTAACCATATACCGACGATATGGAGGAAAGTAAACGTAGTTTATTTACCCAAACCTGGCAAAGCAAACTATGAAGATGTAAGATCATACAGGCCTATCAGCCTAACATCTTTCTGCCTAAAAACGGTGGAAAAGCTGATAGACAAGCATGTGAGGGAAGGACCTCTAAAACGTTTGTTGCAATGCGCCTACCAGCAGGGCAAATCAACGGAAACAGCGCTGCACCTAGTAGTGGAACGCGCTCGTAAGGCACTGGAATGCAAAGAAATAAGCGTAGCAGCCTTCATAGATATTGAAGGCGCCTTTGACAAAACTACCTTCGAAGCAATCCAGACAGCAGCGATAAAACACGGGGTGGATAACACCACCTGTAAATGGATAGAGCAGATGCTAAAGAGCAGAATAATTTGCTCCACGTTAGCAGGTGAGAATATATATGCCAAGACCACTAGAGGATGTCCCCAAGGGGGCGTACTCTCACCCCTACTATGGAGCTTGGTAGTCAACTCACTAATAACGAGACTAAATGAAGGACCATTCTACACGATAGGATACGCTGATGACTTAGTGATAATGGTAAACGGTAAATTCCCAGGCACTGTCTCGGAACTACTACAAAAGGGTCTGAATATAGCGCACAGATGGAGTACGGAAAATCATCTAACGATAAATCCATCCAAAACATCAGCCCTATATTTCACACGCAAAAGGGACCTAAAAAGTTTAAAAAGACTTCAGGTAAAAGGCGTAGAACTAGAGTGGGCCGAAGAGGTGAAATACCTCGGAGTCATGTTGGATAAACAACTCACATGGAGGTCACATCAAGATTTCATCACACAGAAATCAATGAGAGTCCTCGGCATATGTCGCAGGGCGTACGGCAGAACATGGGGACATAAACCGAAGGTTCTGTACTAGATATATAACATGATGATACTACCGATAATCAAATACGGAAGTATAGTGTGGTGGCCAAGAACCACGACTGTAACATGCAAGAAAGAGCTCAGCAAAATCCAAAGGATAGCTTGCATGTCTATAACGGGTGCATTTACAACAACACCGACAGCAGCGATGGAACGGCTGCTAAATATGCTACCGCTACATTCAACTGTACAAATGGAGGCAATAAAAGCTCTTAAAAGACTTAAGGATGCAGGATATATAACCAGCATACCGACAAGTTACACAAAAATGGGGATAACACCTGATGTTCGGGAACTACTAGAAATGAGGTCTGACAAGCAACAGCCCAAACTAGTACTTCATAGAAATTACAAGGCGACAATTCCTACTAGACAGGAATGGAAACAAGGTCTCAAAACCAATCAAGGAAAAAGACAAATCTGGTACACCGATGGCTCCAAGACGCTAGATGGCACAGGAGCAGGGGTACATGTTCCGTGAACGGAGGTGTACGCTATAATAGAATGCGCTCAGGAGATTATAAATAGAAATACCCATGAAAAGGAAATTTATATTCTCAGTGACAGCCAAGCAGCCATTAAAGCGCTAAGCTCTCCAAAGGTAAATTCAGGATCAGTGCTGAATTGCATAAGCAGCCTAAATAAGGTTGGCAGAGCCAACAAACTGAGGCTCATCTGGGTCCCCGGCCATGAGGGGATAGAAGGGAATGAGAAAGCAGACCATCTAGCCAGACAAGGATCTGCAAAAATACCCATAGGTCCAGAACCATTTGTTGGACTCCCTGAAGCCACACTAAAGAGGGCTATTTCAGAACAGGCCAAGAATAGGCAGCTTAAAGAATGGAAGATCAGACCAGGCCTAACACATTCGAAAGAATTCATAAGTAATGAATTAGGAAGGCTGAGCAATAAAATAATTAATCTCAGCAGGGACAAAATCCGGAAAATAATAGGAGCGTTCACTGGCCACTACTGCACAAAGTACACCTTGAGCAAGATTGGTATCATGAACGACGCAAAATGCAGACACTGCGGGGAGGGCGATGAAACAATGAAACACATACTGTGCGAGTGCCACGCCTTAGGAAGACATCGTATGGATCTTCTCGGGATGGGCTATCCAAAACCAGAGGATTATAGGCATCTACAAATAAGAGGAATAACCACCCTAATAGAGAGGGCTATCCCTCCCGAAACGTAGGGGCCAGGTTGGGGTTGACACAAAGGATCCAATAGGGTCGAAGTGTCCGCGATAGCTCCAAAGCACGCACCCCAGTAACATAAGATAAGATAGGATAAATCTACGTGGATGACAGCTAATATTGGCCATTGCGACGATGCGCCCTCTGCAGGGATAAAAGCGCAGTAATATATTACCAAAAGTAATAGGTTATTACGGATTATTAGTTCGTAATACTCAAATATCTGACAGCTACGGCACTTGCCCCGTCGTGGCGTGGCGTGGCACATCTCTAGTATAGACCAATGTTGAAACGGGATTCTCTTGTTCTCTTCTGAGTCATTGTATTTTTACAAGCTTTTATTAAATTTTTAATCGGTGTTATGTGTATATTGCATCAGTGTGTTTATTTATAGATTTGGATACAGTGAAATAGTGCTCTTATCATTTTATACTATCCAACGCTATGGCTTCAGACGACAATTGGAGAACACACACCTTCAGGCAGAGTGTGGTGTCCAAAATGTAAGTGTTATGTCCAAATAACTTGGAGTAAATAACTATTAGTAATAAGCTAGTAAATATAAAATTAGATCGGTCGTTCTGAAAGTCTATAGGAGAGGCCTATGTTTAACAATGGACTATGTGTGGTTAATTTCTTACTATTCAAATTGGCAGCTCTAGAAACTTCACATATATATTGTTGTGGTCACCCTTATCTTGAACAATATGCTAAAATAATCGTTTTTTTTTTAATCGTCGATTAGTACCTAACCAACAAAAAATGGTTGATAAGAAATTTTATCATGGTCTCTGTGCAAGCACATCATTCTGTACCACAAAATGCAAGAGTTTAGAAATATATTTTTTTAAAGGACTGTATTAGTCAGTTCTAGATTAGATTAGGTAGTAAAATTTCCACATTTAATAATGTTTAGCTTTGCCTGTGCCCATAAATGATCAAAAAGTGAACCAGATCATTACCAACGAAGTAACAGTACCTATGTAGAGAAATATGGTTACATTGCATCATATATTAGATCTTTACATATGAAATTGACATTTTATATGGAAAAGTACATCTAAAAAAACTGACTTCAAAACCAAATAGGTAAAAAAGTTTCAAATAACTGAATTTAGAGATTTTCAATCTGTTAAAAGTCGGTGCTAACTTGTTTGCTGTACTGTTCAGGTACCATGATGCAATCCTACTGCAATTTTAATAGAGGGAGCCTGGGCATTTGTTTTGTAATAAAAATGAAATGACATTATACAAATGATTGCTAACACAAACCAAGCACATTTTCCTGTATCCTGGAGACATTGAGGTTTTTCCTCAATGTCTCCAGGATCTCAGCATCAGATCCGGACTTCTGGGATATGGGACTACTTCGATGGTATACCCTATCCAACAATACAAGAATAATAAAATTCTGTTCATTACTGGCTTTGATATCGCGTAACAAACATATATTTAAAATAAATCATAGCTCTTGAATTGGGAACCCCCTTGTTTTTTTTAAGTCGGAAAAAAAAGAAACTATGTTTTTTCTACAGTTTTTTATTTAATCTATCAAAGTATGTACAGTTGTTATCTATGCACTTTTGCCATTTTATTTATATGCCTCATCTGTATTGATTTTTTTACCAATTAAGAAATAATCCAAATTCTAAAAAATCTTGCATTCGGTTGGAGCAAGGCCCAGGGAGTATGGTGGTCAATGGCAACATTGCAATCCTAGCTCCTCTTCGCCACCATCTGTTGTGCAGTGTGTGGTCTAGCTTTGTCCTGAAGCAGCAGTAGGCTAGAGCAATTGACCAATCTTGCTGCACACAGCTAGCTTTTCCATTATGGTTTCCAATTGTTGGCAATACAGATCTGCTGTAATCGTCTGACCAGGTCTTAGGAAGGTGTAGTGAATGACTCCTACGCTGGACCATTAAACACTAACTAGTACCTTTTTTTGAGTCAACTTTCGCTTGGGGCAGGAATTGCTCGGTTCTCCAGGGTTTGTGATTGTGATTTGCGTTTCCGATTATCATATAGGATCCATTTTTCATCACAAGTAATGATAGAATCGAAAATCCCCTCGTTATTGTCACGGACGAGTAAAGTGAAGCAGCAGTCGACGCATTGTCTTGGCTTAAAAAGGTTTGCTGGACTAAGTTCATGAGGTACCCATTTTTCAAGTTTTTTCACTTTTCCAATTGTTTCAAATGATTCAAAATGCTTTTATCACTCACACTGAAGCCTGCAGCTGACTCTGCCGTGGTTTGAGTTGGATCTGCTTCCACAATCACTTTCAAATCCTCATTGACAACTAGGGTTCTGAAGGTCAAAATTTCCAGAATGAAAGAGTTGAAACCAAAAACGTAGACTTCTCCATACACATAATTAATCCTTCGAGTTTCGAGCTGATGAAACTTATATTCAAAAATAATGCGAAAGACCTTGATATTTTAAGTTTCAATATTGTGCATAGAACTATGTCAAAGTAAAATTAAATAGCGCGAAAATAAATTAATTATCAAAGTTTGATAAAATGCCAATTTCATATATAGAGATCTAATATATGGAATGTGGAAGATGAATGAAGTGTGAAGGATGTTTTATAGGCTTATAGGAGTATTGATTATAATATGGCAATGTTTCCAGGTAGATAGATAGATAGATAGATAACACTTTATTGTACACCATTTGATTTACAGTAGATACAAGTAGGTACAACATTGCCAAAGTATAAAGCAATGCCACTTTTCAATAAAAATAATAATACTGTCCTTTACAGTGAGGAAGTGATCCAGCGCTCAGGAGTACAGGTAGCTCGGAACAGTAGTGAGATGGAGAACCATGTGTACATGAAGGCTAAAACTCGAGAAGAGTATATGAATATGGTTGCTAAACTTATACTGCATGTTCGAGAAATGTGTAAGTACTTTTATTTTTTAAATTTGTCTAAGTCTTTTTTTATATTTTATTCTTTGTGAGTAACATAGACTATTTGATTTTTCAAAAAGTTTAGGGTTCTGTATAAAATTCACTAAAACGTTTTTACCACCCGTGCGAAGCTTGAGCAGGTCACTAGTTCTGTATAAACAGAATAAATAAAAAAGACTTGTTAAGCAAATGATCAGTGAGAAAACCCTGGCAAGAAACTCAGCAGGGTTTTTGTGGTCTATTTACATACATGTTTACTTAGTCTAATTTTTTTGAAAGTATAGTTGAGCAAACAGCTCATTTCCAAGCTTGTGTTTTGTCTAAATCCATACTAAAAATGTTAAAGTAACTCTGTCTGTAGATATGTTACGCTTTCAACTACTGAACCGATTTTGATTAAATTTGGGTTAGATTAGAACTTGAGAAAAAACAACTAGTACTCGATATTCTTCAATTTTTATACTAGTCTTTTAAACTAAATACATTTTTTTAGTGTTATGTGTCTTTTATACTTACCTGATATTTCAGCTCAATCCAAGCAAAACCAAGGAGCCCCAAATATGCAAGGCCCTAATCAGGCTCCACCTGGATCCAACCCCCAAGTACAGGGCTCGCAAGGCCAGCCGCAGCAAGGACCTAGTGGTCCCGGTGGTCTTACCCCAGACCCAATCAATGCTTTACAAAACTTAGCATCACAAGGATCAAGGAATCAGATGATGAATATGGGACCTCAAGGTCAAATGCAGCAACAAGGAGTCATGGGTCCGAACCCTGGAATGGCTGGAATGCAAGGCCAAATGGGACAGCAAGGGCCTATTGTATCCCAAGGGCCACAAGCACAAACTGCTACGAATTTGCTACAGACTTTGAATCAGAGACCTCAAATGAATATGCAGCTTTCAAATAAGATTGGCGGTGGTATGGGATTGGTTTCTACTCAGCAGCAAATGGGGAATATCGGCGGCATGGGGTCTATGGGGAATCCTATGGGAAGTCAGCTCCAGAATCAGTTGGCTGGTGGTATGCAGGGACAGATGATGCCTACTATGTCAATGCCAAATAGTATGTCTGTGCCAATGAGTGGAGCTAATACAATGGTGGGGCAAATGGCGTGTAATCAGGTTGGGATGGGAGGTCAAATGGCACCGAATAATATGCAAGGACAAATGGGACCAGGACAAATGGGACCAGGACAAATGGGTGAGTTCTAAATTTTAATTTTAAGGGACCATAGGTAGATTTTGTAACCGGTACTTTGATGGGAAATCGGGTTTGCCGATATCCTTAGGTTACACTTTATGCTGACAGCCTCTGTGGCTTGGCGGTAGTGCATTCGACTGCTACGCAGGGACCGCTAGTTCGATTCCCGCTTAGTGCAAATTTTTGTATTCATGGATTTGCATTGATCTATGTCAGAGTGCAAGTTAAGCCGTTGGTCTCGGTTGTCATACGAACATCTATGGCAATCGTTATATAGGGGAAATGGATGAAATGGCTCATACAAAAGTGCTGATCACGCGTCCAGTCAACAGCGTCAGTAGTACACCTAATGCAAGGCAACCACTGTGATACATTATTCAAGATATCTGCACCTATAGAACGTGTACCGATTTATATTTTACGAGCTGACCCGGCGAACTTCGTACCGCCAATATTTTTCCGCCCCCGTGTCGTCAGATCCCGTTACCGCTGCACCCTCTACTATATTAAACATGTATTATACATATAAACCTTCCTCTTGAATCACTCTATCTATTAAAAAAATCCGCATCAAAATCCGTTGCGTAGTTTTAAAGATTTAAGCATACAAAGGGATATAGGGACAGAGAAAGCGACTTTCTTTTATACTATGTAGTGATACCAATATTTGTCCTCCAGTTGGTAACATGAGCAACAACCAAATTGTTGGACTGAACATGCTACATATGCAACAGCGAGTGCAGAACAAGCCAGAAGTGGTTAGCGGAATGCTGGGTGGCTCCTACCCCGCGACCAGAGCCCCACCGCCCAACCAGTTCCTGAGGCAGAGTCCTTCACCGTCAGCGCCTTCGCCCAGTATGGGAGGCCCAAGTAATTACATTTTGTTATTTTAAATCTTGATTATAAATTTTGTGACTTGTACTTCTTTATTGAGTCATTTTCTAGATATCTTAATAATTTTATCTTCTTAAACCTGGCCATAGAAAGTGTAAGTGTACAGATATGGACGAGTTTGGCCTAGCACTTGCAACCTGTGTGTGTTTTTTTTTTTTTTTTTTCTAGAAACGTCTGTCTTTGCAGTTTGTTCCCAATACAATAGTGTTAATCTATCTACTTAGTATAGTAACAAATTATTTTTAACGCTATCATTGTAAATCCACTCCGCGGGCAAAATAATAGGTCTAGCTCCTTCGCAATGTTGTTGAGTGTGCTTTAGCGGCACCGCCAGCAACGGCGGCCTCCGGGACGCATAGGCTGATTTGCTCTAATACGTCCGTATTCTGTATCCCACCCTTAAATACCCTGAATTCGAAAGTTAGGAGGGAAACTCACAATCATCTCGTAACGAGACGTTATGACTCCTAACTTTTAGTTCATTATATCCCACCATACCCAGAACAAACAATGTGGGCGGATACAGTGGGTATACTCGATATTTTCTCAAATATAAAAATCTTATGAATTTATTTTCCACTCGCTCCAACATGAGGCTATATTTAACTTCATGTGGGGCCCAGATTATTGTGTTACTTTCTGACTTCTTACCAACTCGTTATACTAGGAAGTAATTGTGTTTTCGAAGTCCTTTACTGTTATTAAAAAAGAACTTAAATATGCTTTTTTACCTAAACAGCATTTCACAATGTGATCACTAAACCTCAGCTCAGCATTAAGACCCTTACACATAAATAAAATTGGAGTGTCTGTTTGTAATGTTGAAATAACCTTTTTTTACTACATGCATATGAATATAATACGGTACATACACCAAAATATTTTTTTTTACAATTTTTGACTGTCTATCTGTCTGTTTGTTCCGGCTAATCTCTGTTTAGAAGGTTGAGTCTACTTAATTGCGTGGGAGTATTCAATAAAAGATTCTCTACACTTTGAATTTTTATTACTGATCACAATATTTTATGATAACTGACTAATTAGAACACTGCCATGTACTTGGTATGTGAGCGAGGTCGTACGTGGCTGATCTGGTCGAGCTTTGCATATGAACTGGCTCACCGAGGACGCGGCGCCTGCTCGCTGCATGTAATCGAATGGGCTGACGTTGCGTCTATCGTTACACAGCACGCTACAGTATTCCCCCCTTGAAAAAAAAAAACAATAATTTTTTAAAAAGAAAATACTACTTATGACTTACAAAATTTTCACCAATAGTACATCATTACAAAGTCTATATATACATATAATTAAATCGCTATGGTCTCGGTGCGATTTTTGCTGACCAGAGCGTAGTAGTGGTCGCGGCTCTGCTTCTGCCATCTGTTTGTTTATCCTTTATATTTATAAATATATTTTTTTTTTTTTTTGTTCTTTTACGAAATAGGCTATGAATGCACTTATTACTACTAGTAGGTACCACATTATACTTCGAAATTTGGAACTGAATGTCAGAGCTGTTTGCGCATTCTTGGGCAATTATAACTTGATCTTTGCTTTGACCCATGAAAATAAACATCTATATTTTAACAGTGACGCGCGAAAAGCGAATGAAGGTTTTTCGATTTTTTTTTAGCAAAATCAGCAATTCCACTACAGGCTATGTTGAAATACTGTGGTAGGCATTTTATATGTTGAACCTTACTGGCCGCTTGATGGCACGTCCACTGCGCGAGGTGCGAGTGGTGGCGTTTTCATAGGCGGATTCTTTAACCAAGATACTTTTTTGAGTGGGTTTTGGCGTGGTTGCCCTTACCGATTTCTGGCTCCAACTTTTTGTTAGGCCTATGTGATTGCGGTTAGATTGTTTCGCTGCCTTTCTGAGTATCTGTATTTATTAAAAACGCTGGTTTTACTCTGTCAATTGATATGTTACTAATTCTATTAGGTAACTGGATTGTAAGGGTTTTGTCATTTCGTGATATGAATCTTTACGGTCCCTCGTATGGCGGTTGCAATGATTGTTTTTGACACTCCCTTCTAATGAATAGGTGGCTACACTGTTTAAGTTCAGGGTGTACGAAAATGGGTTTAGATGATCTCTGAATGGTGGGCTTTGGTTTTAAACTATTAATTGTTTCTCTTAAATGTTGTAAGAACATATTTTTGTGAGTCGTAGAATTTCCTATCTGTGTTGTCATAGAATTGCCCGGGTAACCTAATGTTGGAGCCGTAAACTAACTGTGCTGCACTTACATTAGTGTCGACCCTCGGTGCTGGTCGCATCCCCAAAAGTATTGTCGGTAATTCCCCTAACCAGTTTTCGTTATCTAGTTTGGCTCTGAGCGCGGCCTTTAATGTTCTATGCATTCTTTCACACGCACCGTTTGCTTGCGGATGTAACCAGTTGTACGAATCTTTTCCATACCTGAAAATTTCATGAAGTGACTGAATATTTCACTCTTAAACTGTTTACCCTGGTCTCTCTGTAGTCTTAAGGGACTACCTAAACATGTGATCCAGTGTTCGTAACTGCCTGCTACTGAATTAGCTGAGATATCTGTCATTGGAATGCTTTCTGGCCAGGCGGTGGCCTTGTCTATCATGTTTACTAAAAATCTGTGCCCTTCTTTTGAGCTGGGGAGGGGGACTACTAGTTCGATGTGGATGTGCTCAAAACGACCGCATTCGGGGAATTCCCCAAGTGCCGACATTGTGTGACGGTAGCCTTGGCCTTTTGACCATGCTCGTGCCCACCTACTGACGTCTTCGGTTATGCCTGCCCAGAACAATCTCTCCGTTTTAGATAGGAAAAAGTGAATGCCCGGGTGGGACTCGAACTCACGATCTTTCCCTTACAGGGGGAATGCCCTGAATCGCTTTGAAAAGTTAGCATAGTAAATGCTTCAAATTTTCATTCAATTATTTGGGCGGAGTCATCAAAAAACAATGTTTAAAAATGATTGCAACATCATCAATTGTTTCCGATATTTCGTATGAATGTCGGTAGATGCCTCCCACCGTCGCCCTAAGACGGTAGTATAGGAGAATTTGGATAGCTTCAGGTGTGGCCCGGTGGCTCAGTGGTCAGAGCATTCCCCCTGTAAAGGAAAGATCGTGAGTTCGAGTCCCACCTGGGCATTCACTTTTTCCTATCTTAATCGATTTGAAAAGTTAGCATAGTAAATGCTTCAAAATTTCATTCAATCTCTCCGTTACCATGCGCCTAGTTGTTCTAATGCCCGGGTGGCTGAGATTGTGTATTAAATCAAATGCTGCCTTGCGGCATGCTAATGGTAGGTACAGGCGCGCTTTGTCATGTATTATATACCGTCTAGGTTTACTTGATTGAAACACAAGTTGCCATTGTTATGGTTCTATAAGAATTCTAAGAGTTGCTTATCTACTTCCTGTGCTTGGGCGAGTTCTGTTAATTTGATGCCCATTGGGCATGCATTTGTTTCGATTCGTGAAAGTGTATCTGCTACAACATTTTCCTACCTTGAATGTGTACTATTTTGTTCGTGAATTGTAGGTGGGATGCCACTGAACGCTCTCGAATGCTTTTCGTTTTTGTAGCGCGCGTTTTACATTCGGTAACTGCAGTCGGTCCTGATGTATTCTCCTTCAACATGACTGCTGCCTCGCTCCTTGTTTACAAAGTTGCCCGGTGCAAATGTTTTATTCAATATTATGTACTTACCTCTAATCGGCGTCTCCGTATTATAATTGTAATTTTCAGTTGTTAATGCAAGACACTTCAAGTGAGATAATTTATGGCATGCTTCTTGCTAACATTCCATAAACAATATATTCATTAATAGTTCCAAATAAATTAATAAAACAATTAAAATCTTTTTAAAACTAACAGTATTTATATATTTTTATTACTGTCAGCTGTCAAAATGTTTTTTTTTTTAAGCGGGCTGCAATTTAATGATTACCAAGTTGACCACTGGATTACTTCCAGTAATTTTAGGTACGCGTATGGTATATTTTAAATGTGCTCTTTTAAAGTACCCTTGGGGTGTATGCGTCGCCCCTAAAATCTTCGAGAATTAAGCCTATCTCACATGCAAGCCAAGCCGGCTTATTGACCAGACTCTAGCGTAATTACGCCTGGCATTCTGGGTATGCGGCAGGCGATAATCGCTTTTAGAATCTCAATATAATAAAATTATGCGAAGAACGAGTATGAGAGTAAAATCTGGGTTCCAAAGTGCAACCGCGATTGGCATTCAGATTGAGAAGAAACTGTCCTTTATTTGTCATTGATTTTCTTTTTGAAGTGAAAACTTCTTTAGCGGCGTTGGACTGGTAAAAATTGTTAAACTTGCGCGTCAGGATCACTTGACCTTTGACCCGTAACCGATGACTTTTTAGGACGACATGACGTCATACAACATTCCTAGCTACAGAGTGTTTATTTTGCCAGGTACGCTAAGAAGCTTCGTAGCTTAGCGGTAAGCGCTTCGACTGTAAGTCCTTGTGGTTTCAGATAGTACCGGGTTCAGTAGCTTCTGACACTTTTTGTGATTATTTTTTCTTTTTGTAATTTATTACTTTTTGTGATTATTTTTTCTTTTTGTAATTCATTTATTTCTTCTGACAGAAAATTAGTGATAGGTTCTATGATTGGCGCTATATTATAGGTATGATATGTTCTTTTTATCTTTTTCTCTGTATATAACGAAGAAAGAAAGAAAGAAAAAGTTTTCATTTCTGCCGGCACTCCCGGAGTGCAACCCGTCTTTTTTTTTTTCTAAACCGCTTTCTCAATAGTTACAAGACCAACTTGGACAAAGTTACTAATTTTTTTACTAATCGAATTTTAATCGGTAATTTTCTTCATTTGTTTTTGTAATTCCGATTTTGTTAATTGAAATATCAAGAGTCACCCAAAAAGAAATCTTCAGACTAAGGTATGTGTGTATTTATATATACTTCAGCGGTTTTTGATTTCTATAGTAGTTAACGAAGTAGTTAACCCATAATTTTGCTTTTTATTTGCCAAATATACAACCTGAAATTGAACCAACGCAATATCTGAAATTTATGTCTTCAGAGTTGGTTTCTTAATCGGTTTCCAGAAAGATTTATCTCCTAAATAATTAATTCAGGAAATTTGAGCCTTACCTCTCAGAGATACAGCCTATTTAAGTGCTAAATCTAATTTGAAGTTTAGTCGTTACTTTAATGAGCACTAACTACTCTTTCAAAAAAAAAAACGACAGTTTAGTAATAAAATGGAAATGTTTCGGGTTTTGAGTTAATTTGGTTACAGGTTGTATATTACGTAAGAATTTGTAGAATTTTCTTAAATTCTGCACTTAATTACCCTTATATGTATATAACTACGCACTTGACAGTGTTTAAAATTTACTCGTGGTGTAGAACACAAAGCTATTTTAGAATCGCTATGTCACAAAGCTTTGCTTAATTGGCGGGGTTAAAGGGGTTATATTAGTAATTTCGGTTGCTAAAGTTATTTAAAAAACAAAACACTTATTTATCAAACATTGTTTTTGCCCCATCGGGCAAAGTTTTTAATTACATCATCCGGTGGTGAAGAAAATTATTGTTTTTATACGAATCCCATTGTAGATATTCTATTTCTGTAAAACTCTAATTGATAATACTTAAATTATAAAATACAACCATGGAAACAAATAAAAGTAACAAATGTCATATGTTTTCGAGGTTGGCAAAATCGTATTATTTTTTTTTGTTTTTTTTTTTGGTTGATAGTAAGCGTGATTCATTACGAGATTTAAGATGTGAAAGACATAATTTTAGAAGAAAACGGACTGTAGGCTAAGTCTATGTTCATGTATGTTAACTTGAATGGAATTTAAAACAGACGAAGTTTAAGTCTTTGATTGATCTGATAATAATAATAATTAGATATCTTTATTTTCGTAAAAAAATCCCTGCAGTCTTGATAAACAAATTGAGATAATGGTTCTGTATCTACAAAAAACTTCACGATCAAGGGTATTCGTACGATTTAAAAATTGCACCCTAAGATGAAAGTTTAATATTGGTTATCATTTATTTTTAGAAATAATGCATTCAAGAGTTGTAAAGTCTTATTGATGTGATAGCATGTCTTTTAGATAAATTCATATATTAATTTATTTCAGGGATACTCAATGGTCGAGTGCGGAAGGTTCTACCTGAAAAATTTAGGGACCTTATTAAAGATGTTCCTGATGAAAAGCTTAGCGCCATGTGGAATCAAGTGAAGTTCGCAGTTAATCTCTATGTACCAGTTAAGTTAGGTAAATACAAGGTTCTACTCAGAGCTTTTAACAGACACCACTCTTAATCAATTATATTGTAAGTACTGTGAGCATCAGATTGATCTTGATCTTTTTGTGTACTTTGCAAGTTGCTGACTGTACAAACAAAATAACTTTGCCCACATGAAGCACATACTGGGAAATTCTACATATTGTGATTTTAACTTTCTGCAAATTCAACTTGATGGTCCTTAAGGATCATATAGTGGGGGCAATGGAAACCCCTTGATTTTATTTTCTGTGATCACAGAATCTAAAACACGATGGGCAAAGATATTTTATTAGTGTGATATAAAAAATAATATACCTTCCTATACGACTGTGATGGCAAAGTAAGTGTGATATAAAATTTAGTATGGTTTTCTCTTCTCACGAGGGGGCAAATATTTTATAGAAAAGTGGCAATGTTTTACAAATATATGTTATACACTTTAATAATCATAGTTGTTAAAGTATATTTGTAGAAATATACATACTATACATAAATATATTACAAGTATCCCGAAAGGGGCAGTCAAATGGGTATTAATCACCCATATTTAGTAAGTGGTTTTGAGATTGAGAGTTTTTGAGCTTTTATTGTCATAAATCAAAAATCAAATTTTTGTCAAAATCATTCATTGGTTCCGATAGTTCGTGAGAATATCGGTGACACACTACTGTCGTCTCATAGACGGATATAAAGGAGAAATTTGGATTGTTTCGGGCGAGGTCTGGCAGCTTAGTGGTCAAAGCGTTGCCCCTGTAAGGCAAAGATCGCGTTTTCAAACTCCGCCTAGACCAATTCAATATTTTTCCTATCTTAATCAATTATGCCAAAAGGGTACGCAGATGATCAATAACCATAGCTCGGAATTAGGTAGAGTTATTTATGTACTTGCATCGAAATGTTGATATTAATGTGGATCTTGCCGGCCAACAATGTTGCAAATAAATAATAATAAAAACCTCAGAGATACATAACACAAATAAAATAAAACTATTTTTTTATAACACTTAGGTGGCAGAGACAAGCTCACGGCCTACCTGATTAAGCAGGTTGGGATGTTATGTGGGGCTCTAACCGACTACAAGCATCTGTGCCTTGGAACAGATGCTTAGTCGTCCACGTTCATGCATGGCCCTGGCATGCCATGATTGGCTCGTGCTGTGGACAGACCTCTTTTCTAATCTGACCGCAACCGTCTCGCCAACAGGGTTGATGACTTCCAACCCGAACAAGCCGTATTCCTAAAAGGCTACAGTACCATAGACCACATCCACACGTTGCGGCAGGCTATACAAAAGACCAAAGAGTAACCGGCCTCTCTGCTTAGGATTCGTGGAATAAGAGAAAGCCTTCGATTCTATCAAAATATAGGCCGTGCTACAGTCTCTCCAGCGGTGCCGATTAGATCACCGGTATATCGAAGTGTTGAAGTGTTTATACCAGAACGCCACTATGTCGATCCGAGTACAGGAACAGAGTACGAAGCCAATTCCACTGAAAAGGGGCGTTAGACAGGGAGACGTGATCTCTCCGAAACTGTTTACCGCTACCTTGGAAGACTTCTTCAAGCTACTGAACTGGAAAGGACGTGGCATCAACATAAACGGCGAGTATATTACTCACCTTCAGTTTGCCGATGATATTGTCATTAGGGCAGAATCGCTGGAAGACTTGAACACCATGCTCGAAGACCTCAACAGAGTATCCTAACAGGTGGGCCTTAAGATGAACATGGACAAGACAAAGGTTAGGTATGTCAAATGTCCATGTTGCGCCTCTACCGGTTCATGTTGGGGACTCAGTCTTAGAAGCTGTTGACGAGTACGTCTACTTGGGTCAACTGATCCAGGTAGGCAATTCCAGCTTCGAAGACAAGGTAAATCGACGAATCCGACTCGGTTGGGCAGCGTTCGGGAAGCTACGAGATGTCTTCTCGTCCGACATACCTCAGTGCCTGAAGACGCAAGTCTTTAACCAATGTGTGTTACCAGTGATGACTTACGGATCTAAAACGTGGTCCCTCGCTCTCAGGGTCTCTTAAAAAACCTCAAAGTTGCTCAACGAGCTATGGAGTGGGTTATGCTTGGTATACCCTACGTGATCGCGTCAGAAATGATGATATCCGTAGGAGAACAAAAGTAACCGAAGTAGACCAGCGGATGGCTCGTCAAATTGGCAGTGGGCAGGACACATAGCGCGTCAGCAGTGAACTGTGTGTGGCTGATGTGATGATGGTCATGAGGTAGCTTAATATTTTTGCAATTGCAACACATTACTTTTCAAAAATGTTTAAAATGCATTTTTGCACTTGTGGAACCATGGCATGTCACAGAGAATCATAAATCAATCAATTAATAAATCACGGGTAATTTTCTGATTTTTTAAATTAATTTCGGGAGTCGAGGCATATCCACATTTCATAAAATCAGAGTAAGTACAAAAATAACTCTACCTAATTCCGAGTTAAGCTAATAAAACCTACATTTCATCAACTGTCATTTTCAGTTCCACGTCGTAGTATGAGACGTAATGCACCTTTATTTTACTGCCAATATTTTGTCTCTAGATGTAATGGGCAGTGCAATGACGTCACCGATGTCGTCACAAGGCGGGCTTGGCCCATGTGGCAGTGTCGGCAGCCCATCGCCTTCTACACCTGAACATCTCGCGGATCACGTGCCACCACCACAGCGGTAAGTTGTTATATTGTCAATAGGAAGAAAATTTCTTCAGTAATGCTCAAAAATCAATAGATGGCACTAGTAGTCTCATTTAAAGAAATAAAAAAGTTAAAACGCTTCTTTTCCATTTTTAGAATCACGTAAATTATTTCAGAAATTAAACACATGATAATTAATGTAAGCATGTAAAACTCGTTGGTAATGTAATAATAAAGATTTCGTGACAATGGTGCTATTTTAGGTACATCTTTCTGCTTGGTCTTATCACTGTGACATTCACGGGACCCAAACCTTTTAATTTTCTAATTGGACAAAATAATTTAAAATTTCACAGTGCCGTAGAAATGGGCATGGTAGCGTCCCCATCATCATCGCTTAACACACCCGTGGAGGCGGGCGAAGCCTCTCCTGGAGGTGAGGAAGCTGCCTACAGGGAGAAGGTGCGCCAGCTCTCAAAGTACATAGAGCCTTTGAGGCGGATGGTGCATCAGACGGTCAGCGTGGGAGAAAGTAAGTATTTGCACCCCGATCGGCCTTACGATCGAGAGGTCCCGGGTTCGAATCCTGGCCAACCACCACTGTGAACCCACTCCTAGCACAAGCAATTTAGCTTAGTTGATGGGGTTAAAGGGAATATTAGTAATTTCGTTAATGTCTGTTTCTAATATTCTTAAAAAAAACATTACTAAATCAAGTCTCAAACCATTTCAGACGTGGAGAAGCTAACAAAAATGAAGAACTTGCTAGACATTCTGTCGAACCCGAACAAGCGCATGCCTCTAGAGACGCTCATCAAGTGCGAGGTGGTTCTAGAGAAGCTGGACTTCAAGAGAAGCGAGGGCGTCGTAGTTCCCAGCGCTTAGGGACCTTATTAAAGATGTTCCTGACAATGTATGCTTAGTGCCATGTGGAATCAAGTGAAGTTTGCAATTAATCTCCATGTACCAGTTAAGTTAGGTAAATAAGAGGTTCTAGTCAGAGCTTTTAACAGACACATCATGGTATGTATCTCAAATTTAAAAGCTACCGCTCTCAATCAATAATATTGTAAGTACTGTGAGCAACAGATTGATCTTGATCTTTTTGTGTACTTTGCAAGTTGCTGACTGTACAAACAAAATAACTTTGCCCACATGAAGCACAAACTGGGAAATTCTACATATAGTGATTTTAACTTTCTGCGAATTCAACTTGATGGTCCTAAAGGATCATATTGTGAGGGTAATGGAAACCCCTTAATTTTATTTTCTGTGATCACAGAATCTAAAATACGATGGGCAAAGATATTTTATTTGTGTGATATAAAAAATAATATACCTACCTATACGACTGTGATGGCAAAGTAAGTGTGATATAAAATTTAGTATGGTTTTCTCTTCTCACGAGGGGGCAAATATTGTATAGAAAAGTGGTAATGTTTTACAAATATATGTTATTCACTTTAAAAATCATAGTTGTTAAAGTATATTTTTACAAATATACATTCTACTATATACCGAAAGGGGTAGTCAAATAAGTAAAAAACACCCATATTTTGTAAGTAGTTTTAAGATTGAGAGCTAAACGGGGTTTGAGCTTTTTGTTATAAACAGAGCATTTTGTTCCATTTATGCATTTATTTACATACAATTATTCATAAAAGAGTACTACATGACTCAAAATCTACCATTTTTATTTAACGTTAAAACTGTAAGTTCTGTAGGAACTTATATTATTGTCAAATAATTTACTACTATTTATGAAATTATTTACATGTTATTCACACGTATGAGGTCTTGGGCGGCATGAACTAATTTAAATGTGTAAGGAGTGAATTCACGCCAGCAGTGTACTGATTGGGGTTCGAAACCCTGGGTTTGTTTTATCTCCAGATAAGATAGATGTAAATGTATGTTACATGATGATATTGTATCATAATTACACGTAGAGTTATTTGTGATTGTTTATTGACCTAATTAGTAATAATAAATATTTAATGTTGACGCAGTTTACGTTGAAAATATTAATAAATGTGTAAGTAAAAATGTGATATCATTACATTTATATTGTAAAATATAACTTACGTAATTAAACATAAAAATGTTTCTCATCTACTTTTTGATATCACACGTATATTATAGGTTTATGTACAATGCTTATAATGTAAGTTTATATTTGTGGAGTATTCTCCTATGAACTGTTTATGAAGGTGCCATGCTACTGAGTAGCAGTTAAAATGATTTTTATTCAAAATAAAAAATATTTTTTAAACTGTGACTTTAATTAATGCAAATGTGTGACACACACACACACACACCCGAACACACACACGAACACACACACACACACACACACACACACACACACACACACACACACACACACACACACACACACGCACGCACGCACATACACACACGCACACACATTCATTATTCATACTTTTCTTGGCCGGGATGGTTCTTATTGGGAGCCCCGATGTCGCCAAGACCCTGAACGTTTACAGTTGCATAGAAACTTTGCCTCCTTAATCATCTTCATAATGATTTCTCACACTTTTTCACAATCTTACACTTTGGATCCTCGAGTTCTTAAGTTAAATTTACATTTTTTTACATTAATTGCTGTCGAGACACTAATTTCATCAATAAATATAGATGAAATTAGTAATGTAAATCCGGCTTTATTGTTTTGGAGTGACATGTTACCCCTTACCGCCGTTGTTTGACCTTTTAACCTAAAGTTGAAAGCCTGTGTAAGAGACCTATTTGCTGCTTAGCAGGTATACCGACTCGTCATTTTACTAACTGCAGTTTTTGGTCTATCTATCGATCTATTGGCTATCTTAATCGATTTGAATATTTAGTATGCAATATGCTTAAAAATTTCATTCAATTTTTATGGGCGGAGTAGTCAAAAATCAATGTTTAAAAATGAATGAAAAATCATTCATTGGTTTTGATAGTTCGTGAGAATATCGGTGGACTCTCCACTGTCGCCTTAAAGACGGATATAAGGAGAAATTTGGATTGGTTCGGGCGAGGTCTGGTAGCTTAGTGGCCAAAGCATTGCCCCTGTAAGGCAAAGATCGCAGGTTCAAACCCCGCCTAGATCAATTTAATATTTTTCCTATCTTATTCGATTATGCCAATATTTCCAAAAGGGTAGACGGAGGTCTAATAACACCTACATTTCAGCAACTGTGATTTTCAGTTCCTCGTCGTATTAAGGGAGGTAATGCACCTTTACTTTATTGTCAATGTTTTGTCCCTAGATGTGATGGGCAGCGCGATGACGTCACCGATGTCGTCACTAGGCGGGCTAGGCCCGTGTGGCAGTGTCGGCAGCCCATCGCCTTCTACACCTGCACACCTCGCGCATCACGTGCCCCCACCACAACGGTAAGTTGTTATATTGTCACGGGGTAACAATAGGAAGAAAAGATCTTGAGTAATACTTAAAAATGAATAGATGGCACTAGTAGTCTCATTTAAAGAAATAAAAAAAGTTAAAACGCTTTTTTCCATATCAATAGAATCACTTTAATTATTTCAGAAATTAAACATATGATAATGTAAGCATTACATTCTCTCTGCTCAACTCGTTAATGTAATAAATAAAGATTTCGTGACAATAGTACTATTTTAGTTACATCTTTCTGCTGGGTCTTATCACTTAGTCGCCTTGACATCCACGAGAAGATATGAAATGGCCCAAACCTTTTAATTTTCTAATTTAACAAAATAATTTAAAATTTCACAGGGGCGTAGGAATGGGCATGGTAGCGTCCCCATCATCATCGCTTAACACACCCGTGGGGGCGGGCGTAGCCTCTCCTGGAGGTGAGGAAGCTGCCTACAGGGAGAAGGTGCGCCAGCTCTCAAAGTACATCGAACCTTTGCGGCGGATGGTGCATCGGATGGTCAGCGAGGGAGAAAGTAAGTATCTGCACCCGAAAAGGGCCAGCTTGAAAGGGTATCCAATCATTTGACAAAAAACGAATAACACATCTTCATTCGACAAACGTCGTTTGACAAAATTATAGTTGATAAACTTATTATTTCACAAACTACTCATTAGACAAAATCAATTTGATAATGCAATCGGACAATTATTCACAGCAAATAGACATCACACGACACATGCTGATATTTTTTATTGTGGGATATGATGTCAGAATCCACTCTGAGTCGGAACGCCATTGGTCGGAACTGTGTACCAATAGCGTTACGTTTTAACTCATTTGTATTTCCCTCTCAACTTACGCACTTTCCGGCAATTATTTTCTAAATCAAATCGTAATTAAATTAATAAATGTAAAATGTACCTAAATCTATAAGAAAAAAAAACATGACACAAACCCCCGGTTGAATCGCATGTATATTCCCTATTCTTCTACTAATTGAATAACTTCCTATATGTATAAAGCGCTAGTTCCTATATGTATAAAGCTATCATATTTAAGCGTCGATTGCTCAGTGGTTAAGGAGTCGGCCTTACGATCGAGTGGTCCCGGGTTCGAATTAAAGCAATTTAGCTTAGTTAGAGGGGTTAGATGGAATGTTAGTAATTTCTAAAATACTCTTTAAAAAATCATTATTAAATCAAGCCTCACACATTTCAGACGTGGAGAAGCTAACCAAAATGAAGAACTTGCTAGACATTCTGTCGAACCCGAACAAGCGCATGCCTCTAGAGACGCTCATCAAGTGCGAGGTGGTGCTAGAGAAGCTGGACTTCAAGAGAAGCGAGGGCGTCGTAGTTCCCAGCGCTGGGAAGGTAAGTGGGACTAGCCTCGATTTTGAGTAGCTGTATACTACTACCGAGCTTAGTGGTTAAGGATTCGGCCTTATTGAGAGGTCCCAGCTTTGAATCTGTCATTGAAACCATTACATTATACACAAGTAATTTAGTTTAACTGGGGTGGGGTAATTACAAACGTGAATATTTTGTTATGGATTTGTAACTGATATATGAGGGATAATAGTAGTTTCAGAAGATAATAACAAAATGGGGTTGCTTCCGAACCGAGGAGCCCCAATTCCACTCCACCAATTGTCCCCTCTAAGATTTGATAAATTCGGCTTGTACTGCTACGCCCGGCGCTTGGCCACTTCAATATATGGCCAAATTTCCATAGGAGTGAGCGAGACGGCACTATAGAAAGAGACAGCATGCCTTGACGTCACTGTTCTAGAAGGAATCGAATGAATAGAACGAGACGTCAGGCTAGAAAGAGACACAAGACCCAATAGAACCTTCCAGAAAGTTCCTATCTTTTTCAGAACGTACCTGTCTTTTCTCGATCTTTCGCTACTCGGCCGCGCCCGATATAAAAGGCGAGCTAACAGCCGCCGCTTAAGTTAGTATATGACTAGTATTCGAAGCGATCAAAGCGATAAAGTGTGCGAAGCGATACAGTGCGATTTATACAAGTGACTGTGTATCGTCGCCAGGAAGAGTTTTGAATTTCTACGCGCTTTGCTGTAATTTAAGTGCAGCTGAATAAAATCTGTTTTCAACGGTTGTCCTCGCATTTTCTATTTAAACCGACCCCCACGCTCGTAACAACTGGTGTCAGAAGTGAGATAGAAAATGCCGATAACGCCGAGAGACAACAGGGAGGGAGTTAAAACCAGAAGCCAGGCCGCGGAAGAGGCTGCGGGTACTCCGAGTACGTCGACGGGTGCTTCAAGATCATCATCGGAAATTAACCTGAACGCGATTATGACCTTATTGAAGGAGCAGGCCCGTCACCAGGCAGATCAGGCCCGTCGCCAGGAAGAGCAGACTCTGCAATTGAAGGCACAGCTCCAGCAACAACAGGAGGAGCTGATCTGTCGCCAGGAAGAGCAGGCCCGTCACCAGGCAGAGCAGGCCCGTCGCCAGGAAGAGCAGGCCCGTCGCCAGGAAGAGCAGACTCTGCAATTGAAGGCACAGCTCCAGCGTCAACAGGAGGACCAGGCCCGTCGCCAGGAAGAGCAGGCCTGTCGCCAGGAAGAGCACACTCTGCAATTGAAGGCACAGCTCCAGCAACAACAGGCATAGCAGGCCCGTCAACAGGAGGAGCAGGCCTTACAACTAAAGTTTCAGCTCCAGGTACAACAAGAAGATCTATTTGCCTTCTTGAAAGAGTCTAAAGCAGAATGGCAAAGAGAAATTCATTGAGTGCAAGACAAAATAGAAAGCCACGAGGAGAAATTAGGAAGCATCGACGAGAAATTTGAGAGTTATGAGGAACGGCTGCAGTCTGTGGCTCAAAACGTAAAAAAATTGGAGACGAAAATAGCTTGTGGAACAGCTGGCTCGGTAACCATTCCATCTGCACAGACTGTCGGAAAGTTCAAAGTACCGCCATTTGACGGGACCTCCTCGTGGACTGCATACAAACTGCAGTTCGAGTCTGTGGCAAAGGCGAACGGTTGGGATAAGGAGCAAGCCAAAACAGCATTAACATTGGGGTTACGAGACCAAGCACTCAGTGTTTTAGAGGCGCTTGGAGGTGAAGTGACTTACGACCGCCTTCTTGAAGCGTTGGAATCACGTTACGGTCACTTGGAACATGTCTACCGTCCCCAATTGAAGGACAGAAACCAGCGTCTTAATGAGTCTCTGCAGCAGTGGGCTTTGGAAATAGAAAAGCTCGTGAGAAAAGCTTACCAAGGAGCTTCTTCGTCATTTCTTGACAGCATTTTGGTGCAAGCTTTTATTGACGGGATCAGAGACTTGGAGGTGAGAGCTGCCGTCCGTCTGGGTCACCATGCAACCCTTAAAGATGCTGTTGCTCACGCCCTTGAAGTGGAAGCTGTACGACATGACCCTCGACCACATAGATTGCGTGAGATCTCAACAAATGAGCAACGTTTGTACCGTCGGAAATTCGCCCCCAGGTGTTATTTCTGCAAAGAACAAGGACATATTCGGCCTAGCTGCCCGAAACGGACTCAACATGGTAATGGCCAAGAACAAGCGGCGCGACAGATTGAACAGCCAGGAATACGAGAGCATCGGAGTGGGAAAGCGCATGGAAATGCAGATGCGCTCTCTCGAAGACCTTGTCCGGTGGAACGTAACCATTGTGTCAGGCAAGAAGCTAAGGACAGTGTAGCGATTAGAATAATAAGGACTGATACTGTCAGCGATGAGTGGAGTAGCGAAGCCATGCAGCAAGCACAGCAAGAGGATCGAGACATTAAGCCTATTCTCAAATGGATAAGGGCAGGAACACCTAAGCCGAAATGGAGTGATGTCTCCCAAATGAGTGCAGCTACGAAGAGCTACTGGGCACAATGGGACAGCCTCGTGATGAACAATGGAGTCCTGTGTAGAAAATGGGAGTCTGCAAACGGAAAAGACTCACATTTGCAGTTGGTTGTCCCAAAGACTAAAATTAATGAGTTTTTGAGATCATTTCATGACGGAACTTCAGGCGGCCATCTTGGTGTGAAGAAGACTTTGATGAACGATTCTATTGGATCCATTGCCGTGATGATGTTGAAGATTGGTGTAGGAAATGTACATGCTGCGCATCGGTAAAAGGGCCTCATACAAGGAGCAGGGGAGCATTGAAGCTATACAATGTTGGAGCGCCTTGGGAAAGGATTGCATTAGATGTTGCAGGGCCATTTCCTGCATCGGAGTCTGGAATAGAGTAATGGACTACTTTACTAAATGGCCGGAGGCTTTTGCCATACCTAACCAGGAAGCAACTACAGTCGCGGAAAGACTAGTCACGGAAGTGTTTTGCCGATATGGAGTTCCTCTGGAAATACACAGTGACCAGGGAAGGAATTTTGAATCACAGGTATTTCAAGAAACCTGTAGGATAATGGGTATTCATAAAACCAGGACCAACCCATATCATCCGCAGTCAGACGGAATGGTTGAAAGATTTAACCAAACCTTGGAAAGGCATTTGGCTAAGGTTGTTGAGAGCCACCAGAAAGACTGGGATAGTCATATTCCTTTGTTCTTGTTGTCTTATAGAACAGCGATACATGAAAACACAACGGTGACTCCTGCGTGTGCAAATTTTGGCAGAGAACTGAGACTACCGGCTGATCTACTGACTGGACGTCCTCCAGATTCACCGCAAGAAATCACGGAATATGCTAGTGCATTGCGCGATAGACTAAATGACGTTCACACCCACGTCCGTGAATCTGGCCTCCAGGCAAGTGAAAGAATGAAATCCCGATACGACCGCAACTCTCATCAAGCCGAGTTCGACGAAGGCTCGTTGGTATGGCTACACAATCCGATGCGTCGCAAAGGCAAATCTCCGAAGTTGTCTCCAAACTGGGAAGGGCCGTATAAAGTTGTCACCAGGATCAATGACGTTACATACCGGATACAACGCAACCAGCGAAGCCCCTTGAAGGTTGTACATGTTGACCGACTGGCGAGATACTACGGATCTAATGATGCTCGGGACGAGCATGTCTAAGAAGGGGGTAGTGCTACGCCCGGCGCTTGGCCACTTCAATATATGGCCAAATTTCCATAGGAGTGAGCGAGACGGCACTATAGAAAGAGACAGCATGCCTTGACGTCACTGTTCTAGAAGGAATCGAATGAATAGAACGAGACGTCAGGCTAGAAAGAGACACAAGACCCAATAGAACCTTCCAGAAAGTTCCTGTCTTTTTCAGAACGTACCTGTCTTTTCTCGATCTTTCGCTACTCGGCCGCGCCCGATATAAAAGGCGAGCTAACAGCCGCCGCTTAAGTTAGTATATGACTAGTATTCGAAGCGATCAAAGCGATAAAGTGTGCGAAGCGATACAGTGCGATTTATACAAGTGACTGTGTATCGTCGCCAGGAAGAGTTTTGAATTTCTACGCGCTTTGCTGTAATTTAAGTGCAGCTGAATAAAATCTGTTTTCAACGGTTGTCCTCGCATTTTCTATTTAAACCGATCCCCACGCTCGTAACAGTACGTTGTGTTATGTGTTATCTCAACCCCTCTTCCTAAACACAGGAACTCTAACCTCCACTCCTAATTTTCTAGCCATTGCACCTAAAGATTTGCTGATTAGGTTGATTTGGTGCAGCCTAAAACTGGCCAAAAAATATGGTTAGCAAATTTTTACTAATAAATTTATTGTTTCACCGATTGCTGTTTTAGGAACAAATCTTCAACCCCTTGCTCGAAGTAGTGAACAACTGCCTGCAGTCTCCGCTCGCGAACCACACGCTCAAGCGTACCTTCGGACCCACCTTAGATGCGCTTAGCGGCCCTGAGATCAAGTGAGTGTATTTCTCTTCATTAATAAATTATCCCAGTCGCATCCGAAGCTTTTATCTCGGAGTCTGGTCCGCCTTTTCGTATTTGTAATTATCAATATGATCAATGTCCGTATTTCAGAAATCTTCCCCCGCCACAAAAGATCCCGAAAATGGAGGAGCCTACATTAGATATTCCAGATGTTCTACAAGGAGAAATAGCGCGTCTGGATTCCAGATTCAAAGTGAGTATTCCTACAATAAAATAATTGTCCAGTACGCCGAGTCATGCCGCATGAAGAACGGTCTATAATGTATATATAATGTATATATTAGTGTATAAGTAGTATTAAGAATACATTGTAAGACACGGTAGCAAACCGCGTCATTTAGGTTGCTCCTTAAGTGCCTATGCGGGCTAACGAAAAATGTAGTACTTAAGCGAGCATGTTACGCCCGTAAAGCGGTACAATTGAACACAAGTTCGGAAAAGCTCTAATAGCGATCCAGAACAATAGAAGTAAGAAGAATAAAGCTGCAAGTCTGCAAATTGGAGTTTTATTCAAGTGAATCCTGATAGGGAGATAAAAGTCATACAGTCCACGACATTGTTTGGTCCTTCAGAAGCCGGATCGAATTGTGAAGATCAGCTTCAAGGTTGGAAGAATCTACGCTTCAAGAATACTTCGTGTTCAAGATGGTGGTGACTAGAAGTCAGGCTGACGCAGAGGAAGTTCTAGCTCGACAACGGGAAGAGGACCTGAGACAGCAGCGCATTGAAGAGGAACGGCGCCGAAGGTTGGCTCTGGGTCCGCCGGCATCGCCAAGCACGCATTTGGGTATGGAGTCTAGGGTCGGGGCTACGATCGACGCTCCTCCTAGTGCTCCTAGACTGAAGCCCGGGAACCTACCTCGAACTGGTTCACCGGGAGGGTCGGTGAGATCGCACCGCTCAACTGCGTCAGCCCGGGCCCGGCTCGAGTTGGAAGCTGCAGAAAAGCTGGCCGAACTAAAGAAGAAAGAACTCGAAATTGAAGCAGAATTGATAAGGAAAAGGTTGGCCACCGAACTTACGGCCATCCAAGAGGATCAAGAAAGCGTTCACGAAGATGTACCCATTGAAACACATCACAGAAGAGTAGATGAGTGGCTGCAAGCGAACCCCGTCATGCCAAGAACGGAGCCAGAAGAGTCGAGAACACGGAGCAGAGAAGATCGGCACCTACGGTTCGAACTGCATGGAAGGTCAGACACACCCACGCGAACGAGTCGCATTGATCAACTGACTGAAGCGATGGAGCGACTAGCAAGACCCAGAATACGGTGTGCAGATCTACCTACGTTCTCGGGGGCTCATGGAGAGTGGCTTACGTTCAAAGCCGCTTACACCGACTCTACGAAGCTGTACAGTATATCGGCGATTGAGAATATACAGCGACTGAGGAAGAGTCTCACCGGGGAAGCACGAGACATCGTGGCAGCACTACTCGCGACCGCAACGGATCCGGACGTCATACTCCGAACATTAGAACAGTCTTTCGGCCGTCCTGAAGTAATTATCGACAAGGCATTTGAAGACTTGAAGAAGCTACCAAGGCCAGGATCGTCGGCAGTGGAATTGAATAAATTCGCAATACGAGTACAGAACGTCGTGTGTGTACTACAGAATATTGATCAGCGGGGATACCTGTACAACCCAGCGCTAGTAAGAGAAATTTTGAACAAGCTGAGCCCTCACGTGCAAGCGAGATGGTGCGACTACGCGACGGACTACGGAATCGCGGCAGAACCCGATATCATCACGCTATCCCGCTTCCTGATGAGGGAAGCAGACCGCGCGCTCAAGCATGCTTACGTCCCGGAGAGTAGTACAACCACGCAAGCGAAGAAAGAAACTCGCCCGACGCCCGCGCCTGCGAATAAGAAGAAAACGAACGCTGTCTTCAATGTCACAGAGTCATCAGAGTCGAAAGAACGGCTAGATCAGTGTCTGAAGTGTGAGAAAGCCCACGAGTTACCGCGGTGCCCACAGTATAAGGCACTAACGGTAGAAGAGCGATGGAACTTCGTGAAAGAAAAAGGATTGTGTTTCAAGTGTCTAGTGAAAAGGCATCAACGCAATCGGTGTAAGTCGAAGCCTTGCGGTGTGAACGAATGCCGCATCGCCCATCACGCCACTCTGCACAGTGAGAAGCTGAAGCAAGATGAGAAGCCGCCAACCACGTCAAGCCCGACGGAAGCAGTACTCTCAGTGGTAACCCAGTCCTCAGCTGAGCCAAGAGCCGTGCTGTTGAAGATGTGTCCCGTCACGGTCGTGGGACCAGGGGGGGAGGCAAAGACTCATGCACTCCTGGATGAAGGCGCTACCATCTCTCTCATCGATGCAGACCTGGCAAGGAAAATTGGGGCAAGAGGACCTCCGCAACGACTGCTAATGCGAGGGGTCAACATGCAGCAGTCGGAAGAAAGAAGCCAGCTGGTGACCGTGAAGATTAAGGGACCCGAAGGTGCGCCCCACGAACTAAAGGCACGCACCATCCGGTCTATGAAGCTACATCAGCAAGCTATTCCGGCTTCGCTGCTTGAGTATGAACATCTGCGGGACCTAGGAGAGAACAAGGTCTGCTACGAGTCGACGCGTCCGGGGATCCTAGTAGGCACAGACCACTGGGAGTATATCGTATCCCGGGAGCTGCGTCTGGGTAAACGAGGCCAACCCGTAGCATCGAGAACCAGCCTAGGGTGGGTGATACATGGAACATTACCACGAAGCATCATTCGCCAAAGCGAAAGCGACGTGTTACATGTTTTCTCCTCTGAGCAAACTAAAAATGAGAGTGAACGCCTGCACGACCTCGTAGACCATCACTTCAAGATCGACGCGCTCGGTGTCTCTCACAAGCCGAAAGTGAGTGACGCGGAACGTCGAGCGGTGCGAATCGTCGAATCTACGTTGAAGCGAACTGATAAAGGCTACGAAGTAGGGCTACCGTGGAAAGAAGACAACGTCACACTCCCGCCGAGTTACAACTCTGCGCTGCGCCGACTGAAAAAGATCGAAGAAAAAATGGACAACGATCAAGACTTCGCTGAAGCCTACACCAGGCAAATTGATAACTTGCTGAAGAAGGGATACGCGGCACCATGCGACGGCACCGAGGCTACGAGTCCAGTCTGCTGGTACCTACCTCACTTCGCAGTACATAACCCGAACAAGCCTGGTAAACAGCGACTCGTCTTCGATGCAGCAGCCAAGAGCCGGGGTGTAAGTCTGAATGATCACCTGCTTGAGGGGCCGGACCTGTTGATGTCACTACAGGGGATTATGTTCCGGTTCCGAGAGAAGCCGATCGCCATCACAGCGGACATACAAGAGATGTTCTTGCAAGTAAAGATACGACCCGAAGATCAGCCAGCTCAACAGTTCCTGTGGAGGGGAAGAAACCGAGATATACCGCCCCGGCACTACAAGATGACGAGCATGATCTTCGGTGCTACCAGCTCCCCATTTATGGCACACTACGTTCGAGACGCGAATGCGAGGGCCCATGCAGATACTCACGCAGCGGCCTTCGAAGCGATTACGAGAAGCCACTACATGGATGACCTGGCGGCCAGTTACGAAACTGAAGAAGAAGCCCAGCGAGCCGTCTCCGAGTTAATGACGGTCCACGCAGCTGCCGGCTTCAAGCTACGAGGGTGGAACACGAACCAAGCTAGCGTGCTCCGCGACGTCCCGGCTGAGCTACGAGCAACGTCGCCGACGCCACTGGGGGGAGATGGGCCCGAGAACAAGATACTCGGCCTCATCTGGAACGCAGAACAAGATGAGCTTGGGTTCAACACCTCTATGAACCGAGTTCCCACGGAAGTGATCAACCGGACGCGAGCGCCGACGAAGAGAGAAGCCCTCAGCGCGGTCATGTCGATTTATGACCCCCTCGGACTGCTGAGCCACTTCACTATACGCGCTAAGATCGTGCTGCAGAGTCTGTGGCGACTTCAGATGTCGTGGGACGAACCTATACCCGAAGAAGAAAATGAGCTCTTCGCAGCCTGGTTAGAGCGACTCAACGACCTAGCCTACCTGCGACTCGAACGCTGCTACATGCTGAACGAAGCTCAAGACCTACAGCTGCATGTGCTGTGTGACGCGAGTGAACAAGCGTACGCGGCAGTGGCGTATTGGCGCATCATTCAGTCGGACGGCAGCGTCAGGTTATGCCTCGTGGCCGCCAAATCGAAAGTGGCGCCACGACGCACGCAGACTATACCTCGGCTGGAGCTACAAGCAGCGGTCATCGGGTCAAGACTAGCGGCAACAATCAAGCAAGAGCATCGGGTCAAGATAAACAAGACAGTATACTGGACCGACTCAACCACGGTGATACATTGGGTGCGAAACGACGAGCGACGCTACACGCCGTTTGTAGCCCACCGCCTGGGTGAGATCTCCGAGCTCACTAACAGCGAGGAGTGGCGGTGGGTGCCGACTGAGCAGAACGTTGCAGACGACGCAACACGCGTCACCTACTTACCGATCACCGCGGATGACAGGTGGTTTCAAGGTCCAGAGTTCCTGTTGCAACTAGAAGAACGATGGCCGGCAGACAAGACACAGCCAGTTGAAGACTTTGAGGTGTTACACGTTAGCGAGAAGAGAGAAGTGCATCATGCGTGGTTACCCGACCCCGCCCGGTTCTCTAACTACAATCGGTATGTTAGAGCCGCCGCCTACGTGTTAGCCTTCGTGGACAAGTGTCGCCGAGTAACAAAGCACCTAGGAACTACACACATCGAAAGGGCTGAGAATGCAATTATCAGCCGCGCGCAGCACGATAGCTTCGGAGAAGACATTGAGCGACTACAGACCGCTCGCCCTATTTCTAAAGCAAGTCGTCTGTATAAGCTGGACCCGATCTTGGAAGATGGACTACTACGGGTCAAAGGACGCATCGGAGCAGCTACCGCGCCAGTTGAAGCAAAGAAGCCCCTCATACTCGACGGCCGACACTGCGTCACTAAGTTGATAGTGATGCGCGAACATCAGGCCGCCGGGCACGCCGGGCGCGAACGGGTTACGAACGACCTGCGGCAGCGGTACTGGATCATCCATTTGCGACCTACCGTTCGAACGATAGAACGAGACTGCGGAATATGTAGAAGAAGAAGAGCACGACCGCAGCCGCCAGCGACAGGAGACCTGCCACGCGAACGCCTCGAGCCCTATCAACGACCTTTCACTCACTGTGGGTTAGATTATTTCGGACCCATGGTAGTCAAGTTGGGACGTCGCCGAGAAAAGAGATGGGGGGCTCTGTTCACGTGCCTTACGTCGAGAGCTGTACACCTGGAGATCGTCGCGTCACTCACAACGAGCTCCGCGATCATGGCGCTGAGAAGGATGGCCGCACGGCGGGGTTGGCCGAGAACCATATACTCAGACAACGCCACCAACTTCCATGGAGCCGATAAGGAGCTGAAGGCAGCATACGAAGAGTGGATGCCGGCACTACGAGACTTGGGACAGCTGCACGCGGTCAACTGGCGATACATACCACCGGGAGCACCAAATCAAGGCGGAGCGTGGGAAAGATTAGTCCGGTCAGTGAAGGTAGCGTTATCGGCGACTCTTAACGAAAAGGAGCCGACCGAAGAGGTGCTGGGAACTTTGCTAGCCGAAGCAGAGTTCTCAATCAACGCAAGACCGTTAACCCACGTGAGTGTCAACCCGGAAGATCCAGAGGCATTAACCCCAAACCATTTCCTGTTGGGGTCATCTATGGGTCTGCCATCAACAGGGCCCTGTCAATACGCCGATCGTCGAACATGGAGGAGTTGTCAAGCCCTCGCCGACCATTTTTGGAGCAGGTGGGTACGCGAGTACTTGCCCACCCTGGTACCGCGCGGCGAGCCGAGCAGCCAACGACGACCCCTGCAGATTGGGGACATCGTGGTAATAGTGGATCATGTTTTACCACGCAACGTGTGGCCAATGGGAGAAGTCACACGCACCTACACTGGACCTGACGGTGGAATCCGGATGGCAGACGTAAGAACAAAAACCGGAGTGTTCAAAAGGCCTGTGAGCAAGATCGTCGTACTGGAGAAAGCCGTTCCGCAAACTGCTGCACTGGGGGGAGAACTGTCCAGTACGCCGAGTCATGCCGCATGAAGAACGGTCTATAATGTATATATAATGTATATATTAGTGTATAAGTAGTATTAAGAATACATTGTAAGACACGGTAGCAAACCGCGTCATTTAGGTTGCTCCTTAAGTGCCTATGCGGGCTAACGAAAAATGTAGTACTTAAGCGAGCATGTTACGCCCGTAAAGCGGTACAATTGAACACAAGTTCGGAAAAGCTCTAATAGCGATCCAGAACAATAGAAGTAAGAAGAATAAAGCTGCAAGTCTGCAAATTGGAGTTTTATTCAAGTGAATCCTGATAGGGAGATAAAAGTCATACAGTCCACGACAATAATATTCTATTGTACCTTGTACCTTGTCATCGAGGTTCACTGACTTAGATCCGTGGGATCTCACGCGAAATTCACGTAATTGAATGTTGACGGATTATTCCCGTTGGCCACCATATAGTTGACACTTTTTATTCCCACTGACCACCACTGGTGGCCATTGGGATAAAAAGTGATAAAATTTCCCAATGTCCACCAGTGGTGGCCAACTATGTGGTGGCCAACGGGAATAATCAAATGTTGACTATGGCACGTACACACGGGACGTGATTTCTATCAGGAAATATAGTTGTATAAATAATAATTAAATAAATAAGAAGCACGTCCTGCCATAACAACAGAATCGTCAGTCAGCAATAAACCAAAGACTGACGATTCCCCACTCTTAAATTACTTGTAAATATTAGTATATAAGCTGTAGGATCAACAATAATAAATTAATCAATAAACAAGTGAATCCAATTGTGGTATCTCTCTACATAGCCCGCTTGGAAGTCCAAGGTCAAGGTTAATGACCCGAGAAGTGTTGCGAGTTTTCCACACCATGCTGCACCAGCTAGGCTACCGGGGTTTTATGTTTATTTATTTATTTACATGATTTATTTACATTTAGGGCTTGGTCTGTAGGTCAAGGTCATCGTGAAGTTCATTCAGAAAACCAACATTCGCTATACGTTCCCCTGTTGATAATGACGGTGGATGGTGATGTGGCAGGTGTCGCTGGAGCAGCTGTCGTGCGGCGGCGGCGCCATCACGCTGGTGGCGGCGCTGGACGAGCCGCGCCTGCCGCATGTGGCGGGCGTCAGCGTGCGCGTGCCGCGCGACTACCCGCGCCGCCCGCCCGCGCGCCTCGCGCCGCGCCAGCGCCACGCGCCCGGCAGCTTCCGCGCGCGCCTCGAGCGGGCCATGGACGCGCGCACGGCCAGGTAACGCTCTGTGTACACGACACCCGCGCCGCCCGCCCGCGCGCCTCGCGCCGCGCCAGCGCCACGCGCCCGGCAGCTTCCGCGCGCGCCTCGAGCGGGCCATGGACGCGCGCACGGCCAGGTAACGCTCTGTGTACACGACACCCGCGCCGCCAGGTAACGCTCTGTGTACACGACACCCGCGCCGCCCGCCCGCGCGCCTCGCGCCGCGCCAGCGCCACGCGCCCGGCAGCTTCCGCGCGCGCCTCGAGCGGGCCATGGACGCGCGCACGGCCAGGTAACGCTCTGTGTACACGACACCCGCGCCGCCAGGTAACGCTCTGTGTACACGACACCCGCGCCGCCAGGTAACGCTCTGTGTACACGACACCCGCGCCGCCCGCCCGCGCGCCTCGCGCCGCGCCAGCGCCACGCGCCCGGCAGCTTCCGCGCGCGCCTCGAGCGGGCCATGGACGCGCGCACGGCCAGGTAACGCTCTGTGTACACGACACCCGCGCCGCCCGCCCGCGCGCCTCGCGCCGCGCCAGCGCCACGCGCCCGGCAGCTTCCGCGCGCGCCTCGAGCGGGCCATGGACGCGCGCACGGCCAGGTAACGCTCTGTGTACACGACACCCGCGCCGCCAGGTAACGCTCTGTGTACACGACACCCGCGCCGCCAGGTAACGCTCTGTGTACACGACACCCGCGCCGCCCGCCCGCGCGCCTCGCGCCGCGCCAGCGCCACGCGCCCGGCAGCTTCCGCGCGCGCCTCGAGCGGGCCATGGACGCGCGCACGGCCAGGTAACGCTCTGTGTACACGACACCCGCGCCGCCAGGTAACGCTCTGTGTACACGACACCCGCGCCGCCAGGTAACGCTCTGTGTACACGACACCCGCGCCGCCCGCCCGCGCGCCTCGCGCCGCGCCAGCGCCACGCGCCCGGCAGCTTCCGCGCGCGCCTCGAGCGGGCCATGGACGCGCGCACGGCCAGGTAACGCTCTGTGTACACGACACCCGCGCCGCCAGGTAACGCTCTGTGTACACGACACCCGCGCCGCCCGCCCGCGCGCCTCGCGCCGCGCCAGCGCCACGCGCCCGGCAGCTTCCGCGCGCGCGTCTCGAGCAGGCCATGGACGCGCGCACGGCCAGGTAACGCTCTGTGTACACGACATCCGCGCCGCCAGGTAACGCTCTGTGTACACGACACCCGCGCCGCCAGGTAACGCTCTGTGTACACGACACCCGCGCCGCCAGGTAATGCTTAGCAGAGTCAGTGTGCGAATTTCAATTGCGCAATCCAGACTCTTGCAAAAGTTCAGCTTAACCTTACTAGGTGGCGCTCACCGCAATACTTCTGATACTATTACAGACTAAATCTAAATCGCGCTGTGTATTTGACGAAATGTTTATTAATACTTTTTATATCGCAGGCTACCAAAGAGCTGCTCAGTGGGCCAGTTGCTAGACGCGTGGGAGATGAGCGTGCGGCAGGCGTGTGCTCCCGGGAACGCCACGTACAGCCCCGTACCTGCGCTAGGACTGTAAGCTACCACTGCACCATTGGAGTACAACATCATATTAATGCAGGATTGTAATGTTTAATCGAGAATTTGTGAATATGGGCTACCTTGTGTCGTGCGTCCAAAATTTCGGGCCCGATGTTACAAATTCCTTTCGGTTTAACCGTGCCGTACCGATTGCCCGAAAGTTGTTTCAGTGTGTATAGATGTGCATAGGATCCCGGTTTTGATTTATAGTTCGCCCCGGAATAAACTTTCTTTTTTACTGCCAAAGGCAAGACATTGTAGTCTTGTCAAACTAATTGTTCTAATAGAGCTATGTGTGAATATGTATTTATATTATCTTACATCATCATAACGTTATTCTCGATTGCATCCAAAGATTCACCTCGATGTCCGGTGACCCCGCTTACTTTATTTGGTTCATACATTTTTATGGCAGCTTCCTTTTGAACCAACCTCGAAAAAAAAGCGTGCACCAGAGCCTCGTCCATCTATGCCCACTTATTCAATGTAAGAACATTCATAGCGTGATTCAGGATTGAAAGTTTCAAAGCAGTTCGCTTTATTTTCGCTAGATGGCGTTCTACTAAACTGACTTAGGTCTGTGACCCTGAGATCTTACTCCATTTGTATGTTAACTTACCCAATATTGTGCCTTATGATTTAACACAGTTCCATATTGCATGATGTAAATATCATTAAAGTACTATTTAAGACTTTTTATTAATTGTTAAGTATAATAGTTTGTATTGAATAATAAGAAACGACGTCATACCTTTCTGTTCTTCTTCTTCTTATTTTATTCAAATGGCTCCTTGCATCAGCTATTTGGCTGCCGATGACTCTGCCAACCTCAAGGTAGAGATTAGGTTTAAAGCGGTCTCTAGGTATTTATGAGGCATTAACAAAATTATGTTTTGCATTCATACAGTATCACAACATTTTTTTTTTTTTTATGGTGCAATTACAGTTCTATTTCGTTCATTGATATGAATTTGAAGAGAATCTTGATAAGGGGAGAGTACCTTTCTGTTGTCAAATTGTGATTCAATGTTTGAAAACTTATCATTTTGACATATTTATGACATTAACGTAATTGGGTATTTGACTGATTAGTCAAATTAGTTACTTTTTACTAAACGTCAAAATGGAAGGAAAATAGTATGAAAAATTTATTTGTGATGTCATAATATTTTATAATCAAATCATTTACTATTATAGGTTGGGTGGATAGTTAAAAATAAATAAAAACGATAAAATAAGAAGCGACGCAACTGTTATCACTCTTTTATCATTCTTAATTTAATAAGTTCATCTAAATATATTTTTTAACGACAGGAAAATACTTAATTGTGGTTGTCCTTCTATATGCCACAGTCAAAAAGTTGAAGTTGAATGAATAAAATAATACTGCATGTAATTTTTTAACTCTTATACTTGTTTTTATTTTGATTGGTAAAAGGCAAACATCGTTTGAATGATACCCGGTTTGTGCCGAAATATTATTATATAGATTTAGAATACATAAAATTCTCATGTCAAGGATGTTTGTAAGAAAACTTCCAGGGGGAACAAAATTATTGGTATATATGTAGCCGCAAATTAGCTTTATCAGCCGTTCAATTAACTGCCTAGGCTGTTAACTAAACGGCGCCATTCAATGAACGGCCTGAATGATATTCAGCCGTAACGTTTATCACAACATTTATTAACCTGGCTGTCTCATGTCACATACCTGTAAATCCCCGGAGGGGTAGGCAAATGTGTATTCACAGAAAATTAGTGATAGGTTTATTGAGAAAGTTACGCAATCCAACTTGGATAGGTTAGGTTAGAAGGTTAAAAAAATACTACGATGGCAAATGCGGGACTTTCCAGACTCTAGGTCTAGAAGGTCCCGCATTTACCTTCGTAATTTTTTTTTTTGAAACCATGCAGAAATAAGTTGTTTTTATAGCTGTTTGTTTCAATGGCTTGGCAATTAGAGTAATTAAACGTCATAGATCCAAGCCATTGTGCACACTACACTAGTACACTTTCCTAGCTGTTCAATCAAATGGCTGAACACGATAAAGGCCGCTAATTGAACGGTGTCGTTCAGTAAAGAGCCTAGGCGGTTAATTGAAAGGCTGATTATGCTAGTACATACATATATTTTGGTCGTAAGAACTGCTATCCGGCGGGAGCCGCAGTCATAGCAAAATGGCATCAGAGCGATTTATTAATTCAATTTTTTATGTCACATGCAATTTTGTCACATACTACCCTTCTTCCTTTATTTATTTCTTTTTTCTTACTTTAATAAATACTTTGTTAAGAAATTATTTTGAGTTTTATACAACGTATCATTCATAGGGGTGGTATTGTTATCTGTGATAATAGAAAAATAACGATATATTTATGCTCACTTCATACAGAATTTTGAGGCAACTCACTGTAGCATTGAATTAATAATTATGGTCTAATTTGAACTGTTTTTAAAAAGTGAATAAAAAGAATTAAGAGCAAGAAATCTTTCTTTTGATGTTTATTTTTCTTTTAATGAACACGTAAACTTAATTTGCATTCAGTACAATACATATGAAATAATTAAAAAATTGGTTGGTGATAATAGTCTCTGTGCAGAACATACAGCTAATTAAATAATATGTAATACTATAGGTAAATAAAAGATAAGCAATATTAATTGTCATTAAGTACCTACGTATTTGTAATTTTAAAATAAAATATTAAATTATGGTATGTGGGCGTTTCCTTTCATTCACTGCTGAAGCCCACGTAGTACAAGACCAGCAATAGTTTTGGTCGGACATAACATTG